>OY856414.1:219202166-220421333 GCA_963693085.1 Alisma plantago-aquatica | reverse complement strand
GAATGAGAAGGTGGTCTATGTTGCATGACTATGGGGCACCATGAGAGGTGACCCCCAGGCACCAAGCTTGAGATTGAGAAGGGGGCCTTAAATCAATGACATAAGAGAAACCCTATAGGGGTATTCCAAGGTTAGGGCAAAAGCGGTGGAGAATGACACATTGAAAATGTAAATTGGTTTGCTAATTACCCTAATTGTGATAATTAAATTGTTAGCCTTATTTGTGAACTTTTGCTTGCCCCCACATACCAGCATATTCCCATATGCTGATCACGTTTTATTTGTCGGTGTTTTACGTACAACCCTGAAATGAACAAACAATAAAGTGACACATTGTGAAAATAAGAAATAAAGTGCAAGGAGGATTAGATAGAGTAGATTCAAGCTGTGGATAGATAGATTTCCAAAGTTTTTAAAAGGTATGCAAAGTTTTATTTTAATACCAGATTTCAGTTTAGATAGTAGAATTTCATAATTATTATTGATTATTTGTCAAACCTTTGATCTAATTTATTGGGATAACGACTCTGACCTCTTGGTCTCCCTTAAGTGGGGATTACCAGGAGGTGGGGTCGTTACATTGCCTCAATAAAATTGTTGGAATAAATGAATGCTTATATGATTAATGAGATTATCGTTAGGAACTAGAATGCCTATATTCTTGATTTATCTATTAGACTTGGTACTATTTCAAGTTTCTTATAAGTTCAGTCTACTTAATCTGATGTTGATGCATGTACTCAGTGTGAGTGTGAGGTACTCACTCATTGGGGTTCTATATGAGACTCATGACGTTGTTTCAAATATTTTAGGTATGATGTTTTCTAATTGAGAGGTCATGACAAAGAAGATGTAAAAAGAATAAACAAGATTAGAATGTCCATGTACTCTCTCTTTCCTAGAATGGTTTGTAGATCCAGTTTGTTCTTTAATGTTGAAGTAATTGATGTAACTTGATCTGCACATGAGAAATTAGATTTCAAAATGGATCTAGTGAAATTGATTAAGATTTTGATAAGTAAATATGTCATCCTTGATGTGATGTTGGTTAGTGAGTTTACTATGAAAAAGAAAAATGAAAACTTAACATGTGTTTTTTTGTATACTGAGTTAATCATGTTTGGCAAGAGTCAAATGTTTTGTTTCTAAATTTGGGTTTTGATTTCGAATTTCTCTCTAATCTTTGGTAGTTATTTTAATCAAAAGAGAGGTACAAAAATTATTATTCACCTTTGTCTAACTTTGTTAAAAGGACCCTGAAGAGATTTGTGTACACATCACATAAACATGCAATGACTCCATATGGTTCATTCAAGTCATTATTCAAAAATGATAGTGGAGATCATGTGTCTCAATTACAATACTCTCTTGTTATCAGAAGTTTTATATATCTTTTGAATTGCACACTACTAGAAATTATTTTTGGTTTGAGCAAGTTTAGTGTATATAGTAGTTATCCTGATAGGACCCAATAAGAAGCTCTTGATAGAGTATATTAAGGGAATTAGTGCCCTTAGATTGCATTATATAAAATATAATCATGTAATCAAGGAAAATAATGATGAAATTTGGATTGCCATGAATGCTTGGAGTATCTGGGTCTGAGGATATCCATTCATTTTGGTACGATGTGTTGTTTCCTAGAGGTCTAAGAAATAAACCATATCGTTTCAGCCGACCATCAAGGTTGAGTTTTATTGGTTGAATAGAGCTAGATTGGAAGTTAAATGATTGTGTAGACTTATTTCTAGTTTATATATGGTAAAGAAGTTGCTTCCTACAATATTTGTTCATTGTATTAGAACACTATCCTATCTCCAAAATAGAGAGTTTCAAGTACTATCTAAAAAATGTAGACACATCCAATGTAAAGCCTTGGCCTAGCTTAATTTCTAAGCATGCATAATTATATTCATTTAGTGCTTATAACCGTAATTACCCATTCTTTTATATATTAGTATCCATTGATAAAGTTACATTTCAAGTTTGACCAATCTGCATTTCATTTGTTCCATTTTACAATTTTATGTATGTTTATGAACTTATATGCAATTTCCCCATTTTGGGGATCTAACTATAAAATTAATACTTGTAAATTTTTTATAATGTTATTTATAATCCCGTGTATTTTATTTTTATTTGGATACTTTGAACCATGGTGCATGGGGTACCAATCCCTTATATAAAACTAGTATAGTGGAGGTTAAAGTGCACAAATGGATGGCTAATTCATACCTAAAGCTAGGGTTATTCACCTTCTTTTCTTGAGTTTTATTGTTACTTAGACTCTAATATTATTCCTAGAGGTGATTTGTATAACCCTCTTACCTTTTATTGCTTACTACAAGCTTGATTACTCGTGTTCTTTCTTAAAAATGAAGATCTATGCATACAAAAGCTATTTTTGCTTAGGATTTCAAATTTTGTGGTGTTCCTTGATTAGTTTCTAGTTCAATATGAACCTTAAATCATGTGCATGACCTTCTCGAGGAAGAGGATACTTGATCCTTCCTTACATACCAACCAACGGTGCTAAATACCGATCAAACGAGCATATACTTAGTGTTGTAGGTTGATTTTCAATTTATACATGAACCGACGGATGACCTTATATGAGAACCGATGGAGATGTCTTTGTGGCAACTGATAGTGATGAAAAATGGTCTCAAACGAATGTTTACATCTTAGGTCAGATCTAGACTCTTTTGGAACCTCAATGATCAATGGTTTAGTGCCCTAAAGTTGACATGAATCAATGGTGATTTTTAGTTCAACATACGATGGTGTTCAATGATGGTAGTATTGAACCCATAAGTCGATGGAGACATAATGTGTCGCAACTGATGGTGGTTCAGGTTACCACACAATGGTGTAACTAGGTATCATGAGTTTCTTCAATTAAGCCCTAAACTGATTGTTTCTTTGGTTATATGATCCAAGGGTTAAACCTACATATCAACTGATAGTTTTGAAATGTCAAACCTAATCCAATGGTTGTGGATGAATGGTTCAACATGGAATGGTTATGAATGAATGCTTAAAAATCCAATGGTTTAGAATGAAGTCTATTGTATATCACTTTGGTTCTAATAATGAAAATTCCATGGTCAATAACCTCAAATTTGTAGTCTTACCTTTTCCCTTAGGTGGATATAATTGATAATCACCATAATGAGTTAATTGTTAAACTAATGAAGTATACCTTGTTGCACCTGATCCTGATGTACCTAAGTGATGGTGATTGATTATGATTAGCCCCCTTAAGTGGTTAAATAAAATTAATGGAGTAATCTCTTATGGTGGTTGAAGCCTTACTATACTATAAATTTGATGTTTTACCTTGAGTTATGCTTGGATCCATACTTGAGGACAGTATGGAATTTGATGGTGATGCTTCACCTTGTGTATCCATGATCCGATGGGGATACCATGAGTTAAGGTTTGGGTATGAATGTTGTTTTGTAGCATCAATGTGACTTATCTTATTACTTCTAACCCTAATACCATTACGTGATGGTGATTAAACATGATTAGCCTACTATGAATGATTAATAGAATAATAGAGTATTCTCTTATTATTGTTGAAACCTTGGTATGATGCAAATCTATTGGTTATACCTTGAGTTAAGCATGGATTCATACTTGAGAGGAAGGTATGGAATGTTAGGGTGATGCTTTATCTTATACATGCACGATTTTCTGAGGATGGCATGAATTAGGGTTTGTGTATGAGTGTTGAACAATAGCTTTGATGTAATCTATCTCATTGAACTTAAACCTAAGGCAAATAGATGATATTGGTTAGTTATGCTATCCTTCCTTGAATTATTAATATAAGGATAGAATATTCTTCTTAATGTTGTTATAGCTCTGATGTGTTAAATGGTGTCTATCATAGCTTTGTGATTTATGCTTTCTTATGCTAAACTAATGCACTATAAGTGTGATGATGGACAATCATACCTAGCTTCCTTATATGTTGGTATAATAAAGGAATGCTCTCAAATGCCAAGGTATCCCTACAATGTTATCCTATGAACATCTTTTATTTCTTTACTGAAATATTATGTTGAGCCTGAGTATCACATGAGCGGTGATGTTTGTTGAGCCTTGTTATAAGGCATGGAAAGATAATGATGATCTTGTAGGGAATGATATGATAGTCTTAATGACCTTTGGGTATGGTTCATCCCTAAATGAGGTATAATCATCTTATATTGATAAGGGTTGATACCTTGTGACATTGTGATATGGATTTATACCACGTGATAGTATGATGACAAGTGTAGTCTCATGAATGGAAAGTGAATAGTACCATGTAATGATGAGATGAGCAATAATAAATTTCATATGTTTTATATCTTCTAAAGTTTTTATATATCAATGTTTGCTAGAAGTGAATTAGGGTTTGTATGTCCACTTGTTTGATGAAGTCAGTTGGCAATAACTAATCAAGTGAAATTCTAATCATGTAGTTCCATGTGTCATAGAACCATCTTTAGTGTCAGTACTTGCTGGATGGTGAAACGAGTATTCCTAAGGGAAACATAGAATGTATACTATTGAGTATGCAGGGGTGGCATGTTGGGTGTGTATCCTTGTCATCCACAATTGTAGGTTATGGAGGATGACTGAGATCATGCCTCATATATCATGAAATGTGAAAGGTAGAAGTATAACTAGAAGATGCTTCTTATGGAACGACCATGCATGAGCCTATTCTATAGTCGCGTGACCTATACCAAGGGCAAACTAGTTGTTAGCAGCTTGACTACATATCGTTGTAGTGGCAGAATTGACTGATATGCCACTGCCTTGTTACTTGTACTGATTGAGGGGAAGAGATCTTAGGATTCCAACTCTCCTAGATCTTGTATGGAACTGAATAGCCCTTTTCCTGTGTCCATTGGACTTTAGGCGGTACAACTCAAAATCCCCATGACTTGATAAAAGATGTAGTACAACTATGTAGCATATTTTTTTAGGGTTATATACAACGCTTCGCATTGGATGATAACCCATGTTTGTTCTCTTTACATAAAGATTATATTTAGTGAAATTAGGAGATAATATATATACTTATGTTGTGTATATGCTCATATTGTAGATGTGTACATACATTAGTCATGCTTATGTGATAGGTATACAACTATTGTTGGCTATATTTATGATGATAGTTATCATAGATTGTTAACTATGCTTACACTATTAACCACGCATCTTCTATTAGAGATGCTTAACTACTAATCATGTTTATGCAGATAATTGTACTTTGATATTAGTTCTACTCATGAAGTAGATCTTTTCAACTTGATAGACATGCTAATAATGTTATCTATGCATATGCTCCTAGACATATTCATGATGTTAAAGATACTTATGCTACTAGATTGCTTATACTTTTAGCAAGGCATGAGATGATATTCAGGTTGGTGATGATGTTATTTGATGCAATCTTATGAAATCCAAGATGATAGTTTTCATATACTCAAATAATTATACTTGTTTCTAAGCTTATTTTCTTAACTTGTTCAGTATGCTTCAACTGCTCAAAATACTAAATTGTCTATTAAATACTCCAACTACTCAATTTATTTACTATTTGAATAACCGATTGTAATCAATATCTATTAGAGAAAGTTACATCTCTTGTTGGGGACTGGGTCTCACCTCGTGGGCCACCATATCTTTTTAGGTGATTGGCAACAACAACAGACTAGTGTTTAAGATAAGAGAATGAGGTGATGGACCTTAGAGATGGTGTCTTAGTTGTCTAGTGTGTCCTAGGGTCATTCATGTACTCTCAGGTCCGGGCAGAAAAGTTTGTATATTGTGTTTCAAATAAATCGGGATTTTGTTAGCATGTTAATTCTTGTTTATGTGGCATAGTATGAATATAAGAAAGTTGTTGGGATCTTATGCAAATGTTATTGAGCATGTTTTGATGTTGAAATTGCTTTTAAATTACCCTATTTTCTGGGTATGTGTTTAATTAGTGATGGATCGTATTTAGTATTTTGAGTAATCTCATTTAGTGTAACAAGTTCTTTCAGAAGATTTAACAATTAACCAAAAATAATTAATAAATTTACTAAATAGGAATGAGTTGGTACAAGATGATATATAAATCTTCCATCATGGTTAAAAAATGTGGATTTCTAAAGTTTACCATATGAAGTACAACCATCTAACTATATCCTCTAGGAGTTACATAAAATTTCTTGTTTGGTGTCTTCTTCTTTGGGTGTCCATCATTCATCATATTTGCATAATAATAACAGATTATTCAAAAACACTGACAAACAAAACAATCAGTCAGTATAACAAGTTATACTGTGTGGGGGGAACCAAAATGTTCACATCTACTTGTAACAACATAACCAAACAATTATTGTTATAGAAACAAAATTTATCATTTTCTTCATAACTTCTCAACCACTTTTACTCAACCTTTACTATGCCCTCTCTTAAGGTTTTGTCCCTACAGTGGACTTTTGGCCACCTCTCAATCTAGAGTTGGGTGCCTTATTGGCTACCTCTCAATCTGGACCTAGGTGCCATGTAGGTCTTCCCAATATGGGGCATGACCTCTTATGATCTTCCTAATCTGGGGCCAGGTCTGACCTTCCCAATATGGGGTCTGGTCTTTAGTCATCATCATGACTATACCTTTCTTTCCATTCACAATTTCCCAAAGTTGGTATGCGGGTTCGAGCAAGTTATACGCATAATATTGTGATATCCATTGTGACTTTATAGATTGTAGGAAATAAATATCATCCAAGCATTTAATTTCAAGAAATATAGGAAAACTTTGGAAAACTCTGGGAAACTAAAGTGATTAGTCATAAGCATAACCACAAACCTGGTTTAGAAGTAACTTGATGTCCAAGTAAGAGAAATCGGGATTAACCAAACAAGCAACCAAGCAAATTATCCTAAAAGTTAAAGCAATGTACCCATGTATCATTACTTTGTTCAAATCATCATTAAGAATGACTTGGGTCTCAAGTTAGGTTTCTAGATCAACTTTAGGGTTTTGGCTTCCTAAACCCTAATTTCTACTATTCATGACTTTTTGGTTGATAAACCCTAATTTATCATTAATTGCACTTTTATTCTCAAGGAAACCCTAATTTAAAAAATTATAGGTTTCTAAATTTGCATAACTTTCAAGTTTCTCTTTTTATCCATAAAAGATCAATCTTTGATCAAAAACATCAATTGAATCCATTAGGATCATCAAATCTTGGAACTTAGGTTTCTAGTTCATTAACTACATTAAAGATAGCATCTTTACATATTCTTTGATCTAGAAGCAGATTTAGACTATGAAGACATTTTTATTGGGTTCCTTACATTTTTCTTAGAAAAAATCATATATAACATGTTATCATCTGAGTAACCACTAATTAATTACGACTTTTGCAAGTTAAAGTACCTTTGGCCAATGGAAGGCTGCCATGTCAACATTTTGGCCCCCTTTTCCACATAGATCAGGGTTTTGCAAACCCGAATCTAACATGTGATGGCTTGCTCCATACGAGCAGCACGTATCCTCTCCACTTGATCCAAGCTAGTAGGATAAAATCCCCCCATATCCTTGGGTATAGGACTAATATGCATCAGGGCAATATGGTAAAATTGCCAACCCTTATCTTCAACCTCTCTCCCCCTCTTCTTTCACAAGAAAGCTTTGTGAGCGACTCAACTCTTGAGTTGACTCCGGTTCTCTGAGCATCCAAACTACTGGTAAGGGTGCCTCCCCCTATGATGCACCTTGCCGAAAAGTTTGGTAGCTTCAATTGACTATGGATATGTTGGAGCCAAGGGAAAGGAAAGGGATTCCCCAGTGGTAGAAACATGAGGAAGTAGTGAGGATAGGTAGAGACTAGAGGCAAAATTGAAGGTAGCAGAGAGATTACATAGTTAGGAAGAGTCTTGTGAATATACTTGTGGCCTTACAAGAGATGGCTACCCTATTTATAGGTCTAAACCATGGAGGACCGGTCTTCCAATAGCCATCAAAAAGGGAAAACCCTTAATATCTTTCCAAAGGTGGTTAAACCAGGGATGGTTCTACTCAGAATCCTTACCTAATTTCAATGTGAGTGTTTTTAGATACTCGTGTAAACTGATGTGAGAGGAAAGTGTGAAAAGGAGGAGGAAATTTGTTCTTAGCTTTTCCGATCTGACCCGAGATGCTTGACAATGTGTCCACTGTTGGATTCCAATGGTCCATAAAACTCGCAAAACTGAAAAGGTCTGGTTTATACAAAGAATAAGTGTGACATTAAATACATTGCCTTATAAATCCTTTCTTTTTATGAAAACTTGTAAAAATTATTATATCTCTATGTTTATCTTTTGATTCCATATTTCAAGGGAAAGTCTACAATGACTTTATCTAGACATTTGCAAAGATTGGGACCAAAACTTAAAAAGAAGAACCCTTTTTCTTAATATGCAAGTCATCCACTTATATGGCATATAATATGCATTTAAAACACATCTTTTCTCTTTCTTTCTTATCTATTTTATTTATTTTGACTATCATTTCTATTAGAATCATTTGCAAATGAAAAATAATCAATTTTGGCCATTTGTGCTACTTTCTAGAGAATTCTACACTATTCTCTCAAGCACATTCATTTATTATCTCTTTTCTTTTGCTCTTTTCTTATTATGGAATTTTTCTTCTCTCCCTTTTTCTTTTATTCCTCATTAGAATAACAAGACAAGTAGAATTCATGAAAAACATCATTCAAGGGAAAATTGCAAGGAAACCCAATCTTTAAAATAGAGCACCCAAATTTCCAAACAAGTCTCTTTGAATAGAAAAACTTCATTTCAACTATTTAAAATACAAGAAAATTTGAGTTATAATAATGGTTTTAGTCATTATACCATTAATCCAACTCAATATAGTTCAATTGATGTTAAATCTAGTCTTACATGTTATGAGTGTTTTTTCTAGGGAGTATCACAATAGTAAACTTCAAAATAGCAAGGTGAACTTTCTTTAGCAACTCTGATGTGATATAGAACAACAGTATAGATTGAACCGCATGAATTGTGATGGTTGGATCCAATTGCCAATACTAAGGCAACACCTCAAGAGAGTATGACCAGATTGAAAATGGTTGATTTCTCTCTATCTTTCCTAGAAATTGATTTTGATATAGAAAAATTGTTTATGTCATTGCAAGGCTTTGTTTCAATTTTTTTGTGGTAAAAGAGTAATTAAAGGAATCAATACTGAAGACATTATTCAAATATAAAATACAATAATGTAGTGACATATAAGACTTCAAAAGTTTAAAAGAAACGTTAAATATAGTTTTCCCGCATAAAGGGAAAATAATATTTATGGCCGCGTCTCATATTAATTGGTAAACTAGGGTTTACCTGGATGATTACATGCTTAATTAGATTGATCATCACTTAAACATGATAAATGAAAGTAGCTCAATTGTTATGTTTCAAACTTAAGAAGGAACTCTACTCATGATTTTACTTTGAGTATTAGGTTTGAGAAGTGTAAACCATCGTTGCCAAAGTTAGGGTTTTAATAGTATATAAATAAGAAATTTGATAGGTATAGCAGTATGTTAAATGATTTTTCATTTTTCCTATGTAAGTTTGATTTACTTGATATTTGTATATGATATATATTGTTAACTTGAGAGTTATACATTGCCAATATTTTGATAATGACTTAACCATTCCATTCCTATGTATCTAATATGTTTGTTCAAGATTGATTTTAGGCTTTAAGTACATGAAAAGGATCAAATTACACAAGCCCTAGCTCGTCCAAGTTCAAGTCAAAAGCAATGCAAGTGCGTGTTTTGGGAAATCACCCCAAATGACCTTAGATTATTTTTGTAATCACTTGTATTGATCATATGACTTGTAACTAAGATGAGAAAAAATCAGGGACACTTAATTCCAACATTTGATCACTCAAAAGTCAAATTAGAAAATTTGTCACAAGATGTTTATCAGTCAAGTTGGAAACTCGACCGATCCAGTGACAGATTTTTTGAAGATGACAATTCGGTTGAGTTGCACACTCATGGAACTCGACCGATCGATCAAATAAGGAAAATTGATTTTGACTCATCGGTCGAGTTTCCCAGAAAAACTCGACCGATAGTTTGAAAATTGGCTTTATCACTTAGTGGATCAGTCGAGTTATTTTTATTGAAAACTGATCGAATGTACTTTACCGAAAATGCAAAAAAAAATGATTATAACTGTTGGAGTGTTGTTTTAAGCAATAATAGATCCTTTTAACTTGGAAAACTACTATATATCACCCTTATGTAATCCCACACTCAAGGGAACACCCCCAACTATAAATAGGACCCCTTGGAGTTCATTCCAAGTTCTCATTCATGCTATTCTAAGTCCTTGCTATAGTTGAGTGTGTTACAAGTCATTGAGCCCCTTTCTCTCTCATTTACAAAGCATTTCATGATTATGAGTGAGTTAGGCCAGTTGTAAGAGAGATACCTCCATGTTCTTGTAAATCTCTCATTCCATTCCATCTTACCTACCCCATTTCTCAAAGAAGAAAAGGTTGAAGCAAGCTACTCTGAGTGAAGGTGAAGTCCTTGTTCTTCTTCTTCAAGGTTGAAGAAGAGGTGAAGATCTTCTCTAGGTGAAGGAGAAGGGCTAGTCCAAGACTCAAGAAGGGTGGGCGAATTCCTTCAAGGACAAATACTTGAGGTAAGTATGTGTAAGTCCTTGTTGAAGGCTGAAGACATCTTGATCAAGTGGGTAAGTCCTTGTGTAAGTGGAAGACTCTTGTCTTTAATAGGTAACAACTTGGATGTATGGTGTTCTCCTTGTATCTCTTATGAATAAATATAAGTATACACTGGTTACAAAGTCCTAGAGGTTGACCTCTCTAGGTAGTGGATTGACTTTCTCTTAGTTTGGAGAGTAGAACCACTCTAAACCACCTTATCCAAGTGCATGTTTCAATTTCTCTTATCCTTGCTATGCTTGCTTAGTTAGGACTTCAAATTTCTCTTAATCTATTGGTTTTGATTGATATAATTTGAAGGTCTAACTTATCTTGTGAGAATTTTGAATCTATATTCACCCCCTCTAGAGCCGTAGATCCAACATATATAACTTAATCATGTATTTTATTGCACATTTTAGAATATTTGGATGTTATTTGACTGTGATTATTGGTCGAACTACACTTCGACTGACCATGTTGCAAAATAATGTTCAAAAGAGTAGTGTTTGATTTTTAGTTATTTATTGGTACCTCAAAATGATATGAAATTATAAGTGGATCTCTAAAACTTTGTCTTAAAAACATGCTAATTTTTTATAATTTGAGGAGTATCTATAATCTATTCAGTAAATGATTTACAATACACTTTTGTGACAGAATATTCTGTTGAAATAAATGTAAGAAAAAACTAGGGTTAATTTGCAATTGCCTCAAATGCCTCAATTGATCTATATAATCAACCTAACACACTAGGAGTTCCCATATTTCGTGATTCATTCCAAAGAAATGAAATCATGGAGAGAGAGGGAGAGTTAGAATTTGGATGGAGAAAGTGGTGAAGATGGCGATCTAAGGTTATCTCTTCTTGGAGTTGATGAAATCAAGTAAGTTTGTCATCTCTATATAGCTTTTCTTGGTGATTCTTCTCTCACATGGCAAGATTCTATTCCTCCTCTGATTTCAGTCAAAATGATATCACATCTCCTTTTTTCTCACTCTTTCTCCATAACTCTCCATTTTTAGGGTTTTTGAGTTGAAAGGAAGAAGAAAACGGTAAATTACTAGGATTTTGATATGGATTCTATAATTTCAGATCTTGAGATAAGTTTTTAAGGTGTTTTTACACCTTAGGTGAGTGTTTACTTCCTTTATATAGTAGATTTCACGAAATTGTATTAAATCCTCAGTGTTCTTCAATTCCTTTCTATGCGACTACAAACCCTAAATCTGCTTTCAGTTTAGGCTTATGAAATATGATCTAGAAATATATTTTTTTCATGTTGTGATGAATTTCAAATGATAAAATATTATTATAAATGGATACAAATCATCTAAATATAATTCGTAAAGTTATTGCACAAGTTATAAGAATATACCAAAATCTAGGGTTTCCGGTTATGCTTGAAATTTTATATAATTGAATAAAGAACTTTATCTGAATATCTATGTTTATGAATGATTGAGTTATATGAATGCATAGTATAGATATGTCAGATACTATCTTGGACTTCATTTTATGTTATCAAGGTTTTCTTGATATCTCAATAAAAAGGGTGAAACCCTAGATGAATGGAAAGTTGGAAGTTTGCAAATAGACATCATGAAACTCAGCCGATGAGATTCTTTTACCATTATAAATTCATTTATTCAATGTAATTATTGATGCATGATATTTTAGTGAATGGCAAAGGAAATCTTGGGTCAATTCATTCCACGATTTCATATATATGTTTGGTTGTGTGTGAGTTGTTGGAAGTAGTCTATTTATCAGTAAAAGTTATAATGAAGTAACTCCTAATGTGACTCATGTGATATGTGAATGAGGAAAATGAAACCCTAAGGATAGGGTATTCAGTGAACCAAGTATTTTCATATCAATGCTTCTCAAAATGAGATGTGGTGTTGCTCAGCACTTCAATTTTCAGTACATATTACTGCTTATCTATGAAAGGGACTACTTACTAGGTCAAGCTAAGAAATATTGATTTGATGGTTGAACTGTGAATTTTAAGAGTGAATTAGACATTAGAAGCCCTAGACACTATAGAATCCTTCACAAGAAGGCTTGCACATGGAGGAGGAAACGACTTCCCAAATGGAGGTAGTCTAGATTGGGGTAAGTCAGAGCATATGAGTAGGGTGTGGCAGTCTAGTTCAGTGAGGACAGACTCCTTACAGTTGTGTGGTACCCAACACCAACCTAGGATGTTGGTGGTACCTATGTTATGAGTTGTTGGAGATCTTTCATAGCTCCATTGATGCACAACAAGCTAGAGTGCTTTGACTCTCTGCCTAAGTACCCAGGTTCAGAGGAAGAGTATAGATACTTGGCCGCTCCCATTAGTCAGACAAGAGTCAGACGTGGCAAGGCCCTCTATAGACGGGGTTTTACTTGAGAGATGGACTTAGGATCCCGGTCATGCTTATAAGCCTTGTATAGTGAGATTGTAGCTTGCTATGATGCTTTCATGTGTCGTGGTACACTTCATGTGGGTTCATGGCATAATAAGATGAATGAGGGATTAATCAAGTTTCTGTAGTTATTCCTTTATCCTTTATATGTTTCTGAATTACTAGCTTCCTTTGTGATTAATCATGTATGTTCATATATTTATTTACTCTTTGTAGAGACCTAGAGTATCCTGCCATATATATGTTTCTGAATGATTAGTTCCTTTATAGATTATTACTATTCTACTTTATTTTTAGTTTATCAATAATATATCTTCGATCCTCTGTGTGCTTTAAACTATTTCTTTCAAGTACTCATTCGCTACGCGAGTAGGCTCACCCCTCTACTCATAATTTTTTTAGGAAACCATGTGGATTTGAACAATGTCAATGCCAAAGTAGATTTGTCACAAAAGATAAGTATCAGATTAGTTTAGTTCAATCGGTCCATGTCACTCTAGATCCTTGTATATATATAGCTTTATTGTTGAAATCAGATTAGAGTAATCAAGGGTTACATCCCCTTGTATTGTTGGTTTATGTGATTGAATGTAAGAAAACAAGAGTTTGAAATCGAATAAAAAGTTAAGAGTAATATTTGTATTATGTTGAACACTCAACATCTACCCTAATCTCATCATTAGTAGTTCTTGTGGTATGTGGGTGCAACACTTACTATTTGAGGTATGTTATTTAATGAGATTAAGGCTTTCTCCTGAATGGTATCCTCTTGAATTTTAGTTGGACGTAATTCTAATATTAAAGGTGCACATCTATGGTTAGTTTGATCATTCTATACCTAAATCTTGAAAACATCATAACATTTGTATCCACTTGGAGTTTTAAGCTAAAATTGTATATCTTTATTGTTAATGTATGTTATGAGATTCATGTAGGATTATATATGATATGGTCTTTGTAACATCCCTGACCTGTGTTATGCTTTAACCTTAGATATTTTGCTTAATAAATTTAATTGTATGCTTTCTCTTATCTCTTGAAAAGTAATTAATTCCCAAGAGGAACTTATGTTTCAATTTTAGTCCTTTTTGAATAATGTTGAAGCAATGTTCTGCCTGTTTTTCACTAAAGTGAAAATTACACAAGTTGAGGGGTTAACTTGCAAATGTTACATGATAAATGTTCCTGAAGTTTTGAAGCATAATAATAATTAGAATGATCTATAGGTATGGCTTGTGAAAACCTGAGCACCAAGAAAGAGCTTATAAAGCAATGTTTGTGAAAACCTGAGCACCAAGAAAGAGCTTATAATAGGGGAGTCTCATTTGAATCTCTTTGGAGGAGAGAGAATCTTGATATTAAAATAATCAAGATTTAAGCATAATTGAAACCTTGATTCAATTTAATGCAAAAATAAATATATTAATTGAATTGCCCTTCAACCAAAAATGTGATGGTTGAATTTGCATAAGTGTGAACGTACTTGTGCCTTGAAATGGCACCTAAATATCTAAAGTGAGTGGAGAGCCCACTCACATTAGTTAACTAAAAAGTAAAATCCACTAATATTGGATATTATTATTAAAATGGTTAAGGTGCTTAATTTGTTTTCTTTTAATTCATGGATAATGAAGAGGAATTACAAGGTGGGGGAGATGTCTTCGTATGCAAGGGATTTAGGGGGGTTTGTGGCACCAATTTTGGGAGTTGAAGGAATTATTTATCACTTTCTCTCTCATTGAAATTCACTTATATACATCCCATTTTCAACCCACATGAAAGGTTTTTTCGATTCCTTTTACTTTCCTTGATTTGGTTGAACACAAGGGATCTTAGGAGCAACAAGAGGACGTGCCCCAACCTGTAGGTAAGGTCCATATTCATCTTCAACCTTAATTTCATGGTGGAAATTGAAATTCAATGCTTAATTTCTTCTTTTCTTCATTAAATCTTCAACCTTAACCAATCTTTTGACTCAAAGACTTGAGAATGGACCTTGGAAAGTTGAGAAAGCTTCATTCATCATTGAGGACGTGAAGCTTGAAGCTTGGATTCAATTTTGAAGGTTTGTTATATAACTTGAACCCTTAAATGTCATTATTGCTTGCAATTTATTCATCATGTGTTGAACCTTTCTTCTTTCTCAATTTCCTTTTGATTAGATGTTGAAATCACCATAAGAATCACAACTGATTTTGAAGGTTTGAAGCTTGAAGATGATGATATCATCTTAAGCACACACCTCAACAAAGGAATGGGCAAACGGTTTTCAAAATTGATTGAGCTAATTCGGTTTCGAAATTGATTGAGTTGATTCGGTTTCAAAACTGAATGGGTCATTTACTTCAAGACCGAATGGGTAATTGAGTTCAAAATCAAGAGGGTAATTTACCTCAAACTGAATGGGTAATTGATTTCTAAATCGAATGGGTAATTTACCTCAAAACCAAATGGGTAATTGAGTTCAAAACCGAATGGCCAATGGATCTCAAGATCGAATGGGTAAATTGAACTTCAAATCCGTTTGGGTACTTTGACCATTTGTAGGAGTTGACCGTTTGGAGTTCTAAACGGTTTCAAACTGTTTGAGGGTATTAATTCAAGATCATTTGGAGATTTCAATCCAAACCGTTTAAAGGCACAATGAACTCAAAACAGTTTGAAGGATTACTAGTCCAAGATTGTTTGAAGGATCAATTAATCTCAAAACTAAATGAGTGATCATAAGGTATCTCAAGGTGGATTATAATCGAGGTATCCCTAAGATACTTAGTGAATAAGTATACCTAGAATAATTGACAATTGATGCCTATGAAAACAAATATCTCAATACACTATGCTAACCCATCTTTCAAGTTGATCTAATCCAATCAAGTTGGAGTAATCAACATCCTAGAGAGGATGAGAGAGAGGAACTTATTCATGAGTGATAATCATGTGGTGATTAATCCTCAACACTTTCAACATGAATAAAATATGTAATTAGGGTTTGATCCATGATGATGAGATCATGAAACCCTAATCGAGAAGGTTGATGAGCTCTAACCCTAATTTAGGGTAAAGCTTGGTTGAACCCTGATCTAGGGTGATGGTGTAACCCTAGTTTAGGGTAATAATATGAGAAACCTTAATTTAGGGTATTTTAATGAAAAATCCGAATTTAAGAGGATGCTTTATGAAAACCCTAATTTTAGGAAAAGTTATATGAATCCCTAATTTTTTGAGGAAATGTTATAAGAAACCTTAATTCTAGGTAACGATGTGATGAGAAACCCTAATATAGGGTGATGAGATGTGAAACCCTAATAAAAGGTGATGCTATGTAATACTATGTGAAACACTAATTTGAAAACCTAACCCTAATATAGGGTGAAGGTATGTGAAACCCTAATTTTGGGTTATAATATGTGAAACCCTAATCTTGGGCAATGAGATGATTAACCATAACCCTAATTTGGGTAATGGTTGAGTAATCCTTGATTGACACAAAATGGGAAACCTTAACCCTAATGAGGGATTAGTGGTGTTACCCTTGTATAGCATGATGCTGATATGTAATTGGTATAACTGTTATCATGTGTACTAACCATGCAGGTATCATGAGATGATGAGCATAGCCAAGTATGAGCTATGATGTTTCATTTATTGAAAATGTCAATGGGCCTTGTGATCCATAGCATGCTTGTTGCCTAGTGAGAGGTAACAAGAGATGAAATGGGCTTTGTGAGCCATGTGATATGCTTGTGTAGCAAGTATCATGTTTACCTTGGTCAGATGACCTGAAGGTGTTTAGTTACCTGATAAGTGGTAATAAGTGTTCTATGATGAATTGAGGGTTTGAATACCCATATTCCCTAATCACGATGTTGAGTTTGATGAGGGATGAGAATGCCCCTAATGAGAATTGAGATCCCAATGCTTTATTAAAGATTTGAACAGTACGCGATGGAAGTATTACACATTCTTTGTAGCAATAATTATAATAATTGATGTTTGGAAACTTGTATGATGCTAAAAGAATATGGTAATACACTTAATTAATCAAGTGATATCATATAATGTAGTTTCCCTGACCATAGATCCATCAACGTCAGAATTTGTTGAATGGTGAAACGAGTTAAACTCAGAGTGCATATTTTTTAATATGTGGGGGTAATTGGGCAAACATATCCTTATGCCCCATAGGAATGGCTGCGGACTATGTCCTATGTACGGGATTGGTTACGGACCATACCCCAGTAAGAGTATGGCTATGGGGCATGACTCCATGATATGAAACCAGGCATTGTCTACGGGCCATAACCCTAAAGAGAGTATATGCTGCGTGCTATAACTCTATAGAGAAGATGCCAATATACCCTGGCAAGCTAATTGCAGTTTGACACATGATGTCTCTACCATATAATCTTGTACTGACTGAGAAGGTTGAGGTCTTGGATTCCGGCTCTTCCATTGACCTTATGTGGTACTGATGCTTTACGTAATCGTGGTCGGTTGGAGTATGAATGGTATACTTCATCTCTTCAGGGCATTAATTAAGTATGATTGTAAAATGTAATCAGCCATGTAGCATAATTGCGTAAGGTTAAAATACGAGAATCATTGGTTGATGTTACCTTTGTTAGCATATCCTAGATGGATAAATATTATACATGTTCTTCATATTCCTTATCGGATAAATGACTTGATACTTTATCAACTATAGTTGTGTTGTTTAAAATGAGGATATTGCTCTAATCTACTTAGACAATGAATTACCTGCTGTTGAACATATATATAATTCCTCTGCTGAGTTTTATTCTATTAAACTACAATAATAATGTTTTTGGCGGAGAGTTATATCTCTCACTAGGACTATGTCTCACTCTGTTGGTCACCAACACTTTTTAGGTGGATGCAGAAGAAAAGGTAAAAACCCTATAGTAGGGGAAGAGAAGCAGCAACAGCCACAGGGACATCCGTGATATTCCAGGTGGAGGCACTGGCTGTCATGTTTTGTTTAGAAAGTCATATGTGTCATCTCTGCACTCTCTGGTCCTCAGAGTTAGTAGTTAGTACTTTTAATTAATCGATCTGAGATTTTGGCTTGATGCCTCGAGGTTCTTATACTGCCTGTGTATAGTTTTAACAGAGCAGTTGATGCTTGTAATCCTCGAGAAGGGATGGTACATGATATGTACTTATGAACCAGGATGTAAATAAAATACATTGGTTCTTGATAAAAGAGTTTTCCTATGTTTGGATCTCTTTAAATGGTTTTAATTTTTAGTGATTTTTAGTAATCCGCTGTTAAAGATCACTTCCGCTTAGTTAATAATGTTTTGTCCGCACGTTGCGCCACAGTTTAGTTGGTATCAGAGCTCTAGGTTCGCCGAGTATACAGAGACATAGGATTAAGGTTGTTGAGTTTGTTCTAGTGTCTTCCAGTTATCTAATAGTGACTTCTGCTCATATAGGAGGAGAAGAAGAACTTGAAGATGTCTAGATCACACAAAGAACATGTTGTTGAGAGCAGCATTGCTACACTAGGAGGAGGTGCAAGGGACCAGGCTAGGGAGGAACTGGCACCTGAACATCCCCAGTTTGACCCAGACATGATAGAGAACCCATCTTTCCATGCTCTATTTGGGCAGTTCATGGCAACCATGATGCATATGGCGGATAGGATGCCACCACCTACACCAAGGGCACCAGCTCATAATGAGGGACAGGGAGCTGGTAAGACTTTTGAGAGGCTTCATCGGGTAGGAGCCATAGAATATGCTAGTACAGCTGACCCAACAGACGCATACATGTGACTGACTGAGTTGGAGAAGGCTTTTAGAATCTTTAATATCTCTGAAGCCGAGAAGGTGAGGCATGCAGTGTACCTTTTAAAAGGGAGTGTTGGCCACTGGTGGATAATAGAAGAGGGCAAGAGGTTAAGTGTTGAAGTCGAAAGGGAAGAATTTCGATGTGAATTCGTCATTAGATACTTCCCTAAGACTTACCTAGATGAAAAGATATCTCAGTTTGAGAGGATAATACAAGGGCCGATGAACATTAGTGAGTATGAGGCTAAGTTCATGGAGCTTCTGCGATTCTATCTGCACATGGTAGCTACATATGAGGAAAGAATGCGGCATTTTGAGAAGGGGTTGAACGCTGAATTGACCACTCCTGTGTCTTCTTTAGATAACAAGGAGAGATTCACCACCTTTGTGGAGTCTGTTAGACGGATAGAAAGGTCTGTGATTGAGAAATGAGAGACTAGTAGTAAGAAGGTGTACACTTAGTTCCAAGGACAGAGATCTGAGGGCTTTAAAAAGTTGAGGTTTTCTGCACTGGCAGCACCACTGAGGTTTAATAGCCATACGTAATGTACGTCAAGTGGGGGTAAGGGCCGTAGTTTTACTCCAAGTAGAGCCCCAAGCACAACATCAACATCGGTGACTGGACCTCACAGACCCTATCATAAGACCAGGATCTGTCACCAGTGTAGACAAGTGGGACATCTGGTAAGGGATTGTCCAGTCGGGACCACAATGGTGACTCAACCCCAGAGGCAGAGTCAACAAGGCTCTCAAAGGAGGCAGTTTTCTAGTGGTGCTCGAGGACGTGGACAAGCATCACAAGCTGGTTCGTCGGCACCCAACAATCGAGTACGGGATCAACAGTAAGAAAATGTGAGATTCTATGTGATGAATCAACCCAAAGCAGTAGTCAACCCTCGAGTTGTGACAGGCCAGATGGAATTATTTCATTCTGATATGTCTTCATCCTGCTTTGTATCTGTTTTGATTGATCCAGGTGCTACGCATTCTTTTATCACTAGAGAATTGATTCTTGACTGTAATATGATTGTTAGACGTAGAGCAGATAGTATGTTGTTAGAAACCCCTTTATTGGGATCTACAGTGTTGCGGGAGGTGTGTTCTCCCTGCATTCTTTCCTTTTCTGAACATCGCATTAAGGTGGATCTAATACCACTTGAGATGCATGGGTTTGATATAATTCTTGGGATGGACACCCTAGAAAAGTATAAGGTTGTCTTAGATTGTGATTCCAAGCAAGCTGTGTTCACAAATGATGGTGACACATGGATCTTTTAGGGAGATAGAAAGATTCTTACAACCTGCCTAGTGTCAGCTATGGTAGCTGAGAAGCTGATGAGACAAGGATGCTTTGCATTCTTGGCTCATGTGGTAGACACCACAATGGAGAGTTCTAATCTTTCTGAAGTTCTAATAGTTAGGGAGTTTGAAGATGTGTTCCCTGAGGAACTTCCAGGTGTTCCTCTGCCCCGAGAGATTGATTTCTAGATTAATCTAATTCCGAGCACGCAACCAATAGCACAAACACTGTATAGAATGGCACCTACTGAGATGGCAAAACTCAAGAAATAGTTGCAGGAGTTACTTGAGAAAGGTTTTATTCGACCGAGTACGTCACCGTGGGGTGCTCCAATTCTCTTTGTTATGAAGAAGGATGGATCGATGCAGTTAAGAATTTATTATAGACAGTTGAATAAAGTAACTATAAAGAACAAGTATCCTCTGCCAAGGATCGATGACCTATTTGATCAGTTGTGTGGTGCAACTATCTTCTCTAAGATAGATCTGAGGTCGAGATATCACCAATTGTGTATCAAGGAGAGTGACATACCTAAGTCTGCCTTTAGGACAAGGTATGGTCACTATGAGTTCATAGTTATGTCGTTTGGACTAACTAATGCACCAGCTGCATTCATGGAGCTCATGAATAGAATCTTTTGACCTTTTCTTGATTAGTTCATAGTAGTCTTTATAGATGACATCCTGGTATACAGTAGATATGTTCAACAACATGAGCAGCACCTCCGTCAGGCTTTAGCTTTGCTAAGAGAGAATAAGTTGTATGCTAAGTTTAGCAAATGCAAGTTCTGGTTACCATAAGTTTCTTTTCTAGGACACATAATATCTGCCTCAGGTATCTGTGTTCATCCTAAGAAGATAGAATCTGTCCTACAATGGGAACAACCAAAGACACCGACGGAGATACGCAGTTTCCTAGGACTGGCAGGCTATTACAGGAGGTTCATTAAGAACTTCAGTTCTATAGCTTTACCCCTAACCAAGTTGACCAGGAAGGAGGTTCCGTTTGTCTGGAATGACAAATGTCAACATTCTTTCCAACTGTTGAAAGAAAGGTTGACAAGTGCACTTGTGCTGGTGTTACCTGAGCAAGGGAAGGGGCATATCATTTTCTTTGATGCATCTAAGAATGGTCTAGGATGTGTGTTGCTGCAGGATAATCAAGTGATTTCTTTTGCCTCTCGACAGCTTAAGAAACACGAGGAGAATTATCTGACACATGATCTAGAGCTAGCTGTTGTGGTCCATGTTTTGAAGATCTGGAGACATTATCTCTATGGGGAGACATTTCATATTTTCACAGACCATAAGAATCTAAAATATATCTTCTCACAACATGAGTTGAACATGAGACAATGTCGTTGGATGGAGGTAATCAAGGACTATGATTGTACAATTGATTATCATCCAGGCAAGGCTAATGTAGTGGTTGATGCACAAGTAGGAAATCATCATCACCAGCCTTAGATAAAGCACAGTTGAACTCCTTAGTGTGCTTTAAAAGAGATATGCCTATCTCCTTGAGGCAAAACAATATACAGCTTAAGGTATCATTGTTAGCCAGGCTATTAGTTGAGATGCAAGTGAAACCTACTCTGAGACAGCAGATTAAAGAAGCACAGCAAGATGATGATGTGGTTCAATAGATCAGGTCAGAGTATGGTAGTGATAAACGAGATGGCTTTCATGAGTCAGAGGATCAGGTAGTCTGTTACCATGGTAGGATAGTAGTACCTGTTGCCAATGACTTAAGGAAGTTAGTCTTGGCGGAAGCTCATTTTTCAATGTATGCAATGCATCCAGGGAGCACCAAAATGTATCATAACTTGAAGGATATGTATTGGTAGCCAAGATTGAAGAAGGATGTAGCTGAGTTTGTTATGCGGTGTTCTGTGTGTCAGCAGGTTAAAGCTGAACATCAAAAGCTCGCAGGAACAATGCAACCTTTGCCTATACCGCAGTGGAAATGGGATCATGTGACCATGGACTTTGTGGTTGGTTTGCCTAGAACAACCAAAGGTCTTGATTCCATATGGGTGATAGTTGATAGGTTGAATAAAACAACACATTTCCTTCCATTCAAAACAACCTACACTAGTGACAAGCTTGCACAGATATATATAGATGAGATAGTGTGACTCCACGGGGTTCTAGCTACCATTGTTTCTAATAGAGGTCCCTAGTTCATGAGTCATTTTTGGGAACGACTCTATAAAGCTTTGGGTACACAATTAAGGTTTAGTACTACCTTTCACCCACAGACAGATGGACAATCTGAGAGGACCATACAAACCTTGGAGGATTTTCTTAGGGCATGTGTCCTTCAGTTTGTAGGAAGTAGGGATCTACACCTGAGCTTGATAGAATTTTCTTACAATAATAGCTATCAGCACAGTATTGATATGGCACCATATGAAGAATTATATGGAAGACGTTGTAGATCTCCTTTATGTTGGTATGAAATAGGAGAAAATCAACTTTTGGGTCCTGAGCTTGTGTAGCAAACAACTGAGAAGATTAAAGTAATACAACAACAATTAAAGACTGCACAAGATAGATAGAAGTCGTACGCTGACAAATGACAAAGACCTTTAGAATTCGAAGTTGGAGACAGAGTATATCTCAAGGTCTCACCTTGGAAAGGTGTCCTTAGATTGGAAAGAAGGGAAAGTTAGCTCCTAGATTTATGGGGCCTTATCCAATCATTGAACGAATTGGAAAGGTAGCCTATAAGCTGGAGTTGCCACCTGAACTGCATAAGTTGCATCTAGTGTTCCGTATATCCATGCTAAATAAGTGACATCCTGACACAGAGTTAGTCTTGCAACCTGTGGAGGTAGAATTAAATGATGATATATCATATGTTGAAGGACCTGTGATGATCCTTGATAAAAGAATTAAAAAGTTGAAAAAGAAAGACATATGTCTTGTGAAAGTTCTCTGGCATCATCGTGGCATTGAAGAATCTACATGGGAGCTAGAGGAAGAGATGAGGAGGAAGTACCCTTCTCTTTTCTCTTGATGATTTCGGGGATGAAATCCCTGTTAGGGGTGGATAATTTGTAACATCCCTGACCTGGGTTATGCCTTAACCCTAGATGTTTTTCTTAATAAAGTTAATTATATGCTTGCTCCTATTTCTTGAAAAGTAATTAAGGACCAAGAGGAACTTATGTTTCAATTTTAGTCCTTTTTTAATAATGTTGAAACAATGTTTTCCTATTTTGGACTAAAGTGCAAATTACCCAAGTTGAGGGGTTAACTTGCAAATTTTATATGATAATTGTTCCTCAAGTGTTGAAGCATCATAAGAATGAGAATATGCATAGGTATGGCTTTTGAAAGCCTGAGCACCAAGAAAGAGCTTATAAAGCAATGTTTGTGCATTAAAACCTAGTTTTGGTGTAATGAGCAATTTACCCAAAACCTAGGGTTCAATATGCAAAATAACACTTCTTGAGAGTCCCTAATGTTTCTTGGTATTAATTAGAGACAATAAAATCAGAGGGGCATCTCATTTGAATCTCTTTGGAGGAGAGAGAATCTTGATATTAAAATAATCAAGATTTAAGCATAATTGAAACCCTGATTCAGTTTAATACAAAAATAAATATATTAATTGAATTTCCCTTCAACCAAAAATGTGATGGTTGAATTTGCATAAGTGTTAACGTCCTTGTTCCTTGCAATGGCACCTAAATATCTAAAGTGAGTGGAGAGCCCACTCACATTAGTTAACTAAAAAGTAATATCCACTAATATTGGATATTATTATTAAAATGGTTAAGGTGCATAATTTGTTTTCTTTTAATTCATGGAAAATGAAGATGAATTACAAGGTGGGGGAGATAGATTCGTATGAAAGGGATTGAGGGGAGTATGTGGCACCAATTTTGGGAGTTGAAGGAATTATTTATCACTTTCTCTCTCAATTAAATTCCCTTATATACATCCCATTTTCAACCCACATGAAAGGTTTTTTTTATTCCTTTTTCTTTCCTTGCTTTGGTTGAACACAGGGGATCTTAGGAGAAACAAGAGGACGAGTCCCAACCTGTAGGTAAGCTCCATAGTCATCTTCAACCTTAATTTCATGGTGGAAATCAAAATTCAATGCTTAATTTCTTCTTTTCTGCATTCAATCTTCAACCTTAGCCAATCTTTTCACTCAAAGACTTGAGAACGGACCTTGGACAGTTGAGAAAGCTTCATTCACCATTGAGGACGTGAAGCTTGAAGCTTGGATTCAATTTTGAAGGTGGGTTATATAACTTGAACCCTTAAATGTCATTATTGCTTGCAAATTATTCATAATGTGTTGAATCTTTCTTCTTTCTCGATTTCCTTTTGATTAGTTGTTGAAATAACCATAAGAATCACAATTGATTTTGAAGGTTTGAAGCTTGAAGATGATGATGTCATCTTAAGCACACACCTCAACAAAGGAATGGGCAAACAGTTTTCAAAACCGATTGAGCTAATTCGGTTTCAAAACCGATTGAGTTGATTCAGTTTCAAAACCAAATGGGTAATTTACTTCAAGACCGAATGGGTAATTGAGTTCAAAACTGAATGGGTAATTTATCTCAAACCGAATGGGTTTTTGAGTTCAAAACTGAATGGGTAATTTACCTCAAAACCGAATGGGTAATTGAGTTCAAAATTGAATGGGCAATGGATCTCAAGATCGAATGGGTAAATTGAACTTCAAATCCGTTTGGGTACTTTGACCATTTGGAGGAGTTGACTGTTTGGAAGTCTAAATGGTTTCAAACTGTTTGAGGGTATTAATTCAAGATCGTTTGGAGATTTCAGTCCAAACCATTTAAAGGCACAATTAACTCAACCGTTTGAAGGATTACTAGTCCAAGATTGTTTGAAGGATCAATTAATCTCAAAACTAAATGAGTGATCATAAGGTATCTCAAGGTGGATTACAATGGAAGTATCCCTAAGATACTTAGTGAATAAGTACACCTAGAATAATTGACAATTGATGCCTATGAAAACAAATATCTCAATACACTATGCTAACCCTTATTTCAAGTTGATCTAATCCAATCAAGTTGGAGTAATCAACATCCTAGAGAGGATGAGAGAGAGAAACTTATTAAGGAGTGATAATCATGTGATGATTAATCCTCAACACTTTCAACATGAATAAAATATGTAATTAGGGTTTGATCCATGATAATGAGATCATGAAACCCTAATTGAGAAGGTTGATGAACTCTAACCCTAATTTAGGGTAAATCTTGGTTGAACCCTGATCTAGGGTGATGGTGTAACCCTAATTTAGGGTAATGATATGAGAAACCCTAATTCTGGGTATTTTAATGAAAAACCCTAATTTAAGAGGATGCTTTATGAAAACCCTAATTTTAGGAAAAGCTATATGAATCCCTAATTTTTTGGGGAAATGTTATAAGAAACCTTAATTCAAGGTAATGATGTGATGAGAAACCCTTATACAGGGTGATGAGATGTGAAACCCTAATAAAAGGTGATGTTGTGTAATACTATGTGAAACACTAATTTGAAAACCTAACCCTAATATAGGGTGAAGGTATGTGAAACCCTAATTTTGGGTTATAATATGTGAAACCCTAATCTTGGGCAATGATATGATTAACCATATCCGTAATTTGGGTAATGGTTGAGTAATCCTTGATTGACACGAATGGGAAGCCTTAACCCTAATGAGGGACTAGTGGTGTTACCCTTGTATAGCATGATGCTGATATGTAATTAGTATAACTGTTATCATGTGTACTAATCATGAAGGTATCATGAGATGATGAGCATAGCCAGGTATGGGCTATGATGTTTCATTTAATGAAAATGTCAATGGGCCTTGTGAGCCCTAGCATGTTTGTTGCCTAGTGAGAGGTAACAAGAGATGAAATGGGCTTTGTGAGCCATGTGAGATGTGTGTGTAGCAAGTATCATGTTTACCTTGCTCAGATGACCTGAAGGTGTTTAGTTACCTAATAAGTGGTAACAAGTGTTCTATGATGAACTGAGGGTTTGAATACCCATATTCCCTAATCATGATGTTGAGTTTGATGAGGGATGAGAATGCCCCTAATGAGAATTGATATCTCAATGCTTTATTAAAGATTTGAACAGTACTTGATGGAAGTATTACACATTCTTTGTAGCAATTGTTATAATAATTGATGTTTGGAAAATTGTTTGATGCTAAAAGAATATGGTAATACTCTTAATTAATCAAGTGATATCATATAATGTTGTTGCCCTGACCACATATCCATCAGCGTCAAAATTTGCTGAACGGTGAAACGAGTTAAACTCAGAGTGCATATTTTTTAATATGTGGGGGTAATTGGGCAAACATATCCTTATTCCCCATAGGAATGGCTGCAGGCTATGTCCTATGTACAGGATTGGTTACGGACCATACCCCAGTAAGAGTATGTCTACTGGCCATGACTCCATGATATGAAACCAAGCATTGGCTACGGGCCATAACCCTGAAGATAGTATATGTTGCAGGCTATAACTCTATAGAGAAGATGCCAATATACCCTGGCAAGCTAATTGTAGTTTGACACATGATTTCTCTGCCATATAATCTCATACTGACTGAGAAGGTTGAGGTCTTTGATTCCGGATCTTCCATTGACCTTATGTGGTACCGATGCTTTATGTAATCGTGGTCGGTTGGAGTATGAATGATATACTTCATCTCTTCAGGGAATTAATTAAGTATGATTGTAAAACGTAATCATCCGTGTAGCGTAATTGCTTAAGGTTGAAATATGAGAATCAATGGTTGATGTTACCTTGCTTAGCATATCCTAGATGGATAAATGTTATACATGTTCTTTATATTCCTTATCAGATAAACTACTTTTTGCTTTATCAATTATAGTTGTGTTGCTTAAAATGAGGATGTTGCTCTAATTTTCTTAGACAATGAATTACCTGTTGTTGAATATATATATAATTCATCTACTTAGTTTTATTCTATTAAACTACAATAATAATGTTTTTGGCAGAGATTTATATCACTCGCTGGGACTGGGTCTCACTCCATTGGTCACCAACACTTTTTAGGTGGACGCGGAAGAAAAGGCAAAAACCTTATAGCAGGGGAAGAGCAGTAGCAGCAACAATAGGGACAATAGTGATATTCTAGGTGGAGGCATTGGCTGTCATGTTTTGTTTAGAGAGTCATATGTGTCGTCTCTGTACTCTCAGGTCCTCGGTGTTAGTAGTTAGTACTTTTAATGAATCGATCTGAGATTTTAGCTTGATGCCTCGAGGTTCTTATACTGCCTATGTATAGTTTTAATGGAGCAGTTGATGCTTGTAATCCTCAAAAAGGGATGGTACATGATATGTACTTATGAACCAGGATGTAAATAAAATGCATTGGTTCTTGATAAAAGAGTTTTCCTATGTTTGGATCTCTTTAAATTTTTTTAATTTTTAGTGATTTTTAGTAATCCACTATTAAAGATCGTTACCGCTTAGTTAATAACATTTTGTCTGCATGCTGCGCCACAGTCGTAATGATGAATTGGGATTTCATATGCCTTAATTTGAGGTTTTGGTTCTTTTTGTGTCCAAGAATGGTTAGTTATACCATGGTTCAGTAATCTTAAACTATTTCTACATTTTATATCTTTTGAAATTATAATATATGATTTATTTTACAAACACATATATGTTATGACAACCATCACCACACAAAGTGAGATTAATCAAAACCAATCAAGGAATTACCATTAGCAGTAAATATTACCACAAAATAGGGTAAATGAAAATAATTTGCAATTCAATATATCAAGAGGAAGTATTTTATAAAAAATCCTTCAACTCCGGCCATATGTATTCCATATATGCCAAAAGATGTTACATATCATGTTCAAAAGGTTATGAAGCCATAAAGGTAACATAACTCCACTTGTTTATATGTACATGTCATTTCTGTGTACAGTGTTGTTGGTCAAGTTCTGTGTATTGACAACTCGATCGATGACAGTTGTTGGCAACACCCATTGGTGCCTATCGGTCGAGTTACAAATAGGACAAACTCAACTGACAAAGTTGTTGATAAAAAGCACATATATTTCATAAAAACATATTTAGAGGAATTCTAAAGATATAATCCATATCTAAACATGTGTAAGTAAGTTAGCAATGCACTATGAAAACATTAAAGATAGTTTTTGGGCAAGAGTGTGAAGAGAATCACAAAATACCAATTTATAATAAAAACAACATGCATAGTGGACACTAACTTGACAAAAACAACTTAGGATTGGTTATAAGCAAGAAAACATTTACCTTTGTTCTTACCGTTCCTTTTTCCACTTGTTGTCACCCTCTACACATCTCACCTTTCTTCTTTCATGTGGATTGAGAAGTCAATTTGTAAATCAATGGCTCAAGTCAATCCATTTGCATGTACCTACAAGAAGAAAGATGAAATGGTCCCCAATCATGTTTTTGGGTCCAGAGGGGTTAGTTTATCAACCCAAATCCTAGTGCTCTTGCCTTGTAGACAATCTATCCTGAAGTGACCCTTCTTTCCACACTGGAGGCACCAGATGGAGGAGGAATTCTTGCCTTTGTAGAATCTACCCTTATAATACATGTCATCTTCTTCAACATGAGAGGATGGAGAGGCTTGTCCCATAATAGCTTCAATTTGATCCTTCATTTAAGCCTTATTCATTCTCTTTATCTCTTTCTCCTCTTTTCTTTCAACTTCTTCTCTCTTGTGAAGTGTGACTTCATGGGCTTGTAGATTTCCAATGAGCTCTTTAATGGGAATATCATCAAGAGACCTTACTTCTTCAATCAAAGTCACCTTGGGTTCCCATATCTTAAGGAGAGTTCTAAGGATCTTTGAGTTGATCTCTCCTCTACTCATAGGATGTCTTAGAACAGAAAGACCATTCACAATGGTGTTGAGCCTTGAGTACATGTTGGCTATCTTTTCCTCCTTTCCCATCTTGAAGTTCTCAAACAGCCCTTTGAGCATGTATACTTAACTTTCCTTCACTTGAGTTGTCCCCTCATAAGTGATGCATAGCTTTGTCCATAACTCATAGGTCGTTTCACAAGAGGAAATCTGGTTGAACTCATTGGAGGTCATGGTGGCATAGAGGATGTTCATTGCTCTTACATTCATGGTCGCTTTCTTCATGGTAGCTTCATACCATTCTTCTATCTTTGTCATCGGTATCTTGTATGGATGGTCTACCATTTTCCATAGCTCAATACTTGATCCTTGGATGTAGAATTGTAACCTTGTTTTCCAATAGAGGAAGTTACTCCCATCAAATATTAGAAAGTTAATGAAGTATCTCCCACTTTGGTAGTCACCCATCTTCTCCTACTTATTGAAGTATGCTTGGATAAACTCGCTCTGATACCAATTGTTGGATCCCAGATGGGTGATTGGATGCTATAGAGGGGGTGAATAGAGTTGAATGCACTTAAATAAAATCCATTAGACCTTTAAGATATATCAAAATATAAGGTTGCTAAATAGGAAGTTTGAGTGTAACTAAAACATGCATAGCAAGGGAGAGAGAGACTAAACATACACCAAGTGACAAGCTATGTAGAGTGGTTCCACACTTCAAACTAGAAGTGAGTCAGTCCACTACCTAGAGAGGTCAACCTCTAGGATTTCTTAACCATTGCACTCTAATATCCATTCATAAGACTTACAATACATGACCAACAAAGGACTTACCCATCTGAGCACCAAGACTATTCCACCTTACCAATAACTCACCCAATTTGCCAAGAGTCTTCAGCCTTGTCTAAGATCTTACCCACTCTAGAACAAGTCTTCCACCCTCAAGGACTTTTCTACTCTTCTAGGATCTTTAGCCTTTGCCTTCACCTTCACTCGAAGAAGCTTCCACCAAAGACTTACCCACTTGAGCAAGGAGTCTTCTTCCTTCACCAAGGGCTTACCCACTCTTGCTCCAAGTCTTCAGCCTTGATCTTCACCAAGGGATTCCTTCCCTTGTTCTTCTTCACCTCTCTTAGCCAAGAGAGATAACCTTCATCTTCATGGTTGAAATGAGAGATAGGGAGGTGGTGGAAGTGAGAGCCTTACAAGATATACATGTAGGACTAGCTCTCTTACATATTTCCTACTCACTCTAACTAATGTAGCTAATGATTAAGCTGAGAGAGAGAGAGAGAGGAGGCTGTAGGATACACTCAACTATAGAATAGTAACCTCATATAGAGTTTTGCATTGAATGCTCAACCTTGGAATGAAGCCCAAGTGGTCCTATTTATAGCTGGCAATGCCTCTTAGTCTTTGGGAACACTTAAGATTGAAAACTATCCATTTTGTGGCTTGCAATGGATATATTTTTTATTATTGCAACTCCACAATGGCTAGAACAACTTTTCAGCACTTTTCCATACAGTGCAATTGGTCGAGTTTCTATAAAGGTAACTCGACCGATCCCACTAAAAGACAAGACCAATTTAGGCCATCGGTCGAGTTTGTCCTAGGTAACTCGACTGATTCACTTAAATTATTTTTGTTCAGTAGAGGGATCGGTCGAGTTCTGTGAAGTGCAAACTCGACCGATCAAAAGTCATTCTCAAAATCCAATCAGGATCGGTCGAGTTTGTAACTCGACTGATGAACAGCCTGATGTGAATTTTGAAAAATGTCTTTTGAGTGCTTAAATATTTGATCTAAGTGCTCCTGATTTTTTCTAAGCTTAATTACAATTTGTGCAATAATTACAAGTAATTTACAACATGATTCTAATGGATCTACATCATATTTTGAAAATGTGCACTTGTATGGACTTTCACTTGTCTTTTCTCAAAAGTTGAGATGCGCAATTTAGGGAATTTGGAGTATGTCTATACCTAATCTAGAATCACTCGAGTAGAGACATTAGACACAAACATGTGGAATGGTTTAGTCATCATCAAAACAAGGGATTACTCAATTTAGACCTTGAGTCAACATTCTCCCTCTTTTTTGAAGATGACAACCCATTCCATAAATGTATTGAAAGCATTTAAGTAAAGTCATACCTTTGGAGAAACCTATGGGTTTCAATAGAATTGAGTTCATGTGCTCCCCCTCAATTGATCCTAGTGGAGTTCTCATACTCCCCCTCAATTGATGCTAGTGGAGTTCTCATACTCCCCCTCAATTGATGCTATTTCTCTTGCATGGTTAGCGTTCATAACATTTATAGAATAATATGTCTTCTACTCATATATGTTCTACACATATATGTCTTCTCCCCTTTACATGAATATGCTTCTCCTCTTCACGTAAGACATGCCTTCTTCCTCTTTTTGCTAAAAGAAGACATACCTTTCTCCCCCTTTGTCATTTCAAAATGTAGGGGTATGAAGAAATAAGAAAAATCACTTGCTAAGAGAAAGGAGATAACAACAAGTTATATAATGAGAGTAGAAGAGCAAAGATAGGGGCTTGTCCAAGCATAGAAAGAAAAACAAGTTAAAGGATGTACTTTAACAACCCAAAATGTAAGATAAAGTGCTGCAGAAAAACAATAAATCTCAATGTTGGCCCTCAAGATGACGAAATTTTCCCAAAAAGTGTCAAGACTCATGGCTAAGCCATGAGCCTTGCGCAGAAGTTAGTTTCAGAAAAAAAACAGTAGTCTTGCACTAAAAACCAAAACTAGAGTAAAATCTATATGAAATTCAAAAATGCTCCACTTTCTACATATAATGTAGATCTATGTATCCTGCATCACAATGTTATGAAAGCAACTCAAGATAGTAGATATGCAATTCAAGGAACAAGCTTGAGCAAGTTTGAAGCAAGATACAAGCATAGCATATAGTTGAATACCACTTGATGAACATGGATAGAACTACATGTATTTGAACTACTAGTAGATGATATCACAAGTTATGACTACTAATAGGATCTATATCACAGTAAGAGATACCAAAGAATACACAATATAAATCAAGCTATGAGTAGATGTAGAGATATATCCAAACAAAGAGATATGCAATTCCAGAAGCATGAAAGGATATAACTCACTAACAAGTATGCATCATTACCAAAAGATGATCACCACTAAGAACCTCAAGGTTGTATCCAAACAAGATATACAACTAGATATATATAGAAAGTTAGAGAACAATGGAAGAAATTTAAGACACAACCAAACGATCCAAAGAAATCATCATCAAAACCTGCAAAATAACTCAAATCAAGTAATTGCAAGATATAGATATACCAATTTAGAGCAATTAGTAAGATAGAGTTGTAAGCAAGATAGGAAATTTAGAACGTGGAAATATGCATATATAAAGGTACCAAATGAGAGTGCCAAATAATAAGTCTATTTGTTGAGAAAATTTAGTTGAGAGGGAAATTCTCATTCAATAAGCTAAATGTATATTCTATGTACAGTGTTTTCGGTCAAGTTCTGTGTATTGACAACTCGACTGATGACAGTTGTTGGCAACACTAATTGGTGCCTATCGGTTGAGTTTCTAACAGGAAAAACTCAACCGACAAAGCTGCCGACAAAAAGCACATATATTTCATAATAACATATTTAGAGGCATGCTAAAGATATAAGCCATATCCAAACATGTGTAAGCAAGTTAGTAATGCACTATGAAAGCATTAGAGACAATTTTTGGGCAAGAGTTTGAAGAGAATCACAAAATATCACTTTTGACTCAAAAACTACATGCATAGTGCACACTAACTTAACAAAAACAAGTTAGGATTGGTTATAAGAAAGAAAACATTTACCTTTGTTCTTACTGTTCCTTTTTCCACTTGTAGTCACCCTCTACACATTTCACCTTTCTTATTTCATGTGGATTGAGAAGTCAATTTGCAAATCAATGGCTCAAGTCAATCCATTTGCATGTACCTACAAGAAGAAAGATGAAATGGTCCCCAATCATGTTTTTGGGTCCAGAGGGGTTAGTTTAGCAACCCAAATCCTAGTGCTCTTGGGTGGTTGCCTAAATGGGAAAGAACAAGTAGAATAATGGCCAATATCATTGCAATAGTTGTATGTGCCCATAGTCTTGGAACTAGAGGATTCTCCATGGAATATTGGAGGTTATTTACCTTTGTTGTTCCTTTCACTACTATCATACCCTAAACCATGTCTACCAATTTTTTTAGTAGTATGGTATAAGATATCATTCATATTCTTTTTACCAACTAAGAATCCTTACAAAGAAGATCTCAAACTATCATTATCTTGCATAAGAGAGGAAATAGTAGAAGACAAATGATTCATATTATCTCTAGCATGCAAAAGATCATTTTCTAAGCAAAGAGAGTTAGTAAAATAAGAATCTCTATCAATATGAAGAAAAGCAACATTATTCTCTCTACAAGTGGAACTAGAACAAGATTCAAGTGCATTGATTTTAGCAAGCAACGAGGCATTTTCTGTTTCAAGCAAAGCAATCTTAGAATTATAAACACCATTTTTATATTCTAATTCTTGCAATACAAAATCTTTGTCCTTTTTTTCAGATTTAAGAACATCAATATCATGTATGAGAGAATGAACAATTCAAGTATGCTCTTCATTAGAATTAGGCATAAGAGGTTGAGATTCCAAAACTCTAATCTTATCAAGCAAGCTAGTATTTTCAAGTTTAAGAGAGTCTACTTGGTTAAGACATGCATTTTTTTCATCAAGCAAGCAAGAATTAGCATGTTCAAGATCATCTAATTCTACATGCATATTATTAACAATTCTAAAAAACTTTTTCCTTTTCTTATTAGAAGACTTAAGAGAGGCATGAGTAGTATTAATGATAGCAATTAAAGGTTCTTTATCTAAAATATTAGATTTACCTCATTTGAGTCTTCTCTAGGAGAAGCCATAAGAGCAAAATGACATTCTCCTTCTTCACTAGAGCTTGAGCTAGATCCTCCACTTGATTCTTCACTTGAGCTTGAGTGCCATTTTTTATTCTTCTTGTACTTCTCTTCTCTTTCCTTATGATGATGGGTCTTCTTGACTTGTAGACAATATATCTTGAAGTGACCCTTCTTTCTACACTTAAGGCACCGTATGGAGGAGGAAATCTTGCCTTTGTAAAATCTACCCTTAGAGTACATGACATCTTCTTCAACTTGAGAGGATGGAGAGGCTTGTCCCATAATAGCTTCAATTTGAGCCTTCATTTTAGTCTTCTTCATTATATTTAGTTCTTTTTCCTCTTGTCTTTCAACTTCTTCTCTCTTATCAAGTGTTACTTCATGGTCTTGTAGATTTTTAATGAGCTCTTCAATGGGAATATCATCAAGAGACATTACTTCTTCAATGGAAGTCTCCTTGGGTTCCCATCTCTTGGGGAGAGTTCTAAGGATCTTTTAGTTGAGCTCTCCTATACTCATAGGATGTCTAGAATAGGAAGACCATTTATAATGGTGTTGAGCCTTGAGTACATGGTGGCTATCTTCTCCTCCTTTCCTATCTTGAAGTTCTCAAGTAGCCCCTTGAGAATGTAAAATTTATTTTCCTTCACTTGAGTTGTCCCCTCATAAGTGATGCATAGCTTTGTCCATACCTCATAGGTCATCTCACAAGATGAAAATCGGTTGAACTCGGTGGAGGTCATGGTGGCATTGAGGGTGTTGATTGCTCTTGCATTCAAGGTGGCTTTCTTCATGGTAGCTTCATCGCATTCTTCTATGTTTGTCACCGGTAGCTTGTATGGATGGTCTACCATTTTCCATAGCTCAAGACTTGATCCATGGATGTAGAATTGTAGCCTTCTTTTCTAATAGAGGAAGTTACTCCCATCAAAAATTGGAAGGTTGATGAAGTATCTCCCACCTTGGTAGTCACCCATCTTCTCCTACTTGTTGAAGTATGCTTGGAGAAACCCGCTCTGATACCAATTGTTGGATCCCATATGGGTGATTGGATGTTCTAGAGGGGGGTGAATAGAGATGAATGCCCTTAAACAAAATTCATTAGACCTTCAAGATATATCAAAATATAAGGTTGCTAAATAGGAAGCTTGAGTGCAACTAAAACATACATAGCAAGGGAGAGAGATATTGAACATACACCTAGTGACAAGCTATGTAGAGTGGTTCTACACTTCAAACTAGAAGTAAGTCAGTCCACTACCTAGAGAGGTCAACCTCTAGGATTTCTTAACCATTACACTCTTATATTCATTCATAAGAGTTACAATACATGACCACTAAAGGACTTACCCATACAAGCGCCAAGAGTATTCCACCTTACCAAGGACTTACACACTTTGCCAAGATTCTTCGGCCTTCTCCAAGGTCTCACCCACTCTAGCACAAGTCTTCCACCTTCAAGGACTTTTCTACTCTTCTTGGATCTTCAGCCTTTTCCTTCACCTTCACTCGAAGAATCTTCCACCAAGGACTTACCCACTTGAGCAAAGAGACTTCTGCCTTCACCAATGGAATACCCACTCTTTCTCCAAGTCTTCAACCTTGATCTTCACCAAGGGACTCCTTCCCTTATTCTTCTTCACCTCTCTTAGCCAAGAGACAGAACCTTCATCTTAATGGTTGAAATGAGAGATAGGGAGGTGGTGGAAGTGAGAGCCTCACAAGATACACATGTAGGACTAGATCTCTTATAGATTTCCTACTCACTCTAGTGAATGTAGCTAGTGATTAAGCATAGAGAGAGAGATGAGACTGTAGGATACACTCAACTATAGACTAGGAACCTCATATAGAGTTTTGCATTGAATGTTGAACCTTAGAATGAATCCCAAGGGGTCCTATTTATATGTGGGGATGCCTATTAGCCTTCGGGAACACTTAAGAATGAAAACTAGCCATTTTGTGTCTTGCAACGAATATATTTTTGACTATTGCAACTCCACAACAACTAGAAACACTTTTCTGCACTTTTCCGTACAGTGCAATCGGTCGAGTTTCTATAAAGGTAACTCGATCGATCCCACTAAAAGACAAAACCAATTTAGGCCATCGATCGAGTTTGACCTGGGGTAACTCGATCGATTCACTTAAATCAGTTTTAGTCAGTAGAGGGATCAGTCAAGTTCTATGAAGTGCAAACTCGATCGATTAAACGTCATTTTCAAGATCCAATCAGGATCGGTCGAGTTTGCAACTTGACCGATGAACAGGCTGATGTGAATTCTGGAAAATGGCTTTTGAGTGCTTAAATATTCGATCTAAGTGCTCCTAATTTTTTCTAAGCTTAATTACAAGTGATTTACAACATGATTCTAATGGATCTTCATCATATTCTGAAAACATGGACTTGTATGGACTATGACTTGTGTTTTCTCCAAGTTGAGATGTGCAAGTTAGGGCATTTGGAGTGTGTCTATACCTAATTTGAAATCACTCAAGTAGAGACATTAGACACAAACAAGTGGAATGGTTTAGTCATCATCAAAAAAAGGGTTTACTCAATTTAGACCTTGAGTCAACATTCTCCCCCTTTTTGAAGATGACAAACCATTCCATAAATGTATGGAAAGCATTTAAGTAAAGTCATACCTTTAGAGAAGCCTAGGGGTTTCAATATAATTGAATTCATATGGTCCGGCCCCCTCAATTGATTCTAGTGGAGCTCTCATACTCCCCCTCAATTGGTGCTAGTCGAGTTCTCATACTCCCCCTCAATTGATGCTATTTCTCCTACATGGTTATCTTTCATAACATTTATAGAATACTATGTCTTATACTCATATATTTTCTACACATATATGTCTTCTCCCCTTAACCTTCTCTCCTTTACATGAATATGCTTCTCCTCTTCGTGTAAGACATGCCTTCTTCCTCTTTTTTCCAAAAGCAGACATACCTTTCTCCCCCTTTGTCATTTCAAAAAGTGGGGATATGAAGAAATAAGAAACACCACTTATTAAGAGAAAGGATATAATAAAAAGCTATATAATGAGAGTAGAACAGCACAGATAGAGGATTTTCCAAGCATAAAAGAAAAATAAGTTAACAACCCAAAATGCAAGATAAAGTGCTGCAAAAAAATAATAAATCATAATGTTGACCCACAAGATGACGTAATTTGCCCAAAAAGTGTCTGGGCTCATAGCACAGCCATGAGCCTAGCTCAGAAGGTAGTTTATGCAAAAAAAACACTAGTTTTTCACCAAAAACTAAAACTGCAGCCAAAGTTGTATGAAATCCAAAACTGCTCCAATTTCTACATATAATGTAGATCTATGTATCCTTCATCACAATGTTATGCAAGCAACTCAAGATAGTATATATGCAATTCAAGGAATAAGCTTGAGAAAGTTTGAAACAAGATACAAGAATAGCATATAGTTGAATACCACTTGATGAATAGAGCTAGAACTACATGTATATGACCTACTAGTAGATGATATCACAAGTTAGGACTACTAGTAGGATCTAGATCATAGCAAGAGATGCCAAATAATACACAAGATAAAGCAAGATATGAGTAGATGCAGAGATATATCCAAATAAAGAGATATGCTATTTTAGAAGCATGAAAGGATATAACTCACTAACAAGTATGCATCATTACCAAAATATGATCACCACTAAGAACCTCAAGGTTGTATCTAAACAAGATATACAACTATATATATGTACCGAGTTAGAGCACAACGGAAGCAATTTAAGACACAACCAAAAGATCCAAAGCGATCATCATCAAAACCTACATAACAACTCAAAGGAAGTAATTACAAGATATAGATATGCCAATTTAGAGCAATTAGCAAGATAGAGTTGAAAGCAAGATAGGCAATTTAGAATACAGCAATATGCATATATAAAGGTACCAAATGAGAGTACCAAAGAATAACGCTATTGGTTGAGAAAATCTAGTTGAGAGGGAAATTCTCATTCAATAAGCCAAATGTATATTCTGTGTACAGTGTGGTCGGTTGAGTTCTGTGTATTGACAAATCGACCAATGAAAGTTGTTGTCAACACCGATAAGTGCCTATAGGTCGAGTTTCAAATAGGACAAACTTGACCGACAAATCTATTGACAAAGAGCACATATATTTCATAAAAACCTATTTGGAGACATGCTAAAGATATAAGCCATATCCAAACATGTGTAAGCAAGTTAGTAATGCACTATGAAAGCATTAGATACAATTTTTGGGCAAGAGTGTGAAGAGAATCACAAAATACCACTTTTGACTCAAAAACCACATACATAGTACACCCTAACTTGACAAAAACAAGTTAGGATTGGTTATAAGCAAGAAAACATTTACCTTTGTTCTTACCGTTCCTTTTTCCAATTGTTGTCAAGCTCTACACATCTCACCTTTTTTCTTTCATGTGGATTGAAAAGTCAATTTGCAAATCAATGGCTCAAGTCAATCCATTTGCATGTACCTACAAGAAGAAAGATGAAATAGTCCCCAATCATGTTTTTGGGTTCGTAGGGGTTAGTTTAGCAACCCAAATCCTAGTGCTCTTGGGTGCTTTCCTAAACGGGCAACAAGTAGAATAATGGCCAATATTATTGCAATAGTTGCATGGGCCCATAGTCTTGGAACTATAGGATTCTCCATGGAATATTGGAGGTCCTTTACCTTTATTGTTCCTTTGACTACTATCATACCCTGAACATTGTCTACCAAATTGTTTAGTAGTATGGTATAAGATATCATTAACACTCTTTTTACCAACTAAGAATATTTGTAAAGAAGATCTCAAACTATTATTATCATGCATAAGAGAGGAAATAGTAGAAGACAAATGATTGATATTATCTCTATCATGCAAAAGATCATTTTCTAAGCAAAGAGCTTTAGTTAAATAAGAATCTCTATCAATATGAAAAACACCAACATTATTCTATCTACTAGTGGATCTAAAACAAGATTCAATCACATTGATTTTAGCAAGCAAGGAGGCATTTTCTGTTTCAAGTAAAGCAATCTTAGAAAGATAAACACCATTTTTAGATTCTAGTCCTTGCAAAACAAAATCTTTGTCCTTATTTTTAGATTTAAGAACATCAATATCATGCATCAGAGAATCAACAATTAAAGTATGCTTGTCATTATAAATAGGCATAAGAGGTCGTGCTTCAAGAAATCTAATCTTGTCAAGCAAGCTAGCATTTTCAAGTTTGAGAGAGTCTACTTGGTTAAGACATGCATTTTTATCATCAAGCAAGCAAGAATTAGAATGTTCAAGATCAGCTAATTATACATGCATATTATCCACTATTCTAGCAAGCTTTTTCCTTTTCTTTTTAGAAGACTTAAGAGAGGCATGAGTAGTATTAATGATAGCAATTAAAGGTTCTTTATCTAAAGAGTTTAGATCTACCTCATTTGAATCTTCTCTTGTAGAAGCCATAAGAGCAAAATGACATTTTCCTTCTTCACTAGAGCTTGAGCTAGATCCTCCACTTGATTCTTCACTTGAGCTTGAGTTGGAGGAGTCACTTGAGCTTGAGTGTCATTTTTCCTTCTTCTTGTACTTCTCTTCTCTTTCCTTGTGATGATGGGTCTTCTTGCCTTATAGACAATCTATCTTGAAGTGACCCTTCTTTCCACACTTGAGGCACCAGATGGAGGAGGAATTCTTGCCTTTGTAGAATCTACCCTTGGCGTACATGGCATCTTCTTCAACATGAGAGCATGTAGAGGCTTGTCCCATAATAGCTTCAATTTAAGCCTTGATTTCATCCTTCTTCATTCTATTTAGCTCTTTCTACTCTTATCTTTCAACTTCTTCTCTCTTGTCAAGTGTGACTTCACGGGCTTGTATATTTCCAATGAGCTCTTCAATGGGAATATCATCAAGAGACCTTACTTCTTCAATGAAAGTGACCTTGGGTTCCCATCTCTTGGGGAAAGTTCTAAGGATCGTTGAGTTGATCTCTCCTCTACTCATAGGATGTCCTAGAATAGTAAGACCATTCACAATGGTGTTGAGCCTTGAGTACCTGTTGGCTATCTTCTCCTCCTTTCTCATCTTGAAGTTATCAAACTTCCTTTTGAGCATGTAAACTTTACTTTCCTTCACTTGAGTTGTCCCCTCATAAGTGATTCATAGTTTTGTCCATATCTCATAGGCCTTCTCACAGGAGGAAATTTGGTTGAACTCGGTGGAGGTCATGGTGGCATAGAGGATGTTGATTGCTCTTGCATTCAAGGTGACTTTCTTCATGGTAGCTTCATCGCATTCTTCTATCTTTGTCACTGGTAGCTTGTATGGATGGTCTATGTAAAGACCAAGTCTCTACTATAAAACATGATCATCAAATACATCAATTGTGTAGCAGCGGAAATTTAAAACTTGACTTTATTCAAAATGTATAAAGAGTACATTACAAAAATTTTCCCAAATGGGAGTACAACTTTATACAAAACATAGGATCTAGGTAGAGGAATACTTAGACTAATACAACATTGTCTCCAAACAAAACAACTTAATATATATAAGGCAACTATGTCCAAGCAAGCTATATGTTCCTTTTCTTCTTATCCTATCCTTAGCCTTAGGTTCACCAAGCTTCCATGCGCACTCTGATCCTAGCCTGGATGGTTGGGGTCATCCAGCAAGAGAAAGATAAAAGGTATGTGGTAATAAAAGGATAAAGGCAATCATAAAGCTAAGCATTTCATAACAAAATATTCCACTAAGGAATTTCAAGAAGAGAGAGGCAAATGAGTAAATAAGATTTTAGAAAACTGCTACATTTCAATATCAACAAATCTCACCTTTGCATGAATATAAATTATGACTCGAAATCATCTCAATGTAGGGCGAGGCACCTACCGCACCTCACCAATGGTAGGGGGACTAAAACCCCAGTGCCTAAAAAGTGGTAGGGGGACTAAAACCCCAGTTCCTAATATATAAAATGGCAGGGGAGCTAAAACCCCAGTGCCCGGTAGGGGGACTAAAACCCTAGTGCCCTGTGGGTGGTTTGTACTCATGTACACTACATTGTCAATTGGCCAATAACTATATCATGCATAAACATTCACTTGGAAGTAGAGTGAAAAGTATATCAAGATAACAACATAGCATTGGGAATAATACCCAAGAAATAAATAAATAGGCCATCACAGGCAACAACAATATCCAAGAACTCCAAGAAATAAAGGAGCCAACAAAGCAACAACATTATACAATGTTTCCAAGTATTTCAAAAGGATGAGCCAACATTGGCAATAACAAGATTAAGCATTTCCAAGTAAATGAAGCAACATATGTAGTAGCAAGATTCACATGATTCAAATGAATGAGCCACAATGGCATTATAAGCATAAAATAAGTAAAGAGCCAATAAATGAAATTAGAAGGATAACAAGGCTAGCACAATAATGATTGTGGGGTTGGAAAAGACCCAACTGAGAGTTTAGGATTGTTTACACAATAATCATTCACATTCATCCATAGAGATCACATATATGAATAGGGTCCACATACTACAATAGGCTTCACATACAAAATAGGGTGCACATACTGAAATAGGGCTCACATACCTGTTTTAATTAATTACCATAACATTCACCAAACTAATTGCATCCATTCCATTTTTCCCTAGTTACATTATTACACATGTATTAATATATATATAAAGATATAAAACATAGGAAAAAACCCTAATTTTCTACCTTCAAAACCAAAACTTGATTTGTGACTCAAAACCTTGACCAAACAATTATTCATATTCTCCTGATTAATAAAACATATTTTATTTTACAATTTGGAGTTAAAATGAATTAATTAGGTATTTTAGAACATTTTATATACTTAAAAAGGCATTCAAAGCAAACTTCAAAACAGGAATCCAAATCATGACTCAAAAACCATAAAATCAGGTTCTATATGAAAAATCTTTTCCATTTACTATTTATTTGCATTTTTCTGACAATGGATCGATTTACTATGAATTAAGTAAAATTGACCAATCAGAATGCAAGAAAACTATAGAGTGACAGGTATTTAAATCAAAATACAATTTGATGTAATAACAGGTGAAATGACCAAAATACCCTTGCTCGTCAAATCAAATCAATTAAAATGATGAGGGCAGTAGGGTCATTTGGAACCATCGATTGTTTGCAAGCGAGAAACAAAACCCAGGGTGAAATGATGAGATTGCCCCCTGCGTTGCAAATCGTTATATTGCCTGTGGATGTCTCTCTTGGTCATTCCATGACCTGGCTTCTTCCATCCAAGTTCCTGGCGCGAGCAGGCTCACAGGAGCTCGGGCTCCTTTGCTTCAACTCGCCATCAGGGCGTGCAACAGAGGACAGATGTTGGAAATGGGTTCCCTAGCTTCCCGCGGACTCAACGATCCCCAGAACAAGGCCATCCATAGCCAAGGTCGTCAGAACCTGACCGGAGTAGGGGAGGTCTCTAAGGAGGGCAAAGCCCGAGAAACGAACGCAAAACTTATCAACTGGGGCCATCATCACCCTCGCGGAGGCGGTACGAGCCAAAGGCAAGAGTCAGCGGCGGCGGAGGAGCACTGGAACCTGAAAATGCTAAGCACCCACAGAGCTTCTTCAGTGATCTATAGGTTACGACAGTCGGGAGCTGCTCGAGCCAAAGCAAAGAGGCAAAAAGAAAGAAGAGAGGCTAAGAATGGTTACCTAGTCCGTGATTTGACTGAGGTGATCGGAGCTTCGAGATACTGCTCGCCGTCACCGAGGAAGCAGACCGAGTAGGTAGGGACCCTCGGGGAACGGTGCGAAGAAATTAGAGGAGGAAGAAAGGTGGCGACCTGAGGGTCATTTCTAAAGCCTTATATAGGCGTGAGGAGTTCTCAAGCTCTCTCTCAGCAACCCTCGGTGAAGATGATGAGAAAGCACGAAATGGGTGTTTCATCTATCGTCCAAGAGAGCGGCTGATCTAGGGCTCGCTCGAACTGTCATGATGAGAGGAATCCGACGGGACAAGAATTGTATGAATCGATGCGTCATGGAGGGGGAACGAGATGGAGGAGGTGAACTGCCGTGAAACGACTTCTGTCTTGCTTTGAGCGGGAGGTAGGGGACAACGTCCCGGCCGTCAGATCAAGTCGTAAAAGTGAGATCAAACGAGGACCGTCCGATGAAGTGCTCCTGGGAGCCGATGCGTGACAGGGCGTAAATAACTGAACAATAGTGTGACAAATCGATATAAATGAAATCATTCAGCTACTATAGTCACACTATAATAAAAGCTTATAAAATCAATTTGAGGGCTCAAATGAAGTCCAAGGGCCACCAAATTTTAACCACATGTTCACATTAAAGTGTAGCATCATGCCATATAATTAGATTTCGTATTTAAGCTCACTAAGACTCATAACTCATATGTTGTCCATTATTACATGTATTAATATATTAAAAGAGGTGAAATAATATGGAAAACTAATTAATTGAAATATGGGAGTAATATTTCGAGGCAATAATCTCCTAATTATTTCAAGAGAAATAACTCGTCATATTATCCCATTTTCACACATTTTATCCACTTAAGAGGAGAGAGAAAATAAAGAGGTTAATATACTCATAATTAATTCAAATGCATATTATTACTAATATATTTATCCAAAAGCTCCAAATTAATATTATCTACTTATATCCATCCTTAATGACCAAATTACATTATTAACATTCACTTATCTCCTTAATTGGGTTATTTGTGCAAACACCCCTTCATTAACATAAATGAGGGGAAAAGGTAATTTTAAACATTGAATTGTGCACAAATTGCACAAGGAGTCCAAGAAGAATATAAAACAAGGGAAATTTATGAAAAAGGTCCAAATGGACTAGAAGGTCAAGAAAAGTTCAAAAGTGAGTAAATTGCATGGAAGACCCTGAGATTCAGTATGTTACAGCACACCACCCCTTAAAGAGGATTTCGTCCTCGAAATCACAACAAGAGGGAAGAGAGGGTGGGTGTGCAACTTCCCAACCTTAAACACTAGGTTATAACCCTTAATCTAGGGTACAACACAAAATCTACATAAGTCAGGTGTTACTAAGGTTTCCACAAAACCTATAACCTTTTATCAAACTCAAACTAACATTTTTGCCTTATTAGCATAATCTCCATCATGTAGAGGTATCATATATACTATCACTTGTGCCACATTTTATTCAAAACAATTATATCTCAATATTATATCATGTGTATTTCCCTCATCAAGGGTTTTAAGCACAATTAGGATTTACTAAGTCATTTCAACATTAATTATTGTATTAGGTCAAAAACCTTAATAACATGAATTCATTTTCCATTATCCTCTTAAAACTATCATGTAGAATTATCACAAATTATTTTGTAGAAAAAGTTAATATTATCCAACAAGTTATTAATCCTATAATAATTCCAAATAATATTCATATTGCACATTGTCATATCATCTTTCATACTCATATTAATGACATCATTAATCATTTTCTTCCATTACACTTCATATTATAAATTATACATATTTTAATACAAATTAGGCATTTTATGAATATTTATGTGAATCCAACATTATCATATTTGATTCATTATATGCATTTTAGTGAATAGGATGTAACCCATTAAATATTAATGAATTATTTCATATATCAAGTTATGATGAGGTGTTCATTAGAGAACAAGGTGACATACTTTATATGTATATTGATAGCTTTGTGACTATAATCCATTTATATGCATTAAGGTATATTATGTGATGATGACACCTAATCTCACTAATGTATCATGAAAGGCATTAAGGGTATATATATATATATATATATATATATATATATATATGTATATGTTGTCAAAACTAGATGATTACATATTAAGGTTTAGGTCAACATGATCATTACATATTAAAGCATCCTTAGGATGCATTATCCATACACATTTTACCATTAGGGTGACATAGTCAACGTTATGTATATTCACCATTAGTAACTCATTATTATTTGTATCAAGAATATATTATGGTTCAATCACAAGAATTATTCCTATATGACTTACTACATATTCATGTATGTATAAAAAAACAAGTTGAATTACAAGTATAATGTGTTTGGTAAATTCTAGTTCACATAAGTTATTATGTACATATGTCCACATAGATAGGGTTTCTAACTCTAAAGGTATTTGATTTTTCTTTTAATTGGGATTCCATCCCCCTAAAAAGGGATTTCATCCTTGAAATCAGATTTGCAAAACCAAATAGGGTACTAACACCATTACCCTAACTCCACCCCTTAAAAAGTGCCAACTAAGTCAAACTAAGCTAAGGGTAAAAGGTACATAAGGTTCAACACCAAAAGGATTTACAACCAAGCTTGTACATGTAATATAGGGTACACTAAACCCTAAACCTAGGAGTATAAGGTATTTAAGGATGATTTTTGTGTAAGAGATCAAATCATCACTTACGGTTTTCCTAAGGTATTCAACAATTAGGCAACATGCCCAAAGATAGACTATTTCGAGCTGTCTATATCAAATTAGGCCAGGCCAGGTCATATGAGCTCAGGAGTCCTCGTTACCAAGCTAGTGGGGCAGAGGAAAATATTGCCAGCCCCCAAGCTCTGACCCTTTCTAGACACCATCACTTTCAACTTATTGCTCTAGTAGCTTCTCAATAGACAATTCACTAAAAAGTTGACAAATTTTATTTTTATTTAATTATTATTATGATACTAAATGAAACTTACATGCTAGGTCAACTCTAAGGTGAAAAACTAACTAAAGGGAAACTATATATGATAAGGGTTCTATCTAGGAGACAGTTTGAATTAGTCAAGAATCCGACTACCTTGATGCTCTGATACCATGCTGTAAAGACCAAGTCTCTACTATAAAACATTATCATCAAATACATCAATTGTGTAGCAGCGGAAATATAAAACTTGACTTTATTCAAAATGTATAAAGAGTACATTACAAAAATTTTCCCAAATGGGAGTACAACTTTATAAAAAACATAGGATCTAGGTAGAGGAAGACTTAGACTAATACAACATTGTCTCCAAACAAAACAACTTAATATATATAAGGAAACTATGTCCAAGCAAGCTATATGTTCTTTTTCTTCTTATCCTATCCTTAGCCTTAGGTTCACCAAGCTTCCATGCGCACTCTGATCCTAGCCTGGATGGTTGGGGTCATCCAGCAAGAGAAAGATAAGAGGTATGTGTTAATAAAAGGATAAAGGCAATCATAAAGCTAAGCATTTCATAACAAAAGATTCCACTAAGGAATTTCAAGAAGAGAGAGGCAAATGAGTAAATAAGATTTTAGAAAACTGCCACATTCAATATCAACAAATATCACATTTGCATGAATATAAATTATGACTCAAAATCATCTCAATGTAGGGTGAGGCAACTACCGGACCTCACCAATGGCAGGGGGACTAAAACCCCAGTGCCTAAAAAGTGGCATGGGGACTAAAACCCCAATTCCTAATATATAAAATGGCAGGGGGACTAAAACCCCAGTGCCTGGCAGGGGGACTAAAACCCCAGTGCCATGTGGGTGGTTTGTACTCATGTACACTACATTGTCAATTGGCCAATAACTATATCATGCATAAACATTCACTTGGCAATAGAGTGAAAAGTATATCAAGACAACAACATAGCATTGGGAATAACACCCAAGAAATAAATAAATAGGCAATCATAGGCAACAACAATATCTAAGAACTCCAAGAAATAAAGGAGCCAACAAAGCAACAACATTATACAATGTTTCCAAGTATTTCAAAAGGATGAGCCAACATTGGCAATAGCAAGATTAAGCATTTCCAAGTAAATGAGGCATTAGAATCATGTAAAAGAGCCAACATTGGCAATAACACCCTCTAGGATTTGTTAACCATTGCACTCTTATATTCATTCATAAGACTTACAATACATGACCACCAAAGGACTTACCCCCATTCAAGAACCAAGAGTATTCCACCTTACCAAGGACTTACCCACTTTGCCAAGATTCTTCGGCCTTCTCCAAGGTCTTACCCACTCTAGAAGAAGTTTTTTGCCTTCAAGGACTTTTCTACTCTTCTTGGATCTTCAGCCTTTGACTTCACCTTCACTCGGAGAAGCTTCCGCCAACGATTTACCCACTTGATCAAGGAGTCTTCTGTCATCACCAAGGGCTTACCCACTATTACTCCAAGTCTTTATCCTTTATCTTCACCAAGGGACTCCTTCCCTTGTTCTTCTTTACCTCTCTTAGCCAAGAGAGAGAACCTTCATCTTCATGGTTGAAATGAGAGATAGGGAGGTGGTGGAAGTGAGAACCTCACAAGATATACATGTAGGACTAGCTCTCTTACAGATTGCCTACTCACTCTAATGAATGTAGCTAGTGATTAAGCTTATAGGGAGAGAGGAGGCTATAGGATACACTCAATTATAGAATAGGAACCTCATATAGAGTTTTGCATTGAATGCTCAACCTTGGAATGAAGCCCAAGTGGTCCTATTTATAGTTGGTGATGCCTCTCTACCTTTGGGAAAACTTAGGAATGAAAACTAGCCATTTTTTGTCTTGCAACATATATATTTTTTATTATTGCAACGCTACAATGGCTAGAAACACTTTTCTGCACTTTTCCATACAGTGCAATTGGTCGAGTTTCTATAAAGGTAACTCGACCGATAACACTAAAACACAAGAACAATTTAGGCCATTGGTCGAGTTTGTCCTGGGGTAACTCAACCGATTCACTTAAATTAGTTTTAGTCAGTAGAGGGATCGGTCAAGTTCTGTGAAGTGCAAAGTCAACTGATCAAAAGTTATTTTCAAGATTCAATCAGGATTGGTCGAGTTTGCAACTCGACTGATGAACAACCTAATGTGAATTTTGAAAATTGTCTTTTAAGTGCTTAAGTATTCAATCTAAGTGCTCTTGATTTTTTCTAAGCTTAATTACAAGTCATACAATCATTACAAGTGATTTACAACATGATTCTAATGGATCTACATCATATTCTGAAAACATGCACTTGTATGGACTATGACTTGTGTTTTCTCCAAGTTGAGATGCGCAAGTTAGGGCATTTGGAGTGTGTCTATACCTAATATGAAATCACTCAAGTGAGACATTATACACAAACAAGTGGAATGGTTTAGTCATCGTCAAAACAATGGTTTACTCAATTTAGACCTTGAGTCAACATTCTCCCCCTTTTTGAATATGACAAACCATTCCATAAATGTATTGAAAGCATTTAAGTAAAGTCATACCTTTAGAGAAGCCTAGGGGTTTCAATAGAATTGAGTTCATATGGTCCACCTCAATTGATTCTAGTGGAGTTCTCATACTCCCCCTCAATTGATGCTAGTGGAGTTCTCATACTCCCCCTCAATGGATGTTATTTCTCGTGCATGGTTAGCTTTTATAACATTTATAGAATACTAAGTCTTATACTCATATATGTTCTACACATATATCTATTCTCCCCTTTACATGAATATGCTTCTCCTCTTAATGTAAGACATTCCTTCTTCCTCTTTTTGCCAAAAGAAGACATACCTTTCTTCCCCTTTGTCATTTCAAAAAGTGGGGGTATGAAGAAATAAGAAATACCACTTGTTAAGAGAAAGGATATAACAAAAAGTTATATAATGAGAGTATAAGAGAATAGATAGGGTCTTTTCCAAGCATAGAAAAGAAAAATAAGTTAAAGCATGCACTTAAACAACCAAAAATGCAAGATGAAGTGTTGCAGAAAAACAATAAATCACAATGTTGACCCTCTAGATGACGGAGTTTGCCCAAAAAGTGTCAGGGCTCATGGAATAGACATGAGCCATGCTCAGAAGGTAGTTTTTGCAAAAACAACACTAGTCTTGCACCAAAAACTGAAACTACAACAAAAGTTGTATGAAATCCAAAAATGCTCCAATTTCTAAATATAATGTAGATATATGTATCCTTCATCACAATGTTATGCAAGCAACTCAAGATAGTAGATATGCAATTCAAGGAACAAGCTTGAGCAAGTTTGAAACAAGATACAAGCATAGCATATAGTTGATACCACTTGATGAACAGGGCTAGAACTACATGTATATGAACTACTAGTAGATGATATCACAAGTTAGGACTACTAGTAGGATCTATATCATAGAAAGAGATACCAAAGAATACATAAGATAAAGTAAGCTATGAGTAGATGTAGATATATATCCAAACAAAGAGATATGCAATTTTAGAAGCATGAAAGAATATAACTCACTAAAAAGTATGCATCATTACCAAAATATGATCACCACTAAGAACCTCAAGGTTGTATCCAAACAAGATATACAAATAGATATATGTACCAAGTTAGAGCACAACGGAAGCAATTTAATACACAACCAAAAGATCTAAAGAGATCATCATCAAAACCTGCAAAACAACTCAAAGCGAGCAATTGCAAGATATAGATATACCAATTTAGAGCAATTAGCAAGATAGAGTTGTAAGCAAGATAGGAAATTTCGAACACGACAATATGCATATATAAAGGTACCAAATGAGAGTGCCAAATAATAAGGATATTGGTTAAGAAAATCTAGTTGAGAGGGAAATTCTCATTCAATAAGACAAATGTATATTCTATGTATAGTGTGGTCAGTCAAGTTTTGTGTATTGACAACTCAATCGATGACAGTTGTTGGCAACACCCATTGGTACCAATCGGTCATGTTTCAAATAGGACAAACTCGACCGACAAAGTTGCTGACAAAAAGCACATATATTTCATAAAAACATATTTGTATACATGCTAAAGATATAAGCCATATCCAAACATGTGTAAGCATGTTAGTAATGCACTATGGAAGCATTAGATACATTGTTTGGGCAAGAGTGTGAAGAGAATCACAAAATACCACTTTTGACTCAAAAACCACATGCATAGTACACACTAACTTGACAAAAACAAATTTGGATTGGTTATAAGCAAGAAAACATTTACCTTTGTTCTTACCGTTCCTTTTTCCAATTGTTGTCACCCTCTACACATCTCACCTTTCTTCTTTCATGTGGATTTAGAAGTCAATTTACAAATCAATGGCTCAAGTCAATCCATTTGCATGTACCTACAATAAGAAAGATGAAATGGTCCCCAATCATGTTTTTGGGTCCGGAGGGGTTAGTTTAGCAACCCAAATCCTAGTGCTCTTGGGTGCTTTCCTAAATGGGAAACAAGTAGAATAATGGCCAATATCATTGCAATAGTTGCATGGGCCCACAGTCTTAGAACTAGAGGATTCTCCATGGAATATTGGAAAGTCATTTACCTTTGTTGTTCCTTTGACTACTATCACACCCTAAACATTGTCTACCAATTTGTTTAGTAGTATGGTATAAGATATCATTAAGATTCTATTTACCAACTAAGAATCTTTGCAAAAAAGATCTCAAACTATTATTATCATGCATAAGAGAGGAAATAGTAGAAGACAAATGATTGATTTTATCTCTAGCATGTAAAAGATCATTTTCTAAGCAAAGAGCTTTAGTTAAATAAAAATCTCTATCAATATGAAAAGCACCAACATTATTCTCTCTACTAGTGGAACAAGAACAGGATTCAAGCACATTGATTTTAGCAACCAAGGAGGAATTTTCTATTTCAATAAAAGCAATCTTAGAAAGATAAACACCATTTTTAGATTCTAATCCTTGCAAAACAAAATCTTTGTCCTTATTTTCAGATTTGAGAACATCAATATCATGCATGTGAGAATCAACAATCAAAGTATGCTCTTCATTAGAACTAGACATAAGAGGTCGAGCTTCTAAAAATCTAATCTTGTTAAGCAAGCTAGCATTTTCAAGTTTAAGAGAGTCTACTTGGTTAAGACATGCATTTTTGTCATCAAGCAAGCAAGAATTATCATGTTCAATATCATCTAATTCTACATGCATATTATCACAAATTCTAGCAATCTTTTTACTTTTCTTTTTAGAAGACTTAAGAGTGGCATGAGTAGTATTAATGATAGCAATTAAAGGTTCTTTATCTAAAGTGTTTAGATTTACCTCATTTGAGTCTTCTCTTATAGAAGTCATAAGAGCAAAATGGCATTCTCCTTCTTCACTAGAGCTTGAGCTACACTTGATCTTGAGTTGGAGGAGTCACTTGAGCTTGAGTGTCATTTTTCTTTCTTCTTGTACTTCTTTTCTCTTTCCTTGTGATGATGGGTCTTCTTGCCTAATAGACAATTTATCTTAAGTAACCCTTCTTTCCACACTTGAGGCACCTGATGGAAGAGGAATTCTTGCCTTTGTAGATTCTACCCTTGGAGTACATGGCATCTTCTTCAACATGAGAGGATAGATAGGCCCTTCCCATAATAGCTTCAATTTGAGCCTTCATTTTCATCTTCTTCATTCTATTTAGTTCTTTCTTCTCTTGTCTTTCAACTTCTTCTCTCTTGTCAAGTGTGACTTCATGGGCTTGTAGATTTCCAATGAGCTCTTCAATGGGAATATCATCAAGAGACATTACTTCTTCAATGGAAGTCACCTTGGGTCCCCATCTCTTGGGAAGAGTTCTAAGAATCTTTGAGTTGATCTCTCCTCCAGTCATAAGATGCCCTAGAATAGTAAGACCATTTACAATGGTGTTGAGCCTTTAGTACATGTTGGTTATCTTCTCCTCCTTTCCCATCTTGAAGTTCTCAGGCAGCCCTTTGAGGATGTAAACTTTACATTCCTTCATTCGGGTTGTCCCCTCATAAGTGATGCATAGCTTTGTCCATACCTCATAGGCTGTCTCACAAGGGGAAATTTGGTTGAAATTGGTGGAGGTCATGGCGGCGTTGTATTCAGTGGAGGTCACGGTGGCATAGAGGATGTTGATTTCTCTTGCATTCAAGGTGGCTTTCTGCATGGTAGCTTCATCACATTCTTCTATCTTTGTCACTGGTAGCTTGTATGGATGGTCTACCATTTGCCATAGCTCAAGACTTGATCCTTGGATGTAGAATTGTAGCCTTCTTTTCCAATAGAAGAAGTTACTCTCATCAAAGATTGGAAGGTTTATGAAGTATCTCCCATCTGGGTAGTCACCCATCTTCTCCTACTTGTTGAAGTATGTTTGGAGAAACCCGCTTTAATACCAATTGTTCGATCCTAGATGGGTGATTGGATGTTCTAGAGGGGGGATAAATAGAGTTGAATGCACTTAAACAAAATTAATTAGACCTTCAAGATATATCAAAATACAAGGTTACTAAATAGGATGTTTGAGTCAAACTAAAACATACAGAGTAAGGGAGAGAGAGATTAAACATACACCAAGTGACAAGCTATGTAGAGTGGTTCCACACTTCAAACTAGAAGTGAGTCAGTCTACTACCTAGAGAGGTCAACCTCTAGGATTTCTTAACCATTGCACTCTTATATTCATTCATAAGACTTACAATACATGACCACCAAAGGACTTACCCATCCAAGCACCAAGAGTATTCTACCTTACCAAGGACGTACCCACTTTGCCAAGATTCTTCGGCCTTCTCTAAGGTCTTACCCACTCTAGCACAAGTCTTCTGCCTTCAAAGACTTTTCTACTCTTCTTGGATCTTTAGCCTTTGCCTTCTCCTTCACTCAGAGAAGCTTCCACCAAGGACTTACCCACTTGAGCAAGGAGTCTTCTTCCTTCACCAAGGGCTTACCCACTCTTGCACCAAGTCTTCAGCCTTTATCTTCACCAAGGGACTCCTTCCCTTGTTCTTCTTCACCTATCTTATCCAAGAGATAGAACCTTCATCTTCATGGTTGAAATGAGAGATAGGGAGGTGGTGGAAGTAAGAGCCTCACAAGATATACATGTAGGATTGGCTCTCATATAGATTTCCTACTCACTCTAATGAATGTAGCTAGTGATTAAGATTAGAAAGAGAGAGAGAGAGGAGGTTGTAGGATACACTCAACTATATAATAGGAACCTCATATAGAGTTTTGCATTGAATGCTCAGCCTTAGAATGAAGCCCAAGGGGTCATATTTATAGGTGGGGATGCCTCTCCGCCTTTGGAAACACTTAAGAACCAAAACTAGCCATTTTTTGGCTTGTAACAGATATATTTTTTACTATTACAACTCCGCAACAGCTAGAAATACTTTTCTGCATTTTTCAATACAGTGCAATCGGTCAAGTTTCTATAAAGGTAACTGCACCGATCCCACTAAAAGACAAGACCAATTTAGGCCATCGGTCGAATTTGTCCTGGGGTAACTCGACCAATTCACTTAAATCAGTTTTAGTCAGTAGAGAGATCGGTCGAGTTCTGTGAAGTGCAAACTCGACCGATCAAAAGTCATTTTCAAGATCCAATCAGGATCGGTCGAGTTTGCAACTCGACCGATGAACAGTCTGATGTGAATTTTGGAAAATGGTTTTTGAGTGCTTAAATATTCGATCTAAGTGCTCTTGATTTTTTCTAAACTTAATTACATGTCATACAATCATTACAAGTGATTTACAACATGATTCTAATGGATCTACATCACATTCTAAGAATGTGCACTTGTATGGACTTTGACTTGTCTTTTCTCCAACTTGAGATGCACAAGTTAGGGCATTTGGAGTGTGTCTATAACTAATTTGAAATCGCTCAAGTAGAGACATTAGACACAATCAAGTGGAATGGTTTGGTCATCATCAAAATAATGGTTTACTCAATTTAGACCTTGAGTCAACATTCTCCCCCTTTTTTAAGATGGAAAACTATTCCATAAATGTATTGAAAGCATTTAAGTAAAGTCATACCTTTGGAGAAACCTAGGGGTTTCAATAGAATTGAGTTCATATACTCCCCCTAAATTGATGCTAGTAGATTTCTCATACTCCCCCTCAATTGATGCTAGTGGAGTTCTCATACACCCCCTCAGTTGATGTTATTTATCTTGCATGGTTAGCTTTCATAACATTTATAGAATATTATGTCTTCTACTCATATATGTTCTACACATATATGTCTTCTCCCCTTTACCTTCTCCCCTTTACATGAATATGTTTCTCCTCTTCATGTAAGACATCCCTTCTTCCTCTTTTTTCCAAAAGAAGACATACATTTCTCCCCCTTTGTGGGCTCTGATCTCCAAAGTCCGAGATGAACACATGAACTTCGAAGTAAACATAGCGGAAGCGATTCGTTTAGCAGCGGAATACCAAAAATCGGCGGAAAATAAAACTTTTTGAGATAAGACATTGAAACCATAAAAACTCCTTTCATAGATTCAAGATAAATTATTTACATCTCTGTTAATTTCTTCTTGAGTAATTATACACAGCATGCTACAAAATCTCAAGAGACGAATCAAAACTCAGACCATGACTCCAAGGACCTGAGAGTACAGAGGACGCATAGGACTGACTATCTATCTATATAACTCAGCAGTCTGAATCTCCACCTGAGATTTACTGTTGCTCCGGGTGTTGCTGCTGCTGATAGTGGTCACCTGGAGATTGGTCCCTTCGTCCTTGGCGACCACCTAAAAAGTTGAAATCTACGGGGTGAGACAATTTTAAATAATTGTCCCAGCGGGAGTTATAACCCTTCGCCAGAAACATGATTATTACAGAATAAGAGAATAACAGTACACAAAGAAGTCATATATATTTTAGGAGTAGTTAGAACAATGTTTCACAGATTGTAATCTATTCCTCCTACTAGAAGTAAAGCATCTCTAAGATAAACCCACATATCACTTTTCTTTTAGAAATAAAAGGACATGTATAACATCTATTTATTATAAATCCATCATCACCACATTGGCTCTCTTCAGGCTTATATCATATATCCATCACCTGGCATTATAATAAGGGATATCATGGCCTGTAGCCATACCCTTTCCTACAAGGTGTTAGGATTCCAAATCCACAACATAACTGTATGATTAGTACACATGAAATCATACTTAACCATACTCAAGTGACACAAGGGTTATTTACATTCATCACCCATAAGTCTGCAGTTAAGCCTTTCATAGGATTATCTTGTAATAGAACTTCACAAAGTAACCCTGTATATCAGGATCACATTTCATAATTTAACATAGGGATATCCATCCCTAAACATCTTATCACTAAGAATCCGGAAAGTGAGAGTCCAAACCCCTGGACTAATTATAACATTTATTACCAACAACATATTATTTTATCTGGTCATGTAAATAATATGACCTTTGATGAACATCAGTGCATATTACTCATGACTCATTCAACCTATCAAACTCATAAGTTATCACTTATCAGATAACATACATGTTCTTGAATATTAAACATTAGCATAGCAGCTAAGAAAGAAGGATACTAAATGTAACAAGTCTAACTTACATCAATTATCATTTCTCAATTCTCTCATCACAAGTCATCTGTTAAGCATGACCTTGATGGTACTCATGGCTCTCACAGCCCATCAATCTCATAAGATGCCACTAACAAGGCACCAGGATATATCACTATTCATAAAGCTAACAACATGCTTTCAATGAATATAGCATCATCATACATACCTGGATATGATCATCCTCATATAGGAACCTACATGGTCAATTCAACTGATAACAATAAATAACTCATTTAAAGAAGTTGTATCTCCCTACTCTTACAAGAGCTAGGTTTCCCTGGTTTTCATCAAATAGTGTTTTAAGGCACAAATTACATGCCCTCACCCTAGAATCAGGGTTTACTATTCACATTACATGTCATCACCCTTGAATTAGGGTTTACTATTCACATTACATGTCATCACCCTTGAATTAGGGTTTACTATTCACATTACATGTCATCACCCTTGAAGTTAGGGTTTACTATTCACATTACATGTCATCACCCTTGAATTAGGGTTTACTATTCACATTACATGTCATCACCCTTGAAGTTAGGGTTTACTATTCACATTACATGTCATCACCCTTGAATTAGGGTTTACTATTCACATTACATGTCATCACCCTTGAATTAGGGTTTACTATTCACATTACATGTCATCACCCTTAAAGTTAGGGTTTACTATTCTCATTACATGTCATCACCCTTGAATTAGGGTTTACTACTCACATTACATGAATTGATCTCACATCATCATCATGTATGAGAAAACATCACCTTTGGTGCTCTCAGGTTAGGTTAAGATTCATCAATTATCATAGTTAGGGTTTCCATGATTTCACATAGTGGATCATACCCTATTCATGCACATTCATGTATATTGAAGGTATTTTACTTGAGTTTCCACCATAATTGGTACCTTCTCTCTCCTCTAACTAGTAGATGGTGAGTACACCACTCTAGATTAGGTTGGGTTAAGTCCTCATTGACTAACACAAGTCAACACATCACCATCATGTGATTAGGGTTTGATTAAAACTAGGTATCACTCAATTGAACCCATTTAAGTTGAAACGAGTGTGAACCCATTTGAATTGAAACGAGTGTGAACCCATTTGAGTTGAAACGGGTGTGGACTCGTTTGAGTTGAAACGGGTGTGAACCCATTTGGATTGAAATGGGTGTGGACTCGTTTGAGTTGAAACGGGTGTGAACCCATTTGGATTGAAACGGGTGTGGACTCGTTTGAGTTGAAACGGGCGTGAACCCATTTGGATTGAAACGGGTGTGGACTCATTTGAGTTGAAACGGGTGTGAACCCATTTGGATTGAAACGGGTGTGGACTCGTTTGAGTTGAAATGGGTGTGAACCCATTTGGATTGAAATTGTTGTGGACTCGTTTGAGTTGAAATGGGTGTGAACCCATTTGGATTGAAACGGGTGTGGACTCGTTTGAGTTGAAACGGGTGTGAACCCATTTGAGCCTAAACGAGTGTGGTCATGAAAGGTGACATAAAGGTTATGATAGAATAGGATATCCTTTGTTGAAGCCTTCAATTGGCCCAAGCCATGTTAACCACTTACAAATTGAGTCAATTAAGATGAGCCTCAAACAATTGGACACCAATTTGACCTTCAATTGGAAGCCAGTTAAAGTTAAGTCTAACTCAATTAAGGTTTCCAAACGGCTAATCATCAATTTTCAACAATGTGAATCAAATCAAGGTTGAACCTATCAATTGAACTCCAATTGGGCCCAAACTTGGCCCAAACGGTCTTGAGATCGTTTGGATGACCTCCAAACGATCTTGAGACCGTTTGCCCAAAGTTTGACCAAAAACCAAGTCGGTTGGATTAGGGTTGAACTTGAATTAAGTCTAAAATCAGCATTTTTATCGATTCAACAACTTATTACAACTGGACCCTCAACCCATCAAATTACCTCAACTTTAGACCTTCAAACGGTTTTTCGTTGTACCCAAACGGTCTTGAGACCGTTTGGAGGAACCCCCAAACAATCTTGAGACCGTTTGGGTCCTTCAACCCAAAACTCAACAAAATCTATATATGAAAACAACAATTTCAGCCCGATTAGGGTTAGGATGTTGAAGTGCCTTCAACTCTCAATTGGTTAAGAATTTAACTTTGATTCTTTGCAGGAATGAAATTCAACATATTATGAACAGGAATCTCAAACGGTCAACGCTTGGTCAACTCACTCAAACGGGTTGAATCCGTTTTCCCAAAAAGTTCAAGTTAATCAGTTTGGAAAAATCAGCACTTAATTCAATTCGATTGCCTAATTGATTGGCCTTCAACCTACGATTCCTTTGGAGTTAACCCCTCAAATTGGGTGGGTCATTAGCCTACATGATTATGAACAGGAATCCCAAACGTTCAATGCTTGGTCAACGCCCTCAAACGGGTTGAACCCGTTTGCTCCAACCGACCATGTGAACCCGTTTGCCCTTCAAATGGTCTGGTCAGAGGGGGGGGGGAACAGGACCGTTTGATAAAGTAACTTTGGTAATCACGCCCACCTTCTTCAACCTATGTCAAGGTCAGTTATTCCACCGTTTTACTTGCAAAGTGCAAGGAAGAAGGGAGGTAGAAGAAGAACTAAGTACTAGAATTGCAAGAACAAAACATGCATATAAAGTGTAGAGTTTAGAATTATAAAACCCACCTTAAACGATGTTCTTGGAGCTCCAAGCTTCCAGGCTTCAAGCCTCTAATGGCGTCTTGAACTCCACAACTTGGTCAAGTGTGATTCCTCCAAAGAAAGGTAGAAATGGATGGCTAGAACAAGAAAACTAAGTGAGTTATCCACAAAACCAAGCTTGCATGATGAATTCACCCAAGAATCCGAGCTTGAAGATGGTTCTTCTCACCTTAGAACTACTTGGTCGCCTCCCTGAGATCCATAGCTTGCCTTAGACGTTTTGAGAAAGAAGAGAAGTGAAGAGAAATGAAGGATCGTTCACTTGGTTTACAAGGAAAAGGGCTTATATACTTTAGGCCATTTTACACCATAAGGACCTCTAAAGCATGGGATTTTCATCTAAATCCCTCCTTGCTTCTTAGGCACGTCCAAGAAATCTAAAATTAAACCAAGTTCATCAAATCTCAAGATTTAAGGGTAGAAAATATCAAATTTCAACTAGGGTACACATATGAAGGTCTTCATACACATACATGGTGAATTTTATGCACAAAGATTACTTTTCTTATATGATTATTTATTGGTGCATATCTTTCATCATTTCTACTCTAAATGATTCCAAGAGTCATATAAGATGCTCTAGAAGGTTTACTTTACAAGTTTCACCCATAATTTGGGTAAATTGCACTTTACTCCAAATTAGGGTTTTTAAGCACCAGGATCATTCCACAAGCTGCATCTGAATGCCCAAGCTTGAAAAATCCATCATGCCTCATCAGATTCACTCTTATGATGTTTCATCATCAAGGGTACATCTTAACATGTGAACTCTGCAAGTTAAACCTATTAACTGGATAATTGCACATAGGTCCCTGCATTGCAAAACAATACTACAACATTGTTCCTAGGGGACAGGAATGGAAACATATGTTCCTTAGGGCTTTTATTACCTGCTAAAAGATAATTACAAGTGTTTCATTACATATTTAGGAAAAACTTCTAGGTTTAGGTTATAACTCAGGTCAGGGATGTTACAAATTATAAACCCCTAACAAGGATTTCGTCCTCGAAATCCCAGGGAAAGGAAAAACAGATTGATCATCATGATGATATTATGGGTTTGTAATTTGTACAAAGTCCCTTTTGTTAATTACTTATTATCACTGTTTATGCTTGTATAAAGCATAAACCCCTAAAATAAGGTGTCCATACTTTTTGAAAGGAAAAAGCATAAAAGAACATTCTTCCAATATTACTCAAGAATGCTTACCATCAGAGGAACATACATACCTTAACACAGATATTTTACTCAGTATATTGTCTCAAAGGCTTCACTGAAGGAGTTCATTGAGTATGCTTACTAAGTAGTTACTAAGGAAATTCACCAAGTATATTCACTAAGTTTGTTCACTAAGTATTCACTGAGGAAATTCACTGAGTATATTCACTAAGCATTCACTGAGTATGTTCACTGAGCATATTCACTAAGTATTCACTGAGTATATTCACTGAGCATATTCACTAAGTATTCACTGAGTATATTCACTAAGCATATTCACTAAGTATTCATTGAGTATATTCACTAAGTATTCACTGAGTATATTCACTAAGTATTCACTGAGTATATTCACTGAGCATATTCACTAAGTATTCACTGAGTATATTCACTAAGCATATTCACTAAGTATATTCACTAAGTATTCACTGAGTATATTCACTAAGTATTCACTGAGTATATTCACTGAGCATATTCACTAAGTATTCACTAAGTATATTCACTGAGCATATTCACTAAGTATTCACTGAGTATATTCACTGAGCATATTCACTAAGTATTCACTGAGTGTATTCACTGAGCATATTCACTAAGTATTCACTTAGCTTTTCTTATTTAATTTTTCCTTATACTCTCTAGATTGTTATAGAATAATTACCTGATCAGAGTAATCAAAAGATAACAATCTAGGAGTTTCATACTTGCCTTATCTACAATAACTATATACCTGGCCAGGGTATATAAGTATTGAGATTAGGTAGTATGTATTTTACTTATCAACATATTCCTCGTTCTTCATATCATTATACACACATAATTTACCATACTATATTATTCTTCAGGTATCACATCTATATTTCATCCTTTTTAATACACAGTTAAGGGAGATTATAAATTGTTTTAAAGAATACTGAGTAAGATACAATTTTTTATCTCCCTTGTGTTCTTCCAGGACCTAGTCAAGGAATTCAGAAGCAACAAAATTACATATTTTTAACACATAGAATCCTGATATGTAATATTAAAACAAAACTTATTTCATCTGACCTGTATGGGACGTTTGTCCACGTCCTCTATTATTATAGAGCCTCCCTTGTGAGCCTTGCAGACTCTGTCCTTGGGGCTGAGTCATTATTGTATTCCTGTCTGGACAATCCCTTGCCAGGTGTCCCGACTGTCTACATAGGTAACAGATCCTGGGTGCAAAATGTCTATACGATCCAGTTACCGATGATGATGCTATGTCGGAGGGTCCTCTTGGAATACTACTATGATCCCTTCTTCCACTTGACACCCATTGTGTCTGGGTAGGAAATCCTGACAAAGCTGATGGTGTAGAAAATCTTGGTTTCTTAAAACTTTCAGGCCCTTGTTCTTGAGGCTGGTGTACATCTTCTTACTACTTGTCTGTTGTTTCATGGTTTCTGACCTCTCTATCCTTCTTACTGACTCCAAAAAGGTGGCAAACCTTTCTCTATTCTCTAGAGCAGACACAGGAGTGGCTAGTTCAGATTTCAAACCCTTTTCAAAATGTCGAATTCTTTCTTCATCAGTAACTGCCATTTGTGGACAAAACGGTAGTAACTCCATGAACTTAGCTTCATACTCGCTAACGTTCATGTGTCCTTGTGTGATCTTCTCAAATTGAGAGATCTTCTCATCTAGATACGTCTTAGGGAAGTATCTATTGACGAATTCTCGTCGGAAAACCTCCCATCCTATTTCTTCGCCTGGTCTCTTATCCTCCTCTATCATCCACTAATTACCAGCACTCCCTTTTTGGAGGTATACCACATGTTTTACCTTTTCAGCTTCAGGAATATCAAGGATCCTGAAAGCCTTTTCTAGCTCTGTCAACCATAGATCAGCATTTGCTGGGTCATATGTACCAGCATAGTCTATGGCTCCCACTCGGCGAAGTCTCTCGAAAGACTTGCCAGCTCCATAACCTTCCTGATGGGCTGGTACCCTAGGTGCAGATGGTGGCACCCTATCTGCTATGTGTGTTATGGCTGTCAGAAACTTATCAAATAAGTCATGGACAGCTGGGTTTTCTATTTCAGCTAGGTCAAATTGGGGTGGCTCCCTGGGTTGCTCAGGTAAGGGTTGCTCCATTTCTGGGTGCCTTGCACCTCCCTGTGGTGCAGCAACGCTACTTTCCGCCACGTACTCTTCATGTGGCTCAGACATCCTTATATATCTTCTCCTCCTGAGGAGCAGAAGGTTCTATTAGATAAGGAAGGAACACTAAGGATAGACTCGACATCCTAAGTCCTATGTCTTTGTAGACTCAGTGAACCTAGAGCTCTGATACCACTAATTGTGGGCTCTGATCTCCAAAGTCCGAGATGAACACATGAACTTCGAAGTAAACATAGCGGAAGAGATTTGTTTAGCAGCGGAATACCAAAAATCGGCGGAAAATAAAACTTTTTGAGATAAGACATTGAAACCATAAAAACTCCTTTCATAGATTCAAGATAAATTGTTTACATATCTGTTAATTACTTCTTGAGTAATTATACACAGCATGCTACAAAATCTCAAGAGACGAATCAAAACTCAGACCATGACTCCAAGGACCTGAGAGTATAGAGGACGCATAGGACTGACTATCTATCTATATAAATCAGCAGTCTGAATCTCCACCTGAGATTTACTACTGCTCCGGGTGCTGCTGCTGCTGCTGCTGATACTGGTCACCTGGAGATTGGTCCCTTCGTCCTTGGCGACCACCTAAAAATTTGAAATCTACGGGGTGAGACAATTTAAATAATTGTCCCAGCGGGAGTTATAACCCTTCGCCAGAAACATGATTATTACAGAATAAGAGAATAACAGTACACAAAGAAGTCATATATATTTTATGAGTAGTTAGAACAATGTTTCACAGATTGTAATATATTCCTCCTACTAGAAGTAAAGCATCTCTAAGATAAACGCACATATCACTTTTCTTTTAGAAATAAAAGGACATGTATAACATCTATTTATTATAAATCCATCATCACCACACTGGCTCTCTTCAGGCTTATATCATATATCCATCACCTGGCATTATAATAAGGGATATCATGGCCTGTAGCCATACCCTTTCCTACAAAGTGTTAGGATTTCAAATCCACAACATAACTGTATGATTAGTACACATGAAATCATACTTAACCATGCTCAAGTGACACAAGGGTTATTTACATTCATCACCCATAAGTCTGCAGTTAAGCCTTTCATAGGATTATCTTGTAATAGAACTTCACATAGTAACCCTGTATATCAGGATCACATTTCATAATTTAACATAGGGATATCAATCCCTAAACATCTTATCACTAAGAATCCGGAAAGTGAGAGTCCAAACCCCTGGACTAATTATAACATTTATTACCAACAACATATTATTTTATCTGGTCATCTAAATAATATGACCTTTGATGAACATCAGCGCATATTACTCATGACTCATTCAACCTATCAAACTCATAAGTTATCACTTATCAGATAACATACATGTTCTTGAATATTAAACATTAGCATAGCAGCTAATAAAGAAGGATACTAAATGTAACAAGTCTAACTTACATCAATTATCATTTCTCAATTCTCTCATCACAAGTCATCTGTTAAGCATGACCTTGATGGTACTCATGGCTCTCACAGCCCATCAATCTCATAAGATGCCACTAACAAGGCACCAGGATATATCACTATTCATAAAGCTAACAACATGCTTTCAATGAATATAGCATCATCATCCATACCTGGATATGATCATCCTCATATAGGAACCTACATGGTCAATTCAACTGATAACAATAAATAACTCATTTAAAGAAGTTGTATCTCCCTACTCTTACAAGAGCTAGGTTTCCCTGGTTTTCATCAAATAGTGTTTTAAGGCACACATTACATGCCCTCACCCTAGAATTAGGGTTTACTATTCACATTACATGTCATCACCCTTGAATTAGGGTTTACTATTCACATTACATGTCATCACCCTTGAATTAGGGTTTACTATTCACATTACATGTCATCACCCTTGAATTAGGGTTTACTATTCACATTACATGTCATCACCCTTGAATTAGGGTTTACTATTCACCTTACATGTCATCACCCTTGAAGTTAGGGTTTACTATTCACATTACATGTCATCACCCTTGAATTAGGGTTTACTATTCACATTACATGTCATCACCCTTGAATTAGGGTTTACTATTCACATTAAATGTCATCACCCTTAAAGTTAGGGTTTACTATTCTCATTACATGTCATCACCCTTGAATTAGGGTTTACTACTCACATTACATGAGTTGATCTCACATCATCATCATGTATGAGAAAACATCACCTTTGGTGCTCTCAGGTTAGGTTAAGATTCATCAATTATCATAGTTAGGGGTTCCATGATTTCACATAGTGGATCATACCCTATTCATGCACATTCATGTATATTGAAGGTATTTTACTTGAGTTTCCACCATAATTGGTACCTTCTCTCTCCTCTAACTAGTAGATGGTGATTACACCACTCTAGATTAGGTTGGGTTAAGTCCTCATTGACTAACACAAGTCAACACATCACCATCATGTGATTAGGGTTTAGTTAAAACTAGGTATCACTCAATTGAACCCATTTAAGTTGAAACGAGTGTGAATCCATTTGAATTGAAATGAGTGTGAACCCATTTTAGTTGAAACGGGTGTGGACTCGTTTGAGTTGAAACGGGTGTGAACCCATTTGGATTGAAACGGGTGTGGAGTTGTTTGAGTTGAAACGGGTGTGAACCCATTTGGATTGAAACAGTTGTGGACTCGTTTGAGTTCAAACGGGTGTGGACCCATTTGGATTGAAACGGGTGTGGACTCATTTGAGTTGAAACGGGTGTGAACCCATTTGGATTGAAACGGGTGTGGACTTGTTTGAGTTGAAACGGGTGTGAACCCATTTGGATTGAAATCGGTGTGGACTCGTTTGAGTTGAAATGGGTGTGAACCCATTTGGATTGAAACGGGTGTGGACTCGTTTGAGTTGAAACGGGTGTGAACCCATTTGAGCCTAAACGAGTGTGGTCATGAAAGGTGACATAAAGGTTATGATAGAATAGGATATCCTTTGTTGAAGCCTTCAATTGGCCCAAGCCATGTTAACCACTTACAAATTGAGTCAATTAATATGAGCCTCAAACAATTGGACACCAATTTGACCTTCAATTGGAAGCCAATTAGAGTTAAGTCTAACTCAATTAAGGTTTCCAATCAGCTAATCATCAATTTTCAACAATGTGAATCAAATCAAGGTTGAACCTATCAATTGAACTCCAATTGGGCCCAAACTTGGCCCAAACGGTCTTGAGATCGTTGGATGACCTCCAAACGATCTTGAGACCGTTTGCCCAAATTTTGACCAAAAACCAAGTCGGTTGGATTAGGGTTGAACTTGAATTAGGTCTAAAATCAGCATTTTTATCGATTCAACAACTTATTACAATTGGACCCTCAACCCATCAAATTACCTCAACTTTAGACCTTCAAACGGTCTTGAGTTGTTCCCAAACGGTCTTGAGACCGTTTGGAGGAACCCCCAAACGATCTTGAGACCGTTTGGGTCCTTCAACCCAAAACTCAACAAAATCTATATATGAAAACAGCAATTTCAGCCCGATTAGGGTTAGCATGTTGAAGTGCCTTCAACTCTCAATTGGTTAAGAATTTAACTTTGATTCTTTGCAGGAATGAAATTCAACATATTATGAACAGGAATCTCAAACGGTCAATGCTTGGTCAACTCACTCAAATGGGTTGAACCCGTTTGACCAAAAAGTTCAAGTTAATCAGTTTGGAAAAATCAGCACTTAATTCAATTTGATTGCCTAATTGATTGGCCTTCAACCTACGATTCCTTTGGAGTTAACCCCTCAAATTGGGTGGGTCATTAGCCTACATGATTATGAACAGGAATCCCAAACGGTCAACGCTTGGTCAACGCCCTCAAACAGGTTGAACCTGTTTGCTCCAACCGACCATGTGAACCCGTTTGCCCTTCAAACGGTCTGGTCAGAGGGGGGGGGGAACAGGACCGTTTGATAAATTAACTTTGGTAATCATGCCCACCTTCTTCAACCTCTATCAAGGTCGGTTATTCCACCGTTTTACTTGCAAAGTGCAAGGAAGAAGGGAGGTAGAAGAAGAACTAAGTACTACAATTGCAAGAACAAAACATGCATATAAAGTGTAGAGTTTAGAATTATAAAACCCACCTTAAACGATGTTCTTGGAGCTCCAAGCTTCCAGGCTTCAAGCCTCTAATGGCGTCTTGAACTACACAACTTGGTCAAGTGTGATTCCTCCAAAGAAAGGTAGAAATGGATGGCTAGAACAAGAAAACTAAGTGAGTTATCCACAAAACCAAGCTTGCATGATGAATTCACCCAAGAATCCGACCTTGAAGATGGTTCTTCTCACCTTATAACTACTTGGTTGCCTCCCTGAGCTCCAGATATTTCCTTAGACGTTTTGAGAAAGAAGAGAAGTGAAGATAAATGAAGGATCGTTCACTTGGTTTACAAGGAAAAGGGCTTATATACTTTAGGCCATTTTACACCATAAGGACCTCTAAAGCATGGGATTTTCATCTAAATCCCTCCTTGCTTCTTAGGCACGTCCAAGCCATCTAAACTTAAACCAAGTTCATCAAAGCTCAAGATTTAAGGGTAGAAAAGATCAACTTTCAACTAGGGTACACATATGAAGGTCTTCATACACATACATGGTGAATTTTATGCACAAAGATTACTTTTCTTATATGATTATTTATTGGTACATCTCTTTCGTCATTTCTACTCTAAATGATGCCAAGAGTCATATAAGATGCTCTAGAAGGTGTACTTTACAAGTTTCACCCATAATTTGGGTAAATTGCACTTTACTCCAAATTAGGGTTTTTAAGCACCAGGATCATTCCACAAGCAGCATCTGAATGCCCAAGCTTGAAAAATCCATCATGCCTCATCAGATTCACTCTTATGATGTTTCATCATCAAGGGTACATCTTAACCTGTGAACTCTGCAAGTTAAACCTCTTAACTGGATAATTGCACATAGGTCCCTGCATTGCAAAACAATACTACAACATTGTTCCTAGGGGACAGGAATGGAAACATATGTTCCTTAGGGCTTTTATTACCTGCTAAAAGATAATTACAAGTGTTTAATTACATATTTAGGAAAAACTTCTAGGGTTAGGTTATAACTCAGGTCAGGGATGTTACACCCTTTGTCATTTCAAAAAGTGAGGGTATGAAGAAATAAGAAACACCACTTGTTAATAGAAAGCAGATAACAAACAGTTATATAATGAGAGTAGAAGAGCATAGATAGGGGTTTGTCCAAGAATAGAAAGAAAAACAAGTTAAAGCATGTACTTGAACAACCCAAAATGCAAGACAAAGTGTTGAAGAAAAATAATAAATCACAATGTTGACCCTCTAGATGACGGAATTTTCCCAAAAGTGTCAGGGCACATGGCATGGCATGAGCCTTGCTCAGAATGTAGTTTATGCAAAAAAAAACACTAGTCTTGCACCAAAAACTGAGACTAGAGAAAAAGTTGTATGAAATCCAAAAATTCTCAAATTTCTACATATAATGTAGATCTATGTATCCAGCATCACAATGTTATGCAAGCAACTCAAGATAGTAGATATGCAATTCAAGGAACAAGCTTGAGCAAGTTTGAAACAAGATACAAGCATAGCATATAGTTGAATACCACTTGATGAACAAGGCTAGAACTATATGTATATGAACTACTAGTAGATGATATCACAAGTTAGGACTACTAGTAGGATCTAGATCATAGCAAGAGATACCAAAGAATAAACAAGATAAAGGAAGCTATGAGTAGATGTAGAGATATATCCAAACAAAGAGATATGGAATTTTAGAAGCATGAAAGGATATAACTCACTAACAAGTATGCATCATTACCAAAAGATGATCACCACTAAGAACCTCAAGGTTGTATCAAAACAAGATATACAACTAGATATATGTAGCAAGTTAGAGCACAACAGAAGAAATTTAATACACAACCAAAAGATCCAAAGAGATCATCATCAAAACCTGCAAAACAACTCAAAGAAAGTAATTGCAAGATATAGATATACCAATTTAGAGAAATTAGCAAGATAGATTTGTAAGCAAGATAGGCAATTTAGAACATGGCAATATGCATATATAAAGGTACCAAATGAGAGTGACAAAGAATAAGGCTATTGGTTGAGAAAATCTAGTTGAGAGGGAAATTCTCATTCAATAAGCCAAATGTATATTCTATGTACAGTGATGTCGGTCGAGTTCTGCATATTGACAACTCGACCGATGACACTTTTTGGCAACACCCATTGGTGCCTATCGGTCGAGTTTCAAATAGGAAAAACTCGACCGACAAAGCTGCTGACAAAAAGCACATATGTTTCATAAAAACATATTTAGAGACATGCTAAAGATATAAGCCATATCCAAACATGTGTAAGCAAGTTAGTAATGCACTATGAAAGCATTAAAGACTATTTTTGGGCAAGAGTGTGAAAAGAATCACAAAATACCACTTTTGACTAAAAAACCACATGCATAGTGCACACTAACTTAACAAAAACAAGTTAGAATTGGTTATAAGCAAGAAAACATTTACCTTTGTTCTTACTGTGCCTTTTTCCACTTGTTGTCACCCTCTACACATCTCACCTTTCTTCTTTCATGTGGATTGAGAAGTCAATATGTAAATCAATGGCTCAAGCCAATCCATTTGCATGTACCTACAAGAAGAAAGATGAAATGGTCCCCAATCATGTTTTTGGGTCCAGAGGGTTTAGTTTAGCAACCCGAATCCTAGTGTTCTTGGGTGCTTTCGTAAATGGGAAACAAGTAGAATAATGGCCAATATCATTGCAATAGTTGCATGTGCCCATAGTCTTAGAACTAGAGGATTCTCCATAGAATTTTGGAGGTCTTTTACCTTTGGTGTTCCTTTGACTACTATCATACCCTAAACCATGTCTACCAATTTGTTTAGTAGTATGGTATAAGATATCATTAAGATTCTTTTTACCAACTAAGAATCTTTGCAAAGAAGATCTCAAACTATCATTACCATGTATAAGAGAGGAAATAGTAGAAGACAAATTATTGATATTATGTCTAGCATGCAAAAGATCATTTTCTAAGCAAAGAGCTTTAGTTAAATAACAATCTCTATCAATATGAAAAGCAACAACATTATTCTCTCTACTAGTGGAACTTCAAACAAGATTCAAGAACATTGATTTTATCAAACAAGGAGGCATTTTCTATTTCAAGAAAAGCAATCTTAGAAAGATAAACACCATTTTTAGATTCTAATCCTTTCAAAACAAAATCTATGTCCTTGTTTTCGTATTTTAGAACATCAATATCATGCATGAGAGAATCAACAATTAAAGTATACTCTTCATTAGAACTAGGCATAAGAGGTTGAGCTTCTAGAAATCTAATCTTGTCAAGAAAGCTAGCATTTTTAAGTTTAAGAGAGTCTACTTGGTTAAGATATGCATTTTTGTCATCATGTAAGAAAGAATTAGCATGTTCAAGATCATCTAATTCTACATGCATACTATCAACAATTCTAGCAAGGTTTTTGCTTTTCTTTTTAGAAGACTTAAGAGAGGCACGAGTAGTATTAATGATAGCAATTAAGGTTCTTTATCTAAAGAGTTTATATTTACCTCATTTGAGTCTTCTCTTTTAGAATCCATAAGAGCAAAATGACATTCTCCTTCTTCACTAGAGCTTGAGCTAGATCCTCTACTTGTTTCTTCACTTGAGCTTGAGTTGGAGGAGTCACTTGATCTTGAGTGCCATTTTTTCTTCTTCTTATACTTCTCTTCTCTTTTCTTGTGATGATGGGTCTTCTTACCTTGTAGACAATCTATCTTGAAGTGACTCTTCTTTCCACACTTGAGGCATTGGATGGAGGAAGAATTCTTGCCTTTGTATAATCTACCCTTGGAGTACATGGCATCTTCTTCAACTTGAGAGGATGGACAGGCTTGTCCCATAATAGCTTCAATTTGAGCCTTCATTTCAGCCTTCTTCATTCTCCTTAGCGCTTTCTCCTCTTGTCTTTCAACTTCTTCTCTCTTGTCAAGTGTGACTTCATGGGCTTGTAGATTTCCAATGAGCTCTTCAATAGGAATATCATCAAGAGACCTTACTTCTTCGATGGAAGTCACCTTGGGTTCCCATCTATTGGGGAGAGTTCTAAGGATCTTTGAGTTGATCTCTCCTCTACTAATAGGATGTCCTAGAACAGCAAGACCATTCACAATGGTGTTGAGCTTTGAGTACTGTTGGCTATATTATCCTCCTTTCCCATCTTGAAGTTGTCAAGCATCCCTTTGAGCATGTAGACTTTACTTTCCTTCACTTGAGTTGTCCCATCATAAGTGATGCATAGCTTTGTCCATACCTCATAGACCGTCGCACAAGAGGAAATCTGGTTGAACTCGGTGGAGGTCATGGTGGCATAGAGGATGTTCATTGCTCTTGCATTCATGGTGGTTTTCTTCATGGTAGCTTCATCACATTCTTCTATCTTTGTCACTGGTAGCTTGTATGGTAGGTCTACCATTTTCCATAGCTCAAGACTTGATCCTTAGATGTAGAATTGTAGCCTTCTTTTCTAATAGAGAAAGTTACTCCCATCAAACATTAGAAGGTTGATGAAATATCTCCCACCTTGGTAGTCACCCATCTTCTCCTACTTGTTAAAGTATGCTTGGAGAAACCCACTCTAATACCAATTGTTGGATCCTAGATGGGTGATTGGATGCTCTAGAGGGGGTGAATAGAGTTGAATGCACTTAAACAAAATTCATTAGACTTTTAAGATATATCAAAAGATAAGGTTGCTAAATATGAAGTTTGAGTGCAACTAAGACATGCATAGCAAAGGACAGAGAGATTGAACATACACCAAGTGACAAGCTATTTAGAGTGGTTCCACACTTCAAACTAGAAGTGAGTCAGTCCACTACCTAGAGAGGTCAACCTCTAGGATTTCTTAACCATTGCACTCTTATATTCATTCATAAGACTTATAATACATGACCACCAAAGGACTTACCCATCCAAGCACCAAGAGTATTCCACCTTACCAAGGACCTACCCACTTTTCCAAGAGTCTTTATCCTTCTCCAAGGTCTTACCATTTCTAGCACAAGTCTTCCACCTTCAAGGACTTTTCTACTCTTCTTGGATCCTCAGCCTTTGCCTTGACCTTCACTCAGAGAATCTTCCACCAAGGACTTACCCACTTGAGCAAGGAGTCTTCTTGCTTCACCAAGTTCTTACCCACTCTTGCTCCAAGTCTTCAACCTTAATCTTCACCAAGGGACTCCTTCCCTTGTTCGTCTTCACCTCTCTTAGCCAAGAGAGAGAACCTTCATCTTCATGGTTGAAATGAGAGATAGGGAGGTGTTGGAAGTGAGAGCCTCACAAGATATACATGTAGGACTAGCTCTCTTACAGATTTCCTACTCACTCTAACAAATGTAGCTAGTGATTAAGCTTAGAGAGAGAGAGAGGAGGCTGAAGGATACACTAAACTATAGAATAGGAACCTCATATAGAGTTTTAAATTGAATGATCAACCTTGGAATGAAGCCCAAGGGGTCCTATTTATAGTTGGGGATGCCTCTTATCCTTTGGGAACACTTTATAATGAAAATTAGTCATTTTGTGGCTTGCAATGGATATATCTTTATTGTTGTAACTCCACAATGGCTAGAAATACTTTTCTACACTTTTCCGTATAGTGCAATTGGTCGAGTTTCTATAAAGGTAACTCGACCAATCCCACTAAAAGACAATACCAATTTAGGCCATCGGTCGAGTTTTGCCTAGGGTTACTCGACCAATTCACTTAAATCAGTTTTGGTCAGTAGAGGGATCGGTCGAGTTTTGTGAAGTGCAAACTCGACCGATCAAAAGTCATTTTTAAGATCTAATCATGATTGGTCAAGTTTGCAACTCGACTGATGAACAACCTGATGTGAATTTTGGAAAATGACTTTTGAGTGCTTAAATATTCGATCTAAGTGCTCCTAATTTTTTCTAAGCTTGATTACAAGTCATACAATCATTATAACATGATTCTAATGGATCAAGATCATATTACAAAAATGTGCACTTGTATGGAATTTGACTTGTCATTTCTCCAAGTTGAGATGAGCAAGTTAGGGCATTTGGAGTGTGTCTATACCTAATCTGAAATCACTCAAGTAGAGACATTAGACACAAACAAGTGGAGTGGTTTAGTTATCATCAAAACAAGGGTTTACCTAATTTAAACCTTGAGTCAACAGAAACTACATAATTAGGGTTTATACATTCCAATTGGTTATATTTTAAAGCATCAATCAAGTTACGATGTATTATCCCTAAACAAATTCTTCAAAATCAAGGTAGGATGCAACTTCAGAAGATATGAAACGTATAAGGTGAGAACTTGTCTCATTATCACATGGTACTTCAATTACTGTCTCTCACAAGAGCATTACCAACATCACATTACTATTAGATATCAATTCCTCAATCATATACTAGAGAATTTCATCTCAAGCTATGCTCAAGGTACTTTCTAGGTCATTAGACCCATTCATATACTTCCTACACAAATGATAACACATTGTATCTTAGCAATGCTCATAATCACCACCCTATATTGTGCAAGGTTCACCATAGCACTCACATGGCTATGCCATTCATCTCACATGAAAAGTTAGGGTTACATAAAGAGGAGACAGAAAATACTCTTGTGGATTACAATCTTCAAATAGTGTGAACACATATATCACATGGTCACATGATTAGGGTTAGGGTTTGTACTTAGTCAATTAGGTTTCATAACATCATTCAACCTCTAAACCCTAATTTCATCATCTCTCACATATTTGGAGAGAACTAGTATTAAGCACCATAATTGATGATTAGTTATTCATAATCATCACATTGTATATAAACCATTACACTAGGTAATAACCATGTACATAACTAAGTGTATTACACTGCTCACTCACACTTGGCGTTATGACATGCAATATGTGTAGTAGGTATCTCGACCTACAACGCGTGCAAGGTGTGTCATGGCCCACGACCTATGTAGTGCCTCTCTCTTTCACCCGCAATGTGTGCAACACATTATTCTTACTTGTGACGTGTACAAGTTTCAATCTCGATCACAAATCGTGCATGACTCAGTCTCGGTCGCAACACGTGTAGGGTCTCTCTCTCGCCTACAACGGGTGTAGCGCCTGTCTCACTCGTGACGCACATCGGGTTTGTCTTTCCCGTGACACGTGCCAGGCTTGTCTTATCTATGATGCACGTAGGGTGCATCCCCACCGCAATGCGTGTAGGGTATCTTGATTCGCGATGCTGCATTGCAATCAGTCAAGCGTGCAACACCCATCCCTTAGTGTTGATGATTTTGAAACAACCATCTATGCAAGGTCTCAGCCTAAGGGAAGACCAAAGGACATCTTGACCCCAAGTTAGCACTATGCTCACATCTGAAATAGATCCAAACCATGTCATACCTAATTAACATCAAGGAATACCAACCGTTATCAGGGTGAATAACACCCTAGGTCATGGCTCTCATCAACCCTAAAACTTGTTCATGGAACATTATCAAAAGGATTATGTATAGAGAGAGAAATACAATATTATTATGCATTTTATCATCTTCAAAACCTACAATTATCCTTAGTAAATGAACTATATGCCAGATATTAATGTTCCATAGATGACTATCTAAAGAAACACATAAATCTTCCATTTAAAACAAAATCTGGTACAATATTTTTAGGGTTTATAAGGAAAACAAACTTCTCAAGAATGCTCCAAAGTCAAACCCTAAGCATATTATATCTTTCAAAATATCAGAGATCTATTGTTTATGAATTAGAACAACAACTTATGAATAGGTTTAAGATGCACATAATAGAGGTAGGAAAAGTTACAAAACCACCTATTTTTTAAGAGAATCAATCTCCTAAGATCATAAGCTCCAAGGTCTCCACCCAACCTTCAACTTTAACCAAGGGATCACCTCAAAAATGAATAAAACCATGGTCACAAAAGGGGTTCAAGAAAGAGAGAAAATATTTCTTGGCTGAACCAAGAAATAAAGGGAAAAAGAAAGAATCATCCTTTCACTCGGGTTCACCATGACAAATATGGCCTATGACCCCTTATGAGAAGGGGTTCCTCTCAAACGGCCATAATGGATGATCCATAGACTAAGACTGAGGAAGAAGAAGATGATTGAGGTTTCAAAAGGGAGGAATCATGATTAGGGTTTTAGGATCACTTACCAAGAAGAAATCTCACAGAATTCACCACCAAAGATTTATTCTAGCACATGATCTTCAACATACAAGATGGATCAGCTACCCAAGTTTCAAGATTTGATCTTACTTGCTCTTGAAGTTCCAAGGATGATCCAAAGGAAGGAAAAGAGTGTAGGGTCGAAAAGATTTTCTTGCAAGGGAGAGAAGGGGTTATATACCCATAGGAGGAGGGAAGTAGAAGTTCTTGAGGAGTCATCATAATAGGTCATCAAGGGACACATGCCCTCCAAGAAAATAAGATTATCCCCACTTACATGCATAAATACAATATATTCATGTTTATCTAGCAAGGTGTCATGACCAACTAGGTCGGTTTTTGTCTTATCTCAGTCTAGACACTCCATCAACATGTCTAGGTCGAAACCCAAAGTCACCATGTTTATAGTCGAGACATTAGAGGACAAAGTGTCTCGACCATCCTCCTGTAGGTTGTCTTGATCGAGACAACACTATACAAGGTATGTGTTTCCATCATGATATTCACCAAAATTGGTGTAGGGTCGCAACATTCAACCATATCATAGTCACCATATCATTCTATGTAAACCCTAGAACTTCCATAAGGTGTCACATCACCAACTATGATTCAAACGAAGTGCCCCATTGCATCATCCTCTCTCTCTTGATACTAAAGCACAAGAAACATTCTCAACATGTGACAATTTGCAAGATAACCCTCATTTATGTTTAAATTGCAAATTGGTCCAAAACAAGTACATATATAGCAAAGGTAGCTCAAACATCAATCAAATTGACCCAAAATGAAAATATACACCTGTCACATGATATTAGAACATCCCAAGAGATTAAAAAAAGTTTAACCATCTCATTATACAAAGTAAACATAGTTAAGCATAAAGCTAGGTCAGAGATCTTACATATGTGTTATACATAACTTGATTGATACATTCACAAAATTAGTAATAAGTATAATTATCAAGCATAACCCTAATCATGTAATGACATGTGACTGTATAACTATTTATGTGTCAAAACTTGTTGGATATTGAAATGAGTAATCCTTGTCACAATTTTAGATATAAGCAAGAGCCCAAAGTCATATGTTGTTCAGTATATGTGGGTTATGGGATGGTTTACCTCTGTCATTTAGAATTCAAGGTTACAGAGAGTTGTTGAGGCTTTGCCTTGGGTTTTATGTAATTGAAAGTGGATGCATTTGTGACTCAGATTTGAGGATTATACACCTTAGATTTTGGTGTTGCAGCACGTGCATGTAGAAGGGACCGTGTTTTTTTGTGGAATGGTCATTGTGCCCCTACTGGTACATTGGTTCACGTGCCACTACCACTTGTCACTCGTATTTACCAATGAGAAGAGATCTTTAGGATTCTGGTCATCTTAGGATCTTTACGGGGCTGATTAATACTGCACAATGATCAGCTATTAGTTTGATCGATACACATCAAACTACCGAGGACATAATAGAATATGTAATTTAGACATATAATATATATGTTAGGGTTATTTGGCAAACCAAATTGCATGATGATTGTTCATTTTCTATTTGTACAATTATTATATTTAATTCATATATGTATATGTTCAAGTTGCATATATTTGTAATTGTTCATTGTTTATGATCTAGTCGGTTCTTCTATCTATTAAATTATTTGTCTTAAATGATCTAGTTACATAATTTACTTGTGAGTAATTAATATATCAACTATTATATCAAATCTACGGGACTTGGGGTCTCACTTTATTGTTTGATACATCTTTCCAGTGACCACAAGTGTGGTTAAACCTCTGGTGGAGGAGCCCCACATCAGAGGTTAATAGGGCTAAGAGTTTGTGTGGTTTTGGTTAGAGTTCTAGAGTCTTCTTGTACTCTCAGATTGGTGCAGAGGAATTGATTATGGATGTATATTGACTCAAGTTTTTAGTTGTAAACTTTACATAACGTATATGTTGTAATTATCTGGAAAGATTTTTGTATACAGGTTGTGACTGAGACCACCAAACTCATGTAAATTTATTTGATATGAACATATATATGTGGAGTTGGACTTTTATGCAATTGTTCAAGTGAAAATATTTGGAATTTTTATTCGGGATTGATAGATTATATACTCTTTTGGTTATTTTAGTTAATGGTTGGAAGTTTGGTTTTCAATAATTTCATTTTTTCTAACGGGTTGTCACATCTAAATTAGGCTCAAGTTTTTAAGGAAGTTGGTATCTAGTATGGTTGTGGTTGTAGACTACGTTGGTACCAAAGATAATATAGCTTATCTTTTGACTAAAGGTCATACATTGGGTTAAGTGGAGGAGTTGAGGTTGGGAATGGGATCAAAATCCCTTATAATTCATAGGAAGTACAAACCAACCTAAATGACTGGAGATCTCACAAGTTAGGTTCAATAATAAGATGTCAGGTGAGTTGTACGATGTTATGTAATCTTTTTATGCACTTTGCATCTCTACACCTATCCCCTAGAAACATGTCAATGTAATGACTGGTTACATGATAAATACTTTGAAAGAAAAAAAGTATTGGAGCATAATTGGAAGACCATGTGCATAGCAGAGGGTATGGCATATTGTCAAGACTGCGGGCCATGTTTAAGCTCAGTCTGGTTGCTCATACAAGGTGAACATATTGTGATGGGTAATTTGTTGGTGATCGAGGTTGATGCCTACCACAAATATGTTTGTTGTACAAGTGGTCGATGTAAGGGGTCGTTTGGATAGAGTATTTCATGGTGGGATTGTAATTAGATCTACTATTCTGAAGATCGGATTTTATCATCACATGGTTTAGATGTTTAACAGGGTAATTGACGATTATCGGTAGTTACAGTGTGGTATTCGTGTATGGTTAAATGCAGCCTTCTAAATCCCGCCATAATCGGTGTCTTTTATTAAATCCATGAACACCTTGTTTCCGGACCCAGCTGACCCCATCACTCGCCCACCCGCCACCCGCTGCGCACACATCTTCCTCTATTCCTGCACCAGCATCCTGTTCCCCTCTCTCTTCTTTCTCTGTCGCGGCCTCCTGTTTCTCCTTCCTCCCTCCCACCCTCCACGGTTCCTCCAGGTTATAATCCCCCCTGCTTTGGTTGCTGCTCCTCCTGTCACAGCTATCTCCGTCGTCTCTATCCCTGGGTCACCACACGTTCCTCATAGCTCCTCCTCGAACATCAGACTCATCATCAGCTCCTTCTAGTCCGTGCGCCCACTTTCTTCCACCGTCACTTTCCTTTGTCCCTTCCATCTTCTCCTGGGTTTTCCCCTTTTTAATCTGTCATCGAGAAGAACCGGTGGGTGAGAGTTTGTTTTGCGTACATGCGTTGTTGGTATGGAGACATAAGAAAATACGTGCGGCTATACAAACGATCAATTCTTAAACATCCACCATTTAATTGTGATGCAGTTCAACTCCCGAAATTTACAATTACAGATGTAATCTTGAGTACTCCATCCAAACGGGACCCAAGTGTTTTGATTAATTTTTTCTCTTCAACATGTTTATCCGTACTCCCGCAAAGATGCATCAAGATAGTGGCAGCGCTGACTATAATGTTAGCTGCGAGCCAGGGAAAGCTCAGTGTGCTTGCCGCACAAGGTGGGCAGCATAAATCTGGGCCGGAACAATTTACCGGTAAGGTTGATGTCCCGACCAGCCGTGTAAGGCTGGCAGGTAGGCTTACTTGTCCAGTGGCACGTCCAATTTGATTAGGTTAGATGGGATGGGATTAGGTGCCATGCATCCAATCAGGTAGCTAGCAAGCTGGATCGATTTGTGATGCTTTCGGTGATATGCCCATGTAGATCTATTACGAAGAGGATAGGAGAGCTGGCTGCGGGAAATTATTGATGTGATCATAGGAGTCGGGAACGGTAGCTAGTAGTAGCTTTTTTTTTTTATAAAAAACCTTCATTAATAAAAGACATAAACAAGCTAGCACATGCTATGTCTGATGTTTGATGTACTACTGATGCGCTAAAATAAAAGGTGGGGGGCTCTGCAGAAAGAAAGCAAAGAGTCTGTTGGGGCGGGGCACCCCATAACAAGCCTCAAAGCATAACAACTAGAGTTAAAGTGCATAACACTAGTCTATGGAGATAGTTCAAAATCTTGTCTATTGCTGCAGCAGGCTGGTTCCAGTTTCATCATCCATCATCGCTTTCAGGTTGTAGAAAAATCTAGCCTCTGATTCCCCCTCCTGTGAGTCGTACGAGCCATCCTTTGTCTTCTTCCCTACAGTGTGAAAGGATAAGAAGATCTGATATTATCTGAGTGATGATGGTGCTCCTTGGTTTTATGGTGTTGTTGAATATTCTGTTATTTCTTTCTCTCTATAAGTTCCAACATATAATGACTAAGATGGTAGCTAGTAGTAGCTAGGACAACCAGTCACTATATTATTTCTTTCTCACTTTACTTTTTTTTTTATAAAGGGCGCATGTTGCTTTTATTTATTCAAATCAACAAGAGAAAGAGCTACAATATTTGCATCAAAATCCTCTAGTACAGTTCGAGGATCTTCTAAACAACATGCATGTGAGGCCAAAGTATGGGCAACCCCATTACCTTGCCTCCGAACAAAAAGATAGTGAAAAGAAAAGAGACTCGAAGATAGACGAAAGATATCCGAAATAATGTTGTCATCGTACCCTCTTCCCCATTCACCCACCTTCACTGCTTGCACTAGTATGGCGTTGTCCGTCTCCACAATCAGATCTTTCAAACCTAGGTTCAAGGCAAGTCGCAACCCATGTAGGACTGCAATTCCCTCCGCACTAAGCACTGAGAACGCATGGTCCAACTGGCATTGGTAAGTGGCCTTGATATTGCCTAGGTTGTCCTTGATGACAACTCCAATACCCGCACAGCCGCCAGGTCGAACACTCGCATCCGCATTGAGTTTGAAACACCCCGGTGGCGGAGGTTTCCAACTCAACCTGTCCAAGCTCTCCTCCCAGTGTTCGTTGGTGTGCAGCGCTGACGAGTATCGACCATAGTCTGCTATCAGCGTAAGGAAATTGGTTGTGAGCGTTGGAATGTAAGGCTTGTGTGGTTCAAAAATATGCTTGTTCCTCGCTGTCCAGGCTACCCAAAGTAGTGTTGTACCTTCATCCCTTTTTCTAAGGTCATCATCACGTAGTAGTTCCCTTACGAACTCCCTCACATCCATGCCCGCTCGGTCCGGCCAACACAACGGTCCCGTCGCCCATACCGGTGTCGCGGAAATGCAGAGTAAATGAGCATGTGCAACATCCTCCATGTGTGTATTGCAGCATTGGCAAAGCTCGTCCCATACGGCATGTTTCCTGTAGAGAGCCATCTTGGTCGGTATCTCTAAGCACCCGCTAGATGAAATGTTTGAGTTTTGGGGGCCAACGTTGCATCCACACTCTTTTCCAATTTTCTTCTTCAAGATCGTCCAACAGATCCTCCCATGCCCGCATCAGTGTGTATGCACTGCGTACTATGAATTCCCCTCTGCTATTTCTGTCCCAACAAAATGTGTCAGCGTCCTCTGCTATTTCTCACTTCACTTTAAAACCATTGAACGTGTCCTATAAAAAATGTGTGGGGATAAAACCGACAACACGATTTGCCCCTCCCAACTAATGGTCATGGGAACTTGCTCCTCAATTGATAGGAGGGAATGGAATCCGGACATGTTACCGACCAGACACAAGAAGTCCACCAGGGGACCAGATAATTCGCCGATATCTTGTGGCTTTGTTTGGGAACGCGTCAGCAATGGCTCGGGCAGTGTTTTCAATTCAATCCACAACGCGGGCATGATGTGATTGCTGTTATCTAACAATAGATCTTTCTTTTGTATGATTTTATGTTGTTGAAGCGTTGACAAGTGTTGGAAGATCCTAGTTTTTTACCGGGTAAAATTCTGTCGGCGATTAAGCGCATCACACCGGAACGCGATCAAAGGTAATAGCATTGCCGAACACTACCTGTGTAAACACAAGACGGCCTTGGCTGCCGACGCCGGTGAAAAAAGGCAGAGGCGCCATCCTCCAACACAGTGCAAAGGCTGATGCACGTCGTGTAACGACTGAAGTGAATGTGAGAAGTAGTAGAGGATGAATCTGACTTAACACAGAGTTATGGTCAACATGACAGACTAGGAGTGCGTGAAAGAAAGTGCAAACTTAATTTCTAGTAGGGGAGGATGAGGTGTGTGGCACACAGATAAGCGGCAAGAATAGCTATACAGATGACCGTCAGTACCAAAAACTAGACGACCCACTACTAGCAGCCAAAGCCGTAGTGGGTGTCAACGTCAAGCTGTTGCTGATGTTATTAAAAAACGTGTAAAGGAAAGAGAGTGAGAGAGGAAAGTGGGAAGAGGGAGAGTGGGAGAGAGAGTGGGTCTTGTTGTTTTTTTTCCAATGTGAGGGAAAGAAACGTAAGAGAGGGAGAGAGAGTGTGTGAGGGAGTGGGTAGAGAGAGAGAGGTTGTAGGAGAGAGAAAAAAAGAACAATCTATTTTTATTAATAACTTTTGAACCGTAATATATTTTTTAACAAAATAAGTATGGTTGCACTCATTACAAAAAATACTTTACAACAAAACTAAGTTTGACATATTTTGAAAAAATAAAATATATAATATAAAAGATGAGGTGCAATTGTAAAAATTTAAAAAAAGGTTTTCTGATAATTTTCAATATGTAATAAATTTTTAGACGAAATAAAAAAGTTACGTTTTTTAAGAAAAATACTTTAAAATAAGACCAATGTCATGCAATATTATTTTATATTATTATGTTATCCATACTGTAAAATAGTTATGTTATTATGTTATCCATATTATTTTATGTTATTATGTTAGCCATACTTTAAAATTTGTTATCCATATTATTTTATGTTATTATGTTATCCATACATTAAAATATTTATGTTATTATGTTATCTGTACTTTAAAATATTTATATTATTATGTTATCCATATTATTTTAAAATATATGTTATTATTACATGCAATATTATTTTATGTTATTATGCTAACCATACTTTTAAATATTTATGTTATTATGTTATCCAAATTATTTATGTTATTATGTTATTCATATTATTTTATGTTATTATTACATGCAATATTATTTTATGTTATTATGTTATTCATACTTTAAAATATTTATGTTATTATGTTATCCATATTATTTTATGTTATTATGATAGCCATATTATTTTGAAGCGTTGGCAAGTGTTGGAAGATCCTAATTTTTTGACCAGGCAAAATTCTGTTGGTGATTAAGCGCATCGCACCGGAACGCAATCAAAGGAAATATCATTGACAAACACCGTCTGTGTGTAAACACAAGACGGCCTTGGCTGCCGGCCGCCGGTGAAAAAAGGCAGAGGCGCCGTCCTCCAACACAGTGCAAAGGCTGACGCGCGTCGTGTAACGACTGAAGTGAATGTGAGAAGTAGCAGAGGACGAATTTGACTTAAAATAGAGTTTTGGTCAACATGACAGACTGGGAGTGCGTGCAAGAAAGTGCAAGCTTAATTTCTAGTAGGGGAGGAGGAGGTGTGTGGCACACAGATAAGCGGCGAGAATGTCTATACAGATGACCGTCCGTACCAAAAATCAGACGATCCACCACTAGCAGCCAAAATCGTAGTGGGTGTCAACGTCTAGCTGATGTTATTAAAAAAACGTGAAAAGGAAAGAGAGTGAGAGAGGAAAGTGGGAAGAGGGAGAGTGGGAGAGAGAGTGTGGCTTGTTGTTTTTTTCCAATGTGAGGGAAAGAAACGTGAGAGAGGGAGAGAGAGAGTATGAGGGAGTGGGTAGAGAGAGAGAGGTTGTAGGAGAGAGAAAAAAAGAACAACCTACTTTTATTAATAACTTTTGAACCGTAATACATTTGTTAACAAAATAAGCATGGTTGTACTCATTACAAAAAATACTTTACAACAAAACTAAGTTTGACATATTTTAAAAAAATAAAATATATAATATAAAAGATGAGAGATAATGCAATTGTAAAAATCAAAAAAGGAGGAGAGAGAAATTAATTTTTCTTATAATTTTCAATATGTAATAAATTTTTAGACGGAATACAAAAGTTACATTTTTTAACAAAAATACTTTAAAATAAGACCAATGTCGTACAATTTTATTTTATATTATTATTTTATCCATATTATTTTATGTTATTATGTTTGCCATACTTTAAAATATGTTATCCATATTATTTTATGTTATTATGTTATCCATACGTTAAAATATTTATGTTATTATGTTATCCGTACTTTAAAATATTTTTTATTATTATGTTATCCATATTATTTTAAAATATATGTTATTATTACATGCAATATTATTTTATGTTATTATGCTAAACATACTTGAAAATATTTATGTTATTATGTTATCCAAATTATTTATGTTATTATGTTATTCATATTATTTTATGTTATTATTACATGCAATGTTATTTTTATGTTATTATGTTATCCATACTTTAAAATATTTATGTTATTATGTTATCCATATTATTTCATGTTATTATGTTAGCCATACTTTAAAATATGATATCCATATTATTTTATGTTATTATGGTAGCCATATTTTAAAATATTTATGTTGTTATGTTATCCATATTATTTATGTTATTATGTTATCCATATTATAACATGTTATAACATATGGCGTAACATTGTAACATAAAGTATTCCGTATTATAACATATTGTGTAACATCGTAACACAACTATTCTATTTTATAACATGTTATAAATAAATTTCTTTCTCCTCTATTTTTACTTTTTACATTCAAACTTCCCTCTTTCAAATTGTATTTTTTGTTTTTTCAAAATTTGTCAAACTTGATCTTATTGGGAAGTAATTTTTTATAAATAGTGCAAAGATGTTTGTTTTGCCAAAAAATACTTCTCACGTTTCTCTCTCTCACATAGCATCTGATGGGACCAACGGAGTAAATGACCACGTTGGGCCAGTTTTCCAGTTTGGCACTTTACAGCAGCGAACGAGTCACTATCAGACCAATCACGTTTTTGGGCAACGTAAGCCACTAACCTTTCTGTGTTGGGAAAAGGAACGCTATCGGATGAAGGATTGTCTGGTTGGTTGTCCAAAGTGGTCATCCTTTAGGAGTGCAGCATTATTTTTTTGCTAAAAAAATTATTACTGTTTACTATGTTACACCATGTTATTTTATGTGTTATAATTATTTTGTTAATATAAATTATCAAAATAGGTCAACATTGGTCTTGTTTTTAAGTATTTTTTATTTGTAACTCATCATTTTTTATTTCGTTAAAAAATTCATTACGTTTTGAGAGTTATGAGCAAAATAAACTTCTTTCTCATCATTTGTAAACTTTTTATGATTACATTATTTTTCCTTTTTTGGATTGTATATTTTATTTTTTTTCAAAATATGTTGAACTTGATTTTGTTGTATAGTATTTTCTGAAAGGAGCACAATGATATTTATTTCGTAAAAAAAAATCGTTACCGTTTAAAAATTATTAACAAAAACATGCTCTCTTTTTTCTCTCTCCTACAACTATTTTTTTCTCTCTAATCCTCTCTCTCCACTCACCCTCCTCCCTTCTTCCTCTCTCCCTCTCACGTTGCTAAAGCAACTCTCACGTTGCTAAAGCAACAGTAAAAATGTACGGCTGCAGCAGGAGACTGACGTGCACAAGGGGACTTGGTGAATGGGGAATTGGGCCAGGGGATAAAACGACAATGGGTCGTCTGGATGTTGGTCCCATTTTTTTTTTACTATGTATATCGTTTCTCATAAGCGGCTAGCCCGTTTGTTGGTGTGTCAGGTAGCATAGGCAGCGATACCACGTGATCAAGGTGGTGGTTTGTCCCCTTATTCCGGTGGCAAGCCTAGTGTGACCCACCGGTTCCTACGGCCAGGGCCCAAACCTCGCCTCCCCTATAAATAACCTCAGCCGACCGGCCGGGGGCTTGTGTGTGCTGATGTAGGTAGGGATGTGTGGTTCGGATTCGGTATGGAATCTGCAACCTACGGACCTATCATAGTTACTAATTAAACCAATTGACGGTTGTATTTTATTCCCTTCTTTGATGTAGTCCCCTCCCTACTTGTGCTAGTTAGTCGATATATAGAGCTAGCATTTAATCGATGCATATATGTCGTTAAGAGTATAAAGTTTGACGATACGTTGACGGACAGTTGGACCGACTATAATTTTGTAGTTAATTAGTGATCCATTTTGCGTTTTTACTTTCATGAACGCCATGGATAATTGACTAGTGGGCGCTGTAATGATGGGTTTTAGGAGTCCCTAGCTTCACGGATTCGTAGGTTGATATTTCTTGTCGGGGTGAGGGAGGGTGCGCAGCTGTAATCGATTTTTCGTTATAAGGATTATACACATTTTTGTTAGGGGCTTACTTGCCCCTTCTAATGGAAGAGACCGATTGTTCTGCATGCAGTGCACCATCATCTTTAGAAGAAATCCACTACTGTCTCACATCTCCTCCGCATTGGTTACTAGATTATGGATTATGGAACAGGGATGCTCAGTCTGCTTGGTTGTACAAGTTGACCATATGTTGAGTCTGGCTAATTTACTGGCGAGGTGGATGTCTAACCAGATGTGTACGGCTGGCAGGCTTAGTTGTCCAGTGGATTGTCCAAGGTGGTACGTAACCATTAATTGGGTTAGGTTCAGATCGGTGTGAGATTAATTAGGTGCATCAAGCCAGCTGTATAGCGTTTGCCCATTCTTTCGGGAGTAATGTTACACATACCCCTCCACATCCCCGGGAGCCTACCCGGTAGTTGGGAATGGGACACTGCTGATGTGGCAAAAAGTTGTTGGAAAGTAAAAAAAGAATAAAAAGAAGAGAGAGAAACCGGTTTTGCTCATAACTTTCAATTCTAAATGATTTTTTTTAAATAAAAAACAACAGATTCGTAATGAAAAATACTTTCTATCAAGACCAATGTTGACATACTTTGGAAAAAATAATATTAGAAGTATATTAAAAGATGAGAGAAGTATACCAAAGTACAGTACGTTTTTGGATACTGTACTAAGATTGACCATTTAGGTACAGTACTTATTGTTTCTTTATTTCTTCATATTCCATATTATGTCATACATACATAAATATTGTACATGTTATCATTCATATTAATTTTTGTATACATTTAAAATGTAACGTTTGACAATAATCATAAACAAGGATACCCAATGTACCGTACGAGACATAACAACAATACATAATTTGATGATCTTGTTGTTACTAGAAGTACATTACTAACGATCACATTTTGTAATACAAAGTATAGTATTTGACGTATAATACTAGAGGTATTGTATGAGACACAACAACAATACATGATTTTATGATCTTGTTGGTATAAGAAGTACAGTACTAACAGTCACATTTTATAATACAAAGTATGCTACTAGATGTACAGTACTAGAGGTATTGTACGAGACATACAATACATAATTTGATGATCTTGTTGGTACAAGAAGCACAGTACTAACAACCACATTTTGTAATACGAAGTATAGTACTAGACGTACAGTACTAGAGGCACTGTACGAGACATACATTAATGATTCGATGATCTTGTTCGTACAAGAAGTACAGTACTAACAACCACATTTTGTAATACAAAGTATAGTACTAGACGTACAATACTAGAGGTACTATACGAGACATACCAACAATACATGATTTGATGATCTTGTTGTTACTAGAAGTACAGTACTAACAACCACATTTTGTAATACAAAGTATAGTACTAGACGTACAATACTAGAGGTACTGTACGAGACATACCAATAATACATGATTTGATGATCTTGTTGTTACTAGAAGTACGGTACTAACAACCACATTTTGTAATATAAAATATAATACAAACGTATAGTACTAGAGGTACCGTACGAGACATAAGAACAATACATGATTTAATGATCTTGTTGGTACAAGAAGTATTGTACTAACATCTACATTTTGTAATGCAAAGTATTGTACTAGACGTACAGTACTAGAGGTATCGTACGAGACATAACAACAACACACGATTTGATGATCTTGTTGGTACAGTACGAGACATATCATGTATAAAAGATTGTCAATAACCACATTCTGCACCTATATAAACTAATTCACGTTTCATTAAAAACATACACATTTACTAAACTACAATACTTTCACCTATGTTTAAGAACAACTAATCCTTGATCTTATTCATTCAAAAGTATAGTACTAAACTCATAGCTAATGTTAGTCAATCGAATTCATAGATGAACAAGTAAATATTATATATGATTTGGGAGAAACACGAATGTGATGTACTATACTCACAAGTAATGTACGTCTATACTCAAAGCATGTGTATGATATCCTAAAATATGGATACTATATTTCTGTCATATTATCATTATTTTAAAGTATGTCAACACTAGTCTTGTTGGAAAGTATTTTTTACAAGGATTCTAATACAATTTATTTCATTAAAAAATATGCTCCAGAGTGAAAGTTATGGACAAAAACATTCTCTCTCTTCTACTTCTCTCATCATTCTTTTCTCATATTATTATTTTTTCAAAATATGTCAACATTGGTCTTACTGAAAAGTATTTTTTATTATGAATCCATTGCTTTTTATTTCATTGAAAAATTCATTCTGGCTTGAAAGTTATGATCAATACAAGTTTTTATTTTGTTTCTACTTCCCTCCTATTTAAAATTAAATAAAACTGGTCCACGTTGGACTTTGCAGCAGATCCAGCCGGGTGGGTGGCCGGGTGGGCAGTATGTTACGGCTAGAATTACTCATCGGTGACATGTCCTGTGTAACCATCAAGAAGAGGACGGGGTACTGAGTGCTGGAAAATGATGACTGAGTGTCCTCATCGGCGGCACCATCCATCTGCGTCTGGTAACACGAAGTCGATCCATCCATCTCGATCTCATCGGCGACACTCATGCTTCGTGGCATTCGATAACTCGTCAGAGTATAAGACGTCGTCGCTCAAATTCCGCTTGCTTGCTTGTTTGTGAACGTAAGATGCCCGCAACCGCCACCGTTTGTGGCAGCGAACCGCCATCCGCCACCACGGTGCTAGTGAAGTAGCAGCGTGCGACATAGATAGAGATCGGCGTGGCGTAGAAGTGTGTGAGCGGATGGATCCTGTAAACTGCATAGGTGGCAGCTCCCAGATGGGCGGCACGTCGGGTGGATGGGGTGGCAGGGTAGCCTAGGTAGCGGTGCCACGCGATCAAGCTCGTGATTGTCAGGGCATTGTCCCTTTTTTTTAATTAAAGCCAGGGGTAGCTCTTATTCATCCCACACCCCTCGGGTGGGCCAACATCATAAAAGGATACATCTCCCGCTCTTATAACTCGGGTATAAGACCAACCAAACACCTAACAAACATCAAACAAAACACACAAAAAGGAAACCTCGGCTTTATGAAGCACAAAATCTGGTCCCAACATATGGAATCCCTCTTCTATCTAGATTGACCAAGCCTCTAACTCTCAAGGGAAGCAGGCTCTGCTCAGTGGTAATGTAGGTACCCGCCAAAGAAGTTCCCCAAACGCCTAGCTCAATAGCCGCAGAATTAGCCAATCTGGGAACACAGAAACCGGTAATCCCTTGATCAGTCAGCAAAACTCGAAGATCTCTAGTAAAATGAACCGCTTTCCATGGTTCACTCTTGCCTCTCCACAAAATATCATGTGTGCACGTGTCATCTACCTCGATCACCGCAACGATGAGATTGTGGCTGTCTGCGATCTTGAGTGCTACTGCACAAGCAGCCAAATATGCAACCTGGTAATCATCATCTTTCAGCCAAACACGAAATGCAAGACACACTCTACATCTCGAGTCTCTGATTAGGCCGGCAGCCCATCTTCTAGCGTGTCCGGCACGATCATTGCTTCAACCAACAGAAACATTGAGTTTAAGATTAGCAATGTCAGGTGGGTTCCATCTGATGAGAGAGATCGTTCTAATCTTAGATCTCGGTTCAATAATGCCCTGATTATCTAGTTTCTTATAGAACTCCACCGATTCGATTATGGAGAAGGCGGCGTTCTTCAAGAAATGATTAAGGATGTGTATCATGCTGCGCCATTTAGAATGAAGGTTGGGGCTCTTATCTTCAAATCTTCAGGCACACCTACAGCTCCAGATGGTCCACGCTACAAGGGCAATGAGGAAGCCATGAATCCAAATCTCGACAGAGGTATGATGTAGTCTCTTTCCGCCTGTGCGGACCATGTCCTCGACATCAGAAGGGGGAAGGAGGCCAGTAGTAAGAGTAATCTTTTGCTAAAAGAACGTCGCAATCTCGCTGTGGATGAACAAATGTTGTAGCGATTCTGTGTCAGGTGTATCGCAGCAGGAACATCTTGATGGCATCATAATGCGACATCTAGTAATCATGTCATCAGTACGAATTGGTCTACGTGCAATTTTCCACAAGAGGGCGCCGACCCTGGGAAAAGGAAGGTGCCAAACATCCCTGAGGAACGGGGAGGAAGGAGGATTCTCGGCATAGATGATGTGTTTCTTGACAGAACCAATGGAGAATCTGCCATGAGGTTCAAGTGACCAAATCAGAATATCATCATGTTGGGAAATAGTAGCACCATGCTGTTTGAAAATATGCACGCCTTCTTCATTAATAATCTGGCCTAACAAGTTCCAGTCCCAACCTTCCTCAGTCCAGAAGTCTTTGATCTTGAAGTCATGTCTTCTATCACTATCATGAATAGCGTATCCGGTGAGCTGCAATCCACACCACCTTGAATCCCATAAAGAGATCTCTCCTCTCCCTGTGATCCATCGACAGTGAGGGCTGAACAGTAGAAAAGTTCTCCAAACTTGCTTCCATGCTGAAGATGCATAAGCACCCATCTTGAGATATGGAGGATGCAAAGTGGAACGCACAGCAAGGTCCGACCTGTATTTGTTGCGGAAAAAAATAGCCCACACTGAAGATCCAGTGCAAACCTCCCAGCATGCTTTGTAGTCGAAGGCCTGGGTAATGGTTCTGATCGAATCTATGCCCAAACCACCGTCATGGGTGGGCCTTGCAACCTTCTTCCAAGCTACCCAGCTCTTGCGTGGACTTCCATCTCTGCTAGTCCATAAGAATTTGGACATGAGTCCATCGATTCTGTCACATATACCTACTGGGATTCCGATGGCAGCAGCCACATAAAAGGATGAAGAGGCAAGGACATGTTTGATAAGCAGTCGTCTGCCTACAAAGGATAGTAGATTGGCTTTCCATACAGCAATCTTAGATGCCATCTTGTCAATAAGAAAGTCATAGAACTGAAGCTTTGCTCTACCATATAAGATCGGGACCCCCAAATATTTGAGAGGGCCATCCGCCAACAAAACATAGAGAGAATTGGCAATTCCGAGAGCAGCATGATTAGTGTTGTTGCCAACAACACAGCTAGATTTGGCCCTGTTAATGCTTTGTCCAGTAGCTTGCTCGTAGCTGGCCAAAATGCCATTAATCCGCGTAATGGATCTCAGAGTGGCTTTGCAAAAAACGATGGCATCATCTGCATATAACAGGATGGGGGGAGCCAAGGTATTACCGCGGGTATAGAATCTGCAAATCTCAGCATCGGTAGCAGCTTTGTCCATAGCTCGGGCAAGGATTTCTTCAAAAATCACAAAAAGATATGGAGACAACGGATTACCCTGTTTGAGGCCCCGATAAAAGGGGAAGAAACCAGCAGTCTGCTCACCCAAAGAAACTGAGGCACAGGACCCATGGAAAAAGCTGAGACACAGCTTCACAGCTTCAGAAAAGAAGCCAAGCCTCTCAAGAATGTTGCTAAGAACCATCCAGTCAACACGGTCATAAGCTTTACTCATGTTGTACTTGATTATGGAATTAGGGTGATCATCTCCTTGCTTCAAATCATGGCAAAGCTCTTTAGTAAGGCGGATGTGATAGATGATGTCACGGCCAGGTACATACGCTCCCTGAGACGATGAAATAATCTTATGCATCAGGGGCTTGAGGCGGTTCCTAAGCACAGAAGCAAAGATTCTGAGAAGGACATTTTCAATGGCAATTGGCCGGAAATCAGAAGTGAGCCGAATCGGTTGAGAAACCTTGGGGATGAGAGCAATGCGACAGACTTTTAAGCTCCTATGACATGTCTTTCGATCAAAGAAACACCTTGCGGAACTAAGGACATCATTCTTGATAATGTCCCAAGCAGTAACGAAGAAAGAAAGCATGAACCCATCCGGGCCAGGGGCAGCGTGTTTCTTCATGTTCTTCATGATGCTAAGCAGTTCTTCCTCCGTGGGATTTGCCATCAGGTTGATGTTATCATCTGCAGACAAGACTGGGGTGAGCAACTGTAGAAAGTTGTCAAGGGCACTACGATCAATCGTTGCAGAACTAGAGAAAATCTTTATAAAGGTTGGCCGCCGCATCCGCAGATGATTGCAAATCATCAGTGAAAGATCCATCCGACAACTGTAGGCACATGACATTTCTTTTTCTCTTCTTGACACGCACAACAGCATGGTAGAAAGGGGTATTTCTCTCACCATCATTCAACCAATCGATCCTCGACTTCTCTTTCCACAATAGTTCCTCTCGATCAAGTATCTCTTGTAATTCGTCTTCAGCCGCCCGAAGATTAAACTCGTTGACAGGTGATGGGTATTCATCAAATTTAATCTGTAGGACATGGATCATATCCTCTAAGTCTACCTTCTTCTAAAAAATGTTGCCAAACGTGTTCCGGTTCCAGACCTTCAAGGCATTGCAAGCAGCTTTGAGCTTGGAGAAAAGAATAAAAGAGGGATGACCCACGACATCAGTATTCCAGGCAGACCTGATGACCTCAAGACATTCCGGGTGCAAGAACCAGGTCGCAAGGAAGGAAAAAGGCAATTTATTACGTCTACTAGCTCGTCCCTGAAAAAGCCCTAAAATAGGACAATGATCAGAAGCACGAGCTCTGGTAAGATGTGAAGCTCTAGAACCGGGCAGCCACTGGGTCCAGGAGGCATTAACTAAAATTCGATCAAGCCTTCTCCATTACGTCAGCGTGAGTCGCTGCTTATCCACCCAAGTAAACTGGCTGCCATCATGATGAAGCTCGTTGAGGTCGGACCCCGAGATGAAGCCATTGAAGTCAAAGATAGACTAAAAATCTATGTCGGTAGTTCCTCTCGACTCTCGTTCATTGCGAATAGTATTGAAATCGCCTGCAATCTCCCATGGTCTGTCGCCAATGACCTGCGCCAGCGTGGTGAGGGATTCCCACAAGTTCCTCCTCTCAGCAGAAGAACAGCTTGCATAGACAGCCGTGACAAAGAACTCCTATCCCGAAGGTTCGGGGCATTGTCCCCTTACTCCGGCGGAAAACTGAGCGTGACCCACCGGTTTCTATAGGCGGAGCCCACGTCGATCCCCAGAAGAATAACCGCGAGCGGCAGGCGGCGGTGATTCAACCAACCGCTACCTACTCCAGCAGCAATACGCCACCTAGCTCCTGTCAAACTTTTTGGAAGCACACACTTCGATGCCAACCATTCCACTTCCATGAGTTCGTTGGTGTTCTTCTTCTAGTTATTATTGGCCATATATAATAGATCTGATAACCATACACTCCATCGTTGCTCTTCTTGGTACCGCCTTTCAAAATGAAATAACACATGGTCGTTGACTCAATACGGACTCAAGTATTGGAGTCGATTTCATTCTAAAGCATATTCGGTGTTGATTGTGAAAGACAATTTGCTTAAATAATAATAATAATAATAGTAGTAGCAGGAGCAGTCATAGTAGCTTGTGGTGATCATACTAAAAATAATGAATGATAGTAAGAATGATAGTAACGATTTTGCATATAAAAAGAATATATAAGATCTACATGTCCGGTCATAGTAGCTCAGGTGGTAAGAGCTTGGTAAGTCTCAATGAAGGACCCAAGTTCGAACCTCATCGAAGACACTTTGCGAACGACAATCCACGCTGATTAGACGCAGGGGGGGGGTGACCGGACCATACCCTCTCATGCCTCGAGAGTTTACCATGTCGGTTTCGTCTGGAATGGGCTCTCTCGATTATCAATATATATATATATATATATATATATATATATATATATATAAGATCCACATATTCTAGGTTTGTTGTATGATAACCTCATTTTGTGGATTTGTAGGAATTGATTGACTTTTGGATACAATTACAACTTCGAAAGAAGAAAAAACAATCAATAGTCACAGTTTCATTACGTGAAAAAATGAGGAAAAACAAACTAACACATGGTTGTTCATCTAGTATAACCTCAACTGTGACCATCTGACACCAAATCAAACCGTCACTAGTAAATAATTGTGTAATAACTATAATCAACGGATTAACAAAAATTACTAAAAATTAAAATCATTTGTAAAGAGATCCATTTCCAAGAAACTCTTAAGAAGAGAACCAAAGTACTGCATACATTATGATTCACATTGTACATACCATGTACCATCTCATCTCGAGGAATATATATAACAGTTGCTTTGCCAAAACTATACATAAACAACATAAAACATCGAGACATTCAAGCCAAAATCTCAGATCGATCATAAAACTACTAAGTACTAACTCCAAGGACCTGAGAGTACAGAGACAACACATAGGACTCATATCTACATGACACGACAGACAGTAACTCAACCTGAGATGTTACTATTGTCCCTGATGCTGCTTTCCTTCCTCTGTTGTATGGTCCCTAACTCCTCGACCGCGTCTACCTAAAAATGTTGGTGACCAACGGGGTGAGACCCATGTCCCAGCGAGAGATATAACTCTCTACCAAATATATTATCATTGCATGTAAACAGTAATAAACTGAGCAGAGGATTCTTTTATATTAATAAGCAAGATTTAATCACTATTTAAGCAGAATAGAACAATATCATCTTCTAAAGCATGGCAGTTATACATGATAAAATAGTAATTCATCTATTCAATTTATAAGGAATATGAAGAACATGTATGACATGTATCCATTTTGAATACATTTAAGCAATGTGACATCAACCAATGATTTCTGTATTTCATCCTTAAGCAAATACACTATACGGCTGATTACATTTTACAATCACACTTATGCCCTGAGGAGATGAGGTATACCGTTCATACTCCAACCGATCATTGCAAAGTCGAAATCATACCATACAAGGTCAATGGAAGAGTTGGCTTCCATGACCTCCCTTGTCTCGGTCAGTGCAAGACCACATGCAGGACATATCATGTCTCTACTAAATAGCTTTCCAAGGTATACTGGAAACTTCGCTATAGAACTACAGCGTCAACTGCCTCTATTCGCAATTGAGAGATTTCATATTTATCTCACATCGATCTGACATTCATCATCATCGGAAGATTCATGATACATCCATCCCCGCACATATAATGAAGGATTGAGAGATTTTGTGTTTATCTCACGTCAATTCCCTCATTAGGGCGTACAAATATTTTCGCCCATCACCCCCACATATTCAAAAATATGCGGTCTTTAGGAGATCCCATGGGAAAACATGTTTCACCATCACCAGCTACTGACGATGATGGATCTATGGCCAGGGCTCTACATAGTCAGATTCCACTTAATTAATTAAGTGCATTACCATATTCTTTTAGCATTAGTCAAGTTTTCAAACATTAATTATTAAGACAAATGCTACAAAGAAAAGTGTAATACATCTATCAAGTACTTTTCAAAACTTTATATAACATTAGGATCTCAATCCCTTATCTCATTACCGAGAATTCTCATCTCTCGACATTATCATCATCATCATTACTAGATCTGGGTATTCAAACCCTTAGTTCATCACAAAACACAATTACCACTTATCAGGTAACTAATACCTCTGGTCATCTAACCAAGGTATATATGATACTTGTTGCACAAGCATCTCACATGGCTCACAAGGCCCATTAAACATCTTGTCACCTCTCACTAGGCAACAAATTATCATATGGCTCACAAGGCCCATTAATTATCTTTATCAAATAAACATCATAGCTCATACCTAGCTAATGCTCATCATCTTATGATACCTGCATGGTTAGTATACATGATAACAGCCATATCAAATACATATCAACACCATGCAATACAAGGGTAACACCAATATTCCCTCATTAGGGTTAGGGTTTCCCTTTTCTTATCAATTACGGTTACAAGATCACATTATCAAGGATCAAACACTAATTCATACTCTACACTTATTAGAAGTATCAATGTATGCACAATACATGTTTATTACACAAGTATGAGTTTCTCTCTCATCCTCACTAGAATGTTGATTACTCCATACTTTATTGGGTTGGCTCAACCTTTCCTTCAAGGTACATTAGCCTACTTAATCATCAATCATTAAACTCCATACTTCTTAATGTATAGCTTGATATAAAACACTCCATGTGTTACTCCATCAAGTACATTGCATTTAAGGTGCTTCCACACCATATCGTTTTGGAGGTGTATGTATGCTTGCTCTATATCGGGTTAGCCCCTTATGCTCAAACCTCTTAAAACCTTCATGGCTTTGACCTGCCCTTCACCACGGGTTAAGTGACAGGCTAGATAATTGGTTGAACCTTTATCAACCCATTATAAAAACCAATGCACAACCCTATCAATTTCCAAGTCATCTAGGGTTATTTTTCCATATCGAGTTGTAGGTGTATGCTTGTGTGCTTCCACACGATACTGGTGATTTCATCATCATCAACCTCTAGACCTTTGTTCTTACTGTTCTAAGTCATGGACAAAAGTCCCATGAAGCTTTTAGAACTCAAAGGATCAGAAAATATTAAAAAGAAATCGAATTGCAAGTAGTTCAACAAGTATGACAAAATTGAAGGTGCATAATAATATAATTGGGTTTAAGTTATATAACCCACCTTAATAACAAATTTAAAGCTCCAAGATCCAAAGATTCACGTTCCCAAGGTTGAATATGGACTTCAAAACTCCTCTATATGCAAAGAATCACCATGGATAAGCAATTGGTGAAGAAGAAAAGAAAAGAAGATCAAAACCCTAAAATCATGCTTCAATCCAAGGTTGAAGATGATCATATTCTCACCTTAGAGTTAAATATGAGCTCCTTTTTGCTCCTTAACACCTTTTCCCTTGCACGATATCTCACCCCTCTTGCACGATATGACACTCACTTACACGATATGTGACTCAACACTTACTCTTATGGCCGATATCACCCTATATGGCCGATATCACCTACTTGGCCGATATGATTTTGCTATGGGTGATATCCAAGGGCCTATGCATGATATCCTTGCACTCCTGCACGATACAAGATCTCTATGCATGATACCTTAGTATAGGATGGTGGTAAGAGTCGAAAAACTTCACTAAGGGGTGAAACTATAGAGGTATATATACTTGTTGCTTATGAAGGAAGGTGAAAATGAGGTGTCATCAATTTGAGCTAGTAGGTGCCACGTGTCCATGCATGGATGACACGTGTACATGCATGCATAAACATTTATCTTGTCTTGCAAAATGGTTGAGGGTGATCTAGTGATAAATATTTGTCCATTACATATCCTTTTGAATAAGATATATCAATTAAATCATCATTTTATTCACAACCCGTCACAACTTTACTAAGGAAGTTATAACCCGGCACAACTCACCTCCTTGAGGTGCTTTTCACGATATGGCCTTTGCCAAGAGTTAAAAAAATGATATGAGGCTCATCCCTTGGCTCGTTGGACAATAGGCACTCATATATAAGCTTCTCGACTTGATAAACTCAAGTTAGGGTTTCATATTCAACCCCCTTTCTTGGTCATTTCATCACCAAGATTACCATCATTCATAATTGATTCAAACATGGTGTATCCTTATTTATCTATCATCTACATGATTCTAGGAGGGAGTAGGAACACTCTATAGGTGGTAATTTTCATATTAACCCCACATTTTGGGTAAATTCCAATTTGTACTAAAACCGGTACACAATGCACTAACATTATTCAAACAAAATGCAACTTGTAATTTAGGATTTCCACAGGCTATCCTTTAACATAATTCTCTCTATTATGATGCTAAAACACATGAGGTACATTCAACATGTAACATTTTGCAATATAGCCCCTCATCTTGGGTAAATTGCAACTTATGCCCAAACTATCATATAATGCACAAATAGTTTACCGATAAGCTCAAACTTGAAATTTAAACTCTACAAGAGTCTTAATTACTTTTCAAAAGATTAAAACAAGTTTGTAAACAACTTACATAAGCAAAACTTCTAGGGTTAGGCCATAACCCAGGTTAGGGATCTTACATCAACTATGGGAGTGTTCTAAAGAATGTTTTACATTTTTATGGAGCAGCTTGGGAAATTATCCATTCTGACTTCATGGACATGGTGAAAGTATTTTTAAAAGGAGACAGATTCTACCGTAGCCTCACTGCATGCACAAACATACTAATACCAAAGAAAGAAAATTCACAAAACTTGGAATCATATTTTAAGACCAATTTCGATAGAGAACATATCATTGAAAATCATGGTGAGGTTGATTAGTAATCGGATGAAACTCATAATTCCCTGTTTGATATCAAAAGAACAAGGTTCATACGTCAAATGTAGGGACATCACTCACCACATCAAACTAACAAAGGAGCTTATGCATAATTTGAAGAGAGGCGACGGTCATCCGAACGCAGTGGTGAAATACCATATGTCGCGAGCATGTGACATGAGTAGATTGGACAATCCTAAGCTTGCTATTAGCAAGATTTGGAATGATACCATCAGTTATCAATATATGTCTCACTTTTGTCAACTACGTGTGGGCCAGCATATCATTGAGTGAATACACAGAAGGCTTCTTCCAGCTTAAGCACGGGCTCAAGCAAGGAAATCCATTGTCTCCCTTAGTGTTTATACCTTTTGTATAACTTTCATGCAGATCTATAAGTGGCACCATAGCGGATGGGTCAACATATAGATATGTCACAAGAGGAAGAGGATCTTCACCTCCTATTCTAATTTATGCGGACGAACATCATCATATTCTTCAATGCTTTGCCCACATCAACTAAGGCGATTGCTGATGTCGTCACAGCCTACGAAGCAGTCACTGGAAGACAGGTCAATAAATCCAAGTATGTATGCCTTATAGGATCCTTAGAGCCACAAGTCACTACTCCAATTATCAATGCACTGGGTATTTGACTAGAAGAAAGATCAATACATTACCTTAGTGTGTCAATCAACATAGGATCCATTCACATTGCTGACTACAGTTTCATCTTAAATAAGATGAAAGATAAAATGGCTTCGTATAAATCAAAATTGATATCTTTTGTAGGTAAAAAGACTCTCATAATGCACACCCTTAGTTCTACAACCATCTACTCAATTGTAGCAACTGGAATCCCTGAAGGTCTCATTAAGAGACTCAAAAATATTATGTCGAGCTTCTCAAGGAGCAATCGGACTAACTGCAAGAGAAGGGCATGCGTTTGCTGGAGTCGAGTCACACGCCCGATCCAGGAAGAATTAGATATAACATCTTTGAGAACATTAGATACAACTTTCGTCCATAAAGCATGATGGGAGATTACCACGAGTACTTCTCTTTGGGTAACTTTCTACAGTAACAAATACAACTCTAATTTCAAAAATCACTCTGGATGCTTTACCCCATACTTGAAGATGGGTGCTAACTCTTCCCCCTACTGGAAAAAGAGTTAGAAAAACTTTCCTGACTTCATGCCTAAATGTAGATGGATTATCGAGCGTGGTGATATTTCATTTTGGGACAGTAGATGGTGTGAACTACCTATTTAAGAATACCCTCTTCATAATGAAATTGTAACAGGGACTTCAAAGTACAAAATTTCTGGATCGACTCAATTGGGTGGGACTGGAACACAATTAACCAAATTCTAGGAAAAGGTGGAGCTCATCTCATTGCTCATTCCCAAGCGGCAATATCAGACCACCCAGATAAGATGGTTTGGACTCCCAATAGCAATGGTGAATTTTCTGTTAAATCAACTAAATGGATGATAGCCAGAAACTCAAGACATGCTACCAATCCCTACATGGATTGGATTTGGAAACGTTCCATGCCACGCGCATGTATAGTGTTATGGAAAATTGCACAAAACGCATTACCCACCAACAACAACATTGCAAAATGCAAGATACCATTAGCGTTAAGATGTTCCTTCTCCCAAAGATATGAATCAGAAACTATAGAACACATATTCTTTTGTAGTGAGATTGCAACAAAACTATGGAACATTACAGCGGAATTACTCGATACTTAGAAGATCAAGCCACATTCTATACAAAGCTTTTTTCTCATAGGAGCATCCATTCACTAGGGCTCAATCAAAGGATGGATTATCACATAAATGTTTACACTAGTCTACTGGTCTATTTGCATAGCACAATGTGATGTGCGTTTTTCTAACAAAGACTAGCATAGAGATTTTATGGAAAATGATTCTAGAAATCACCAACAAAAACATAAGAACAAGACATTTCACTGACAAGGAGTGGATCAAGTGGTCAATAACGGTGTCCTCTAACAAAGGGACCCAGGTTTGAATCCCAATTGACGCCTTGATTTATCACCCTCCCGGGCATTTAGACTCTACCACAGGAATGGGAGAGGGGGGAGAAATCTTTCTCTCTTAATCCCATAAGAATAAGACATGTTAAGTGAACTGAGAGTCATAATTATTACCTCCACCTGAGATAGTGAGACCTAGAAGAACCAAGGATCAAACTTAAATAGATCAAGTTGGTTAAGTGGATCCTCCTTGATGTAGCCAACCTCAAACTCAACATCGCCATGGGAAAGGAATCCTTCAGTAGGTGAAGGACAGCAGCAACAGCAGCAGGGATAGCAATGAAGTCTCAGGTGGAGACATTGGCTGTTATGCCTTGTATAGATGTAGATAGAGTCCTATGTGTCATCTCTGTACTCTCAGGTCCTCAGAGTAGTAGTTAGTGCTTTTGGCTCAGTGTCTCGAGATTTTATACTGCCTATGTTTAGCTTGATAGGATAGTTAATGCTTGTAACTCTCAGAAAGAGATGATATAGAATATGTACCTTCAAATAAGAATGTAAATGTGTTGCTTTGGTTCTATGTGAGAAAGTTTTCCTTTGATGGATCTCTTGATAAAAAGGTTTTAATTTTTAGTGATTTTTGGTAATCCACTATTTAGTGAACGCTTCCGCATTAGTTAATTATGTTTTCATGAGTTGTATGCCACAATTAAGTGGTATCTGAGCTCTAGGTTTCATTGAATCTACAGAGACATAGGACTAAGGTTGTATCGTCTGTTCTAAGTATCTTCCAGTTTATCTGATAGTATCTTCTGCTCACAGAGGAGGAGAAGAACTTGAAGATGTCTGGACCACATGAAGAACATGCTGCGTAGGGCAGCACTACTGCACCAGGAGGAGGTGTAGGAGACCATAATAGAGAGGGGCCCGTACCTGAACAGCCCCAGTTCAATCAAGCTGACATGGGGAACCCATCTCTCCAAGCCATGTTTGGGCAGTTTCTAGCTGCCATGACTCACATGACAGATAGGATGCAAGTACCTGCACCTAGTTCATCAGCTCACCATGAGGGCTATGGAGCCGGAAAGACTTTTGAGAGACTTTGCCAGGTTGGAGCCATAGATTATGCTGGTACATCTGATCCAGCATATGCTAATTTGTGGTTGACAGAACTGGAAAAGACTTTCAAGATTCTTGATATCCCTGAACCTGAAAAGGTAAGACATGTTGTGTACCTCCTAAAAGGGAGTGCTGGTCATTGGTGGATAATTGAGGAAGATAAGAGACCAGGTGAAGAAATTGGATGGGAGGTATTCCGACGAGAATTCGTTAGTAGATACTTCCCTAAGACGTATCTAGATGAGAAGATTTCTCAATTTGAGAGGATCAAACAAGGACAGATGAACGTTAGTGAGTATGAAGCTAAGTTCATGGATTTTTTGTGGTTTTGTCCGCAAATGGCAGTTAATGATGAGGAAAGAATTCAGCATTTTGAGAACGGGTTGAATGCTGAACTGACCACTCCTGTGTCTGCTTTAGAGAACAGGGAGAGGTTTTCCACCTTTGTGGAATCAGTAAGGAGGATAGAGAGGTCTAAAATCGAGAAACGACAGACTAGTGGCAAGAAAGTGTACACTCAGACTCAAAAACAAAGGTTCGAAAGTTTTAAGAAGTCGAGATTTTCTGCATCGGCAGCATCATCGAGATTCTATACCCAGACACAATGGATGTCAAGTAGGGATAGGGATCATAGTAATCTTCCAAATAGAGCCTCCAACATAGCATCAACATCGGTATCTAGACCTCACAGACCCTATTTTGCATCTAGGATCTGTTATCAATGTAGACAACTGGGACATCTAGTAAAGGATTGTCCAGGCGGGAATCTAATGATGACTCAACCTCTGGGGCAGAGTCAGCAAGGATCACAAAGGAGACAGTTTCCTAGTAACAATAGAGGACGTGGACAGACATCCCAGACAGGTCAGATGAAATAAAGTCATTCTGATATTTCATTTTCTAATTCTATGTGTTAAAGATATAAAAGTAGTTATTTTTTAACTTCCTTTGACTAGTCCTATAAGGACACAAGGGAGATGAGAACTTATATCTTACTCAGTGTTCCTTAAAATGTTTTAATAATCTCCCTTATCTGTGTGTTGAAAGATGAGATTTAGAAGTGATGCCTGAAGAAAAAATCAAGAATGGAAATCATGTGTGTATAATAATATGAAAAGTAAGGAATATGATAGTAAGTAAAGTGCATACTACCTAATCTCAATACTTATATATCCTGTCCAGGTATATGATTATTGAAGATAAGGCGAGCATGAAACTCTTAGATTGTTATCTTTTTTATTACTCTGATCAAGTAGTCATTCTGAAACAATCTAGGGAGTATAATGAAACTAAAAGGAAAAGCTATGTGAACATTCCCAACTAAAAAGAAGATCTACGTGAACATTCTCAACTAAAAGGAAAAGCTATGTGAACATTCCCAACTAAAACGAAAAGCTATGTGAACATTCCCAACTAAAAGGAAAAGCTATGTGAACATTCCCAACTAAAAAGAAGAGCTATGTGAACATTCCCAACTAAAAAGAAGAGCTATGTGAACATTCCCAACTAAAAATAAGAGCTATGTGAACATTCTCAACTAAAAAGGAAAAGATATGTGAACATTCCCCACTAAAAGGAAAAGCTATGTGAACATTCTCAACTAAAAAGGAAAAGCTATGTGAACATTCCCAACTAAAGGGAAAAGCTATGTAAACATTCCCAACTAAAAGGAAAAGCTATGTGAACATTCCCAACTAAAAGGAAAAGCTATGTGAACATTCCCAACTAAAAAGAAGAGCTATGTGAACATTCTCAACTAAAAAGGAAAAGCTATGTGAACATTCCCCACTAAAAGGAAAAGCTATGTGAACATTCCCAACTAAAAAGAAGATCTATGTGAACATTCTCAACTAAAAAGGAAAAGCTATGTGAACATTCCCAACTAAAAGGAAAAGCTATGTGAACATTCTCATCAAAAAGGAAAAGCTATGTGAACATTCCCAATTACATAGAGTTTGCTAAGTGAACTTTCCTAAATGAATAAATGATTTCTGAGTGAATTATCTCTGTTAGATATATATATGTTTTTCTTTTGTTAAATATTCTTGAGTAATGATTGAAGTATGTTCTTTTATGCTTCTTCCTTTTAACAATATGGACATCATATGTTAGGGGTTCATGCTCTGTATAAGCATAAACATTGATAAGGTTGAATTAGTGAAAGGAACTTTGTGTGAATTACAGATCTATGGTATTTCCATAACATCAAGAAGTTAGGTGGAGACTCGAGGGCATGATTAATGAATAACATGTCCCTCATTTTTCCTAGGATTTCGGGGACAAAATCCTTATAAGGGGGGGGGGATAATTTGTAACATCCCTGACCTGGGTTATGTGTTAACCCTAGATGTTTTGCCTAATAAGGATGATTAAATGCTTAATCTTATCTTGGGAAAAGTAATTAGGGCTCATGAGAAACTTATGTTTCAATTTTGGTCTTGTTTGAACAATGTTGAAGCAATGTTTGCCTATTTTGGACTAATATGCAAATTACCCAAGTTGAGGGGTTAAATTTCAAATGTTGCATGATAAGATGTTCCTATGATGTGGAGACATCATAATAATTAATATGATGTGGTGATATGATTTTCACAAGCTTGGGCACCAAGATTAAGCTTATAAAGCAATCCTTGTGCATTAAAACCTAGTTTTGGTGTAAAGTGCAATTTACCTAAAATCTAGGGTTCAATATGCAAATTACCACTTCATCAAGGTCCCTAATGCTTATTAGCAACATGTGGGGTAAATAAAATGAGAGGGTCGCCTCATTTGAATTAATTTGGAGGAGAGAGAATCTTGATATTAAAATAATCAAGATTTAATCCTAATTGAAACCCTAATTTAATTTAGGGCAAAAAAATGAATGTATTAATTAAAGTGCCTTCAACCAAAATTAAAATGGTTGGAATCATATGTGTGTGGATGATCTTAAATCCTTGCAAAGGCACGAGCATATCCTAAGGAGGTGAAATCCCACTCACCATTATTATAAGAAAAAGAATTTCCACTCACATATGGATATTCTTATTATAAGGGTTAAGGTGCTTAATTTCTTTTCCCTTAATTCATGGATAATGGAAGGGAGCTCGGTGGGGATAGAGATGCCCTTGCATGCAAAAAAACCAAGGGAGAAGTGGTGGCAACAATTTTGGAATTAAAAGACTTTTATAAAGAATTTTCTCTCTCATCAATTTTCTTATAAAAGTACCTTTTCCAAGCCAAAAAAAGGCTTTTTTCGGATTTCTTTCTTTCCCCTTGCTTGGAAAAATACCAAGGAGCTGTGGAGGATCAGGAGGACGACCCTCAACCTGTTGGTAAGGTTCTTGACCTCCTTTCACCTTGAATCCATGGTGAAAATCGAAAATCAATGCATGAATTCTTCATATCTCCATCCCCTCTTCAATTCTAACCAATTATTTTCACTCAAAGCTTGAGGACGACCCTTGGAATAGTGAAAGGAGTTGCATCCACCATTTTTTCCGTGATCTTGGAGCTTTGGAGCTCAATTGGAGGCAGGTTTTATAACTTGAACCCTAAATTTTATTATTGCAATCAATTCCTTATCAATTGGTGATCATTTCTACATTTCTGAAATTAAGTTTGGTTGATTCATGTAATCTCCATGGAAATCACAGTATATTTCGTGAGTTTGGAGCTTGATTATGATGACATCATCATAAGCACACACCTCCCCAAATATCTAGGGCAAACGGTTTCAATGTTGGGACCAAACGGTTTGCAAACCGTTTGGTGGTTTGGGTCCCAAACCGTTTGGTAAGGTTGACCATTTGAAAATATATGTTGTGGTACTTGGATCTTGATCCAATGGCTTTAATTGGTTGATCTTGAAGGTTTCAATTGTGTATGATTCCTTAATTGCAAACCCTAATCGGCTAAGTGCTGGTTTTGAAATTGTTTGAGATGATATTTTGGGTTGATTGACCCAAACGGTTTCAAAGCCATTTGGGGATCACCAAAATGGTCTCAAGACCATTTGGGGGTCACCCAAGACCGTTTGGAGGTCTAGGGTTAAGTATGGCTAAGTGTTTGAAGGTCCAAAGGTACCAAATTGAATTGCAACAAAGTGCTGATTTGATAATCAATCCAATGGTCCAAAACCGGAATTGGATGTCATGGATTTTTATGATGGAATGGGAAAACGGTCTCAACACCAGTTGGAGATCAACCAAATGGTCTCAAGACCGTTTGGTGGTCATCCAAGACCATTTGAGGTCAGGTTATATCATGTGATGATGATAGTTCATTGATTTCAATTGATTTGGTTCCACAATGTCAACCATTGATGGATCCTCAATTTCAAACCCTAAGTGATGGTTTCTTGATTATCAAACCTAGTTCAATTGGGTTCAAAACCCTAAATTGAAGGTCTAATTGAATGGTGATTCAGTGGTTCAATTAATGAATGCTTTAGTGGTTCAATTTATAATTGGTTCATGGATTGAAACATTGAGTCGATTGAGTGTTGAAGTGCCTTTTTGGTCCATGCGGTTTTGAGAAGGTTTGGACCAAACGGTCTCAAGACTGTTTGGGACCAAGCGATCTCAAACCATTTGGAGACCCAAAGTGCAAACGATTTTCAATACCTATCTTGTCCAATTGGTTTCAAGTATAACTTGTTCAAATGGTTTTCAACCAATTGATGTATGAGAACCAAGATCATTGAGGGTCTAAGTAATTAACTTTGGGAAGATCAACATGGTTAATCCATTTGAATACCTCATGTAATTGAAGGTCCAATATGGTGAACCTATTTAGATACTTAATGCATTTGAAGATTTCAATGGTTAACCCAACTGATCACTTTGTGGAATTGAAAGTTTAATTGGTCAATTCTTTTGAGTTCCTTATATAATTGATGGTTTAATTGATTAGACCATTTGGACATCTAATATGATCAAAGGTCAATCAGCTATGTGATTATTAAAGATGTAGACCCATGATGATTGTGAAGGTTAACCCTAGCTATGTGTACTCAAGTGAAGAGTTGACCTAGATTTATCTTGGAGTACTTAACATCCTAAAGAGGATGAGAGAGAGAGTGAGAAAGATGAATGCTTATATAATTAAGCCATAATTCTCTCTTTATGAGTAAAATATGTAATAAGGGTTTGATCCATAATAATGAGATCATGAAACCCTAATCAATGAGCCCAAACCCTAATTAGAGCAATGCTATGTATGAAACCCTAATTAGAGCAATGCTATGTGTGAAACCCTAATTAGAGCAATGCTATGTATGAAACCCTAATTAGAGAAACGCTATGTATGAAACCCTAATTAGAGTAATGCTATGTATGAAACCCTAATTAGAGCAATGCTATGTGTGAAACCCTAATTAGAGCAATGCTATGCGTGAAACCCTAATTAGGACAATGATATGTGTGAAACTGTAACTAGAGCAACACTATGTGTGAAACCCTTATTAGAGCAATGCTATGTATGAAACCCTAATTAGAGCAATGCTATGTGTGAAATCCTAATTAGAGAAATGCTATGTATGAAACCCTAATTAGAGAAATGTTATGTGTGAAATCCTAATTAGAGCAATGCTATGTATGAAATCCTAATTAGAGCAATTCTATGTATGAAATCCTAATTAGAGCAATGCTATATGTGAAACCCTAATTAGAGCAATGCTATGTGTGAAACCCTAATTAGAGTAATGCTATGTATGAAACCCTAATTAGAGAAATGCTATGTGTGAAACCCTAATTAGAGCAATGTTATGTGTGAAACCCTAATTAGAGCAAAGCTATGTGGTAAACCCTAATCTGGGCAAAACTGAGTGTTATTACAAATTCAGGGTGATGATGTAACCCTAACTTAGTGTAACAATGAAGGAAACTCTAATTTGGGTATGAGGAAAGAGAAACCCCACTTGGATGTGAATGGTAAACCCTAATCCCTAAAATGGGATAAAGATATATGAACCCTAATATAGGGTAGTGCCATTAATACTAATGTGAAGCCTTAACACTACGTGATGTGTTGTGAAACCGTAATTTCACATAATACTAGGTGAAACCCTGATATAGAAGGATGTTATGTGAAACTCTAATGAAGAGTGATTCTAGGTGAAATATATATATGTTTGTGAGATGCTAAGTGAACCTTAAATAATAATTATGGAAATCCTATTCCTATTGATGGAATAGTGATTAATGCATTATCAAGTGAAATACCTAGAGGGGTTGATTATGGGTGTCCTTATATTAATAGTCCCTGACTCAAGGGTGAGTCCATATCTTTGGCAATGGTTGTGTTTTCTAAATAGATGAATCATGATCAATACATTGCATGATGAATGTGATGATCTAGTGCATAAGTATTAGGATGAGAAATACCCTAATACAAGCTAAGTGAATAAACTCAAGTAAGATGAATGTGTTGAGGGAAGTGATACATCAAGATATGATAGATATCACATCCAACACCCCAATTCTGATATACCATGATGTGTTATAAGTCCATTATAATTGGAATAGATGACACATGAAATGTGTCATGACATTTGTTACATTGAGATGTAATGCACTTTGTTAAGTATAGGCTAACATGCCTTATGAAAAGGTTAATCCAAATCAATAGACTATGACACAATCATATTCTGATAAAAGATGAGAGAGAAACTCATACTCTATGTTGATAATACATTCAATGATGAATGTTGAGGATATATAAGTATGTTTGAATACTTATGATATCTATTTTTGGTTTATAGCTTTGAGAAGCAATGGAATAGGGCTGATCATTAATAATATGATCTTAAGAACCCGAGTGGTTATTTATGGAAAACCCTAATGAAGGGTGTTGATATAAAAGAGAAATCATGAACCCTAAAAAGGGATGATACTGCTTAGTGTAGTATGATACTGATATGAAAGCATTATAATTGTTACCATGAATACTAATAATGCAGAGATGATGAGATGAGAAGCATAGCCATGTATGGGCTATGATGCTTGTTTATTGAGAATGTTTTATAGGCTTTAAAAGCCTTCATATGCTTTGTGTAGTAAGAATCATTGAGCTCTGTGTAATATGTAAAATACATTGTATAGCAAGAATTATGATGTCTTTGGTCAGATGATCTGAAGGTAAAAAGTTAACTAACAAGTGGTAATAAGTTTCCTATGGTGAGTTATGGGTTTAAATACCCATATGCTATAATCATGATGATGAACCTGTTAATAAGATGAAATGTACATGGTGAGCTGAGGGATTAAGATCCCAACACTTTGTGAAAAGAGTATGGCTACAGGCCATGACTCCACAATGACAATGCCACGTATTAGATATATGATCTAATCCTGAAGATAGATAATTTTGTGGTAATGATGTTGTAGTGAATAAATGTTATACATGTTCTTCATATTCCTTAATGGATAGGTGACATGTTGCTCTTTCAAGTTATAGATGCAATGCTTTTGAATAAGAATAATATTCTAATCTGTTAGACATTAAATATTTGCTGCCAAATAAATATGATTCCTCTGTTCATATTTATCTTCTTAAGCTATAATAATAATGTTTCTGGCAGAGAGTTATATCTCTCGCTGGGGCAATTTACAATTGTCTCACCCCCGTGGGAATCACATTTTTAGGTGGACGCAGACGAGGAGGCAGGAATCCTTCAGTAGGTGAAGGACAGCAGCAGTAGGGACAGCAGTGAAGTCTCAGGTGGAGACACTGGCTATTATGCCTTGTATAGATGTAGATAGATTCCTATGTGTCGTCTCTGTACTCTCAGGTCCTCGGAGTAGTAGTTAGTGCTTTCGAGATTTTAGCTCAGTGTCTCGAGATTTTATACTTCCTGTGTAGTAGTTAGATTGATAGGACCGTTAATGCTTGTAACACTCAGAAAGAGATGATACAGAATATGTACCTTCGAACAAGAATGTAAATATGTTGCTTTGGTTCTATGTGAAAAAGTTTTCCTTTGATGGATCTCTTGATAAAAAGGTTTTAATTTTTAGTGATTTTTGGTAATCCGCTCTTTAGTGAACGCTTTCGCATTAGTTAATTATGTTTTCATGAGTTGTATGCCACAGTAATACCCTCCAGATTGATGTCTTTAGATTCACACATGCTCTCAATAATACTAGACTTCTCTCTTATCCATGTCTAGTTTTGAATAACACAACTTCTTAAGCATGGAATCCTAAACCCTTTAGATACGAGAATTATTGGTCTTCTATGGACACCATTGTAAGACCCCTAACTTGAGTTTGGGGGTAACCCTATTTACTTTTCCTTAATCATGTGCTTAGAACCTTTATCTACTCTTGTGAGAGTAATTAGGGATTTTGGAGAGCTTTAGTCTCCAGTTTGAGCTAGTTTGGAGGCTATTTGTGCTTTCTTTGCTAGTTTTGGTGCAAATTGCAATTTTCCTTGAGTAGGGGGTTGATGTGCAATTTTCCACCTCTAGATTGTTCCCACTCTTACTTGACTTCATCTAGAGGAAAAATAAAGAGGAGGGTGCCTTGTTTGAGCCTTGGTTGAGGAGTATCACCCTATGTGGTGACTAGGTTGAGATGAGTGTTGAGTACCTTGACCATGTGTGTGTTGGTTGTGTTGCCTCAACCTTGGGTCACTACCAAGGTTAGTTTTGGAGGGTTTCACGGTTGAGACACCTCCTCCAGGTGTTTGAGATGTGACTTAGGTAGTCTAAGGTAGTCTTGGGTAGAGATGGTTGGCCTAGATAGGGTTTCCTCATTGTAGAGTTTATGGAGGTGCCTTATCTCGACCAAGAGGAGATGGTTATAGTTGGTATCACGACCATGGATGATGCAACCTAGGAGGGTCATGAATGCGATTTTGTGGGATTCCATGGAGGTTAAGACACTACCTAGAGTGTATCACCATGTCATGCATGTCATATTTAATAGGTAGCATGTGGGTGCATGTTGGTCTTTTACAGGGACAAGTGTCCCTTGGGCCCCTTAGTATGTTGACACCTCATCCCTTTCTCTCTCTCATCATTCATATATATAACCCCTTATCTCTTCTTGCTTGCAATCCTTTTCAGCCATCTACCTTCTTCCTCTTTCTTTGCTTGTTCTTGGAGCTTGGTGGAGCAAGGAGGTCCGTCCTTGGAGCTTGGGGGATCAATCCCCTCTTGCATGTGGTGGTGGTATTAATCTTACTTCATATCCCATCCTTGGTAAGTGTTTGTCTTCTAAGTTGATGTTTCTTTTGGTCTTCTACCTTCATTTTCTTCTCTTTTCTCGACCCTAGACCATGGTTCTTACATGGTGGTCATTTTGGAAGAGAAACCCCCCATCACAAGGGTCATAAACCATGTCTTGATAAGGTAGACCCAAGTGTAAAGAGGATTTCTCCTCTCTTTCTCTTTTGGTTTGACTAAGAACTTCTTTGTATCTTTCCTTGATCTAGCTTTGACCTTGGTGTCTTATTATTCTTGAGGTGATCTTGTGGCCGAGTGTGGAGCTTTTGATGAGGCTTCTTCAACCCTTATATTGTGTACTTGGAGCTCTTGATCTTAGAGTTAGAGCTCTTGGTGGTGATCAAGTTAAGGTGGGTTATATAACACTAAACCTACTTTATTATGGCACTTCTTTATGTTTTATATTATTGTCTTCTCTCTCTAAATTTCTTCCTCATCATTCTTGTGCTTAGTGGTGATCTCTAGAGCTTTTTTGATGGAGATACCTTGCTTGGTTTGGAAGAAACCTGAAACCCTAATCTATGTGTACCCAATTTAGTTGATGATGAGTTATAAAGGTTCTTCTCTAAGTTTTTCCCTTGATCTTACTCTCATACATGGTGTTCATGTACTTAGAATTTGGGTAGATGGGTTCAGTTTTGGTGGCTTTGAACATGGTTTTTTCCTCTTTGGAAGCGGTTCTTTCTTGGTGGTTTCTTGACCTATGCCTTAGGGTTCGGTGATAAATTTCTTGAGTTTTCTTTCATGGTGACCATGGTTCTTTCCTTGGTTTCAATTTTATCTTGAGACCTAGACGGTGTCCTTTTAGCGTGGTCGCGACACTTCCCTCTTAGTGGTCATGACCTTCATAACTTTTGGTCGTGATGCTTTCGTGTGGTTGAGTTTGACCTAGTGCTGTTAGGTCAAGACCTTTGGTGTTAAGTGGCCTAGTCACCCTTGGTGTTGGATTTGTGTTCCTACCTTGCTTGATTTGAGACTCACCCTAGAGTATAGGGTCGTGAACATGATGGTCTTGGGTCATGGCATGGGTGGAGTTTGAGACACTCGTGAGACCTTGACACCTTCTAGTCGAGATGTTTTGTGAAACCCTAACCCTAAGTGTCACAGGTGTGGCATGACCTAGAGGGTGGAGGATGTATCATGTTGGAGGATGGTTGAGACACATAAGTGATGTGGTCGTGGCATGGACCATGATGGGTGGTCGTGGCCTATGTGGTTATGTGGTCAATATGGGGTGATGGTAGATGGATGGGAAACACATATGAACACTTAATGATAATCATATATGAACAATACATAAGCTATATATAATGTTGTTTAGGGTTTAGGATTTAGGTGATAATCTAAACCTATGTGAACACTATTTGATAATCTAATAAACTTTAAATGCATTTCCTAATTCTTATACACTCTAAGATAATGATGGTGATGGTCCTAGGGTTGATAGTCATACCTAGTCTTGTAGTCTCTAATCAGCTAAGAGGAAACCCTAACCCTAATAGTGAACAATGAGCTTGCTTGTTTCTTTATTATGAAAGGATTATGATATTGTGTGGTGATCTCTCTCTTTTTTATCAACTTCTAACCATGCAGGTAAAATGAGATTGATAGTTATAGCTAGTGTATGCTATGGTGACTATTATATAATACAGATCAAATGAGCCTTGAGAGGCTTATTGAGGCACTTGTGATACATGAATGATGTGAATGGTCCTATGACTTGGTAGTGACTTGTGGCCTAATATGAGATGAGTCGAGGGATTGATATCCCATGGTATGTGGCTTTTTTGATGATGTTGTAAATGGCAATAATACAGGCATCATGTGGTAATAGTATGACAAGCTCACACCCTATATGTTTATATCTGCTGGAAGTGTGTTATGCCCTTATCTTTGTAGAATTTGTTATGACTTTATACGTTGTAACTTGATTGATGCTAAAAGACACTTAATTTACTTAACTAATCAAGTGGAACCTAATCATGTAGTTTTGTCATGTGCCATAAATCCATCAAAGTGTCAGCACTTGCTAGAGGTGAAATGGGCTCTCCCTTGAAGGAATCTTGGAGTCATATACTATTGAGTATATCAATTCACATGATTGGTTGTGGGCCATACCCTGACAAGAGTGCAGATGTGGGTTGTAGCTCAATGATATGTTGCTTACGAGGTTTCACAGGATTGGTTGCAGGTCATACCCTGGTAGGTGTGTGGCTGCAGGCCATAGCTTAGTTTCACTAGCATCATGACCTATACCAAGGTGGGCTAGGATTTTCACTGTTGACTATATGTCACATGTTGCAATTGACTTGTATGTCTCTGGTGTGTACTCATGTACTAACCATGAGGTTTGGTGAGGTCATGGATTCTAACTCTTCCATGGACCTTATATGGCACCGATTTTGACTTATTAGTGGTCGGTTGGATTTTGGCTCATGTGCCCTTTTGATGTAAAGGTATAGCAGACATGTATATATGTTTGGAATAGGTTCTCTTGTAACAGGTTGATGACATTTTTGGGTTATGTGGGACAGAACCAGTAGCGGAAATAAAAATTTATCTAACCACAAACCCATAACAAGCAGATCGCATCAACAACTATGCAATAGGAAAGATGGTTTAGAGAGTTATACCTAGTCATGAGGCTTGCTCAGCGACAATACCTCGCAACTAGTGCGGCCTTCAACCACCTAGTCTTTGAAGGCATATGTGCAGCTCCTGGTCTTAACCCAAACTGCAGTTAATGGTCATCCTCCTAAGCGGCAGAAATCTCCCACCTCTATAGATAGTCCACACAGACCAATGGAAATCTAGTCATCCTGATGGACAGACTAGAAGGAGTTGTCCCCTTCTATTAGCATACTAGTCACCGACACACTCCCCCACCACCAGTCACTTTTCTACAATTGTCTTTCCCTCGTTGTTCCTCCCTAGACAAGTAGAACTTGCTTGGGCTCTCTCAGTTACCACGACAAAAACTTTGCAGAGAAACTGATGTTCTGAGTTGTGTGTTCTGAGAAGCCCCATGTACCCCAATATTTATAGTAGAGGGCAGAGTCAGGGTTCCCAATCTGTGTGGGAGTAGAACGGTTTAGATTTTCCATGAACTTATTGCACTGCAGCAAGAGAACTGGTCATTTCATAAATGAACCGATCATTTGGGCAGGTGAGCCGATCGATTCATAATTGAGTCGGACGTTTGGGCAAGTGAGCTGATTGGTTCACTGAGTGAACCGATCGTTTCACTTCCTAGACTTTCCCACAATTGACTTTCTTGTTTGTTTCTAATTAATGCAAAGATTAATTCTTGTCCCAATCAAATTGAACAAGTGAAATCAAAATATATTCTCACAAATCAGGAAACCCAACACCTACTCATTTGGTCCATGTGAACTGATCAGTTCACCATTGTGAATCGGTCATCTCATTGACCATGAGCTGATCGGTTCACCCAGTGAACTAGTCGGTTGGTGGTCTAGGTTGTGCAAAACTTAGTCAATGCAGTTCTCAGTCAATCTAACACTCAAATCAATATGTTCAACACTTGAACTTGATGATTCTGAGTCAAGTCTATTGATTGAATGTTTAATTGAGTACCAAAACACTTTAGTAATCATTTCAAACATCATTCATGGATAAACTCCTCTTTTAGGTTAATCCTATGTGTGTGACCCTATATGTTCCATTTCACGTTGGCAGTGAATGCCCATAACTAACTTATGATATCACAAGCAAAGAGTGGTGCCTATTCACACATCAGTGCTACCCAAGTGAAGAGGAAAGTTGGAGAACAAATTTCAACCTACAATCTATTATTGGTGTTACAGTGAATGTATAGTTCATTTGTCATTGATGTTCAGATTGAACTCAAGGAATGGACTTATCATCCTCTACAAATATTCAATCCATGTTTCTTGATTCAAAGTAGATTGTCTGAGATATATCTAAGCTCAATATCATATATTGACTTACATGTGCATGGCCATGCATTTCTCAGTCTCACTCCTCAAGTGTCCAGGATATCACACTTCCTTAGGAGGGACAAATTCCATATCTATCACTCACGGTCAAGTCCCCATGTATCAAAGTCGCCCAATCATCACCATTATAATAACCCATGTTCTAGGACTATGTTTGATGATGTTAAAGTGTACCCAACCACATGTGATGAGTGCAGTGATTTTAGGTCTAAGAACCACAATCACCACCAATACTATAAGAGATGATCCTAACTAACCAAGTGTGGCTTCTATGCATCACTCTTATGGTGGGTCTTTCAGATACACTGTTCTCTAACATGTATCTATGTGCTTGGTTTGATATCATATATCATGACTGATGATATTTTGTCATCAACCAACACACACTCTAGTCTTTTTTGTTATTGATGTCTATGGTTATTTCCACAATAACAACCGACTTGGGAAAATAGTGAGAATGTACATACTCTTAACATATGTATGATCTCATTGTTCAAGTCATGTACTTGAAGGCATACATCATTGAGTATTGTCACTCTCTAGATATCTAACATGTTATACTATTATCTCAAAATATTTAAACATATAGATGAAAATTGCCTTTATTATTATCAAATCAAGTATCACATGCCTCATTGAAATCATCATATGACTGGCTCTATGAGCATACTATACCAATAGAATCCCACTTGCACTTAGGGCCAATCACCCACAAATCATATTCCAAGTGATCTTAACATTTTATCATGTTTCTACTGCACAAGTTCTTTTATATCAGGTAAACAACATTTGCCTCAAGTGGGTATATTGCATGTTTCATATCCCCTCGTTGTATGACAGATCGTATGAGATGGAAGTGTTGTAGTATTCTATCTAAAATTCATTTGCCTAACTAGTAGCTCCATTGTTGTCACAATATTACTACTGAGTCACTAATGGTCGGAACCTCCCATAAGTTCATCCATATGAACTTCTAGATCCATATAGTATCCTTTACGGTGTTTGTAACACCAAGGTACTCGACTTCTTATTGTAGAATTAATAAATTGTCTTATGTTTGGAACATTTCCAATTAACAATTCTTATTCTAAGGTCAAACACAATTTCACCATTTCGGAAGCTTGCATCCGTGTAACTCTTTAACACCCAACTCTTCCTTATTACCATAATTAAAGAACTAATCCTTTTAGTACTTCACAAGTACATAAATATGTCCTTCATGGTATTCTAGTAACTCTTATTGGAGTTTGATAGATATCCATTCGTCATGTCCAATACATACAAAATAACTAGATTCCATATCTTCTTGTCATGTCCAATACATACAAGATGATGAGTTCGTATATTCTTGTCATGTCCAATACATACAAGATAATTAGTTCATATTTTTCTTATCATGTCTAGTACATAAAAGATAACGAGATGAGTTCATACATGATAGATCCAATTGTGAATGCATATGGAATCTATCCATGTGTTCCTTATTCTTCATAAGAATTGGGACACTCGACTCTTGAGAGACTAACTCCATGGAACATGGACAAGTTTTCTCTCATCATGCTGAACCCTTTCAGTATCTTGCCGATGTATGTTCTCTTTCTTAGGTTAAGAAGTGCTCTTGATCTATCTCTATAGATCTTGATTCCTATCACATAGGATGCTTCTTTAAAACTTTAGAATGCACTTTGTTGCTAAGTTTTAACATATGCAGTATAAGGATGTTATTCATCATCAATGGGTGGAATATACATATTCTCCCACTAAATTCTTATTATCACACATTAATTCTTTATTTTGACGCAAGTCAAAGAGTTTGACTAACTTGTCAAATAGAAGATCCCAATTCTGAGGTGCCCACTTCAATACAAAGATTGATCTATGCAGCTTCATGGACTTTATATCCATTAAGCTACAATAGCAAGCATTATCCTGATAGATTTATCCTTGGTAACTACTGAAAATATTTCATCATGTTCAACACCTTGAACTTGTTAGAAACTCTTTGCAACCAAATTACCCTCCATTTCAATCTTCTTCTGGAAGACCCAAATGTACCCTATGGGTTTTACCCCCTTCAGGTGGATCAACCAAGGTCATACTTTGTTGATGTACATGGAGTCCATCTTGGATTTCATGGCTTCAAGCCATATCTCAGTTTTTGGCCCTCATTAGCTTCTAGGTTGACTGTTGACTCATCATATGATCAACTCACCACCTTCTTGTCCATAAGATATCATATATCATTCAAGCTCTAGGCGTGTTCTACCAGAACCATGAATCTATGTGTTACTTAAGGAACTTTGAGATTCCAAAACATTTTGTGATTCTCTTTATTCCCATTGTACCTCTTTAAGTTCAATGTTTTTCTTATTTGTATCGAACATTTTAGTTCTACTTTTCTCTCCCACTGATTCCTTTATAACTAGGTTCTCCTCTAGGAATGCAGCCATCTAAAACACCTTTGTTATTGGATTTGGATATCAAAGTAGTATTCAAAAAATAACATTTATGTGATTTATGGACAAAACCTTTTAAGGAACATTTTTCTTATTTAGGTTTTCAATCCTAATCTTTATAGAGACATATCAGGAAACTTCCCATTTCATATCTCATATGGTGTCTTTTGAACTAATGGTACATTGTTTTAGTGTTAAGCATGTGCCCAAAAGGAATTTTGAAGTTTAGCTGGTATTCACACTCTGACTTATCAAGGTGTGATTCCTTTTTTATGATACACTTCTCATTATACACTGTCATTGTGTTTCAGGTGGAGTCCATCATGATACATTATCATGATCTTCCAGAAGGTTCTCAAACTCTTGGTTCAAAGTATTTCCATATCGATCATATAGAAATTTAATACTAATACCAAGTTTGTTATGTACTTCATTTATGATCTCCTTGAACACTTCAAGAGATTCATGTTTGTATTTATTAAATACAAACTACCATATTTGCTGAGGTCATCAGTAAATATATTGAAGTACTATTGATTACCTTTAGCATTTATTCTAAAAGGTCTATATACATTAATATGTATAATCCTTAATAGAATAATCGTTCTCCCACTACATCTAGTGAAGAACCTTTGTCATATTGCACAATGAATGAGATTAACATGTCTCTATGGGTTTAATAACTAAAATGAGTCTAGATAACCATCATATGGATTTCCAGAAATGCAATTCTCATTTATGCACTACAGATGACTATGCTATAGGCATTCAAATTTGAGTTATCATGTCATTCATTACATGTGTCACACACATTTGTCTCTTTAACTATCAAGTATAGTTGATGAGCCATAGGCATTGCCATGAAAGATCATTTCTTTGAAATGAAACATCATTTCATTACACTCTTATCCATACAAGATGTATGATGATTTTATTGACGGTAGATGTATAATAGCAATTCACTAATTCTATTATATGCCCATTAATGTCATATTGTAACAATAATGGTAGCAACTCTTGCTCCACACAGTTTCTAGCATACTTCTTCTTAGTCCCTGAAGTAGAAATCTCTATCTCTCTTTCATCTTCCTAAGATCCTCTATAATGAGATTATTTCCCTTTCCTTCTTACTCCTCTCCATATCTTTAGTGATGAATACTTAGACCTAAGCTTGACTTCAAAACATTTCTTGACCTTACTTTAGTCTATGGACTTCACTCTACTAACCATTATCACAGGTTTTGTTCTTTCTTCATTTATGCTTTGGCATCAGCATGCCAAGCACTTCATACAATGGTTTGGCCAAGTTTCTCAACATTTGATAAACTGACTATATGATTCACACAACGATTTGTAGAATCATATGTTTGGTCAACTCTTGACCTATAAGAAATCACAGTTAATCTATTTGCACAATCATATTGAGCATATAAGATTATACTTGATCTCCATCTGTCTGATTATACTCGAACATCGCTTTGAAGACATTATACCTTTCATGCTTTACATGATTCTTAAGATGTATATCCATCTCAAGAATGTCCATGCATCAAGATTTTTATGCAACTCATAGTTCATATAGCTTAGCATAAGGTTCTTGATGTCTTAGGCATCATTGACATACTTCAAGTAAGCATTCAATTTTAGCCTTAAGTGCATTTGGAGTGGTTCCACTGGCTCTGGACTTTCAAGGACTTTAGAGTTCACACTCATTATTGAGAACACTTCTCAAAGGTCCCAAACCAGATTTAAAGTTTATCCCGTTTATGAACTAAGTGCAACGATAATGTATATGTGCTTGTCATTTGGATTCTATAAAAGAATTTTGTAATATTTCAAAACATTTTTTATTTGTTTGATTTGATAAAGTTGATGATATTAATTAGATTTTTAATTAATTATCATTCCCACTATTTTGATCAAATTGATAGCCTTCACCATCAATTCGGAAGATTGTAGTGTATAACCTTCTAGTGAGCCAAGATCCAAAAAAATTGAGTTATTACCCGACCAACGCCAGCGTCCATAATCAATTCTTAAGATAGGTAACATTTACCAATTGCATCTTATGAAATTCTTGGATAGATGATATGCACAACTCTATTCCATAGTCATATGCATGCCTCTAAGTGCTTAATCTCATTAAGACCACTTAGTTAAGCTTGATCCAAAAGCCAACACGATAGGAGTGCACCCCGCTTGGTGGGCCCACACAACTACCATCACACTTCCACGAGATAGACTGTGCACCACCCTTGGGATGCCCACGCTTGTCGATCAAGCTTTTCATGTGTGTTGCTTATAGAAAGCATCTAAGACTTAATATTATATTGAGGGGTTTGGTATTTATATACATATACATATCCAATCACCACATATATAGTATGTATCATATACATGCTATATCCCATAAGAAAACATGTGAAGTGATAAAGTGATGATTATGGCCATCCTATTGAAATTCCTTGAGCCACAAGGAATTATGGTCATCTAGGTATACATCACATGCAGCAACCTGTAGTTGATGAAGATTTGTGCTTGAGCCGTTTTGGGTTGATCAGCTCATCCTAAGACTAATTGGCTCACCTCCTGGCTGGTCAGTTGGTTATCACCAACCGATCATATGGCTCCTCTAGACGGTCGATTTGTCTGGTCGTTGTGCTCCTCATTAGGCCACCAGCTGCTCGTCTTGCACCATCATCTGGTCATCTCGATCCTCCAATCTCTTTTCTAGGTGCCCTCCATTCTTCGATATAATAGGAAATAAAACTATCCTACTTTTATATATATCTTTGGGAAACCCTAAGTTACATTCGAGGGGAGCAAAGGTAGAAGAGAAGGCTTGAGCTATCTCAAGTTACATCTGGAATAGAAGAAATGACTCATTACGCAGATTGAGATGCAAACAACCACAACCAACCAAACACACTCATGGGGTTTTATAGGCCATAACCACGCTACACATTCACTATCAAAACTGTTTTAGGGTGACACATAGTGATTGCATATATATACCATATCATATATGTATATAGGGTTTTTTGGTGTTTAATCAGATATGCACATTAGCCACTTAAAGTATTTGCATCGTGTGCAATAAATAAATGGTGAACAACTAAAATCTAATCATATCGATTAATCCTAAAACATAGTATGTTGGCATGGCTCTAATACCACTGTTGGGTTATGTGGGACAGAACAGGCAGCGGAAACAAAAATTTATCTAACCACAAACCCATAACCAGTAGATCACATCAACAACTATGTAATAGGAAAGATGGTTTAGCAAGTTATACCTGGTCCTGAGGCTTGCTCAGCCACAATACCTCACAACTAGTATGGCCTTCAACCACCTACTCTTCGACGACGTCTGTGTAGCTCCTGGTCTTGACCCAAACTATAGTTGACGGTCTTCCTCCCGAGCGATAGAAATCTCCCACCTCTATAGATAGTCCACATGGACTATCGGGAACTTTAGTTGTCCTGATGGATAGACTAGAAGGAGTTGTCCCCTTCTTTTGGCTTACTAGTCACTGACACACTCTCCCACCACCAATCACTTTTTACAGTTGTCTTTTCCTCGTTGTTCCTCCCCAGATGGGTAGAACTTACTTGGGCTCTTTCGGTCACCACAACCAAAGAGGACAACAACTTTACAGAGCAACTGATGTTCTGAGTTATGTGTCTGAGAATCCCCTTGTACCCCTCTATTTATAGTAGAGGGCAAGGTCAGGGTTTCTAGTCTGTGTAGGAGAGAAGGGTTTTGATTTTCCATGAACTAATTTTACTACGACAGGCGAACTGGTCATTTGGGCAAGTAATCCGATTGGTTCATAATTGAGCCATTCATTTGGGAAAGTGAGTGGATCGGTTCACCCAATGAATTAGTCATTTCACTTCCCAGACTTGCCCATAATTGACTTTCCTTGTTCATTTCAAATTAATGCAAAGATGAATTCTTGTCCCAATCGAATTGAACAAGTGAAACGAAAATCTTTTCTCACAAATTGGGAAACCCAATACCTGCTCGTTTGGTCCATGTGAACTGATCGGTTCACCAATGTGAACTGATCGTCTCACTGACCATGAGCCAATCAGTTCACCCAGTGAACTGGTCAATTGGTGGTACAGGTTGTGCATAACTCAGTCAATGCAGTTCTCAATCAATCTGACACTCTAATCAATTGTTTCAACACTTGAACTTGATGGATTTGAGTCAAGTCTATTGGTTGAATATTTAATTGAGTACCTAAACACTTTAGTAATCGTTCCAAACATCATTCATGGATAAACTCCTCTTCCAGGTTAATCGTATGTGTGTGGCCCTATAGGTTCCATTTCACGTCGGCACTGAATGTCCATAACTAACTTATGACATCACAAGCAAAGAGTGGTGCCTATTCGCACATCAGTGCTACCCAAGTGAAGAGGAAAGTTGGAGAACAACTTTCAATCTATAATCTATTTTTGGTGTTACAGTGAATGTATAGTTCCTTTGTCGTTGATATCCAGATTGAACTCAAGGCATGGACTTGTCATCCTCTACAAACATTCAATCCATGTTTCTTGATTCAGGGTAGATTGTTTGATTTATATGTAAGCTCAATATCATATATTGACTTACATGTGCATGGCCATGCATTTCTCAGTCTCATTCCTCAAGTGTCCAGGATATCACACTCCCTTAGGAGGGACAAATTCCATATCTATCACTCATAGTCAAGTCCCCTAGTGTCAAAGTCACCCAATCATCACCGTTATAACAACCCATGTTTTAGGACTGTGTTTGATGATGTCAAAGTGTACCCAACCACATGTGATGAGTTTAGTGATTTCAGGTCTAAGAACCACATTCACCGCCAATACTATAAGAGATGATCCTGACTAACCAAGTGTGGTTTCCATGCATCACTCTTATGGTGGGTATGTCTGATACACTATTCTCTAACATGTATCTATGTGCTTGGTTTGATATCATATATCATGACTGATGAGATCATGTCATCAACCAACACACACTCTAGTCTTTTGTGTTATTGTCTATGGTTATTTCCATAATAACAACCTACTAGGGACGATAGTGAGAATGTACATACTCTTAATATCTATATGATCTCATTGTTCAAGTCAAGTACTTGAAAACATACGTCATTGAGTATTGTCACTCTCTAGACATCTAACATGTTATACTATTATCTCAAAACAGTTAAAACATATAAACGAATATTGCCTTTATTATTATCAAATCAAGTATCACATGCCACATTGCAATCATCATATGATTGGCTCTCTGGGAATACTATACCAATAGGCATACATGATAAGAACATCTTGATGTAAGTATCTTGTGTCCTGTGAGGTCTTATATGTAAAAGGGTTTTGCTGCTTTGGTGTTTAATGAAATTGGTTTTAATTTCCTATGTTTTTGGTAATCCTCTTGTTTAGTTATGGTTCTGCATTTAGTTTGGAGTAATCTCGTGGTTTGTGGCACAAGGCATCACATTTTGGTTGGTATCAGTTCTTTAGGTTTGCTGAGTCTACATGGACCTAGGATTAGGGTTTGTGTCTATTCTTGTGTCCTCTAGTATGTCTTATAGTGACTTCTACTTATGCATAAGAAATAAAAAAACTTAAATATGTCTAGAGAACATGAAGAACACACTGTTGAAAGCAGTGTTGCTGCATCAGGTGGTGGTGCAAGGAACCAGTCATGAGAAGATCGGGTGCCTAAGGGTCCCTAGTTTGACCCAGCCATGCTTGAGAATCCTACTTTTTGGTCTCTTTTTAGGTAGTTCATGTCTACTATGACACATATGACGGACAAGATGCATGCACCCCATATTAGGGAACCGGTTCCTAATGTGGAATCTTTGGTACTGGGAAGTCTTTTGAGCGTCTTCATCATGTTGGGGTAGTGGAGTATGCTGGGATGGTTGATCTAGTAGATGTTGATCTATGGCTTACTGAGATCAAGAAAGCCTTCAATATCCTCATCATCCCAGAGGTGGATAAGGTGAAGCATGCGGTGTGCCTTCTGAAAGGGAGTGTTGGCCATTGGTGGGACATAGAAGAGGAGAAGAGACATGGAGTCGTTGTTGGGTGGGAGGAGTTTCGACATGACTTCATCAGTCAATACTTCCCATGGGCCTATCTTGATGAGAAGATCAGTCAGTTTGAGCGGATTTAGAAGGGATCCATGTCTATCAATGAGTATGAGGCTAAGTTTATGGAGCTTCTTTGGTTTTGTCCTCACATGGCAACTACAGATGATGAGAGGATTCTCCATTTTGAGAAGTTGTTGAATGTTGAGTTGTCTACCCCAACAGATGCTTTGGAGAATCGAGAAAGGTTTGCCACATTTGTGGAGTCTATTTGGAGGATAGAGAGATCTATGATAGAAAAGCAAGAGGCAAGTTCCAGGAAGAGGCATGCAAAGTCCCAAGGACAGTCGTCAGGAGACTTTAAGAAGCCCAGGTTTTTTTACACTGCCAGCACCGTAGAGGTTCAGTGTGCAAACGTAGTGCTTACCGAGTAAAAGTAGAGGTCATATCCTTCCAACTGCTGGAGCTCACAACACAGAGTCAGTGTCAGTGAGGAGTATATTTAGGCCACAATTTGTGACTAGAGCTTGCCCAAGTGTGGGCAGGTAGGACACCTGAGGTGGGAGTGCCCAGTGAGATATGACAAAGTGACCCAGTAACCAAGGCAGAGCCAACATGGCTCGTAGAGGTAGAACAGTGGTGTAGGAGGATGAGGATGTGGTCAAGCATCATAGGCCAGATCGTCTACTCAGGGAAGCAGAGGACAGGGATGAAAACAACCAACAACTAGATTCTACGCTATGAGTCAGCCGGAGGCGATGGTCAACCCACAAGTAGTGACAGGTCAGATGGAGTTATTTCATTCTAATTTGTCTTCTTCTTACTTTGTATCTGTTTTGGTTGACCTGGTTGCAACACACTCTTTCATCATTTGTGAAGTGCTTGATAGTTGTCTTTTTCCTGTTAGTCGTAGGAAAGATAGTTTGTTGTTAGAAACCCTACTAGTTGGTTTTGCAGTGTTGCAGGAGGTGTGTCCTTTCTTTTTTAGGGTACAACATTCAAGTGGATCTCATACCACTTGACATGCATGGATTCGATGTGATCCTTGGAATCGATACCCTAGAGAAGTATAAAGTGGTCTTGGATTGTGGTTCCAAGCAGGAGACGTTTGTAGATGGAGATAAGATGTGGATCTTCTAAGGATATAGGAAGATTCTTCTGACGTGTCTAGTATCAACAATGGTGGTATGGAAGTTGTTGAGGCAGGGATGCGAGGCGTTCTTGGCACGTGTGTTGAATACTAAAGTAAGGAGTTCTAGTATTCAAGAGGTGTCAGTTTTCAATGAGTTTGAGGACGTGTTTCCTAAAGAGTTTCTAGGTGTTCCCCCACCCCCAAAAGATTGATTTTGAGATCAATCTAGTCCCCGAAATGCAACCGATAGCTCAGATACAGGATGGCTCCAGCAGAGATGGAAGAGTTGAAGAGACAGTTGTAAGAGTTGTTTGACAAGGTTTTATCAAGACAAGAGCATCACTATGGGGTGCTCCAGTGTTGTTTTTGAAGAAGAAGGGTGGGTCCATGAGGCTGTGTATAGACTATAAGTAGTTGAACAAGGTGACGATAAAGAACAAGTATCCCTTACCAAGGATGGATGACCTATTTGATCATTTTCTTGGCACGACAGTGTTCTTGAAGATATACCTGACGTCAGGATATCACCAGTTGAGGATCAAGGAGGCTGACATACCTAAGTCGGCTTTTAGAACAAGGTATGGTCATTACCAGTTCGCGGTTATGCCATTTGATCTAACCAATGCAGTGGAAACGTTCAAGAACTTGATGAACCAAGTATTCTGGCCGTTTTTGGATCAGTTTGTGGTGGTTTTCATAGATGACATATTGATATATAGTCGTGACCGTCAACATCATGAGCATCATCTTCGTCAGGCACTGACTGTGTTGAGACAGCATCATCTTTATGCCAAGTTTAGCAAGTGTGAGTTCTAGTCAAATGAGGTAGCTTTTTTGGGGCATGTCATATATACTGAGGGAGTTCGTATATATCCCAAGAAGGTTGAGTTTGTGACAGAGTGGGAGCAGGAAACTATGCCGACAAAAGTGTGCAGCTTTCTAGGTTTGGCAGGCTATTATAGGAGGCTCACTAAGAACTTCAGAGCTATCACTTTTCCCCTAACAAAGTTGAAAGGGAAGGGCGTGTCATTTTTCTAAGATGATAGATGTCAGCATGCTTTTTAGATGTTGAAGGAGAAGTTGACAAGTGTATCGGTTATGGTCTTACTTGAGCAAGGAAAAGAATACATAGTCTTCTGTGATGCATTCAGGAATGGCTTGGGTTGTGTGCTACTGCAGGACAAGCAAGTGGTTTCTTTTGCTTCTCGGCGGCTTAAGAAACAAGAGGAAAATTACCCAAACCATGACCTGGAGTTAGTTTTTATGGTTCATGCTTTGAAGATCTGGAGGCACCTTCTTTATCGAGAGAAGTGTAAAACTTCATGGATCATAAGAACATGAGGTACATCTTCTCACAACAGGAGCTGAGCATGAGACTATGGTGTTGGATGGAGGTAATCAAGGATTATGACTGCGTGGTTGATTACCATCCAAGGAAGGATAATGTCGTGGAATATGCACTGAGTAGGAAGTCCTCTTTGTCATAGAAGGCATAGTTGAGTTCTTTGGTGTGCCACAAGCGAGACATGTTAATCTCCTTACATCAAAATGAATGTTAAGCTAGAAGTTTCCTTGTTAGCAGGATTGTTGGCACAGCTGCAAATGAAGCCCACACTAAGACAGTAGATCAGAGAGGCACAAAAAGTTGATATTGTGATATAGCAGATCAAATTAGAGTTTGGAAGTGAGAAGCATGATGGCTTCTATGAGTCAGAGGATGGGACAATTTGTGACCATAGCAGAGTATTGGTTCCTGATGTTGATGGCCTAAGGAAGATGGTGATGGAAGAGGCTCAGTCATCCATGTATTCTATGCATCCAAGTAGCACCAAGATATATCATAACCTGAAAGACATGTATCAGTGGCCTAGCTTGAAGCTGGAAGTAGCTGAGTTTTTTACAAGATGTGGCATATGTCAGTATGTTAAGGCTGATCATCAAAATCCTATAGGGATGTTGCAATCATGCCTATACCACAATGGAAATGGGATCAATGACTATGGACTTTATGGTTGGTCTTCTGAGGATAGTCAAAGGCCATGATTCCATTTGGGTGATCATTGACAGGTTGATCAACTCAGTGCATTTTCTTGCTATTAATACGACGTATACAATTGAGAAGCTTGCCCAAATCTATGTTCATGAGATAGTGCTTTTATACGGTTTCCAACAACTATCATGTCTAATAGAGGTCCTCAGTTCACAAATCACTTTTGGGAGTGACTACACACAACTTTGGGTACGCAGCTGAGGTCCAGCACCGCCTTTCACCCATAGACATATGGTCAGTTTGAGAGGACCATTCAAACCATGGAGGATCTATTGAGAGCTTGTGTTCTTCAGTTTCTATGCAGTTGGGATGTCCACCTCAGTTTGATAGAGTTCTCCTACAATAATAGTTATCAGTGGAGCATCAAAATGGAACCTTATGAGGCATTTTATGGAAGGTGTTGTAGATCTCCACTGTATTGGTATGAGAGGGGAGAATACCATCTTCTTGGTCCTGAACTTCTATAGTAGACAACAAAAAAGATCAAAGTGATTCAATAGTAGTTGAAGGTAGCACATGACAGGCAGAAGACGTATGCAAATAATTGTCATAGAGTCTTGGAGTTCCAAGTGGGAGATAGAGTGTACTTCAAGGTCTCTCCTTGTAACGGTTTTCTAAGGTTTGGGAAGAAGGGTAAGTTGGCTCCCAGGTTTATGGGATCTTAGCTTGTGGTGGCACATGTTGGGAAGGTGGCCTACAAGTTGGAGCTACCACCTGAGTTGTATAGGTTGCATCCAATGTTTCATGTAAGTATGTCGAGGAAGTACCATCCTGATACAAAGTTAGTGTTGTAGCCTATAGAGGTGGAGCTTGATTAGGATATGTCTTATGTGGAATGTCCAGTGTTGATCCTTGACAGAAGAGTGAAGAAGCTGAAGAAGAAGTACATTGTTCTTGTAAAGGTATTGTGGCATCATTTTAGTGTTGAGGAAGCCACATGGGAACTCGATGAAGAGTTGAGGAGGAAATACCCCTCTCTTTTCTCTTAGGATTTTGGGGGTGAAATCCTTATTAGGGGCTTATGGCTTGTAATACCCCTAACCTGAGTTTTGGGGTAAACCTATTTGCTTTTCCATAATCATGTTCTTATAAACTTGCTCTAATATTTTAAGATATAATTAGGGTCATGGAGAGCTTAAGTCTCCATTTTGAGCTTGTTTGGAGGTTGTTTGTGCTTTTTGTACTAGTTTTGGTGCAAATTGCAATTTACCTAGAGTATAGGGTTGATGTGCAATTTTCCACCTCTAGAGTGTTCCCTCTCTTCCTTGACATCATCTATAAGAAAGATAAATAGGAAGACACCTTGTTTGAGCCTTGGTTGAGGAGTATCACCTTAGGTGGTGATTAGGTTGAGATGAGTGTTGAGTACCTTGACCATGTGTGTGTTGGTTAGGTTGCCTCGACCTTGGGTCACGACCAAGGTTAGTTTTGGAGGTGTCATGGTTGAGCCACCTCCTCCAGGTGTTTTATTCATGACCTAGCTAGTCTAGGGTAGTCTTGGGTCGAGATGGTTGACCTATCTAGGGTTGTATCGACCTAGGGTTTATGGAGGTGCCTTGTTTTGACCAAGAGGATATGGTGATAGGTGGTGTCGTGACAATGGATGGTGCAACCTAGGAGGGTCATGACCAAGACCATGTGGGAGTCCATGGTGGTCAAGAAACTACCTAGAGTGTATCACCATATCCTACATGTCATGTTTAATAGGGTGCATGTGGGTGCATGTTGGTCTTTTACGGGGACAAGTGTCCCTTGAGCCCCTTAGTATTTTGACACCTCATCCCTTGCTATCTCTCTCTCATCTTTCATCTATATAACCCCTTATCTCTTATCACTTGCAATCCTTTTAGGCCATCTACCTTCTTCCTCCGTCTTTGCCTGTTCTTGGAGCTTGGTGGATCAAGGAGGTTTGTCCTTGGAGCTTGGGGAATCAATCCCCTCTTGCATGTGGTAGTGGTAGTGATTCGAGTTCATATCCCATCCTTGGTAAGTATTTATCTTCCAAGTTGATGTTTCTTTTAATCTTCTACCTTCATCCACTTCTCTTTTCTCACCGTAGACCATGATTCTTCCATGGTGGTTATTTTGGGAGAGAAACCCCCCATCACAAAGATCATAAACTATGTCTTGACAAGGTAAACCCAAGTACGAAGAGGATTTCTCCTCTCTTTCTCTTTTGGTTCAGTCAAGAACTTCTTTGCTTCTTTCCTTGGGTTAGGTTTGACCTTGGTGTCTTCTTCTTCTTGAGTTGCTCTTGTGGCCGAGTGTGTTGCTTTTGGTGAAGCTTCTTCAACCCTTGGATTGTGTGATTGGAGCTCTTGATCTTGGAGTTGGAGCTCTTGGTGATGATAAAATTAAGGTGGGTTATATAACACTAAACCTACTCTATTATTGCACTTATTTATACTTTATATTACTGTCTTGTCTCTCTAAATTTCTTCCTCATCATGCTTGTTCTTAATGGTGATCTCTAGAGTTTGTTTGATGTAGAAACCTTGCTTGGTTTGGAAGAAACCCGAAAGCCTAATCTATGTGTACCCGATTTAGTTGATGATGAGTTATAAATGTTCTTCTCTATGTTTTTCCTTTTATTTGGCTCCCATAAATTGTGTTCATGTACTCAGAAGTTGGTTAGATGTTAGGTTTGGTTTTGATGGCTTTGACCATGGTTTTTCCCTCTTTGCAAGAAGTTTTTTCTTGGTTGTTTCTTGACCTATGCATTAGGGTTTGGTGATTGGTTGCTTGAGTTTTCCTTCATGGTGACCATGGTTCTTTCCTTGGTTTCAGTTCTAATTTGAGAACTAGATGGCATTTTTTTGGTGTGGTCATGACACTTCCCTCTTGCTGGTCGCAACCTTCATATGTTTTGGTTGAGATGCTTCCTTGTGGTTGAGTTTGACCTAGTGGTGTTAGGTCAAGACCTTTGGTGTTAAGTGGCCTAGTCACCCTTGGTGTTGGATTCTTGTTCCTATCTTGCTTGAGTTGAGACTCACCCTAGAGTATAAGGTTGCGACCATGATGGTCTTGGGTTGCGACATGGGTGGAGTTTGAGACACCCTTGAGACCTTGACATCTTCTGGTTGAGATGTTTTGTGAAACCCTAACCCTAAGTGTTGCGGGTGCGACATGACCTAGAGGGTGGAGGACATATCATGTTGGAGGATGGTCGAGACACATGAGTGTCACATTTATGGCATGGACCATGATGGGTGGTCACGACCTATGTGGCTAAGTGGTCAATATGGGGTGATGGTAGATGGATGGGAAGCACATGTGAACACTTAATGATAATCATATATGAACGATACATAAGCTATATATAATGTTGTTTAGTATGTTATCTAATCAACTTTAATGATGTTTCCTAATTCTTATACACTCCAAGATGATGGAGGGTGATGGTCCTAGGGTGGATAGCTGTACCCAGTCTTGTAATCTCTAATCGACTAAGAGGAAACCCTAACCCTAATAGTGAACAATGAGCTTGCTTGTTTCTTTATTATGAAAGATTATGATATTATGTGGTTATCTCTATCTTTCTTATAAACTTCTAACCATGCATGTAAAATGAGATTAATAATAATAGCTAGTGTATGCTATGGTGACTATGATATAATACAAATCAAATGAACCTTGAGAGGCATGTTGAGGCACTTGTGATACAAGAATGATGTGAATGGTCCTATGACCTGGCTGTGACTTGTGGCCTAATATGAGATGAGTTGAGTGATTGATATTCCATGGTATGTGGCTTTTTTGATGATGTTGTGAATGGAAATAATGCACGCATCATGTAGTGATAGTGTGACAAGCTCACACCCTATATGTTTATATATGTTGGAAGTGTGTTATACCCTTATCTTTGTAGAATTTGTTATGACTTTATATGTTGTAACTTGATTGATGCTAAAAGACTCTTAATTTACTTAACTAATCAAGTGGAACCTAATCATGTAGTTATTCCCTATGCCTTAGATCCATCTCAGTGTCAACACTTGATGGATGGTGAAATGGCTTTCCCTTAGAGTAAGCTTGGAGTCATATACTATTTAGTATATGCATTCACATGATTGGCTGTGGGCCATACCCTGGTAGGAGTGCAGCTGCGGGCCATAGCTCAGTGATATGTTTTTTTATGAGGTTTCACAAGATTGGCTACGGGCCATACACTAGCTGGAGTGTTGATGTAGTCAGTAGCTTAGTTTCACTAGCATTATGACCTGTACCAAAGTGGGCTAGGACTTTCATTGTTGACTATATGTTACTGGTTGCAATTGACTGGTACATACTCATGTACTAACCATGAGGTTTGGTGAGGTCATGGATACTAACATTTCCATATACCTTGTATGGAACCAATTTCTACTTAGTATTGGTCGGTTGGATTTGGGTGGTACGACTCAAATCCTCAGGGCATAATAAGATACGTAATTAGTCATGTAGTATCTTGCTTAGGTTCAAATATGAAAATATTGTATGAGGCCTTGATTGCTTTTTTACAGTATAGTTGGTAGTGAATATAAATGTTCTTCATATTCCTTTTATGATGATAAGATGTTTCACAATCCAATTGAAAATGCTTATATTTCTAGTAATGATTACCTTCTTATCATAGTTGTAGCTTTACTTCTGATCTTTATTTACCTTATCTGTGCTAATAATAGTGTTGGTGGAGAATTATATCTCACACTGAGATTTGGAATCTCACCTTGTGGGTTTCCCACATCCTTTTAGGTGGATGTGGACAAGGAGGTAGAGATTGTGTAGCAGAGGCTGAGCAGCAACAAGAAGGATAGGAGCTGATAAGGTTGGAAGTGTTTCTTGTGGTCCTCATTGTTGGTATGTATGCCCTGAGAGCCAATCATGGGATGATTGGTGGGATACATTAAGATTGATTTGATAAACATCAAAGGCAAGCTTCCAATTCTTTCTGGTTCAGTCATATGAGATAGTGATAGAACAGATTGAATGTCTAGAGAATGACAGTACTCAATGATGTATGCCTTCAGGTTCATGACCTGAACGATGAGATCATACGGATGCTAAGAGTTTGTACATTCTTGTTATGTCCCTAGTCGGATGTCATTGTGGAAGGTAGATAGACAGCAATGACACACAAGACTAGATTGTGGTGTTGGTTGATGATAGAATCTCATTAGTCATGATATAGAGATATCAAACCAAACACATAGGTACTTGTTAGAGAACAAGTATATTAGACAGACCCACTGTGAGTTTGACACATGGAACCATGAGATGGTAGTCACAGTCAGTACTCACAGTGATGGTGGTGAGTGTGATTTTTAGACCTGAAATCACTACACTCAACACATGTCGTTGGGCACACTTTGACATCATCAAACGCAGTCCTGAAACATGGGTTGTTATAAAGGTGATGATTGGGTGGCTTTGACACATGGGGCTTTTGAGGGGTGAGTGATAGATATGGGATTTGTCCCTCCTGAGGGAGTATGATATCCAAGGCCACTTGATGAGTAGGATTGAGATAGGCGTGCGCACGCATGTATGAATCAGTATGTGATATTGATGTCATACATATCTCCTTCAATCTACTCTGAGATCAAGAAAGTGAATGAACGTTGACAGGATGACTGTTCCATGCCTTGAGTTCATTCGGGATATCAGTGACAAAGGAATTATACATTCACTGTAACACCATTCACGGATTGTAGGATGAAAGTTGTTCTCCAACTTTCTACTTTCACTTGGGTAGCACTGATGTGTGACTAGGCACCGTTCTTTGCTTGTGAAGTCATAAGTGTTATGGACTTTCACTGCCAACGTGAAATGGATCTGCAGGGTCACACACATAGGATTTAACCTGGAAGAGGAGTTTTGTCCACAAAGCAATGTTTAGATTGATTACTAAAGGAGTTTAGTAGTTCAATTAAACACTCAATCAGTCGATGGCTCAATATCGTATGGTTCAAGGTGTTGGACGCATTGATTGGAGTATCAGATTGATTGAAATCGCAATTGACTGATTTTGCCCAACCTGTGCTCCCAACCGATCAGTTCATGTGATGAATCGGTCGGATGAGGTTGCTGAACCGGTCGGCTGGAGTGTCCAGGCCGATCGGCTCATGCCCAGGTTGAAACGACCGGTTCAAGGGTTGAACCGATCGGCTCAACTGGTGCAACCGACCAGTTGGGCAAAGTCATGTCAGCAAGAATTTTCCTTTGGTTTCAAATTGCCCAATTCGATTGGGAATAACATTGGTATTCGATACCAATTGGGAATGAAACAAAGAAAGTCTTTTTGAGCCGGATTAGGACTATGAACCGATCGGTTCAGGGCACCAACCGATCGGTTGGAGTGCCCCAAATGATCGGCTCAGGTCCAACCGATCGGCTCAATGGCCGAACCGATCAGTTCAGTTGTGAACCGATCATTTCAAGTTGCGAACCGGTTGCTTTTTGTGGAAAATTCTCGAACCCTTCTACTCCTGCTTTAGTACCATATTGCCAGAGATAGAGAACCCTGTCCCATGACCCGCCTATATATATAGGGGTATTGGGGGCTTCTCAAAGTACAACTCAATGCAAGCCGGTTGCTTTGCGAAGTTGTCGTTCTCTCTGGTTTTGGTAACCGTGAGAGATCCCGAGCAAGTGCTTCCCACAAAAGGGAGGTGCAGCAAGGGAAGGACAACTGCAGTTGCAACTGGTAGCAGGAGAGTGTGTTGGCGACTAGTACGTCAACAGGAGGGTGCAACTCCTTCCACTTCCTTGTGGGACAAGGAGAGTGGAGTTCCAGGTGGTCCGTGTGGACTACTACAGAGGCGGGAGGACACTGCCGCTCAAGAGGACAACTGTCATCCGACAGTCCGGTAGGAGGAGGAGGAGTCAGTCCCGGTGCGACCAGGAGCTGCACAGACGCCGTCCAAGACCGGAGTTGAAGACCGCGCATTGCGCGAGGTATTGTCGCCGAGCAAGCCTCGGGACAAGGTATGATTCCACAAACCATCCTTTCCTATTATATAGACGTTGACGCGTTTCCTCGGTATGGGTTGGGGAGAAATTTTTTTTTGTTTCCGCTACCTTCTCTGATTCCCCTAAAACCCAACAGTGGTATCAGAGCCACGTCAACTGCTCTATATTTTAGGAATATCGATATGATCGATTTTGGTTTGTCGCCTTTATTTATTGCATACGATGCGAATAATATTGGCTTTATGCATGTCCAATCATAAATCCACAAATCACTAATTACATATATGATTTGTATTATTAATGCACTCGATACGCGTCGCCCTTAAACGAGTTTTGTGGTGGATGTGTGTAGTATGATTATGGCCTATAAACCCCTATCTGTGTGTGGTTGTTTGTGGTTGCTTGCATCTCGGTCTGCGCACCGATCTTCCCTCTCTTATTCCTGATGTAACTCGAAATAATTCGAGATTCTTTCCTACCTTTGCTCCCCCCGAATGTAACTCGGGGTTTCTTCTTTTATAGCAATGTAATAGTTAGGATAGATTTTTATTTCCTATTATGTCGAAGCCCGGTGGACATCAAGACGACAGCTGAAACGATCGGTTCAAGGTGTGAACTGATCGGTTGACGTTCCAGACGGTCGGTTCAAGGAGTGAACCGATCGGTTGATGACTGGTTCGAGGAGCGAGACGAGCGGGTGGCGGACATGATGAGATGCACGACGACCAGGCGAACCGATCAGTTGGAGGAGCCAACCGATCGGCTGGTGGCACCCAGACGACTGGCTGGAGAGTACAGATCATTCATGTGATGAGTTGATCAACTCAGATGGCAAGGCACAGAGTTCATCTTGTACAGGTTGCATGTGGTGTAGACCTAGATGACCGTGATTCCTCTTGGCTCGAGGAATCACATTAGGATGGCCATAATCATCGCTTTTTATCATTTGTGCATGTTTTCTGTGGGATATAGCATGTATATGATACGTACTATGTATTGTGGTGATTGGATATGTATATGTATATAAAACCAAATCCCTCATTAAAATATTAAGTTTTAGATGCCTTCCAAATGCGACACACATGAAAAGCTTGTTTGACCAAGTGTGGGCACGCCCTAGCGTGGTGCACCGTCTACCTCATGGAAGCGTGAAGGATGAATGTGTGGGTCTGCCCTAGCAGGGTGCATATTCATCGTGTTTGCTTTGGGTCGGCCTTCACAAGGTGATCTAGATAGGATCTAGTACCTTGAGGCATGGAGATGATCATTGCAAGGGGTTGTATATGACATCTTATCAAGAGTTGCATATGATGCAATTGGCAAGAGTTGCCTACCTGAGAGATCTAAGTTATGGGCGATCAGACCTAGCTGACTCATGACTTACAGGATTTCAGGATCTTGCCCACTAGAAGGTTGTACGCTGCAATCTTCCGAATTGATGGTGAGGGCTATCAATTTGAACTAAAATAGTGGGAGCGATAATTAATTAAAGGCCTAATTTTATCGTAAACTTTTCAAATCAATCAAACAAGTCAAAAAGAGTTTTGGACTAAAATTGCATATATTTCCTTTTTGTTAATATAAATTGTTAATCAACAAATCACTTTATTTGTGATCGGTCTTTGAGACCAACAAATTAAATGGGAATAATTCCACGACTGGTTAGGATGATGATGAGAAGTGTTCTCAATCAAAGAGCGAAAGCTCTAAGTCCTAGTTATACCAGAACCAGATGAACTCGATCCCACCACATCTATGGATGAAAGTATGCTTATGGAAGCATACTGAGGATGACATTGATGAGGAGTGCTTGATGTTGTGTTCTCTGAACTATGAGTTGCAGAGACAACATGAGACATATGATGTCTCCAAGATACTGTCCTAGTATGTCATGACAGAAGGAGCTCCAATAAGGTATTCACACACTCAATGTGATTGGGTATGTGGAAAACCTGATTAAGAAGGATTCCCTCTGAGCCAAGAGTTGGCTATTGGTATGATACTGCAAATGTTGTGAGAATCATACAATTCATGATAAGCTACAACATGAACAACTTTGACAAGCGTTGACAGAGTTGTTGGACATGTTGAGGATAGTAGAGGAAAAGATAAAGAAAGACAAACCATAGTCTTTGATGTGATCAAAGAAAAGGTAAGTCTTAAAGGCAAGGGCAAGGACAAAGCAAAGAAGTGTTCTGATGCTAGCCAGCAGCCCAAGCCGTCTTCAGCCTCAAGGCACATGGGGAAAGGGTGTATGAGGGAATTGCCCTCTATATCTGGAAGAACAAAAGAAGATGAAGGAGGGGATGGAGATCTCCACCTAAGGTATCATGAAATGGACCGCTTCTTTATCCAAGGTATATGATACCAAGATATGGATATGTCATATATGATATGCAATATCCGCAAAGAAGTGATGGCCTTTGTGAAAGGACCAAGAAAGAAATACCCATCATTGGAGCAAGTGTTGCTGCCATAGATAGGAGTATCTTTCAGTTTATTTCAGTCTAAAGGGCACGAAATGGAGTTGAGAACTGCTATTTCATATATTGCCAATAGATAGAAACACTTTATTATTGCATTTTGTATGACAATGATGGCAATTAATAAAGTTGATGTTTCAATCTTGAAGATATGATCTTTGTGGCAATGCCTTGTTTATCTTGTAATACATGGTATGTATAAGATAAAATGATACCTAAAGTTATTGATAACTCAAACAATTAAATTGGCATATATCATAAGAAATTCATTTCTAGTTTCCATATGATGGATAAATCTAGACTCTTTTGGTTAGAGAACCAGTAAGAGACATGAATATCTTGGACATGATTAATCAATCTTCACTAATGGTAGTGGGAGAATGATTATCCTATTAGGTATAATACATGTGATGTATTTACATACCTATTGGAACAAATGCTAATACTTCTAATGTTGTTTAGAGAAATACCAATATGAATATCCTAAAGTGTTCATGATTTTCATAGATGAAGTGCAAATTTGGTAAAGTATTAATTCTTGATGAGATCAATGAATAAAATACTTGGACCAAATGTTTGAGATCCTTATGAGTGATTATGATAGTGTATCATAGTGAACTCATGATTAAGGCATGGTGATGTCTGAATCAAGAAGGAATCGTACTCTAAGGAGTTAGAGAATGATTATCGAATAACTGAATTCTTCTTAATAAAAGAATACCCCACACTAATAAAGGAAATTAAGAATCACAAGGGTTGTGAGTTCTTATATCCTTAACAGATACACCTCAATTATCTATGTGATGAGTTGTTCATGTGATGAGTCAACTATCTAGATGAATTTGAGGAACTGAATTTTGAGTTATGATTTATGATCATTACATCCTAAATGATTTCCATGTGAACCATAAGGTATGACCTTGATGGTAGCACTCATTGGATCATATCCATAAGTGAAAATAAGTCTTAAGTGTTAAGACACATGGATAACATTTTGAGAAGGATGATGCTTGTTGATTGCAACTTAATGACTGAGACATTTGGCATATGGATACTAAAACTGCATTCCTATGAGGAATAAAACAAGGATGTGTACGTGACACAACCTATAAGGTTTATGAATCCACTAATGCAAATGAAGTCTATAATTTACAATGGACTAATCAATGTGATTGATTGAGTACAAGCAACTCAAAATTGGATCTTTACTTTGATGATATAGTCAAAGGGTTTGACTGATATGTCAAAGATAAAGAAGGATCTGTGATTTAGTGGGAGCGTGTTCACATTCCACATATTGATGTGAAATGGAAATGTTCTAAAATGGAAATCCAAAAGTGGAAATTATCTTTAAGGAAGATAGAGAAGTTTCCTATGTGATAGGAATAGAGATCTATAGAGATAGTTCTCGAAAAACCTCTTGACCTGAAAAAAGAGAGAGCATACATTGGCAATCTATACTGAAGTGTTCAGTATGCACAGATTCAGTGGGAGAAAACTTGTCCATGCTACATGGAGTTAGCATCCCAAGGCCAAGTGTCCAATTCTTATGAAGAATGGGAACACTAAGAATAGATATGGATCTATCATGTATGTAATCATCCCATTGTCTTGCATGTATGACATGGCAAGAATAAAATGCATTCATCATCTTGTATGTAGGACATGGCAATATGATGTGCTCATCCTGATAACTCGTATGTAGGACATGACGAGTGGATGTCTGTCTACTTCCAGTAAGGGTTACTGGAATACCATAAGAACTTGTTAAGTACTTGGGAAGTACTAGTTCTATGGAGATAAGGAAGAGTTCGATGTAAAGAGTTACATTGATGCGAACTTCTGAAAGGATAGAAGATTAATCGCAAAATATACATGGGATGTATAAAAGTGAAAGTTTGTTGATAATTGGAATTGTTCCAATAAAACCATTTAAAAGGGAAATGCCGAGTATGTGTGTGTTAGAGAACAACAGTGGATACTATATGGATCTGAAGGTTCATGAGATGAACTTATATTCCACTCATTGATGACAAGTCTGGAATCCTTGATCATGCAATGTGGCTAAAGGTTAGCAATGGAATACTAGATCGCATATTACGGCAACTCCATCTCATACGTGTGACGTACAGCGAAGAGATGAGAGACATGCAATTTATACTGACTTTGGCAAGGTGTTGCCATTACACACTATGTTCGCACTAAGAGCACAGTAACATGTGGGACATGTTTGAAGATCACTATGAATATGATTCAAGGGTGATTGGCTCGCAGTGCAAGTGGGAGTCTGTTGGTATGTATGCCCTGAGAGCCAATCATGGGATGATTGGTGGGATACATTAAGATTGATTTGATAAACATCAAAGGCAAGCTTCCAATTCTTTCTGGTTCAGTCATATGAGATAGTGATAGAACATATTGAATGTCTAGAGAATGACAGTACTCAATGACGTATGCCTTCAGGTTCATGACCTGAACGATGAGATCATACGGATGCTAAGAGTTTGTACATTCTTGTTATGTCCCTAGTCGGATGTCATTGTGGAAGGTAGATAGACAGCAATGACACACAAGACTAGATTGTGGTGTTGGTTGATGACAGAATCTCATTAGTCATGATATAGAGATATCAAACCAAACACATAGGTACTTGTTAGAGAACAAGTGTACCGGACAGACCCACCGTGAGTTTGACACATGGAACCATGAGATGGTAGTCACAGTCAGTACTCACAGTGATGGTGGTGAGTGTGATTCTTAGACCTGAAATCACTGCACTCAACACATGTCGTTGGGCACACTTTGACATCATCAAACGTAGTCCTGAAACATTGGTTGTTATAAAGGTGATGATTGGGTGGCTTTGACACATGGGGCTTTTGAGGGGTGAGTGATAGATATGGGATTTGTCCCTCCTGAGGGAGTATGATATCCAAGGCCACTTGATGAGTAGGATTGAGATAGGAGTGCGCACGCATGTATGAATCAGTATGTGATATTGATGTCATACATATCTCCTTCAATCTACTCTGAGATCAAGAAAGTGAATGAACGTTGACAGGATGACTGTTCCATGCCTTGAGTTCATTCGGGATATCAATGACAAAGGAATTATACATTCACTGTAACACCATTCACGGATTGTAGGATGAAAGTTGTTCTCCAACTTTCTACTTTCACTTGGGTAGCACTGATGTGTGACTAGGCACCGCTCTTTGCTTGTGAAGTCATAAGTGTTATGGACTTTCACTGCCAACGTGAAATGGACCTGCAGGGTCACACACATAGGATTTAACCTGGAAGATGAGTTTTGTCCACAAAGAAATGTTTAGATTGATTACTAAAGGAGTTTAGTAGTTCAATTAAACACTCAATCAGTCGATGGCTCAATATCGTATGGTTCAAGGTGTTGGACGCATTGATTGTAGTATCGAATTGATTGAAATCACAATTGACTGATTTTGCCCAACCTGTGCTCCCAACCGATCGGTTCATGTGATGAACCGGTCGGCTGAGGTTGCTGAACCGGTCGGCTGGAGTGTCCAGGCCGATCGGCTCATGCCCAGGTTGAAACGACCGGTTCAAGGGTTGAACCGATCGGCTCAACTGGTGCAACCGACCAGTTGGGAAAAGTCATGTCGGCAAGAATTTTCCTTTGGTTTCAAATTGCCCAATTCGATTGGGAATAACATTGGTATTCGATACCAATTGGGAATGAAATAAAGAAAGTCTTTTTGAGCCGGATTAGGACTATGAACTGATCAGTTCAGGGCACCAACCGATCGGTTGGAGTGCCCCAAACGATCGGCTCAGCTCCAACCGATCGGCTCAATGGCCGAACTGATCGGTTCAGTTGTGAACCGATCATTTCGAGTTGCGAACCAGTTGCTTTTTGTGGAAAATTCTCGAACCCTTCTACTCCTTCTTTAGTCCCATATTTCTGGACACAGAGAACCCTGTCCCATGACCCGGCTATATATAGGGGTATTGGGGGCTTCTCAAAGTACAACTCAATGCAAGCCGGTTGCTTTGCGAAGTTGTCGTTCTCTCTTTAACCGTGAGAGATCCCGAGCAAGTGCTTCCCGCAAAAGGGAGGTGCAGCAAGGGAAGGACAACTGCAGTTGCAACTGGTAGCAGGAGAGTGTGTTGGTGACTAGTACGTCAACAGGAGGGTGTGACTCCTTCCACTTCCTTGTGGGATAAGGAGAGTGGAGTTCCAGGTGGTCTGTGTGGACTACTACAGAGGCGGGAGGACACTGCCGCTCAGGAGGACAACTGTCATCCGACAGTCCGGTAGGAGGAGGAGTCGTCAGTCCCGGTGCGACCAGGAGCTGCACAGACGCCGTCCAAGACCGGAGTTGAAGATCGCGCATTGTGCGAGGTATTGTCGCCGAGCAAGCCTCGGGACAAGGTATGATTCCACAAACCATCCTTTCCTATTATATAGACGTTGACGCGTTTCCTCGGTATGGGTTGGGGAGAAATTTTTTTTTTGTTTCCGCTGCCTTCTCTGATTCCCCTAAAACCCAACAATGGTATCAGAGCCACGTCAACTGCTCTGTATTTTAGGAATATCGATATGATCGATTTTGGTTTGTCACCTTTATTTATTGCATACGATGCGAATAATATTGGCTTTATGCATGTCCAATCATAAATCCACAAATCCCTAATTACATATATGATATGTATTATTAATGCACTCGATACGCGTCGCCCTTAAACGAGTTTTGTGGTGGATGTGTGTAGCATGATTATGGCCTATAAACCCCTATCTGTGTGTGGTTGTTTGTGGTTGCTTGCATCTCGGTCTGCGCACCGATCTTCCCTCTCTTATAACTGATGTAACTCGAAATAATTCGAGATTCTTTCCTACCTTTGCTCCCCCCGAATGTAACTCGGGGTTTCTTCTTTTATAGCAATGTAATAGTTAGGATAGATTTTTATTTCAAGTTATGTCAAAGACCGGTGGACATCAAGACGACAGCTGAAACGATCGGTTCAAGGTGTGAACCGATCGGTTGACGTTCCAGACGGTCGGTTCAAGGAGTGAACTGATCGGTTGATGACCGGTTCGAGGAGCGAGACGAGCGGGTGGCGGACATGACGAGATGCATGACGACCAGGCGAACCGATCGGTTAGAGGAGCCAACCGATCGGCTGGTGGCACCCAGACGACCGTCTGGAGAGTACAGATCATTCATGTGATGAGTTGATCAACTCAGATGGCAAGGCACAGAGTTCATCTTGTACAGGTTGCATGTGATGTAGACCTAGATGACCGTGATTCCTCTTGGCTCGAGGAATCACATTAGGATGGCCATAATCATCGCTTTTTATCATTTGTGCATGTTTTCTGTGGGATATAGCATGTATATGATACATACTATGTATTGTGGTGATTGGATATGTATATGTATATAAAACCAAATCCCCCATTAAAATATTAAATTTTGGATGCCTTCCAAATGCGACACATGTGAAAATCTTGTTCGACCAAGTGTGGGCACGCCCTAGCGTGGTGCACCGTCTACCTCATGGAAGCGTGAAGGATGAATGTGTGGGTCTGCCCTAGCAGGGTGCATATTCATCGTGTTTGCTTTGGGTCGGACTTAACAAGGTGATCTAGATAGGATCTAGTACCTTGAGGCATGGAGATGATCATTGCAAGGAGTTGTATATGACATCTTATCAAGAGTTGCATATGATGCAATTGACATGAGTTGCCTACCTGAGAGATCTAAGTTATGGGCGATCAGCCCTAGCTGACTCATGAGTTACAGGATTTCAGGATCTTGCCCACTAGAAGGTTGTACGCTGCAATCTTCCGAATTGATGGTGAGGGCTATCAATTTGAACTAAAATAGTGGGAGTGATAATGAATTAAAGGCCTAATTTTATCGTCTACTTTTCAAATCAATCAAACAAGTCAAAAAGAGTTTTGGACTAAAATTGCATATATTTCCTTTTTGTTAATATAAATGGTTAATCAACAAATCACTTTATTTGCGATTGGTCTTTGAGACAAACAAATTAAATGGGAATAATTCCACGACTAGTTAGGATGATGATGAGAAGTGTTCTTAATCAAAGAGCGAAAGCTCTAAGTCCTAGTTATACCAGAACCAGATGAACTCGATCCCACCACATCAATGGTTGAAAGTATGCTTATGGAAGCATACTGAGGATGACATTGATGAGGAGTGCTTGATGTTGTGTTCTCTGAACTATGAGTTGCAGAGACAACATGAGACATATGATGTCTCCAAGATACTGTCCTAGTATGTCATGACAGAAGGAGCTCCAATAAGGTATTCACACACTCAATGTGATTGGGTATGTGAAAAACCTAATTAAGAAGGATTCCCTCTGAGCCAAGAGTTGGCTATTGGTATGATACTGCAAATGTTGTGAGAATCATACAATTCATGATAAGCTACAACATGAACAACTTTGACAAGCGTTGACAGAGTTGTTGGACATGTTGAGGATAGTAGAGGAAAAGATAAAGAAAGACAAACCATAGTCTTTGATGTGATCAAATAAAAGGTAAGTCTTAAAGGCAAGGGCAAGGACAAAGCAAAGAAGTGTTCTGATGCTAGCCAGCAGCCCAAGCCGTCTTCAGCCTCAAGGCACATGGGGAAAGGGTGTATGAGGGAATTTCCCTCTATATCTGGAAGAACAAAAGAAGATGAAGGAGGGGATGGAGATCTCCACCTAAGGTATCATGAAATGAACCGCTTCTTTATCCAAGGTATATGATACCAAGATATGGATATGTCATATATGATATGCAATATCCGCAAAGAAGTGATGGCCTTTGTGAAAGGACCAAGAAAGAAATACCCATCATTGGAGCAAGTGTTGCTGCCATAGATAGGAGTATCTTTCAGTTTATTTCAGTCTAAAGGGCACGAAATGGAGTTGAGAACTGCTATTTCATATATTTCCAATAGATAGAAACACTTTATTATTGCATTTTGTATGACAATGATGGCAATTAATAAATTTGATGTTTCAATCTTAAAGATATGATCTTTGTGGCAATGCCTTGTTTATCTTGTAATACATGGTATGTATAAGATAAAATGATACCTAAAGTTATTGATAACTCAAACAATTAAATTGGCATATATCATAAGAAATTCATTTCTAGTTTCCATATGATGGATAAATCTAGACTCTTTTTGTTAGAGAACCAGTAAGAGACATGAATATCTTGGACATGATTAATCAATCTTCACTAATGGTAGTGGGAGAATGATTATCCTATTAGGTATAATACATGTGATGTATTTACATACCTATTGGAACAAATGCTAATACTTCTAATGTTGTTTAGAGAAATACCAATATGAATATCCTGAAGTGTTCATGATTTTCATAGATGAAGTGCAAATTTGGTAAAGTATTAATTATTGATGAGATCAATGAATAAAATACTTGGACCAAATGTTTGAGATCCTTATGAGTGATTATGATAGTGTATCATAGTGAACTCATGATTAAGGCATGGTGATGTCTGAATCAAGAAGGAATCGTACTCTAAGGAGTTAGAGAATGATTATCGAATAACTGAATTCTTCTTAATAAAAGAATACCCCACACTAATAAAGGAAATTAAGAATCACAAGGGTTGTGAGTTCTTATATCCTTAACAGATACACCTCAATTATCTATGTGATGAGTTGTTCATGTGATGAGTCAACTATCTAGATGAATATGAGGAACTGAATTTTGAGTTATGATTTATGATCATTACATCCTAAATGATTTCCATGTGAACCATAAGGTATGACCTTGATGGTAGCACTCATTGGATCATATCCATAAGTGCAAATAAGTCTTAAGTGTTAAGACACATGGATAACATTTTGAGAAGGATGATGCTTGTTATTTGCAACTTAATGACTGAGACATTTGGCATATGGATACTAAAACTGCATTCCTATGAGGAATAAAACAAGGATGTGTACGTGACACAACCTATAAGGTTTATGAATCCACTAATGCAAATGAAGTCTATAAGTTACAATGGACTAATCAATGTGATTGATTGAGTACAAGCAACTCAAAATTGGATCTTTACTTTGATGATATAGTCAAAGGGTTTGACTGATATGTCAAAGATAAAGAAGGATCTGTGATTTAGTGGGAGCGTGTTCACATTCCACATATTTATGTGAAATGGAAATGTTCTAAAATGGAAATCCAAAAGTGGAAATTATCTTTAAGGAAAATAGAGAAGTTTCATATGTGATAGGAATAGAGATCTATAGAGATAGTTCTCGAAAAACCTCTTGACCTAAAAAAAGAGAGAGCATACATTGGCAATCTGTACTGAAGTGTTCAGTATGCACCGATTCAGTGGGAGAAAACTTGTCCATGCTACATGGAGTTAGCATCCCAAGGCCAAGTGTCCAATTCTTATGAAGAATGGGAACACTAAGAATAGATATGGATCTATCATTATGTAATCATCCCATTGTCTTGCATGTATGACATGGCAAGAATAAAATGCATTCATCATCTTGTATGTAGGACATGGCAATATGATGTGCTCATCCTGATAACTCGTATGTAGGACATGACGAGTGGATGTCTGTCTACTTCCAGTAAGGGTTACTGGAATACCATAAGAACTTGTTAAGTACTTGGGAAGTACTAGTTCTATGGAGATAAGGAAGAGTTCGATGTAAAGAGTTACATTGATGCGAACTTCTGAAAGGATAGAAGATTAATCGCAAAATATACATGGGATGTATAAAAGTGAAAGTTTGTTGATAATTGGAAGTGTTCCAATAAAACCATTTAAAAGGGAAATGCCGAGTATCTGTGTGTTAGAGAACAGCAGTGGATACTATATGGATCTGAAGGTTCATGAGATGAACTTATATTCCACTCATTGATGACAAGTCTGGAATCCTTGATCATGCAATGTGGCTAAAGGTTAGCAATGGAATACTAGATCGCATATTACGGCAACTCCATCTCATACGTGTGACGTACAGTGAAGAGATGAGAGACATGCAATTTATACTGACTTTGGCAAGGTGTTGCCATTACTCACTATGTTCGCACTAAGAGCACAGTAACATGTGGGACATGTTTGAAGATCACTATGAATATGATTCAAGGGTGATTGGCTCGCAGTGCAAGTGGGAGTCTGTTGGTATGTATGCCCTGAGAGCCAATCATGGGATGATTGGTGGGATACATTAAGATTGATTTGATAAACATCAAAGGCAAGCTTCCAATTCTTTCTGGTTCAGTCATATGAGATAGTGATAGAACAGATTGAATGTCTAGAGAATGACAGTACTCAATGACGTATGCCTTCAGGTTCATGACCTGAACGATGAGATCATACGGATGCTAAGAGTTTGTACATTCTTGTTATGTCCCTAGTCGTATGTCATTGTGGAAGGTAGATAGACAGCAATGACACACAAGACTAGATTGTGGTGTTGGTTGATGACAGGATCTCATTAGTCATGATATAGAGATATCAAACCAAACACATAGGTACTTGTTAGAGAACAAGTGTACCAGACAGACCCACCGTGAGTTTGACACATGGAACCATGAGATGGTAGTCACAGTCAGTACTCACAGTGATGGTGGTGAGTGTGATTCTTAGACCTGAAATCACTGCACTCAACACATGTCGTTGGGCACACTTTGACATCATCAAACGCAGTCCTGAAACATGGGTTGTTATAAAGGTGATGATTGGGTGGCTTTGACACATGGGGCTTTTGAGGGGTAAGTGATAGATATGGGATTTGTCCCTCCTGAGGGAGTATGATATCCAAGGCCACTTGATGAGTAGGATTGAGATAGGCGTGCGCACGCATGTATGAATCAGTATGTGATATTGATGTCATACATATCTCCTGCAATCTACTCTGAGATCAAGAAAGTGAATGAACGTTGACAGGATGACTGTTCCATGCCTTGAGTTCATTCGGGATATCAGTGACAACGGAATTATACATTCACTGTAACACCATTCATGGATTGTAGGATGAAAGTTGTTCTCCAACTTTCTACTTTCACTTGGGTAGCACTGATGTGTGACTAGGCACCGCTCTTTGCTTGTGAAGTCATAAGTGTTATGGACTTTCACTGCCAACGTGAAATGGACCTGAAGGGTCACACACATAGGATTTAACCTGGAAGAGGAGTTTTGTCCACAAAGAAATGTTTAGATTGATTACTAAAGGAGTTTAGTAGTTCAATTAAACACTCAATCAGTCGATGGCTCAATATTGTATGGTTCAAGGTGTTGGACGCATTGATTGGAGTATCAGATTGATTGAAATCGCAATTGACTGATTTTGCCCAACCTGTGCTCCCAACCGATCAGTTCATGTGATGAACCGGTCGGCTGAGGTTGTTGAACCGGTCGGCTGGAGTGTCCAGGCCGATCGGCTCATGCCCAGGTTGAAACGACCGGTTCAAGGGTTGAACCGATCGGCTCAACTGGTGCAACCGACCAGTTGGGAAAAGTCATGTCGGCAAGAATTTTCCTTTGGTTTCAAATTGCCCAATTCGATTGGGAATAACATTGGTATTCGATACCAATTGGGAATGAAACAAAGAAAGTCTTTTTGAGCCGGATTAGGACTATGAACCGATCAGTTCAGGGCACCAACCGATTGGTTGGAGTGCCCCAAACGATCGGCTCAGGTCCAACCGATCGGCTCAATGGCCGAACCGATCGGTTCAGTTGTTAACCGATCATTTCAAGTTGCGAACCGGTTGCTTTCTTTGGAAAATTCTCGAACCCTTGTACTCCTGCTTTAGTCCCATATTGCCGGACACAGAGAACCATGTCCCATGACCCGCCTATATATAGGGGTATTGGGGGCTTCTCAAAGTACAACTCAATGCAAGCCAGTTGCTTTGCGAAGTTGTCGTTCTCTCTGGTTTTGGTAACCGTGAGAGATCCCGAGCAAGTGCTTCCCGCAAAAGGGAGGTGCAGCAAGGGAAGGACAACTGCAGTTGCAACTGGTAGCAGGAGAGTGTGTTGGCGACTAGTACGTCAACAGGAGGGTGCGACTCCTTCCACTTCCTTGTGGGACAAGGAGAGTGGAGTTCCAGGTGGTCCGTGTGGACTACTACAGAGGCGGGAGGACACTGCCGCTCAGGAGGACAACTGTCATCCGACAGTCCGGTAGGAGGAGGAGGAGTCAGTCCCGGTACAACCAGGAGCTGCACAGACGCCGTCCAAGACCGGAGTTGAAGAACGCGCATTGCGCGAGGTATTGTCGCCGAGCAAGCCTCAGGACAAGGTATGATTCCACAAACCATCCTTTCCTATTATATAGACGTTGACGCGTTTCCTCGGTATGGGTTGGGGAGAAAAAAAATTTTTGTTTCCGCTGCCTTCTCTGATTCCCCTAAAACCCAACACTCATGTTGTTAGAGTCCTAGAGTCATCCTTGTACACTCAGGTCCTTGGGATAGTTTTGGATGTGTTTTGTAGACGTGATTCAATAAATGATTTTGTCTCATGTTCCTTTTTGATGTAAAGGTATAGTGGACATGTATATATGTTTGGAATGGGTTCTCTTGTAACAGGTTGATGGCATACATGATATGAACATGTTAATGTAAGTATCTTGTGTTATGTGAGGACTTATATGTAAAAGGGTTTTGCTACTTTAGTATTTAATGAAAATGGTTTTAATTTCCTATGTTTTTTGGTAATCTTCTTGTTTAGTTATGTTTTAGTATTTAGTTAGAAGTTATCTTGTAGTTTGTGGCACGGGGTGTCATAACCATTAGACCTCACATCTTTTCTTCTTAGGATGAGTTACCAGTCATATGAAAAACCCATTTATAAGACTCTCACATTAGGTTAAAAATAATCATAATATCATAATGTTTTGAAGAAAAAAATTACATCAAACCCTTCAAAACTCTATCAAGCAAGTATATCCATCCAATAAAAATGCTCATAAAATTGAACTCCTCAATCTACCTAAAGTCATATTACCTTAGAAATAAATCTAATTTAAGAAAATATCTAAAATCATCTGGCTCAAAGAGGGTGATAAAAACATTGCTTTCTTTCACATAATGGCCTCCAAATACATAGAATCAACCATATATCATCCTTACTATAACACCCCTAACCTGGGCTTTGGGATAACCCTAGAAGCTTTGCCTAAGTAAGTTGTTTAGAACCTCGTCTTAATCTTTTGAAAAGTAATTAAGACTTGAGGAGAGTTTATTTCTCAATTTTGAACATATTTGTAAATTGTTTGTGCCTTATATGATAACTTTGGTAAAGATTGCAATTTGCCCAAATGAGGGGTTTATGTGCAAATTACTACCTCTAGAGTGTTCCTTATCTCTCTTATCATCATCTAAATGATATATAAAGAAGGGGATGCCTTGTTTGAGTCCTAGTTGTATGATAGCACTCATTGTGAAAGAACAAAAGAAGTGTTGAGCGTTTTTGAACCATAGATGAGGTTGTGTCAAGCTATGGAGTGTATATGGGAGTGCCTATCAGCTTGGAAGCCATAGAGGAGGCCCCATATAGGTTTTTTAACCTTTTAAAGTACTCATCTCGGGCTAAGCACCTCAAGTAGGTGAAGCCTATCGGTTTACATGTTCCTTGCAAAAGTTGTATCAGTTTGCATATAAAGTGATATTGGATTGTGATATCTTGTCAAGAAAGATACCCAATGGCCGATATCTTATCTATGGATTATCCTCATGAGTTTTGCATGACGTGATAATTATGGTTGCATGGACACGGGTCACCTAAGTTCACATGGTGATGACACCTTATACATACTCTTTTTCATGAACCTCAACTATATATACCCCTCTTTTCACCTCCTAGTAAACCTTTCAACTCCTTTACCATATCTTGCTTGGTGGATAACCCTAGGAGCTCAAGGATAAAGGGGGAGGCCGAGCAACTTGCCCAAGGTAAATCCATGATCATCTTCAACCTTAGAAAGACTATACTTCTCGGATCATGATTCTTTCCTTTCCTTCCTTCTTCACCAAGTTCCTTACTATGATATCTTCTTTCATATAGAAGTGTTGTCATCAAGTCTTGGACTTTTGATATGAATCTTCAACCTTGGGAACATGGAGCTTTGGAGCTTGAATCTCTTATGTGGATCTTATGACGGGTTATATAACTTGAATTCAACTTTATTATTCACCTTCTATCATGTAATACTTGGTAATTCCTTCTCTACTTCAAATTTTCTTATTTGAATAATGGTTCTACGAGCCCTAATGGATATTTGGGGTTGTTGTCCATGAACTAGAGCAACAATGGACAAAGGGTTGGAGATTGAAGATGATGGGAAATGATATGCACAAACCAATATCGGTTTGATGGAAACTCTAACCTGATATAAGGATAAATGAATGAAAAACAATACATATGGATTCCAAACTCCCTATTGGTTTGTTACATATGTAGGACTACTGTCCTTACAGTTGTCTATCCTATCACCCAAGTCTAAAGAATAAGATAGATCGATACCTTGAAAACAGTTAAGTTAACATATACTTGCACTCTAATATGGAGGCTGACATGGCCAACATTAACCCTAATCTTATATACTCATAAGACGATATTCCTCTAGTCTGACACAAGTATGATGGGTAGAACACTTAGCCTAAAATACCTTGTGAAAGTATGAGAAACACATTCCTTGAGTTCTTAACCGACACACCAATTAGTGGTGAAGTCAATAGGTGAAAGAAACTAAGGTGTTGATAAGGGTTCACCTGATACAACCCAAAACCCTAGAGGCTGATACCCCATAGTGAGCAATGGCCAATACACAAATGGATAGCTAGGTTGATACTCTAGTTGATAGAGTGGTTGACATACTAGTTGATTGAGTGGTCGATACATAATATGATAGTGTGGCCAACACACAAGAACACTCTATGGCGGATATACCTCAAGCACCTTACAACTGATATCACCCTAAGCACCACTAAACCAATCTCTTTTTTAGGTGTCATGGACGCCACAAATGAAGAGTGTCATGGCTGATACATGTGCCTTGGCCGACACAAGTATTTTTGTCTAGGCCGACACAAGTGAATGTGTCTAGATTGACATAAAGATTAGAGTGAAGGCTGATACACCTTGATGAGTATAGGCTGATACACATTGATGAGTTGAGGATGATACACCTTGAATATAATCAATGGATACACTAATAAGTAATTAGATGGATACAATTTACTAAGTGTAGGTTGATAAACCCTAAAGAGGTCTAAATCAATGTAATAAGTATGTTGAAGACAATATCCTAGTAAGGATGTGAGAGAAACTTGTACTACTCATATGAGAAAAGTAATGATTCATGTTGATAATCAATTGGTAATATTTGATAAAGTATGCTTGAACACTAATGGTAATAATATAGCTCTTATAATGGGAATTAGGGTTTTATTGATAATTATGAACTTGAAAACCCTAAATCGACTGCAAAGAGAAACCCTAACCCTAATTATAAGAGGGTTGCAATTTGAATGATTCTATTTATGGCATGGTCATGATATTTACTTGATATTACATTTGCTATGAAATCCTAACCATGCAGGTATTATGAAATGATAAGCATATCCATGTATGAGTTATGATGATTTAGCATAATATAGATTATATAAAGCCTTGTAAGCCATGTGATATACTTGTACAACAAGTATGATATATATGGGTCTGATGACCTAGAAATGATTGTTGCCTGGTAAAAGGTGACACTATTCAATAATGAACTGAGGGCTTGATACTCAAACATGTGATCATGATAATGATAATATTGAAGGGATGAGATCATCAGTAAAGTGTCCAGGGGATTGAGATCCCAAGATGAGTGTAAGAAGATATGTTCCAATTAATACAAGATTTTTTGAAAAATATGATACTCCTTTCTATGTAGCATTTATCTATAAATCATGCTTGTAACTTGATTGATGCTAAAAGATGTTGTAATGCACTTAATCTATCAAGTGAACTAAAAATGTAGTTTCCCTTTTAATAGATCCATTCAGTTTCAGGATTTGCTATATGGTGAAATGAGTTTTACTCAGAGCGCATATTATTGAATATGTGGGGTGCAAGTTGATGTATCTCCTTGTATCCTTAACTCATAAGATTAGTTGTTGGCCATACCCTGAAGAGAGTGTGGTTGTAGGTCGTGACTCAATATGTAATCAGGACTGGTTATGAACCATACCCTAATATAATTAGGTTTGACTATGGGTCACATCCTGATAATAGAACATGCTATGCATTGTATCTCTATAGCAAAAAGCTTCTATACGCCAGGATAGCTATAATATAGATTGACTCATATGTCTCTACCAATAATCTCATACTGACCGAGATAGGAGAGGTATTGGATTATGGATCTTCCATAAGACCTTTATGGCAATGATGCTTACTTCACAATGATCAGTTGTAGCATGGAAGGTATATTCCCATCTCTTCAGGGCATAAGGTTGATTGTTAAAAGATATAATCAGTCGTATAACATACTTGTTTAAGGATCAAATATGAAAAACATTCATTGAAGCTTTGCCTTGCTTTCATGTTGCTTAGTTTATAATAGTTAGACATGTTCTACATATACATTTTAACTATGATTAAATGATCTATTGTTCAGTTGTAGATATTTGAACTAATGAGATGTTGAGACTGTTCTACCCTACATATAATCAGTAGGTATACATGTTTAATTCAATAAGGGTTTCTTCTTCTATCTTTCATAAGATTTATCTATGATAATAATATTGTTAGAAGAGGGTTATATCTCCCACTGAGATATGTATCACACCCCGTGGGTTCCACAACTTTGTAGGTGGATGTGCACGTGGAGGAAGATATCGTGCAGCAGAAAGAGGGTAGTATTAGCAAGGACAGTAGTAAAAGCTCAGGTTGAGTGTGCTCTTATGTGTCTTGTAGATATAGAGTCCTATGTGTCGTCCCTATAATCTCATGTTTTTGGGAGATAGTGTGTAAATAGTTTTATGATCCATCTGAGATTTTGGCTAGTACACCTCGATGCATAATGTTGCTTTTGTATATGTTTTGGTAAAGCAACTGTTATCTCATATCCTTACAAGGTGATGGAACGATGTATGTATAAATTGAACCATGATGTATATATGGTTTGGTTCTTTCTGTAAAGAGTTTCCTCATAGTGAATCTCTTAGAAAAAAAGGTTTTAAATTTTATTGATTTTTGTTAATTCGTTGTTAATTACTATTTCTGCACAATTTTGTGTGATAATGTTGTCAGTTTGATAGTGTTCGTCACAATTTTTAGTATCAGAGCCTTAGGTTCACTGAGTCTATAGGGACATAGGATTAAGGTCATTGATTCTATTCTAGTGTCCTCCTGTTTATCTTATAGTGACTTCTACTTACATAGAAGAAGAACTAAAGCTTAAAGATGTCTGGAGAATACGAAGAACATGTTACTGAGAGCAACATTTCTACACTAGTAAGAGGTGCAAGGGAACAGGCAAGAGAACAACAAGTTCATGAGAATCCCCAAGTGGATCAGACTATGATGGAGAACCCTGCTTTTCATGCTCTCTTTGGGTAGTTCATGATGACGGTAATGCATATGGCGGACTGGATACCAGCACCACCACCTAGGGCACCAGTTCCCAATGTAGAATTTTCTGGTTCTGGTAAGACTTTTAAGCAGCTACGCCGTGTAGGAGCTATAGAATATACTAGAATAGCTGACCTAGAAGATGCAGATATGTGGCTCACTAAGTAATAAAAAGCTTTTAAGATCCTTAGCATCCCAAAAACTAACAAAGTTAGGCATGTTATGTACCTGTTAAAGGGAAGTGTTGGCCATTAGTGGGCCATTGAATAGGAGAAAAGGCCTGATGTTAAGGTCAGATGGGAGGCATTCTGATGTGAGTTCACCAATAGGTACTTTCCTTAGACGTACCTAGATAAGAAAATCTCACAGTTTGAACAAATTAGGCAAGGGCCTATGAAGATTAATGAGTATGAAGCTAAGTTCATGGAGCTTTTACAGTTTTGTCCGCACATGGCTACTACAGACCAGGAGAGGATTCGACATTTTGAAAAGGGTTTGAACGCTGAGTTATCCACTTCTACATCTGCTCTGGAGAATAGGGAGAGATTTTCTACATTTGTGGAATCAGTTAGGAGGATAGAAAGGTCAGTAATCGAGAAATGTGAGGCCAATTTTAGGAAAGGACCTACCCAGTTTCAAGGACAAAGGTCCGGAATCTACAAGAAACCAAGGTTCCTTGCACCATCAACACCATAAAGGTTCAGTGATCAGACGCACTAGACAACAAGTAAGGGTAAATGATGTAATTTTCCACCTATTGGATTGTCCAGTAAGAGATATTAAGGTAACCCAACCACCAAGATAGAGTCAGAAGGCTCTCAGAAGCAATAGTTTGGTAGTGGTACATGAGGATGATGAATTGGACGGGCATATCAAGTAGGTTCATCTACACAAGGTAGCAGAGGACGTGATCAACAGTAGGCAATGGCTAGATTCTATGCTAAGAGTCAGCCGGAAGCAGTAGTCAACCCACGAGTTGTGACATGTCAAATGGAATTATTTCATATTGATATGTCTTCATCTTGCTTCATATCTGTTTTGATTGACCCAGGAACTACACACTCCTTTATCACTTGTGTTGTGATTCATAACTATATTTTTCCTATTAGTCGTAGAACAGATAACTTACTATTAGAAACTTCGTTAGTTGGTTCTATAGTGTTACAAGAGGTATGTTCCCCCTATATTCTTTCTTTCTTAGAACACAACATTTAAGTGGATCTTATACCACTTGAGATGCATGGGTTTGATGTAATCTTTGGGATGGACACCTTGGAAAAGTATAAGGTAGTCTTGGATTGTGATTCCAAGCAAGCTATGTTCACATATGACGGTGAGACATGGATCTTTCAAGGAGAAAGGAAGATTCTTCCAACATGTCTAGTATTGACAATGATAGCCAAGAGACTGTTGTGACATGGGTGTGAGGCATTCTTAACACATGTAGTGGATACCAAGGTAGAAAGTCCTAGTATTCCAGAAGTTCCAGTTGTCAGGGAGTTTAAGCATGTGTTTCTGAAGGAATTTCTTGATGTTCCTCCACCTCGAGAGATTGATTTCAAGATCAATCGAGTTCCTGATACACAACCAATAGCCCAAACACCTTATAGGATGGATCTAGCTAAGATGGTAGGAATGAATAAATCATTTCAAGAGTTACTTGATAAAGGTTTTATCTGGCCAAGTACATCATCGTGGGGTGCTCCAGTACTTTTTGTAAAGAAAAAGGATGGATTTATGAGGTTATGTATAGACTATAGATAGTTGAACAAAGTGACAATAAAGAACAAGTATCCTCTGCCAAGGAAAGATGATTTGTTCGACCAGTTGCATGGTGAAATAGTGTTCTCTAAGATAAATCTGAGGTTGGGATATCATCAATTATGAATTAAGGAGGATGACATACCCAAATTAGCTTTTAGGACAAGGTATGGTCATTATGAGTTTATAGTTATGTCGTTTAGACTAACTAATGCACCAGCAACATTCATGGATTTGATGAATAGAGTGTTCTAGCCATTCCTTGATCAGTTTATATTAGTGTTTATAGATGACATTCTAATATACAGTCGAGATAGCCAACAACATGAACAACATCTTTGTCAAAAATTGACTTTGTTAAGACAACACAAGCTATATGCTAAGTTTATCAAGTGTGAGTTTTGGTTGTCAGAAGTATCTTTTCTAGGACATATCATATCTGTTAAAGGTATTTGTGTTGATCCTAAAAAAGTGGAGTCTGTTCTAGAATGGGAACAATCGAAGACACCAATAGAGATTTGCAATTTCCTAGGTTTGGCAGGTTACTATAGGAGGTTCATCAAAGACTTCAGTTATGTAGCATTACCCCTAACTAGGTTAACCAGGAAGGATGTTCCTTTTGTCTAGAATGACAAGTGTCAATGCTCTTTCTAATTTTTGAAGAAAAGGTTGGCCATTGCACTGGTGTTAGTGTTACCTGAGCAAAGGAAAGGATACATTGTCTTTTGTGATACCTCAAAGAATGGTTTAGGATGTGTGTTGATGTAGGATAAATGAGTAATTTCTTTTGCCTCTCAAAAGCTTAAGAAACACAAAAAGAATTATCCTACACATGATTTGGAGTTGTCAATAGTGATTCATGCCTTAAAATTCTAGAGACATTACCTGTACGGAGAGAAGTGTCAAATTTTCACATACCATAAGAATCTGAAGTACATCTTTTCACAGCAAGAATTAAATATGAGATAATGTCGTTGGATGGAACTAATCAAACACTATGATTGCGCGATTGATTATCATCCAAGAAATGCTAATGTGGTGGCAGATGCGCTAAGAAGAAACTCCTCATCTTCATTCACAGAAAAAGCACAGTTGAATTCTTTAGTGTGTCATAAGAGGGACATGCTAGTTTCCTTACGATAGATGAATGTATAGCTGGAAGTATCTTTTCTAGATAGATTGTTGGCATAGATGCAAGTAAAAACTATGCTGAGAAAATAGATTAAAGAAACACAATAGGATGATATTGTGATACGGCAGATCAGATCAGAATATGGCAGTGAGAAGCTGGATGGCTTTCATGAGTCATAAGATGGAACCATTTGTTACCATGGTAGAATCATGGTACCTGATGTTAATGACCTAAGCAGGGTAATTATCGAATAAGCTCACTCATCTATGTAGGCTATGCATCTAGGAAGTACCAAGATGTATCACAATCTAAAAGATATGTATTGGTGGCTTGGTTTGAAGAAAGATGTAGCTGAGTTTGTTATGCAATGTCCAGTGTCTCAGCAAGTCAAAGCTGAGCATCGAAAGCCTACAAGAACATTACAACCATTACCTATACCACAATGGAAGTGGGATCATGTGATAATGGATTTCATAGTTGGTTTTCCTAGAATAGCCAAAGGCCACGATTCCATTTGGGTGATTGTTGATAGGTTGACAAAGTTGGCACATTTTCTTTCTATTAAGACAAAATACACTACTAAGAAACTTGCACAAGTTTATGTGGATAAGATAGTGCAGTTGCACGGAGTCCCAACAAAAATTGTGTCTGACAGAGGTCCTCAATTTACAAGTCACTTTTGGGAACGATTACACATAGCTTTGTGTACGCAGTTAAAGTTTAGTACTACTTTTCACCCTCAGACAGATGGACAATCTAAAAGGACTATACAAACCTTAGATGACTTGCTTAGGGCATGTGTTCTTTAGTTTGTAGGTAGATGGGATATACATTTGAGTTTAATAGAGTTTGCCTACAATAAAAATTATCAAAAAAAATTGATATGACACCATATGAATCATTGTATGGTAGATGTTGTAGATGTCCATTATGCTGGTATGAAATAGGAGAACACCAACTTCTTGGTCTTAAACTGGTGCAACAGACAATAGCAAAAATTAAAGTGATACAACAACAGTTAAAGGCAGCACCGGACAGAAAAAATTCATATGTTGACAATTGTCCTAGACCTTTAGAATTCCAAGTAGGAGACATAGTGTATCTTAAGGTCTCTCCTTGAAAAGTTATTCTCAGATTTGGGAAGAAGGGTCAGTTGGCTCCTAGATTTATGGGACCCTATCCGGTGATAGCACGTGTTGGAAAGGTAGCCTATAAGTTGGAACTACCACCTGAGTTGCATAGATTACATCCAATATTTCATGAATCTATGTTGAGAAAATGTCACCCTAATATAGAGCTTGTATTATAACCTGTAGAGGTAGAACTAGATGAAGATATATCCAATGTGGAAGGTCCGGTATTGATTCTTGACAAAAGAATCAAGAAGTTAAAAAGGAAAGACATAGTGCTTGTGAAAGTTCTTTGGCATCATTGTGGCATTAAAGAAGACACATGGGAGCTGGAGGAAGAGATGAGGAGGAAGTATCCTTCTCTCTTCTCTTAAAATTTTGGGGACAAAATCCTTGTTAGGGGTTGATAACTTGTAACACCCCTGACCTAGGTTTTGAGATAACCCTAGAAGATTTTCCTAAGTAAGTTGTTTAGAACCTTTGTCTTAATCTTTTGAAAAGTAATTAAGACTTGAAGAGAGTTTATTTCTCAATTTTGAACTTATTTGCAAATTGCCTGTGCCTTATAATAACTTTGGTAAAGATTTTGATTTACCCAAATGAGGGGTTTATGTGCAAATTATCACCTCTGGAGTGTTCCTTCTCTCTCTCTTAGCATCATCTAGAGTAGAGAGAAAGAATGGGGTGCCTTGTTTGAGTCTTGGTTGTATGATAGCACTCATTGTGGTGAAAGAATCAAAGAAGTGTTGAGTGTTTATGGACCCTAGATGAGGTTGTGTCGAGATATGGAGTGTATGTGGGAGTTCCTATCGGCTTAGAAGGCTTATAGGAGGTCCTATATCGATTTGGTAACCTTTTAATGTACTCATCTCGGGATAAGCACCTCAAGTAGGTGAAGCCAATCGGTTTACATGTTCGTTGCAAAATTGTATTGATTTGCACATAAAGTGATTTTGGATTGTGATATCTTGTCAAGAAAGATACCTAATGGCCAATATCTTGTTTAAGTTAAATAGGATCTTGGGTGGTTAGCGTCGGTTTGATGTTGTTTAGGTCGGTATGTTTCTTTAAAACCAATCATGTCGCATATATATATATATATATATATATATATATATATATATATACATATACATGCATGCATACATACATACATATATATATGTGTGTGTGTATAACGAAATATGCTTGTTGAATTCATACAATGTTATGTAACATCGTCTCCATAGTTGCAGACTAAATATGATGATATATGTTATATGAAACATTTTTTTTTTGGATTGTGTCTAGGGTAAACCTAGTCAGGTTCTTGATATTCTTTTACTTTATGTTTAATAATGTCAATAATAATATATTTTATGATGTTTACATCAAGCCATCTCGAGACAACAGATTTTGATAATAAAATATTTGTATGATATTTGAGTCTAGTGGAGTAGGGACTATTAACAACAATAATAAAATATGTTTGTGATGTTTGAGTCAGGTCCGGTTGGGTATGTAAGAGAACAAAATAATAAATACGAAAACTTGACTTGCTTTAATTTGGACGCAATAAAAAAATTAGATTTAAGTATTATTATATTTATTATGCAAATTATATATATAATATTATACATTGTAGTGTATTTGGTTTTGTTGAGCCTGTCAGATCAACACGTGTTGGAAAAACATCGACCTACCTGAACATGGTAGAATCAAACCTGACTTGATCCAACAAGAATATGTTCGACCCATACACAAACTAGGCTCATAATAAGAGTTGTAAAAAAGTATGACCTAGCTTGACCCAAACCCATATAGACCCGACCTGATCGTCATGACCTAACATTATAAATATATTTTAAATATAAGTTTTCATAGAAATTAAATAAATAACAAATCCGAATCCATACTGGATTTGGACTACATATGACTTGATCTGAATAGAATTAAACTAAATTTGACGTGATTGAGACTGAAATCCAATTGGATACTTATCGCACCCAGAATATCCAAGTTGGATAGGATGGTTTGAGATAGTTGGGATTGATATCATAAAATATCATATAGAATTATGATCATATCAGACAATGGTTCATTGATACCATAAATAAGAAGTATCATATATTAGTGGTACAATAAGATATATATAAGACTAAATTCAATTGAAGGGAAAAGAAGGAATGAATCACAAAAATAATCATTCATAATGGTAGATGAAGGAGTGGATAGAAAAGTGAATGGAGGGGAATATTTATAATTATGTATAAAATTTGAGGTGGTTATTTAAGATTTGTTAAAAATAGGGATTACATGAATACGAGTGGGCTTTTGGAAGAAAAAAAATCTTGGATGCATGCAATCTAGGGCTGGACAAAAAACCAAATTAGACCACTGAACTCAGCTAAATCAGACAAACTAACCAGTTTGGAGGATGAATAGTCTGATTTGGTTCCAAAAAATCTCAAACCATGAAATAACAATTTTGTTCATTTTGAGGGTTTTTAACCAAATCGACTAAACAAATACATATATCCATATATTATATACTTATATTTCAAAAAATATTTATCAAACTAAATTTTGTGATGCATAATAAGTTTTTTATGTTAATGTGTAAAATGGATGCTAAATGAATGAAACTGAGGCTTACTAAATTTTAGACTATGTGTTATAAGGTATAGTTTTTTTAAGTTCATTAGATACTATATATCGGTGGTTTGTGTAACATACTAGATCTCAAACCCTACCCTAGAAGTTTGACCTTTTGGACTTAGCCAAACAAGGCTTAGTATAACCCTAATGAGATAATGCATGAATAAATCACCCTAATGTAACCCAATGTTCTCACATTATTCTTGGGCCATTAACAGACAAACAAACATGCCACAAGAGATGATAAATAATTATATAAAATTTCATGCAAATAATCACACATAATTCTTTTGGTGATAATATCAAGTTATGGAACATAATATGTTGGGCAAGAGTGATAATAATGAAATAGTGTGATATTAATGGCCACAAATATTAATTGAGACAAAACTCATTAAAAGAAATTTCAAAAGTGTAATCAAAGTTAATAATTGTGTTCCTTGGGTCCCAATTGCCTTGGGAGTCAAGTTTCACATTATTCACAATAATAATTGATTTAATTCATTTTGGATAGAGAAGATCTGTGTTTTCCCCAAAATATCAAATAAAATAATATATGACTCCAAAAGAGGAAAATAATCTTGTATTTGTAATCTACATAATAAATATAGCCTTTGGTTGAATTTTCATCTAATTTGGAAGATGTTTTATTAAAAGATGAAATCAGGAGAGAGAAAATGTGTAGAACCTTCAAAATATTAAATAATTGTACAAACAACTCTAACATATAAAATTGATGGCAAATTCATATCCAACATGTTACATATGACTTGTGGGTGAAGTTTTGTAAAATTTGGAGAATCTTAAAGTCATTAATACATGAGGAAAGAGAAAATATGATTTGATTTATTTAAGATATCAAAAGTTCTCAAAAGGAAAATCTAATTTCATAATCAGAATTTACATGCTTTAATTAGTCTTTGTGTAAAATTTCATCTAATTTGGGATTCGTCTGTGCCCTCAAAAGAGGAAAGAGAAAAGGAATAAAAATGCAATAACACTTTATTAAATAAAACTGATTTTGTCACATTATCACGCTATAGTTCTTGATTCTCAATTTTCCTTATACGACTAACTCTCCCCACCGTTGGATATTATTTGGACTAGGAGCCTGGCCAGGCTGTGTACAATACACATGTTTTTCTCGGCCATCGTTATCTCTCCTCAATCATCGGTTTCTCAAGATTTCTTTGTCTCTTATTTCCTTTTTCAGTTGTGCACAGAATGATCCCTAACTCATGTGATTACGCCCAAACCTTGGGCCCCAACCCTCTCAGTCCCTTTTGGGTTTGCTCAGGAAACACCCTCCCACCTATAAATATACTTACCTTTCTCATCGTTGGACCGCACACGATCTTTCTCGCACTTTAATTTTGATTGTGGTCGTGTTCTCCCCTTCCACTAAACCATTGTGGTTCTCCTCTTTGTGGTGTTGCACCTCGGGCCATGGTGGTACCCAAATCACAATTGAGGTTCCAGGTGAGTTCAACTATAGCCCCTTTACCTTTCCACTGTTCTAGTTCTTCATTTCGACGCCTTGTGTGATTTCTCCCAATATCGCAACCTGCTACTACTATGGGTTCTCACATCCATGGTGGGCTATGAGGGAGGAGCAATACTCACAGCGATTTCAATGTTCTACCCTCCTGACTTCCTCTATTCTTCTATTTTTCCGCCATGGGTATAAACGTCATTTCACCTTTTGTTTCCTTTAGTTTTATGTGGACCTTGCTAGCGTTGACCAAATGAATTGGCCACACCCAATTGGGCCAAGTCATGTGTTAATGCGTCGCTTAGCACTTACAATCACTAAGATGTTTATCCTAGAGTATAATCCTTTTTCTACTTCCGATTAAGGCTAGTATAGAAGGGTCGATCCCACAGGACAACTTTTTAAGATTGTTTCTTTTATCTCAATTATTTTGAAGAACTATTTTATTTTATTTTTTGTATTTTTTAGATTTATAACATAAAGTAAAAGTCGAGTTTGGGGTTGGTGATTAACACTAAGGAATGAAATGCAAGAATGAAAATGCACTTAACAAGAATAAAAATGCACAAGGAAATTTCAAGATTATTGTTAGCACAAGAAAAACTATATGAATGAAAAGACTAGGAATTAAAGAAAGCAAAAGTATGTGGTGATCAAATCAAGATATGGAAATCGAGGCTTTAGGGGTTTTCACCACCTTAGCCTAGGTAAAAAACAAACTAATCCTTCAAAATGACAGATTCGATGAAGGCAAGTGAATTAATAAAAATCCACTAAAGATGGACTCCACATGAGTCTATTGGTCCTGGTGCTCATGTTTCTTAGTTCATCATCCTAAAAGAAGAAGATCCACGGTCATTTCAAAACTCCTATGCGATTGGGTTTGTTGTTCTAAATCCAAACTTCCATGGTCATATCCATCCAGATTAACTTTTGATCAAATCAATTAATTACTTTGATAGATCAATTAGTTATCAAACCCAAAAGCCATCTAGAATCGTTTTTAAGGAAAAGTCAATAAAGTCATGTCTAAAGGTTTATTCCCCTTGCCTCGATAGAGAACTACTCACTCATGATTGTGGAGAAAAGGGAGACGGAGAGAAGAAGAGTTCTATCCATAGTCTAGTCTTACTAAAGGATAGTTCCTTCGGCTAGAGTCAATGAAATGGCCGACGCTTAATCCCTTGCTCCAGTCCACGGAAGAATAATAGGAAGAAGAAACTAGATCTAAACGAGCAAAGTAAAAGAACAAAAATTGAAAGAAACACTTAGCTTGCAAAAACTAATCTTTATTGATGGAAAGAACAATAACATAAGAACACAAGAAGATTGCTCAGAAATCCCGTACAAAGATGATATAAAAGATGATGCTTGGGAGGAGGAAATGCCCTTCCTTTTATAAGATAAGGAAGGGTAGGCTATCCAAAAAAATAGGTAGAAAAAAGAGAGGGAGCTATCCTTTTGAATTTTCAAGATTTGGTCAATAGAAATTTTATAGACTTTAATTGTCTTGACCATGTAACTCTCTTCAATGCAGATTCCCACAGCAGCGGATTTGAACGTATTTTTCTCCCGTAAAAATCACAAAAGCGGTCAAAATAATAGGATATTATTTTAGGAAATTAAATTTCTTTTCTAATGAATACTTGTACACTCAATTTGGACTTTGGATGCAAGAGTTATGGCATTTTTGGTGACAGATATACAATAATTACAGGACTGCTACAAATTGTGCAATTATACTCCAAGAATATTTATCCCATTTCCTACAAAATCTAAGAAAATATAATTAAATTCTTATTGAAGAGAAAAATATAATATAATGTAATTAATTATAAAACTAAGAAAATAAATAACAAAACAATCATAAAAAGATATCTAAAAGATGTAAATAAAAGTGATGAAAACACATTTATCATCATGCAGACCCAGTCTCTCTCTCTAGCAAGTTCTCCGATGATTAGTTGGCATTTTGGAATTTTATGATTAGTCATATTTGTAAAATTCATAACTAATTCCCTATTTATCCAAAAATTACAAATAAATAGTCATTGGATTCAAAAAAATAAGAGTTATCTTTGGGTGTTGGTTTTGTCACCTAAATCCAATCTTGAAAATATGTGATTTAAATGAATTCACTTAAATAGATAATAATTTGTAAAATTCGTAACTATAATGTCAGAAAAATATAATAAAATACATTTTGGACTCATAAAAATGTAACCTAAAATATGGCATGGCTTTGATAACCTAAATCACATGTAAAGGAATAGGTTATTTTTAGGGTTTGAATAATTAATGTGAAATTGACCTAAAATCTACATATATGCTTAATAGGTTCTTTGGAGGCCTGGACTTGGATCTAGAAGTGACTTGGACTGTTAGACTCTATAGAGAGGTATGCTTTGCATCTCCTATTCTTATATATTGAGTAATAACCTATCTTTATCTTTCGCTTGGTCATATGAACATTAACCTATACACAATGTCTTTTCTTTTGAAAATCATGGTTCATGTGAACTACCTTATTTGATATTGATTTTGTGATCATGGATATTCTTTTGGACTCTCTCTTATGCTTTGTGCATGTTGGACTTATTTGATGATATGTGCTTCTTTTCCCACCATAGTAGTGGGTGTGTATATGGCACATTATGTGATGGCATGGATCCTCTGATCCAACTTTATACTCAATGGACTCTCATCCTCCTTATTTTTTTATACTTTCTTATTCTTTTTTTATGCATCATGTGGTGAGTTATAGTATAATTTTACATGTTATTTTATGTTGATGTCAACCTTCCCACATATGAGTGCAGAGGTGATAATTCCTGCATATGAATATATATTTGAGTAGATGTGTATCTTGTCCTACTCGGGTGGATGTATACAATTCCTACCTACTCCATATTTAGAGAAGATGTATACAGTTCCCGCTCACCTCATATTTTTGGTAGATGTGTTATTTCCTACCTACATGTTTATATTGTCTAGTTTTGTCACATGTGAAACACATGGATGCTTTGAACTTATCTTTTGCTCTTATTTATCATTTTTTTTAATTCTTCTATTTTATGCCCTCTTGGGTAGTGTTCTACTCTTCTATGAGAAGCATTTTATACTTAGATGTGCTTATTTCATATATTTCTCAATTTTATCTTAGTATGCACATACCAACTTTTGCTGATGTTTCCTTTTCTTCTCCTTTTTGTGGGGTATGCTTCCATCCCCAAGTTTAGATCAAGGAGAGGATAAGCAAGGTGGACTTGGACAATAACCATTGTAGTTGAGCTTTTGGGACACTTGAAAGAGGTGGTTAAATGATCCTCATCTAGATCCTTATTTGTTTAAGTTAGATTTCCTTTGACTCACCCATGTGAGGTGTAGTATGTATAATGATATCAAGCTTTGTAACAGTTAGATAAATTTCTCTTCCGCTGCTGCCTTTTTGTGTTATGATACATACATGTTGAATGAATTGGTTATCATCCCTTCGGTGAAAAAAAAATATGTGGTATTTGGTTTAAGGGATGTTGCCTTTTTATTTCTAGTAGGGAGTGGTTCCCCTTTGGGTTCCCACTCCTTATACATGGTATCAGATCCACTAGCAGTTGGTTATCTAACTATTTCAATCTTGTCTCCCTTAGGATGTTCATCTTTATCATAGGTTGCTTATACATAGTACCCTTGCCTTGTGCCGGTAAAATCTCATGGTAGGAGATACCTCAACTATTGATAACATTTTTGGCTATGAGACACCCTAGAACCCTAGGTTTGGGATGCCAAGGATGGATTCACCCTTTACCACCTCAGTGACTCAAGGAACTCTTCCAGACAGAATTGGACCATCAGTAGGATAGGAAACCCCATCCTATACTATTGCAAATATGGGAATAGTCATCACTCCTGAACAAGAGTTGACCATGCTGAGGCAACTTCTCTCCACAACCATTGCAAGGATGCTAAACACCCCATTTGTGTCTGATAAACCTAAGGAGTACTCAATCATGGAGTTCATGAAGATGCAACCATCCTACTTCAAGGTTGAGGGAGAGCTAGAGATGGTGGATATAGTTGATGATTGGGTTTTATCTCTTGAGAGGACTTTTTATGGTATGGCATGTCCCCCACACCAGAAGGTTAGACTTGCTGCCTATGTTCTTGATGGACCAGCTAGGGTATGGTGGAATGGAATTGCAAGGACTTGTGATATCTCAACCATGACCTGGGATCAGTTCTTGGTGCTTTTTCATGGGAAGTACATATGTATTGCTGCCCTAAAGAAGAAAAAAGTTGAGTTCTATAGTTTGAACCAAGGTTCCCTATCTGTTTCAAATTTGTACAAAAGTTTCTATTGTTGGAACGTTATGCAGTTGGTTTAAGTGAAGAGCGTAGGGTTGACCTATTCCTTCAAGGACTTAACTACAATGTGGATCATTCTCTTATTCTGCTACTACCCTTGACCTTTAAACATATGGTGGATAATGCCTTAGATGTGGAATCATATCCTGGTTTCCAGTCACACAAGGAGAACAGTCATAAAAGGAAGCACCCTGAAGGTGATCATCGATCTGAGGACTCTGTTGCTCGGAGAAAGGATAGATTACCGATATGTCATTACTGTAATGCATCTGGATACATCCCACCTAGGTGTCCCAAGCTTCAAAATGGGCAAGTACCAGCTCAACAACTAGCACCTCAAGTACCTCATCAGGATAATGGAAACAATAATAACGGAAGACTTGTGGAAAGGCGGGCTGGAAGAGTTTTTGCTTTGGATGGTGAAGAAGTTCATGAGGATGAACAAGATTAGGGTAATCCATAGTTCTATAGTTTGTCTTTACAAGTTATGTTTCCCTTTTTTCATGATGCTTTTATGTATGGATGTAAGGAAGTATAGTGGAACCCTTTGAATCTAAAGAATAGTTTTGACTTAATAAGATGAATCCTTTAAGGGGTAGTGAATAGTTGTTTGCTTATATGTGGAAGTTTTGATTTCAAGGATGAAATCTCTTTAAGGGGTGGTGTGTTGTAACATACTAGATCTCAAACCCTACCCTAGAAAATTGACCTTTGGACTTAGCCAAACAAGGATTAGTAACCCTAATGAGATAATGCATGAATAAATCACCCTAATGTAACCCAATGTTTTCACATTAGTCTTGGGCCATTAATAGACACACAAAATATGTCACAACAGATAATAAAGAATTATATGAAATTTTGTGCAAATAATCACACATAATTCTTTTGGTGATAATATCAAGTTATGGAACATGATATGTTGGGAAATAATGAAATAATGTGATAATAATGTCCACAAATATTAATTATGACATAACTCATTAAAAGAAATCTCAAAAGTGGAATCCAAGTTAAGAATTATGTTCCTTGGATCCCAATTTCCTTGGGAGTCAAGTTTCACATTATTCACATAATAATAATTGATTTAATTCATTTTGGATAGAGAAGATCCGTGTTTTCCCCAAAATATCAAATAAAATAGTAAATGACTACATAAGAGGATAATAATCTTGGATTCATAATCGACATAATAAATATAGCCTTTGGGTGAATTTTCATTCAATTTGGAAGATGTTTTATTAAAAGATGAAATCCTGAGAGAGAAAGTATGTAGAACCTTCAAAATATTAAATAATTGTACAAACAACTCTGACATATAAAATTGATGGAAAATTTGTATCCAACATATTAAATATGACTTGTGGGTGAAGTTTCATAAAATTTGGAGAATCTTAAAGTCATTAATACATGAGGAAAGAGAAAATAGGATTTGATTTATTTAACACATCAAAAGTTCTCAAATGGAAAATCTAATTTCATAATCAAAATTTTCATGCTTTAATTAGTCTTTGTGCACAATTTCAACTAATTTGGGATTCATTTGTTCCCTTAATATAGGAAAGAGAACAGGAATAAAAATGCAATAACACTTTATTAAATAAAATCGATTTTGTCACACGGTCACGCTATAATTCTTAATTCTCGGATTTTCCTTATACGACTAACTCTCCCCACTGTTGAATCTTCTTTGGATGGCATCAAATTCATCTCCTACCTTGAGTAGGAGCCCAACCAGGCTGTGTACAGTACACACATTTTTCTCGACCACCGTTCTCTCTCCTCAATCATTGGTTTCTCGACATTTCTTTGCCTCTGATTTCCTTTTTCAGTTCTGCATAGAATGATCCCTAACTCATGTGATTTTGTTGCATTTTTGGGAAATGCCCAAACCTTGGGCCCCAAGCCTCTCGGTCCCTTTTGGGTTTTCTCAGGAAACACCCTCCCACCTATAAATATGCCTACCTTGCTCATCGTTGGACCGCACATGATCTTTCTTGTGTTTCAATTTTGACCGAGGATGTGTTCTTCCCTGCCGCTAAACCATTTTGGTTCTCTACTTTGTGGCGCTACACCTCGGCTCGTGGTGGTACCCGAATCACAATTGAGGTCCCATATGAGTTCGGCTTCACCCCCTTTTACCTTTCCTCTATTCTAGTTCTTCGTTTCGGCGCCTTGTGTGATTTCTCCTGATATCGCAACATGTTGCTACTCTAGGTTGTCGTAGCCATGGCGGGTTGAGGAAGGAGCAATCCTCACAGAGAATTCATTGTTCTACCCTCCTGACTTCCTCTTTTCTAATTTTCTGTTGACAGGGGTATAAACGTCATTTTGCCTTTTGTTTCCTTTGGTTTATGAGGGTCTCACTAACATTGACTGGGTGACTTGGCCACACCTGATTGGGCCAAGTCATGCGGGCCCAGTCTCTCTCTCGTAGGTTCTCCGATGATTAGTTGGCATTTTGGAATTTTATGAAGTGTCTGATTTGTAAAATTCAGAACTAGTTCCCTATCTATCTAAAAATTACAAATAAATAGTCATTGCATTCAGAAAAATAAGAGATATCTTTTGGTGCTGGTTTTGTCACCTAAATCCCATCTTGAAAATATGTGATTTTAATTAATTCACTTAAATAGATAATAATTTGTAAAATCCATTACTAAATATATGCATCTAAAAAAATATAATAAAATATGTTTTGGACTCAGAAAAAGGTAACCTAAAATATGGCATGGTTTTGATAACCTAATCACATGTAAAGAAAATGGTAATATTTAGGATTTGAATAATTAATGTGAAATTGACCTAAAATCTACATATATGCTTAATAGGTTCTTTAGAGGCCTAGACTTGGATCTAGAAGTGACTTGGACTGTTAGACTTTGTAGAGAGGTATGCTTTGCATCTCCTATTATCCTATGTTGAGCAAAAACCTTTCTTTATCTTTCTCTTGGTCCTATGGATATTAGCCTATACAAAATGTCTTTTCTTTTGAAAGTCATGGTTCATGTGAACTACCTTATTTGATATTGATCTTGTGATCATGGATATTCTTTTAGACTCTCTCTTATGCTTTGTGCGTGTTGGACTTATTTGATAATATGTGCTTCTTTTCCCACCATAGTAGTGGATGTGTATATGGCATATTATGTGATGGCATGGATCCTCTGATCCAACTTTATACTCAATGGATGTTCTCATCCTCCTTATTTGTTTATGATTGCTTATTCTTTTGTTATAAATCATGTGGTGAGTTCTAGTATAATTTTACATGTTATTTTATGTGGATGTGAACATTGCCACATACGAGTGTAGAGGTGATAATTCCTGCATATAAATATATATATGAGAAGATGTGTATCATGTCCTGCTCAGGTGGATGTATACAGTTCCTACCCACTATATATTTAGAGTGGATGTATATAGTTCTCACTCACCTCATATTTTTGATAGATGTGTTATTTCCTACCTACATGTTTATATTGTCTAGTTTTCTCACAGGTGAAACACATGGATGCTTTGAACTTATCTTCTACTCTTATTTATCATGTTATTGACTTCTTTTCTTTTATGCCTGACACGATTTTACCGTGCGTATAACGGAAGTATACACGTCAGAGTAATATAGGCTTTTGTGAGGCCCGAGTCGAACACAGGGACACTGCACTATCAGTAGACTACTTACTAACTACTCGCGATCAGCTAGACCAATTAGAAGGTTTTGAGAGTAGATTGAAAAATAAAAGAAAAATAAAAGAAAACAAAGCAATCGATTAAATGTTTAGTTTAATAAAATTAGATGGAAATCTTTAGGATTACGGTTTCATCGCGGGTTCTCGTTGTATTTATTCCTACATAGTTAATCAAACTCGTCTCTCATTCTGGGTAGTGGCCTGTAGTCAGAATTGTTCACTGTCGTGATACAATTCACTACCTAAATCTAGGTCGGTTCCACTGTCGTAGTAACCTATACCCTAAACTAGGTGCATGAAGACCAAACTTTGGGTTTCCACCATTAACCGTACATCACCCTGTTCAACAGATTTATTAATTAATGTGAATTTCATCTCTTTTCAACCGTTAATTCTTCTTTCAAAGCAATTAAAGGCATTAGATTATCATTAGGGTGATCAATCATAATGATATAATGGAGAAAATGAAATCATACCACGGATTTAAGAGACAAAATATGAATTACTTATGATAACAATGTCATTCAACGATTACCCGGGCAACTCCTGGTCCTAAAGACAAAGGGGATTAGCCCCGCATGTTCATATCAAAGCAAGATATGATGGAAGAAAGGGAAAACATGGAGAAAACGTGGATGAAGTGATGTAAACCCCTGAACAGAGAAGATCCAAGCGTTCCTTGACGTAGAGTATGCAATCTACAACCTTTTGACGGTGGAAAACGTCTTCTTCGGCTCTCGGAATGGTCGGGGCATGCTTCTGGACTCCGTTCTCCTCTCCACACCTCCTTGGGACTTGTGCAGCGACGAATGACGTGATAGATCACCCCTGGTCGCCGTCCTTAGGTATAAGCACCAAATTAGATTGTTGAAATATCATCACTGTTGGATTCAGGCCAATCTGGAACAAAAACTAATCTGACGGCGTCGATACCATCGACGCAGGTCGATGGTATCGACCCATCATGATATCGTCAAGTTCTCTTTGTTCTCTGACGCTCCGCCTGATGCAGACTCGATACCATCGACGCGGGTCGATGGTATCAACACCTTTAGGCATCGGTTTTGTCACCTTTCTGACACTGAAGCTGTAGAACATCGATAGTATCAACTTTTGTGTCGATAGTATCGACAGGTTGATTGTTGGCTCACTGAAGGTATCTCGATACCATCGACTCAATATCGATAGTATCGACTCATCTTGGCTCCTTATGGCTGTCTCACTGTGACAGTGGCGATACCATCGACACAGGTCGATGGTATCGACAGCTGTGTATACTCATTTTTCTTGAAATTGCAAGACAAGACCAAATCAACTAAGCTAAAACCCATTATCATAATCGTTTATACTCATAAAGATAAAATATGAGAGATTTGATACAAAATGAAATTATAGACTCAAGTAAGTAAATTATGTGATACTAACCACAAAAATGACTAATAAACACATAAAACGCATGTAAAACAAGTCTATAAATGCGACTCAAAATCATCGCATCAAACTCCCCTAAGCTTGAACATTGCTCGTCCTCGAGCAGTAGAACTATAGAATAAAATTGCGAGGGTCAACTGAAGAACAGGTTATCACAACAGACCTTTCCATATGGTCCCCGCCAGACATTCACATTCCGGCCCTCACTAACCACAAAATGATAATTACCCTCAAGGCGAAAATGATCATCCATAAGAGATGTCTACCCCAAGATTGATGAACACTATCACATAAGGCAGTTAACATAATAAAATCCTCCGGTTCAGGCTTGGTGCATCTTTGTGATCTTCTATCTATGTTGCTCGTTTCCTAACTACCATCTAACTGAAAACAACTCTCCTGATATTAATGAGTGAGGATATAATCACGGTGGCCTACCAATTCGAGCAACAGGTGGATGGAATAGGTGGTTGTGGAAGAAATGGAAACACAATATAGTTTTAACATGCACAAATAACAAGAATGACCTACATGATGTAAATGCAAATGAAAGTGCCCTAATGCCTACATTTTGGGTGGAATGATGCATGTTCCTACTATCCCATCCCATGTGAGATAGAATATCTACAAACTACATAATGTGCTTATTCATCCTATTATACCGGTGAGACGAGCTCTTTTCTCCCTCAATACTCAGCCTTGTTTTTTTTTCCTTCTCTGTTCTCTTTTTTCCAAGCCCTTCTTTCTCTCCAATTGGCTACTGCAAAATGTACAATATTTTTCAGAATTTTTTTTCTTTTTCGGGCTTATTTTCACTTAACTATTATCCTTGAGGCATTACAACTTGATTTCAGAGAGTATAGAGCGAGTTACCTGCTTCTCTTATTTTTCATAAGAAATAAGGCACATACTGTCCTATATGCGCAAAGATATGTCAAAATGCAACTACATGAGATCAGTTATGCAACTGTGATGACATGCACTCAAGAATGTGTGCATGCATGATTCATCTACAATTTTTTTTTAATTTTCCATTTTATTTATGCAAAATTGAACAAATTGCAATCCTACCTAAATGTTATGCAATCAAAAGATAAAAATTGTAATGTGCTTCCAATTCTTATGGTGGAGTATGAAAACAATGAGGTGGATAGATCACAAGATTAATTGACCGAACCATTGGAAAATATTATATGTCTCTCCATACTGACCTGTGTAACAATTAAGAGGTTTCTCTCTCTTATTTCAAATTAAGGTCTCATTACCATTTGGTCAGTTTAGGCTCAAACAACCAATTCTGTCCACTTTTCGTGAATCATAGGCATGTACTGTTGTGGTCTTCTGTTTTAAAGTTGACAAACCCAATTATTTACATAAGCCATATGCTCAAATTCAAACAAAACAAGCTTGCAAATTCACTAAAAAAAATTCAAATTGACCCCTGATTCCCATGTGACAAACACAGAGATGACACCTTACATTAAACATCCACAGATACACTAGATAGAGTGTGGATCCGAAAAACTAAGAAAATGACTAGAATAAAAGAAAAAGCAATAAATGATAAAAACTAAAAGTAAAAGATAGAAAAAGATAGAAGTTGTTCCATCTCCCCCCCTAAGCTTGAATTCGACTATGGCCTCATAGTCAAAAACAATCTTAAAAGGTGGAACAGTGATACCAATCATTGTTCAGGTGGTGGCGGGTACTGTGGGGTGGTGGGATCCCATGATGGATACTGGCCCTGGAAATTCGGATCATATGGGGGCATGGGCGGAGGTTGAGGATATCCCCCGAAGTAGTTTTGCCTCTAATAGTTATCATAGAACAGCTGCTGCTACTGCTCGATCCTTCCCAACCGATCATAGACCTGTTGTTGATTGGCGAACAGCTGACGCTCGTTCTCAAAGATAGCTTGCTGATTAACATAGAGCCGATTTGTAGTCTCCTAAATATCAACAAATGACGCAGTGTGCCGATGTTGCGTCTGCTGGATCTCCTACAGCATAGAATACATTCCCTGCATAGAATAGGAATCCTCTCCTTGTTGAGAGGGCTGAGGTGGAAGAGGCTGCGAAGAGGATGATGCACCCAGGTGGAAGTGAGGACGCTTCCGCGGTGCCACTTGTGAATGAAGGGGAGTGAAAACCTCCTCTTCCTCTTCATGCTTGTTGTCGTCATCATTGCTGTCATCGTCACCTGCATCTTCCTCGTCGGAGTCGTCAATGGCAATAATGGGCCACCGGAAATGTTGAGCTCCCTGGATGTTGAAGACGGGATTCGGAAGTGCACACTCCTGGTACTCCTGGTTGACATAGCATTGTGCATAGGCCACACCATCATGGAGCGTAAGAAGGTTAGAGTGGTGCAGATGATGTAGGTTGACTTTGTTCCTGTTAGATAGCGGAGTGAGTTGGGAAAAATCCAACCCAAGGTAGAGAGCCAACGGTGTGATAATCCCCCCAAAGTGAATAGGATCTTTTCATGTACTCCTCTGCACGGCCAACACACGCGTCAAGAAAAATGCACCCCAATTGCAGTCTTCTCGCTTTAACAGCTTATACAAAAAGAACAAATCTGTCTCTTGAAATTTACTGAGAGAAAGGTCACCTCGAGCAAATAATGTAGTACACAGCATGCGATGTAGAATCCGTACAAAGGGATGCTCGAAATCGGCGACAAATGCATTATGATAGCTGACAGACTTGCCTAGAGGCGTGGTTACCAGCTAAGAAAAGATATCGTCATAATCTATTCTGTTGTTCGGCCTCCTGTGTTGAGTTGGAGAATGGTACCAGTTGTAAATTGAATTGAACTGTTGTAGGGTGAGATTGTAATTGTTGTTGTAGAGCCGGAAAGAAACGCGGCCCTTGATCCATTCCCGATCAGTGGCGATGAGGTCGTTAGGCACGACACATATATCCAGCGATGCCATAAATTCTGCTACCAGTTCCTTGTATGTAGGCCACTCACCGAAAAAGGGGTGGCCCTCAGCGTGGAACTAGACCTCGTCAGATCTCCTGGTCGTATGTTGTGCTTGCCCCGGGAGGACATAGGTGAGATTGGCCTCGAGCCCAAGGTTGCAGATCATGGTCCGATCGACGTATCGGGTTGGCTTGATTTTCCGCTTGAGCAACTCCTCGTATATCTTCCGTACTACCACCGAAGGATGAACAATCCTCAGATGAGGAATGGATCTGGGTGGTGGAGGAACAAACGTCGGAATCTCCATCGGGGCCGCCCTTGAAGAAGAAGCTCCTTCCGTTCACACCATCGTCCCAGAGAGAGAGAGGATTAAGAAGTATAGCTCAGTGAAGGTCGGAGAAGAAGATCTCTTCTCGGTGCAGAGCTCAGTGAAGATATCTCGATCCTTGGACACTCGATGAAGGACTCCGGTTGCACAGGGATGCTCAATGCACAAGTAGAAGGAAGAAACTCCAAAGGTGTGGAGAGATTGGAGAAACAACCCTTCCTTTTATAACTGAACCTGACGCTGCTGCCGCTCCGTCGATACCATCGACGGGGGTGTAGATGGAATCGACACTTGTAGCACAATCTGTGTCTTCACTAGTATCGACGGTTGTCGATTGCTTGATGTGGGGGCCCAGATCGATGACGGGTTGATACTATCGACACAGGTCGATGGTATCGACCCATCCCACAGATCAACTTCCTTTATTTAGCAGTCACCGTTGATTTCTTCTGGCGGATCACTGACGTGTCACGTCAATACCATCGACGGGATTCAATGGTATCGACTCTGCATGGATCAAAAACCCTCGCGAGGCTCGGGCATCACTTTCTTGCTGTTGTTGTGTCAATACCATCGACACGGCCGTCGATGATATCGACTTTACTGAGACAAAAACTTCTATAAATCTTCAGGGATCTTGCGAGTATCGACATCCTAGTTGATACTATCAACCCCGTGGCATCTTTTTCTTCGGTGTCCCTGTTGGTAGGTCGATACCATCGACAAGGCCGTCGATGGTATCGAATCAGAAAAATTTCTGCAGTCAGTTCCCTGTACCCATGTCGCTACCATCGACACAATGGTCAATAGTATCGACTCTACCTCAGTCCTGCACACTGAACAAATGATCAAGGTATCATTTTTACACTACAAACAAAATTAAACAAAACTAACTCGTAAATGCAAAGGAAAATGAAGAAACTACCAATGGTTGGGTTGCCTCCCAACAAGTGCCCTTCTTTAACGTCTTACGCTAGACAAACTCAAGCTTATCTTGCATCCTTAAGTGCTATGAGTTTGACCTCATGCACTTTCCTCGCGTAGTCCTTGCCAAATTAAAGCTTTAACCTTTGTCCATTAACTAGAAATGTCATCTCCCCATCGTGTACTAAGATGGCACCATGCGACCGTACTTCTTCCACAACAAAAGGTCCACTCCACCGGGATTTCAATTTCTCGGGATACAGCTTCAACCTCGAGTTGAACAATAACACACGATCTCCCTTTTTGAAAGTACGCACTTGAATGTGTCGATCATGAATTAGTTTTGTCCTCTCTTTGTAAATTTGTGAGTTTTCATATGCATTCATCCTCAGCTCATCTAACTCATTAAGCTTTAGCATTTGCTTCTTCCCTACCTCATCATAAGTCAAATTAAGCTTCCTTAGTGCCCAGTGTGCCTTGTGTTCCATCTCTACTGGTAGATGACAGGCCCGCCCATAGGCCAACCTAAAAGGCATAGTATCTATAGGTGTCTTATATGCGGTCCTATACGTCCATAATGCATCTGGTAGCAAAGTACTCCAATTCTTTCTTGTCGAAGCCACTGTGCGCTCCAAATTTTTCTTGATTTCTCTATTTGACACTTCGACCTGCCCTTCTGTCTATAAATGGTACGGGGTACCAACATTATGCTTCACCCTGTACTTTCTTAATAATGCAGCAAACTTTTGATTCTTGAAATGGGTGCCTCCATCGCTAATAATCATCCTTGGCACACCAAATTTGCAGAAAATGTGATCTTTTACAAACCTGCACACTACAACAGTGTCGTTAGTCCTTGTGGGTATTGCCTCTACCCACTTCGATACATAATCAACAGTAAGTAAAAGGTACAAATTAGAGTTTGAGGACACAAAGGGTCCCATAAAATCGATGCTCCAAAGATTAAATACCTCAACTTCTTGAAACACGTTGAGGGGCATCTCTTGCCGCTTAGAAATATTACCTTCCCTTTGACAGGAATCACATCTTCGCACATAGTCGTAGGTGTCCCGAAAGAGTGTAGGCCAATAAAGACCACTCTCTAGCACCTTGGCCTTCGTTCTTGAACTTGCATGATGACCACCGGTTGGTAATGTGTGATAATGACTAAGTACATTGTCATATTCTATCTCCGGTACACACCTGCGCAAAACATCATCCCTGCATTGCTTCAACAAAATGGGATCATCACAGAAATAATATCTCAAAGAATGGAAATTTTTCTTTTTCTCTTGATAAGTCCAATCATCTGGGATTATTTTACAGGGAAGATAATTAACAATATATGAAAACCATGGGTCCTTGGATTTTACAGAAAGGATTTGCTCATCAGGGAATGTCTCGGTGATGGGTATATTGATGTCCTTCTCATCTACCCATTCTAACCTAGACAAGTGGTCCACAACCACATTCTCAATCCCCACCTTATCTTTAATTTCAATGTCAAATTCTTGTAACAATAAGATCCACCTAATCAATCTGGGTTTGGCATCTTTCTTTTCCATCAAATATTTTATGGTGGCGTGGTCCGTCCATACCACAACTTTTGACCCTACTAGGTATTTCCAAAAAATTTCAAACGCAAAAACAACGGCGAGAAGTTCCTTTTCAGTTGTGGTGTAGTTAAGTTGTGCTTCGTTTAAAGTCTTGGATGCATAGAAAATCACAGCGGGTTTGTTTTCAAAACGTTGCCCGAGAACAGCCCCTACTGCAAAATCTGAAGCATTGCACATTAGCTCAAAAGGCTTTGTCCAATCCGGCGTTTGAACAATAGGTGCGGAAATCAACTTTTCTTTCAGTACATTAAAAGCATGCAAACATTTTTCATTGAAATCAAATATCGCATCTTTCTCAAGCAGTTCCCGACAATGGTTTAGTGATTTTCGAGAAATCTTTAATAAAGCGGTAGTAAAATCCTGCATGACCGAGAAAACTCCGTACCCCTTTAACCGAATTAGGTGGGGGTAATTTTGAAATAACCTCAATCTTGACTGGATCCACCTCCAGCCCTTTGCTAGACACCTTGTGTCCAAGCACAATTCCCTCACTAACCACCATATGACTTTTCCCAGTTGATAACTAAATGCGTGTCCTCACATCGTTGTAAAACTTTATCCAAATTATACAAGCACTCATCAAATGACGCACCATAGATGGAAAAATCATCCATGAAGACCCCTAAACAACGCTCAACCATATCAGAGAAAATGGCAAGCATACATCGCTAAAAGGTTGTTGGTGTGTTGCACAATCCAAAAGGCATACGGCGGTATGCAAATGTTCCGTAGGGACAAGTGAAGGTAGACTTCTCTTCATCCTTATGATCAATGGAGATCTAATTGTAGCCAGAGTAGCTGTCTAGAAAACAAAAATGAGATCGACCAGCCAGTCGCTCTAAGATTTGATCGATGAACGGAAGAGGAAAATGATCCTTTAACGTAGCAGAGTTCAATCGATGGTAGTCAATGCACACACGCCACCCGGTTACCAGTCGGGTCGTGACCGGCTCATTTAACAAGTTGTGAGTGACAGTGATTCCCCCCTTTTTAGGGACTACCTGTGTGGGGCTTACCTATGTTGAATCAGAGATAGCATAAATGATGCATGTAGAAAGGAGCTTGATAACCTCCTTCTTGACTACCTCCATCATGCTTGGATTGAGTCTACGATGTGGCTGGATTACAGGTTTAGCTCCTTCCTTGAGCCGGATCTTGTGCTGGAAAAGTGGAGGGGAGATCCTCTTAATATCCGCAACTGACCACCCGAATGTGCCATGGTAGTTCTTCAGCACGATCAGCAATTGCTCCTCTTCATCGGCACTCAAATATGCCGAAATAATCATCGATAATCTTTCACCATTAGCTAAGAATGTATACTTCAAATGGGGAGGCAGTGGCTTTAGTTCTAACTCTGGTGGACTGATCAATGATGATTGAAACGGTGGTGGGAGGGGCCCAAGATCTTCATAATACTTGGCATAGTAGCACGAAAGCACTTTAAGCATTTTGATGCATTCTTGTAACGACTTTCTTCTCATCCAGTCATGCATTATGTTGACAAGGCAAGCTACAAGGGGCAATTCTGGATAGGCGTCAAGGATCGAACTTGCTATTGCATCATCTTCGGTAGAAAGTGGAATTTCCTCCTCTTCATCATTTGGGTATCCCACAGCTCTACAAAGAGAGACAACCTTGGTTTGTTCCATAATATCTACAGCTAGTGTCCCCTTATCTACCTTGGTCATTACATGAGCCATATCTAAAAATGGCTTCCCTAGACAAAGAGAAATTTTCTGGTCAAAATGTTTCACCATGCGACACTGCTCCTTTGCCTTTGCTTGTGTTGTACTTGGGGGCATAACCATTTCAAATCGGTCATCCGTGATTCCCAATGTCAGACAGCCTCTTCCCATCTCAAGTATCATATCTGCAGTAGCTTGGAAGGGTCTTCCAAGGAGTAGCTCATTTCCTTGTTCATCTTGCATTTCCATTACCACAAAATCTACTGGAAATACAAACTTGTCAACTTTAACCAGAACATCCTCGCAAATACCATACGGCTTAACCACGGAATTGTCCGCTAACTGAATCATCATGTTACTATGTCTCGATTCTTTAAGTCTCAGCTTCTTAAAAGTAGAAAGAGGCATCAAATTGATACTTGTCCCGAAGTCACACAATGCTTCTCCGAACTTCACCTTACCGATGTAATATGAAATATTGAAGCAGCCCGAATCTTGTCTTTTAGGTGGCAATGTGCCCATAATGAAGGCGCTCACTTGCTCCTTAAGAACCACCACTTCTGTATCAGGAATCTTCCTCTTCTTTGTGATTATATCTTTCAGAAACTTTCCATAAGAGGGTATCTTCTCTATTACTTCTAACAATGGAATGTTGACAGAAAGTTTCCTAAAACTATCTAGGAACTTCTTGAACTGAGCATCCACTTTCTTAGCCTTCACACTGTTTGGATACGGGACTGGGACAGTTTTTGCCCTCTGATGTGGTAGCATGTATGGTGTCCTCTGTTGAGTCTCTTCCCCAGCAATGGATTCTGGTTTGGCATCCTCTACCACATCCTCTATCGGCTCTGTGATTGTAACCTCCTTTGTGGCCTCACATGTGGTTTCTGGCTGGGGTGTGCTCAGTTCATCGGCCCTGGGGTTTAAAATCTTCTTTCCACTCTGTATCAGAATTGCCTTGGCTTGTTGATTTCCTCCTGGAATATTTATATTTCTGGGAAAATCTTGTTGTGTTGGCTTTTTCAGCTTTGGTATCTGAGCTGCCATCTATGCTAACGATGTCTCTATAGTTCTCATCTGAGCCCCATGACTTTGTAAGGTCTGCCCAAATTGATTCATAAATTCTCCTTGTTGCTTAATCTATTGACCAAACGTGCTCATGAGCTCTTGATTCTGCTTGATTACTTGATTGAGCAACTCATTGCTCTTGTCATCTGTCGGCGGTTGTGGTTTTGCATCGGGGTCCTACAGGAAATTGTTTGGGTCCTTCCATGAAAATTTCTTATCTTTCCTCCAAGAATAATCATTGTTTATGTACCCCTGTTGCTGGCACATAAATTTCACATGTGCTTCATCATCAGATTCAGCGTCTTCCTTTTCTAGCAATTTCTTGGCTAAAAGGTTCATCTTCTCATTCAGTTCCTTGATGGCCTTTGACTCACCTGCAACTCGAACATATTCTGGTGCATCTCTATCACCCCAGGACTGCTTTTTGGCCATGTTCTTCAAAATCTCCCAACACCTTGTACCTGTGTTGTTTAAGAAGAGCCCCGAACCTACTGAATCTAGGTTGCTTATATCATGCTCAGAAAGAGAAAAATAGAAAACCTTGACATGTTTCTCCTTATCAAGCCCATGATGTGGGCACCTCCTCAGTATTATTTGAAAATGTTCCCAAGTCTCAGAATACGTCTCCCCGACTTTCTGGCTGAAGTTGTGGATCTTTCTTATAAGATCATTAGTCTTCTCGGGTGGAAAGAATCTCTCAAAGAACACCTCGACCATATGATCCCATGACTCCACATACTCGTCGTCCAAGTTATGCAACCATTCTCGGGCATTTCCCGCTAGAGAGCTAGGAAATAATTTCAAATAGAGTGTCTCTTGTGGGAACTTGTCGATTTTGATCATATCACAGTTCTCCACGTACTGGCTAATGTGAGTCACAGGATCTTCATTTTTAAGCCCGTGAAATGCATTTTATTTAACCAAATTTATTAGGCCTGGACCGATCTTATAATTGGGAATGTTGATAGCCTGCCTCTTGATCGGCCCTTTCGATGCAGATGCAGAAGATGCCTTGATCTTCTCCCAGATTGTCTATTCCTCAGCCATAGCTTCTGGTTCAGAGTCTGAATCTATATCCTCAGGTTGATCTTGAATGTTGTTCTCCTCGTCGTATGATCCCCAGAATGGGACCTCTGGTGATGGTTGTGTGTAGTCTGTACTACGCGTCTTCACCATGCACTAGTACTTGCACAGTAATAAATTTGATTTAGTACAATACTAGACGATTACCAAATATGAAAGATGAACGATGAATTTAAAAAAAAAATAACAAAATAAAATGTGGCCTAGAGTGGCCACTTGGAACACTCGTAGTGCCGACAGTTGTCGTGTCCCCGACAACGGTGCCAAAAACTTGACACGATTTTACCGTGTGTATAACGCAAGTATACGCGTCAGAGTAATATAGGCCTTTGTGAAGCCCGAGTCGAACACAGGGACACTGAACTATCAGTAGACTATTTACTAACCACTCGTAATCAGCTAGACCAATTAGAAGGTTTTGAGAGTAGATTGAAAAATAAAAGCAAAATAAAAGAAAACAAAGCAATCGATTAAATGTTTAGTTTAATCAAATTAGATGGAAATCTTTAGGATTATGGTTTCACCGTGGGTTCTCGTTGTATTTATTCCTACATAGTTAATCAAACTCATCTCTCATTCCGGGTAGTGGCATGTAGTCAGAATTATTCACTGTCGTGATACAATTCACTACCTGAATCTAGGTCAGTTCAACTGTCGTAGTAACCTATACCCTAAACTAGGTGCATGAAGACCAAACTCTGGGTTTCCACCATTAACCGTACATCACCTTGTTCAAGGGATTTATTCATTAATGTGAATTTCGTCTCTTTTCAACCATTAATTCTTCTTTCAAAGCAATTAAAGACATTAGATTATCGTTAGGGTGATTAATCATAATGATATAATGGAGAAAGCAAAATCATACCACGGATTTAAGAGACAAAATATGAATTACTTATGATAACAATGTCATACAACAATTACCCGGGCTACTCCCAGTCCTAAAGACAAAGGGGATTAGCCCCGCATGTTTATCTCAAAACAAGACATGATGGAAGAAAGGGAAAACATGGAGAAAATGGGGATGAAGTTATGTAAACCCCTGAACAGAGAAGATCCAAGCTTTCCTTGACGTAGAGTATGCAATCTACAACCTTCCGGCGGTGGAAAATGTCTTCTTCGGCTCTCAGAACGATCGGGGCGTGCTTCTGGACTTTGTTCTCCTCTCCACACCTTAGGACTTGTGCAGTGGCTAATGACATGATAGATCGCCCCTGGCTGCCGTCCTTAGGTATAAGCACCAAATTAGATCTCCGAAATATCATCACTGTTGGATTCGGGCCGATCTGGAACAAAAACTAATCTGACATTGTCGATACCATCGACGTGGGTCGATGGTATCGACCCGTCATGATATCAGCAAGTTCTCTTTGTTCTCTGATGCTCTGCCTGATGCAGACTCGATACCATCGACGTGGGTCGATGGTATCGACACCTTTAGGTGTCGGTTTTGTCACCTTTCCGACACTAAAGCTGTAGAACGTCGATAGTATCGACTTTTGTGTCGATAGTATCGACAGGTTGATTGCTGGTCGCTGAAGGTATCTCGATACCATCGACTCAATATCGATAGTATCGACTCATCTTGGCTCCTTAAGGCTGTCTCACTGTGACTGTGTCGATACCATCGACATAGGTCGATGGTATCGACAGCTGTGTATACTCGTTTTTCCTGAAATTGCAAGACAAGACCAAATCAGCTAAGCTAAAACCCATTATCATAATCATTTATACTCATAAAGATAAAATATGAGAGATTTGATACAGAATGAAATTATAGACTCAAGTAAGTGAATTATGTGATACTAACCACAAAAATGACTAATAAACACATAAAATGCATGTAAAACAAGTCTATAAATGTGACTCAAAATCATCACATCAATGCCCTCTTGGGTAGTACTTTACTCTACTATGAGAAGCCTTTTATACTCAGATGCCCTTATTTCATATATTGCTCGATTTTCTTTTAGTATGCACATACCAGCTTTTGCTTATGTTTCCTTTTCTTCTCCTTTTTGTGGGGTATGCTTCCATCCCTAGGTTTAGATCAAGGAGAGGATAAGCAAGGTGGACTTGGACAACAACCTTTGCAGCTGAGCTTTTGGGAGACTTGAAAGAGGTGGTTAGATGATCCTCAGCTAGATCCTTATTTGTTTATATTATATTTCCTTCGACTCACTCATGTATGGTGTAGTGATGTATAATGATATCAAGCTTTGTAATAGTTAGATAAATTTCTCTTCCGCTGCTACCTTTTTGTGTTATGATACATGCATGTCGAATGAATTGGTTATCATCTCTTCGGTGAAAAAAATTTATGTGGCGCTTGATTCAAATAATGTTGCCTTTTTATTTCTAGTAGGGAGTGGTTCCCCTATGGGATCTCACTCCTTACAGTTTGTTTGTGTGTCCTTATATTATAAATTTTTAAAAATATTTTTTAAGTCTGAAGTTTGTTTACCATGTGTGCATCAATTAATATGTTGAAAAATAATTGAATTTTTTTGAAAAAAAAACTTAGTATTAATCTTTGTAATTTCTTATACAACAGTTTGAAACCAAACTAAATTGAACCAAACTACAAATCAATAGTTCAATTTGTTTTTGTCTTAGTGTAGTGAATGGTTCGATTCAGTTTGAAAGTTTTGTAAACTGATATGTATGGTTCCATTTGTAATTTTAGTGATAAACCAAATCAAATCGGACTATGCCCACCCCTAATGTATAAACAATTATTTTGAATAGTTGTAAACTCATAGCTTCCTGCATCATGTGTCATTTAAGGATGGAAAGAAACCAACGGTTTTTTGGGATAAATATGTGACAAGATATAAGCTTTAAGAAGGTCTCTACTCCTCTAACTCTTGCTGGAAAAATTTGTGAACATTATAGGTGATGCTTCCAGTGCTCATCAAGTATGAACATCCTCCTGAGTTTTCACATCTTTAACTTGAACAATGATTCCTTTCTATGAAAAGGATCACAAAGTTCAAAGAGTATTAAGAGACTACTTCTCCAGGGTATGATTTGATGTGCACTTGATTCCTAGACCTGTCAAATGGATGGTTGGGTTGGGTTTGAGTTGGGTCATTGCGGGTGCGGGTCAAAAAGACTCAGTTTTAAATAGGTGAAAGAAAAGCATACCCAAATCCAACCCAATGTGTTACGGGTCAATCCATTGGTACCCATATAAAATGTGTCCAATGAAAAATGTGTTGCTAGTTGCTTCTCTTAACACTGAAAATAACAATTAAGACAGCTTACAACTATATTTTTAATGTCAAATATAATACAAAGGAACCAACCAACTACTATAATTGATGTCAAACCAATAGATTAGTTGTAAATTTATGGTTATATGAAATTAAAGAGGAAGAAAGATACAAATGCTAGTTGTTGAATTTTGATGTAAAATGAGGGAGATTAATGTACTTCTCATACATAAAATAGCATAATAAGCAACACATAATTTTTTCATTTAACATTAACCATTCTTATTTCTATTTTAACACGAAACAAAAGGAAATCTTTATGCAATTAAAGGCAAATATTTAAGTTGTGTTAAATTAGAATTATCTTTCAATATCTTTATATATATATATATATATATATATATATATATATATATATATATATATATATATATATGTGTGTGTGTGTGTGTGTGTGTGTGTGTGTGTGTGTGTGTGTGTGTATTTTTATATGAGTGATTTGAAGTGGATGGTAAATTTTATTACCCGGATTTAACTTAAACAAGTCGAGCCACGGGTGTTTGTGGATTTTGACCAAGTTTAACAGGTCTATTGATGTCCATGTCGAAGTTTATGATGTTTGATGGTGTTTCCGCCTTTTGTGGGATATCTTGGTTTCTTTCTTTCTTTTTTTGGTTATGCTGAAAGTGATGTTGTAAGTGGAGCCCACTCTTGGCTTGCTTGGTGAAAGTACTTAATCATGATGGTTCTATGGGTGCTCTCTTCCCTTGGTTTTTATTTCTAGCGGGCTGCTGGCCTGCTCTAATGGGTTTTTCCAAGAGGTTCTCACCCCCTTAATACTCTGGTTTAGGAGGGCACCTTTGGCGCGTCATTGCGTATGTCTATTTTTTTTAGTCTTAGGGAGACTCGCTCTCCCTCTTTCTGAAACAGGTGTCAAAGTCCAGATGACCCAAGGAGTTGGTAATTACAGTGCGCTCAGGGAGATTCGAATCCGAGTCCCCCAAGGAGGACAAGCAGGACCGAACCACCTGAGCCACAATGTCCGGTGCGTATGTCTATTTTATCTTACGAGGTGTATGGGTTTGCATTCATCCTGTTATCTTACCATTAGAAGCGATGACAATTATTGGAAGAAAAAAAATCTGCATGCAGGCGGCCGCCAAGAGTGATTTATTATGGAGCAGGAAAATCAAACAGCTACAATTAACTGTAAATTAACCTATATCTGAGTGGCTAGAAAGTGAAAACTTTCATTTCCTAATTGAAGACGGTGAGGTCAGAATTAAGCAGAGGTGTTTTGAAACAACTAAAAGCAGCAACTGCAACGGTTTGGGACACAACATCTATATTATAGATCATTATTTCGAACTCGGAAGCAAGCTTGACAGGACGGGTAACTGGTTTTAATTGATATAAATAAACACTGACCGAGTAAAACACGAGACGAGAATCTGGCGCTCAGTAGTTGCTTGTTCGACGAAAACTTTAGTTCAGTGCAAGATTTGGCCAAAGGCATTATCTTGAGCGAAACGCAAACCACGTACCACCGGAATTCCCTTGGAAGTCAGCAGCCAGATTCACAAGTCACAAGTGGGACCTTATTTTGGCATGTAGTTGATTTTTTTTTTTTTGATAAAGGGTGTTTGTCGCTTTTTATTTATTCATATCAGATAGAGCAATAACTATAATGTTCGCATCAAAGTCCTCAAGCACAGTCCGAGGATCTTCTAAGCAACATGCATGAGCGGTTAAGGCATGGGCAACCTCATTACCTTGCATACGGATAAAACAACAATGAAAAGATGATAGATGTAAAGACTAACGGCAAATGTCCTTGTATCCCCATCCCCACCCGCCGGCCTTCACTGCGTGAACCAACATAGCGCTATCGGTCTCGACGATCAGAACATTTAGGCCTAGGTTCAAGGCTAACCGAATCTCATCTAGGACTGCAATTCCCTCCGCACTAAGCAATGAGAACGCATGGTCCATATGGGATCGGTACGTAGCCTTGATATCCCCTAGGTGGTCCCTAAAGACAGTTCCAATCCCTGCACTGCTACCGTTGCGGACACTGGCATCTGCATTCATCTTGAAACACCTCTGTGGCGGAGGGTTCCAAGCTGAAACATCCATACCATCCTCGCGATGATCCTCTCTGCGTGAAGCCGACGAATGTCGCCCGTACTCCTCCACCAATGTGAGAAAGCTGGCTGCAAGTGCTGGAATATACGGCTGCTGGGGATCGAAAACATGTTTATTTCTGGTTGTCCAAGCTATCTATAGCAGTGTCGCTCCTTCCTCCCTTCTCCTCAAATCATCATCATGTAGAAGCTCCCTAGTAAACTCCCCACCCTCCATGCCCATGTGGAGCGGCCAAACTAACTGTCCCGCCGCCCAAACGGGACCCACTGAAGCACAGAGCAAGAGGGCGTGAGTGGAATCCTTTGTATGAAAAAGGCAGTGTGGGCATAGATCGTCTTAGGCTGCGTTCCTTCTGCACAAGGTTGCCTTTGTTGGTAAAATGTCTCTGAGCACTCGTCATATGAAGTGTTTAACCTTTGGAGGCCAGTGTTGCTTCCACACTCTTTTTCAATCATCCTCTTCCAGGTCATCAATTAGATCTTCCCATGTGTGCATAAGTCTGTATGTGTTGTGCATTGTAAACTCTCATCTGCTCTCACTGTCTCAGCATAGAGTATCAGCGTCCTCCTGACCACTCAAAAGTATGGCACGAATCATGGAACGTATGTGAGGAGGGAACATGTCTGTCAAGGCAGTCTCATCTCACTGACCCGTCTCTGCATCTATCAACCCCGCGACTAAAGTGTATGTAACCGGCCCCTGCATCAGATAGCGGTGCATTGTCCCACCCAGTTGTGGGATCCATTTGTCACTATATATGTCAATGCTCCTCCCCGATCCCACCCGCCACAGAAAGCCCAGCTTGGCCAGCTGCAACGCCCCCCAGATGCTCCTCCACATGTAGCTGGGTGCACCTCCCCTTGCCGAGTGAACGACCGTAGTGTGCCAGTAGTATTTCTCCTTCAGTATACAGTTAACCAACGATCTCTCCTTAGTAGCGAGATGTCATCCCCGTTTTGCCAAAAACGCACTATTAAAAGCTGGTAGGCCCCGGAATCCCATCCCTCCATACTCCTTTGGTCTGCAAAGTCTCGCCCAGCTGAGCCAATGAATCTTCCTTTCACCCTCCTTAGCTCCCCACCAAAAACATGCTATCATATAATGTATCCCATCTATAAGTCCTTCAGGAAGCTTGAAAATGCCCATCAAGTAAGTGGGAATAGCCTGGATCACTGCTTTAATAAGAACCTCTTTCCCTGGCTTGGACAGCAACTGTTCCTTCCATCTCTGCAATTTTTTTCATACTCTGTCCTTAATCTCAGCAAATACCACCTTCTTAGACCACCCCACAGCTGTAGGTAAACCCAAATATTTCTCATGTCGGTCCACCTTTCCTGCCCCAAGCATATTCTTTATAGTGTCCCTCCTTTCCGGCTCCACATTGTCACTAAAGGAAACTTCAGTCTTTTCAGAATTAATTTTATGCACGGATGCCCTCTCATATTGGCTGAAAATCTCAGCTAAAACAGAGCATTCTTCTAAGGTATCTCTATTAAACACGATGCTATCATTAGTGAATAAGAGGTGAGAAACACGCGGCGCAGTCCGACATGCCTTAATGCCATGAATCCTCTTTGCCTGAACTACATTTAAAAGAGATAAAGAGAGAGCTTCAGTGCAAAAAATAAAGAGATAGGGAGAGATAGGGTCACCTTGGCGTAGTTCCCGAGTCGGTCTTGTAGATCTCCTCTTTTTACCATTGATGACAAATCTGTGTGAAACACTAGCCATGCACTCATGTACCTTAGTCCTCCACCTTACAGGAAATCCCATCCTCTCCATCAGCCTCCCCAGAAAAGACCACTCCACCCTATCATAAGTTTTGCTCATGTCAAGCTTGAGCACCAACAGTCCCTCTTTTCCCCTCTTTATGTGCTTCATGGTATGAAATAACTCATATGCCACCAAAGCATTATTAGTAATCAACCTTCCTCCAATAAAAGCACTTTGGTTTTTGGAAATATTATTATTCAGCAACAGCTTCACTCTATTGGCCAGGACTTTCGTGATGATTTTATAAGAGACATTACACAGGTTGATAGGGCGATACTCAGAAATGCAGATCGGCACCTCTATCTTCGGAATAAGTACTATATATGTCTCATTGATCTCTTCCAGGCTGCGCTCTCCTCTCCACCATCTAGCTATAAAATCAACCACACTCTTCTTTACCATGCCCCAGATTTTTTAGTAAAAAATTGCCTTCATGCCATCGGGTCCAGGAGCTTTATTGGGGTGCATTTGCTACAGGGCTTGTCATATCTCACTTACTAAAGGGGTCTGCTCCATACGTGTGACATCTTCATCTTGTAGAACTTCATACATGCCGTCCAGAAATTCCTCCATGCCATCCGCATGTGATGTCAAAAAAAAGAGGTGAAAAAAGAAGTGATCACCCCCTCAATCTCCTCAGCATCTGTCTGCCAGCTACCATCCTCCTTGAAGATGTCGTCAATGGTGTTCCTTCTTTTTCTCTGGCTAGCTTTATGATGAAAGTACTTTTTATTTTTGTCACCATCCCTCATCTCATTAGTGCGTGCTCTAGCATGCCAGAAGCTCTCCTCCCACCGTTGTAATTCCTGTAGTTCTTTTGCCAGCTGAGTGCATTCATGTATCATATCATGAGAAGGTAGCCCATTCTGTGCTTGTGCTAGATCTTTCTCAGTCCTTCGGATTCTCTTCTTCATATTCCCAAATTTTTCCTTAGCCCAGTAGCTCAGTCTTTCCGCAAACCCCCTCGTCTGTGACAACAGGCCACCATCTAGATTTTCCTTCCATGCCTGTTCCACCACCGTCCTACATTCTGTAGAAGATAGCCATAGAGTCTCAAATCTGAAACTCTTCCCCCTATCCTCCACTTGTCTTGATTTCTCTGCCCATAGATAAATCTGCCTATGGTCTGAGTTGCTAATAGGAAAATTCTTTACCCTCCTCATATTAAAGATGTCACACCACTCCCTATCTACCACTTGTCCAACCTTTCCATGATGAGATTGTCAGCGTGTAAGCCTCGCCGCCAAGTGAATTTGCACCCCGTGGACCCCAAATCAATAAGTTGACAACTATCAATAGCATCCCTGAAATTCCTCATCTGTCATTCATTGCATGGTTGACCCCCTTGTTTCTCATGTCGTGCAGTGATCTCATTAAAGTCTCCACCAAACACCATAGGCCTGTGAGAGGCCATGCGCAACTCTCCCATAAGAGCCCAAGTCTGAGTCATGTCCTATACTCTCGCCCAGCCATAGACCCCAGCAAAGAAGTAATTGTACTCTGGATTTCTCTCATCAATATCATCATAAATATGATGATCATAGAAGGATTTTATTGTCACCCTATCACCTCTCCACCACAGCCCCAGACCACCAGATTTGCCCCTCTTATCCACCCCAAAACCACTGTCATAACCACAGGATCTTCGAACTCTGTCTTGCTCTGTACTCTTGCACATGGTTTCCACCACAAAAACTATGTCAGACATCTCTCTCCAGCATCTCCTCTTGAGAGAGTTCATCGTTCCACGGCAGCCCAGACCCTGGATGTTCCATGCCAAGATTTTCTTTGTTGTTCATGGGTCTGGGCCATCCCATAACCCGTTACTTGCTTGCCGGACACAGCTGCCATGTCTTCTGATGTACGAGATCTCTTGACCATGCTTTGCTCAGACTCCTCAAAACCTGTTGCAAATTCATCCACCCCTACTCATCCTCGTTTTAGACTTGATTGTCCCTCAGACGTGCGCATCTTCACTCTAGGACCACCCAGCCTGTCACCCCTCTGAGTAAACCTCCTCCATCTTCCTTTTTCTCCTGCCTTGGCCATTGCCTTCTTCTCCTCAGTAGATTTCTCAGTATGTCGCTCGTTATCAGTAACCCCATTGATGAGGACCTTCTCCATGCAGATGCTAGGTTCCCTTCCTCCACCTGACTAGTGATCAGTTCTTTCCCTTCCCGCTCCATCTCCTTTCTCACTCCCAGTGCTTTCTTGACCACAGGGTGCTAACGGTTCCACCAATCTGTCCGACGACCTGCTGCCTCCCTCCACTCCCGTACTTGCTGCTATGGTCACCCTCTGTTGTTATCCATCACGATCATCAGTAGTTTGTATCAGACTCGGGATTGTTGTCTTTGAGATCACCTTCGGTTGAGTGTGCCCCTCTGTCCCGGTTGTAGCCGTCGTTCCCTCCTCCCCATCAATCCTCTCCTCCTCCACCATCAGAAAGATGGTTTCCAGGTCATTTCATGAGAATTGAACCCTTGATGTCGTGTCTTCCTCCTCCCCCGTCTCCCTGTGTGATTGTCTGTTGGACATGGTTCCCCTCGAACCATTATAGGAACTACATTGGTCTCCTTCATCCTCCCTCTTCCCCTTCACCCTCGGCTTCGTGGTGAAAGCCAAAGTTCTCTTCTCGCTGTCCCGCCCGAACAACTCTTCCTTAATTAGGATCGCCCACCTCTTCACCGGGGAGGCCTTAATACAAGGCCCCCATAGTCAATGATGAGCATCATCTTCCTCCTCAGCTATGTCCACACAATCCTTCTCCAAATGTCCGATGATGCCGCATCTAGAGCAGAAGTTAGGCATCCGCTCACAGCAGATCTTGATTGAGACGATATTTCCTTTAGCATCCCTGATCTTTTATTTCTGCCTTGGGGGCTTTGTGATGTCCAGAGTGACCCAGATTCTGCAAGACGTGTCCCACCCTAGGTCTTTGCGGTCTACGGCCACCACCATTCTGATATTCCCCGCTACCACCTTGATAGCCTCCTCCTTCCGATAGCCAAGAGACATGTTGTACAGCCTGACCCAGAAGGTGCACATGTTCAGTTCTAGGGCCTCTGGCATGTCCTCCGCTTGTATACTCCTCGTGACGAGGAGGTGATTGTCAAAGTTCCACGGCCTCTCCTGCAACACCTTCTCCTTGTCCCGCCAATGCAAGAATTGAACAACGAACAGGTTGCTCGAGATTTGCCTGAAGCTCGCCTCCTTCCTCAGTGCCCAGGCATTGATTAGGGTTTGTTTGAGCATCGGGAGGTTGTAAGGTCTTTGCGTTTCTAGCCTACCCACGACGGAAAGTTCCAGATGATCGCCGCCCGTCTTGATCTATGCCGTTGTGAAGTCCAAGACATTAGTTTCTTCTTCTTCCCTGACTCTCAGTGCCGCATACCACTTCACAAGATCGTCCTCCATGGCTCCATGTGATGAGTACCTCAGGTTGTGTCACTCAGAAATCCCTAAGTAAGTGACCTGGGATCTTCTCCTACAACATGCTCCTAAAAATTCTAAGCCCATCACACGCCCGACATAAGTACATGCCTAAGTGAGTAATCATTTCTAGTGGATCAAATACCCCCTATGTTTACGATGTTGACGTGGGTCCAAAATGGCTGTAACTGAGGTGGGTTCCAGGTTAACAAAAAAGGAATGCATGAGAACACAAGAGTGGAGCCATGTTTTCAACTTAAATGATTGCCCTCATTATTTGATGATGACAAGGATGACTTTTAGTAATATCCATATGTAAATTAAGAATTGTGGTTCATGGTCCTTATGTAGCATTACTTATTGTACTATTTAAGAATATGTGTGTACGTGTGCATAAATATATATAATTTTCTTTATACAAAATATTTAAATAATGATCTACTTTTAATCTTGAGCTCATGCAAAACTTTTATTCAAACTGAAAGAAATTTTTATGACAACAATGCATGTGATTGCAGCGAGTTAGACATGTGTAGATCATTACCATAGAGATTGGGTTATAAAGCATTGCACTTTTAGTTTTTGATGACCTAACTCAAACATATAGAGCAACAAAAGCTAGAGATGGATGTCGAATTTGAATATTGAGCACTAACCAATACATGTTGAGAACAAACAACCTAGTTTCTATTAAACGTTAAACATATATCATATTTAAACATATGTTGCCACTACTTAGTTTAAACTAAAATAAGACCGAATTTCTTGTCATCCATGGCTGCATGCTTTAAGTGAAGCCCATATTGGTTATCCGTAGGAACCCTTGGTCGTGTTTGGGTTACAAGTAAATCTTATAGTGGACCATCTGAAAGCATTGGTTATAATTTTATATACTCCCTGTCCACTAGCGAGAAGCATTTCGCTTTCAGATGAATGTTGCCCCGCGCAGATTAGCTTTGGTGGCTGATTTTTTTTTTGGGGGGGGGGGGGGGGGGGCTTTAGAACCCACTTTGATATGGTGAATATCAACTACAATTAACTCTATTAATACGTCTCCTAGGATTTCCGCTCTAGGTGATTCGCGATCTAGGGACCTCTCCCCTCGTTCACCGAGGCGGAATCCTCTATTGCTCTTCCAGGTACTCTCTTCATTTTACTACCCTATTATTGTGAAACAACCTCATAACACAAGAATTGTGACCTCTTGAAAACCAAGTTGCAAGTGGCAAATAAATTGATTAGTATGAAAAAGTAAAAATATTTATAGGAAGGAATATTGCTTATGAAACAAAAATGTAATAACAAAATGTGTATAAAAATGCCTCAATGTTCTACATGCCTTGTTTGATGGGTGTAAACTAGAAGTTGTATCATTTTACCATATTATTGTGAGGACATGCTTTTTACTTACCCTTCTAAGAAATGTTTAAAAGCTTAGAACACAAAAAAATGGGTTGTGGGGAAGTGGACTTCATAGTGGGTTGCTTGACATTGTTCATTAACAAAGCCCTCATATTTCTCGCTATCAATCATTTGTCTCATTGGTGAACCAAACATTGTAGAGATGAAATCATCCCAAGAGAGAACCTAATGATTGGTCCATTCCACTCATGATGAGGACACCCTTATCTTCATCCCTATTTCAAAATAAAGAAGAATAACATCAACCCATGCTAGTAGTGTCCTAATACTTGCCTCCACACTTGGTTGGTTTTAATACTGATGTTTTGTTGATGATCCATGTGATTGAGGTGACAACTGAGAGGGCCTACTAGATCGCATGGATATCTAATTAGATGTATACCTTGAGTTCACAATTATATTTCTCTAACTAGAGATAGTACATGTGGGTCCTAGGACCAGTAACTAGATTGCATTTGAGGGAGTAGTGCTTGCCCTCAAGAAGTGGTTGACATGATCAAATGTGGGGCATTTTGATGTAGGAGACAAAGACATGATATTGCATTTTGTATGAAATTGTTGCCATTTTATTATTTTCCATTAAGCATTATGTACTTTTATGAATTAAAATAAACCCCTTCCAAGTTAGTTTTCCCTTAAGTAATACAACAACTACATGTTAAAACGTAAAAAATGTTGAAATGTATATTTACTATACGTGTATTACTTACACCAGTATCCATCAATTACACACTTTTAAATTTTATATATTATAGATATTGGAATAAATTGTTTTGTAAATATAGATTTGGTTTCCATTTTACTAGCTTTTTTAGCCAAAATTGAGAACATTCATTTTGTCAAAATTTCACCTCGAGTCTAGTTCCCAGACAAAATGACTACCATAAACTCCTACACTTATCTGAATAGAAAATTTTTTGATGCACTTATTGATCTAACTAGATATAATAGAACATATATATTCTAGGGAAAAGTTCATAGGGCCGCATCAAGTGTGCACATGTCTTATAGCTTGATTTATTATCTCCATGATAGTTGTTATTGTTTGAACATATTATTTTATAATGTAAGCTTGTTGTTGCATAGTTGTTGTTTTTAGTGAGGGAAACACTCACAGACAAGGCCACTTAGTGACCCTTCCTAGTAGTGTAAAATTTTGGGCCTCAAGCACCAACACCCCCCACCAACAACAAGAAACAATTTTAAGTGTTAGGTTGATTAGCATGTTCAATGGGTAATCTCTTAAGATGTCGCTCTTAGAAAAGGGTCAGATCTAGGACACTTCGGTGGAAACTACCGTGTCGCACCACCTGAGTTACTTCTCTTTTAGGTAAAAATGATCTCATATTAAACCATGACATCATTACATATTGTGGTATACATTCACATGGAAAGTTATCTAGCATAAATGTTTCCTTACAAAACCCAAGACCAAATTGAGATGTATCGTGTGTGGTTGTTTATCCTTCACATTAAATATGTGATAGGTATAAGTAGGTAAAAGAATGAATTGAAGAGTCAAAATCATCAATCATTTGCATAATGGGGCCATGGACTTTGTTGGTTTCTTGATCTTTTTTGAAGTTAATCACATTCAGGGTGTTTGTTTCCAAGTCCAATTGTTTAAGCTTTTTCTTTGCAGCAAGCCTTACATTAGAGAATTTTGTGGAGCTTGCCAGCCAGCAAAGGCTAGCAACCAGGCATCATATGTTCCAATACAACAATTATGCATCCTCTATGATATCGGATATGGTTGATGTTTTAAGGAGTGGGACCCTATAGGAAAACCACTCACTAAATAGAATGATAGATATTAACCTCATGCCAAACACCATATAAATTTTTGTGAGGGATGAGACACTGAAATCTAAGTAGCCACTCACTAAATAGAATGATAGATATTATCCTCATGCCAAACACCTATAAATTTTTGTGAGGGATGAGACACTAAAATCCAAGTATGAGCTTGTATCATAAACTAGATATGTAGCAACAAAAACAAAACAATCTGAATATTACAAATCAAAAATCTAATATAGTTCTTCACCCACAAAGGGTGGAGACAAAGGAAAACTCAAAGAATTGAATCTACGTAAAGATTGGATATAGAGAGAGGATTGTCAATTCAAGCTTTATCTCCAAAGGTCTAGCTAAGCCTATACATGTGGTTGATCTAGATTAGCTACTCCTATATGTTATTCACCTAATTGGGTTGGGAACGTGCCCCAAAAAAGAATAACAAAAAAATTACTAGCAAAAAGTCAATATGTGATACTTAATATAGGAATTGGACAATAATGGATGAAAGACATCAATTAAAAGAAAGGTTCTTCAACAAAGATGGAGATTGATATATCCAAGTGGATTCTAGAAGAACCTCATATAAAATTATTCATAGTTATACGAAGAAACAAATATGTTTCAAATACTTTCCATATCAAAATGCCAACATATGTGGCATAAGCATAATATTACCATATAGGGCACATGTCACATCAGAATAATCATTTCCCAATCAACATACATTGATACAACTGCATTACTAGTGAAAACATAACAACATATGGCACTTGGGCACATGACACAAAACTAATTGAAAAAGGTGGATGATCTAAATCCCTATAGAGAAGCTCATAAACCCTCATGCTAATAATTAATTGGGTGGGTACATAACATGTTTAAGGTGCATAACCTAAGGATATATTAAATAACAAAAAAATTATATTACTCTGATGCTCTTGTTTTAGCATTATGTCATAGGAGAGTCAATTTTTGTCATATCAAATAATCAACTTAGGGTTTCCACCACAAAATGGAATAAAATATTCATTCATTGTAATTATGGTGCAAAGTGAATGAACATAAACAAGATACATCGAATTATAGTTGAATAAAAATCAATTACAAAAGATGTGTCTCAAATGAAATCAATTATAAGGGACATAGGTATTTCAAAGAGAAATGCTTTAAATAGGTCAGAGAAAGATAGAATAAAGAATCAGTGTACAATATGAATCAAAAAGATGTGGAACATACCTCAAATCATGCATCAACAGTCAAAGTCAACCATAGGTCTACACAATGTATCCTTGAACTATTATTGCATTAAATGTACAAATCATTAACTTGTGCATATATGTTAAACCAAAAAATATTATCTATTTATTACAATAGAAATAGGCCAAAAAGAACCCAACCAAATTAAGGATGTTAATATTCTAATTTCAAAACACATCTATTCCATCTTTTGAATTATAAATTAATTGTTACGAGTTATCTATGTTAAATTTATTTACTAATATTGAACTTGAAAATCCTGGTAGAATAACCATTGTACCCCACCTTCATGCATCATATATTGATACATGATAGGCCATTTTAGGTCATAGAACATTGATCAAACTAATGCGGTCATCCAGTAAAATTATAGGCTAAACAATACAATATCCCATGCAATGTGTGACAAAAGATAACACAAGTAGGGTTAGAAATGTAAAATCATTGATTTGTTCATCAACTTGTGCAAAACATGGATCTGAATTAGTATGATGTTATTAATGAATCATCACACTAATATTTTGGAAAACAACATCAGTAACCACACTCGTTGGGTTCCCTATCCCTTGTTGATTTTAGTGAGCCATTTAAAGGTTGTCATATGTGCCAAGATTAATCCAGTAGTAGTATCCATGGAAAGTCTAGAGGGGAAGTTTGGGAAATATAGAAGAATGAAAAAAGGGACAATGAACAAATCAAAGCAAGCTTATCACAATCAAAAGAACTCACAAGAGAAGAAATCATGTTGAATCAAGATTGAAATGTAAGAAAACCTAGACCATATATAGAATACTGAAAAAGTAAATAAAAAGAGGGGAAATTTGAAATATCACATAATGGGTGATATATAGGGAGCGGTTATCTTCCAATGACTTTGACAAAGGTTCCTGGATGATCAGCGATCTGTTGAGAATCAGAAGCTTGGTGTCAAACATGTTGTGCTATCTAAAGACTAGCAAGGTTGTGAGGACTAGGTGTTGGTTTATTGAAGATCACTAAGGAATTAGCATATTTTTAGGACCTTGGAAATTGTGGTGGATCCATTATTTATATCTGCAAAGACTTCTGGAGGGAAAGGGTCCAACCTAAAGGGGGAAACAGGGTGTCAAAGGGGACTGAGGTTTGACTAAACATTTAGGGTTGCCAATCCTTTCAAATATAGGTGAAATAGATTCCTCTACATGCGAGGAACTTTCAAGGAAGGAGATAAAGAATCAAGGAGGAAATAGGATAAGGAGGATGTAAAAACCAAGAGTATTGGGGATTGTAGAGTCCTGAAGACATAATGAAATGGGTTCAAAAGATAAGGGAGAATACACAGACCATCGAGTCTAAAATTCACTAGTTTATGAGAAGGGGACATGAGATACGAAGGATGTGATCCAACAAGAAGGGAAATTTTGATATAAAAAATATATTAAAACATAAGTCTAGTTTATATGAATTTTAAATAAATTTATATCAACTTGCATTGCTAGGGTAGCTATAGGTGTTAAATAAAGATGAAGTAGGTACCATGCCTAATTTAAGCATGTGTATCATGATATTTTAGTTAGATTTACCTTTTAGGACAACATATATGAGTTTCTTTGCAACTAGGGATTGGCCCTGATATCTAAAAATTAATGTTAATTTCACCATTAATTACCAACATTTAGGATTATCATTATATTATCATTGTCTTATTACCAAGAGGGCTATATTATATTATCTTGCATGGAAATCCCATATTTTACTTGATCAAAAAATTAAACCCATTTATGGCAATATTACCTAACTAATGGCACATAATGTTACAAAATTATATAGAAAATTTGATTATTACTCTTTTGTATATCCTAAACACATTTTCTACCTTATTAATTATTTATGGTCATTTATTCACATCTAACTACTATTACTCCCATTCAAGTCATTATATGCATATTAATTAATCATGTTACGTGTGTTAAATTTTTAATGAACTCAACCTATGTATCATTTCACATTAGGTTATTATATCTATTTTAAGTATATCAAGATGTGTGACACCTAAGATCACCAATATATCTTAAATGTTATCAAGAATGTATACATTAGAGTTACTCTACTACAACTTAGGGTTTAAATCAACATAATTACTATTCATCATATTCACATCATCAGCATGTACAAAGTATAGTGTTAGGTATCATAGATCCGCATTATCATGACATTGAGGTTTATTGATCCAAGGCAACTTTAGGTCATAGGTGATCATAATTAGGGTTTACATTTGAGTCACTCATTGTATATTTATAAGGGTACAAGCATGTGTAGAAGGGTATATCTCTAAACATGTTTGGCCATTTCTATATATCCAAGCCTGCTAACATATTATTCATGGGATTAGGGTTTTCTAGAGTCAGAATAGTAAATTTAAGTATGTTATTAGTGGACTTGTGAGATTTTAACTAAGGATTCCAGCTTCTATGCTAACTTTTCTCAACCCTTCAGTAAGAGATTTTCAAACACACCGTGTCTTTTTTGTCATGGAAATAAAAATGGTTTTTCTCACCTTTTACATGTCTCCTTATGTGCTAATAGCCATTTATTAATATTTCCCTTGTTTGTCATCCAGATGGGATGAGACTTGTTAAAGTTGATCTTGTTTCTGCATTTCCAAATGGCAATGAAGGACACAATGACTTCAATTGCTTCAACCATGCTAATCTTAGACAACATCAATCTCCACAATAATAGGGAAGAGATTTTGGGCATAATATTCAAAAGGTAGGGATGTGGACTGAAACTCCATAGTTTAGCAATGAAATTACATTCAAATAAGGTGTGTGTGTTGTTCTCCAGATTTTCATTACAGACCTGACATCTAGTGTCGATCATGATATGCTTTTGATATAACTTGTCTTTGGTCACTAAATGCACATGACAAACTCTTCATATAAAATGCATTAGTTTGGGCAGAGAGTTTGCGTAAGACCCCTAGGCTGACTTTATGGTTAGACATGCTTTCTTAATCTAATTGGGTGATTAAAATGTAAATAAAACTCTAGCGTATGCTTCGATATCATGTGACTAATCTAAGTTTCTAGTTTGGTCCAATATGGACCGTGTTTGCATAAGTTTTGCAATATATGTGTTTATGTCAGCATGTACGCAATTTTTTCATTTCTAGGGTTGTACATGCAATTTTCACACTTGAATGTTGTGCCTCATAAGTGTTCATAATGTCATTGATATAGTTGTACCTTTGAACACCTATATGAACCATCAGATGTGTGGTGTTTTCTACTTAGGGTTGATGACCTAGGGTTTCTCATCTAAGTACCCAACTCGATAGTTTCTTTAAGGGATCCAATTGTTTCATTATGAGAATGAAGGATCTGATGATTTTCCCTTGTAGTATGGGATTCGATGGTTTTGTCTAGAGACACAAGAAATTATGGTTATCCATGTAGTATGCACCGACTGATGGTGGATCAGGGTTTACATATATGGATAAGTATGGGCATGATCTGATGGATTTTCTGATGATAGTACTTGATGGTTTCCTCTAAGTATGCCAACTAGTAGTTCTCCTAGGTTGACAACCAATGGTAGCTCTACTTTTTAATGGATGGGTGTTTTTGACCCACCTTCCTCTCTCATCCTAGCCTTATATGCTCTTATCCACTCTCCCAAAAAAAATTTGCACTCCTTCCTCTTCTTCTTGTTGCTAGAGAGGTTCGACCCTCTTGCCTGCTGAAAGAAGAAAAGCTCTTGAGGATGAAGCTTGGTCAATCTTGGTTGCATGTTACTCTAAGGGTTTGGATCTACCTTCTCTAGGTTCGTTTGGAGCTTCCTAACCTAATTTTTGCCCTAAACAAGATCATATTCCTTATCTTTGTTTTTCTTGTTGTCCTCCTTCTCTCTTCTTATTTGGGTGAATTCATGGTGTTCTTAGAAGAACCAAGCATGTGATTAAAGAACCTCTTCTATCTTCCCTTTTTCTCTAGATCTTCCTTGTTCTTGATGGAAGGATCTATCTTGGAACATTTGGAGTGCTAAAGATATGTTTTCTCTTCTCTCTTTCAAACAACCTTGCTATTTGTACGTTCATCATTATCCTTAAGGCGAGTCATATAAATTTCATTCCATTTATTACTTACTTTTGACCTTCTATAAGTAGATATTGCCCTAAAAACGTGGTAATATGTAGAAAGATGATCATTTAGATTAGGTATGAGCATATGTGGTAGTATTTGTGTGAGTTGCCCCTAGATCATGTGCACGTTCTTCTTTTGAAGTAAGCTACCAAAACCTTGAAAGTTTATGAACTAATGGATTCCTTGAGTATAGAAATGATGGTTTCTCCTTAAGTATGATAAAGGATTTCTCACTTAGAACTATGAAATGATGGTTTGACTCCTCATGAGAAATAATGGTTTATACTTAGTCTTTGAATTGATGGTTTTACTTGTGCATAGCACTTGGTGGTTTCACTAGTGAATGAAACTATGGTTTTACTTAGCTTGAGAAACGATGGTTTACCTAGCACATGAAATGATGGTTTACCTAGCACATCAAACGATGGTTTTACTTAATGAAAAGAATGCATTTCCCTTAATGTTAGGAATCAATGGTTTATCTATTGCTTGCAACCGATGGATGCACTACTCTATGAAAAGATTTACCAACTAATTTAAGAAATGATGGGTTCCTTAGATACCTAATTTGATAGTTTTATTTAGCACATGAATGGAAGCTTTTTGTTAAATCCTTGAATTAGATGATGGTTTTTCCTAGTGTGCCAAAGGAATTGATGGATTTTATAAAGCTCGTGAAATGATGAATTTTGAATTATATGGAAACTGATGGTTTTATTAAAACCCATGATCTGATGGTTATGCCTTGTGTGATATATGAATCTATAATTGTGCTAAGTATGTAGACTATCAGGACTTACTAGATAAAAAATGAGTATTCCAAAAAGGGAAAGTCAGAGTCGTATATTATTGAGTATATGCCAGTGCAGGGAGGGTAGATCCTTGTCATCCTGATCCCAAGGTTTTGGAGAACGGTCGAGGTAGTGTCTTATATGAATATGTATGTATATGTGATGTGATTGAGGAAGACTACGGTTGTAACTCATATGAGGGTTGAATACCCTAGTTTCTTGTGTCGTGGCATGTATACCCAGGGCGGACTAGGCTGATTGCATCTTGACTGATATGTGGCTGCGGCAAACTCGTACTGATTAAGGGGAAGAGATCTTAGGATTCCAGCTCTTCCAGATCTAGTATGGAGCTGATTGAGACTTCGCAGTAGTTAGTTGGAAGTTTGAGTGGTATGCCTCAAACTCCCCAAGACTTAATAAAATATGTAATTCAGCCATGCAACATATTTGTTAGGGTTACTTGACGATTCACATTGGTTCATAACCCTTGCCTTGTTTCTTGTGACATTTATATAATGAAAAATATGGTACGAGAAATCAACTATACATATAGTGTTAGTATTGTCGATCCCTTTGAATATTATGTTAATCATTCAAATTTTGTAATATTATCTACTTTATCTGTTAAATCGCATAATCTACTGCTAGCAATAAATGTTGTTGAGAGTTATATTTCTAGCTGGGACATGGGTCTCACCTCATGGGTCACCATATCTTTTTAGGTGATTGTCAATAGCATCATCATACATGTGGTAATGAGGAGGAGAAACTTGGAGATTAATAGTAGTAGGAGGTTGGATAGTTCTCTTGTGTGTCCTAGAGTTGTCTCTATACTCTCAGGTCTAGGTGGGAAAGTTTTGTAGATGATTTATAACAACTAGAGTTTCTCGCAGTCTATTGATGTTTATACATGATGTATATATGTGGACAATGCCTTTTGTATACAGATTGCAGCTGAGGCCACATAACAGTTGTATAGATACCTAGTATGGTATGTGCCTTTATGCAGGATGTTGGACCTATATGTAAATGTTCTTGGACATGTTTAAGAAGTTTTATTTGGTTTTAATTATGCACCTTTTTAGTAATGTGATCAATTGGTGATCGATCATTTTGGATTTGAGTAATCTCATTTAGCATGGTGGGTTGCCTCAAGTGGTGCTATCAAAGTTTAGGGTTTGTTGAGTCTATAGGGACATAGGACTTAGGTTTTGTGTATGTTCTTATGTAATCCAACATATATGATCATAGCTTACGGTTATGCATATATGTCCTGAGAATGTGAAGAGCATGCTGAGAGTAGCTATGTGGTGCCAGGAGGTGGTGGTAGGAGATCGGTACCAGATGGAAGAGTATATGAGACTGGGCCAGAACTGTCTATCCCACCTCCATTTGACCATTCAACCATAATTAATTCATATTTTCATTATGTTTTCTCATGGTGACGATTATGCTTTTAGCATATAGGGTGCATGTACCTCAACCAAGGGCACCCATCCCTAATGTGGAATCTCAGGGTCTAGGGAAGACCTTTGAGAGTTTGAAGTGTGTGGGAGACACCAATTATGCGGGTACAGTGGACCCGGCAGACGCCAACATGTGGTTAATTGAGTTGGAGAAAGTGTTTAGGATCCTAAACATCCCAAATGAGGACAAGGTGAAAGATATAGTTTACCTCTTGAAGGGAAGTGTTGGACATTAGTGGGACATAGAGGAGGAGAAGAGACCAGGAGTTGTAGTGAGTTGGGAAGAGTTTCAATGGGAGTTTGTGAGCCACTACTTCCTTGAGATGTATCTGGATGAGAAGACAGCCCAATTTGAATGGTTGTGTCAAGGCTCACTATTATCAACAAATATGAGGTGAGGTTTGTGGATCTATTGAGATTCTTTCCTCACATGGAAACCACAGAGAAGGAGAGGATCCAAAGGTTTGAGAGGGGTTTGAATGTTGAGTTGTCAATGATAGTATCTGCTTTGGAGAATAGGGAGGAGTTCTATACCTTTATGGAATTCATGATAAGGATAGAGAGGTCTGTTGTTGAGAAGTGTGAAGTCAATGCAAGAAGAGGTCAGCCTAATTCCAAGGACAATCATATGGTAGTTTCAAGAAATCAAAGTTCTCTTCACCGTACTACCAGCAGTCACAGTAGAGATCAACTTTTTCTGAGCCAAGAGCATGAGTACAGTTATAGTGGTCCCCTAATAAAGGGCGAGATCGCATATTTCCACCAACAGGGAAAATAGTTTAGCTTCAGTGTCAGTGGTAGGGCCATCTAGGCTGTAGTACTATATGAGTGCATGCTTTAAGTGTGGACAAGTTGGGCATGTGAGATTTATGTGCTCTATGAAGGACGAAGAGGTGACACACAACAGCAGCAGTACAGTACTGGTAATGGTAGAGGATGTCACAAGACATCACAAGTAGGGTCATCAAGGTCAGGTATTAGAGGACGAGGATGACAACAAGTGATAGCTAGAGTCCATGCCATGAGTCATTTGTAAGGAATGGTCAACCCACGGGTTATAAGAGGTTAGATGGAACTTTTTCATTCTGACTGAAGTGCTTCTTCTTTTGTATCTATTTTGATTGACTCGGGTGTGACACACTCATTTATCACTAGAAAGGTGATAAATAGTTGAAACTGGCCCTATTTATAGTAGATATGATAGCCTCTAGCTAGAAACCCCTTTGGTTGGTTCCACTATATTGTGAGATGTGTGTCCATCTTGCATCGTTTCTTCTCAGGATGCAGCATTCAAGTGGATCACATGCCACTTGGTATGCATGGATTTGATGTGACCCTAGGTACGGATACCTTAGAGAAGTACAAGGTTGTTTTGAACTTTAGTTCCAAGGTTGCAATGTTTTTTGAAGGGTTTCTCTCCTAGACTTTCCAAGGTGATAGGAAGATTCTTCCTACATGTTTGGTTTTGGATGTGATAGTAGAGAAGCTGGTGAGATAAGGGTGTGAATCTTTCTTAGCCCATTTTGTGGATACCAAGGTGAGAAATCCTAGTATATAGGATGTGCTTGTGGTGCATGAGTTTGATGACGTCTTTCCAAATTAGTTTCTCGATGTTCCACCCCCTAGAGAGATTGATTTTGATATCAATCTAGTTCCAGGAACAAACCCATAGCTCAGCCACCTTATAGGATAGCACCAACTAAGATGAAGGAGTTGAAGAAATAGTTGCAAGAATTGTTGGAGAAGGGTTTTATACGACTAAGAACTTCTCCTTGGGGTTCTCCAGTGTTGTTTGTGGAAAAGAAGGATGGTTCTTGAGGCATTGCATAGATTATCGATGGTTGAACAAGGTCACAATGAAGAACAAGTAACCGATATTGAGGATTGATTATTTGTTTAATCAGTTGAGAGGTTCCATGGTGTTCTCAAAGATAGACTTGAGGTCATGATATCACCAGTTGAGGATCAAAGTTGATGACATACCTAAGACTACTTTTAGGACTACGTATGGTCATTATGAGTTTGTGGTTATGTCATTTGGGCTAAACAATGCACTGGCAGCTTTTATGGACTTGATGGATAGAGTGTCCATGACATATCTTGATCAATTCATAGTAGTATTCATAGATGGTATCTTGGTATACTCTAGGGACAGTCAACATCATGAACATCATCATCATCAAGTGCTAGAGTTGTTGAGGTAGCACTGGTTATATGCCAAGTTTAGTAAGTGTGAGTTTTGGCTGACTGAGGTATTTTTCTTGGCCATGTCATATCTTCTAAGGGTGTCTATGTAGACCCTAAGAAGGTAGAGTCATTGTTGGAGTGGGAGAAGTCCAAGACACCGATTGAGGTCCGAAGCTTCCTAGATATAGATGCTTACTACAGGAAGTTCATAAAGAATTATAGTGCACTAGTGTTACCCTTGACCAAGCTGACTAGGAAGGGTGTCTCTTTTGTCTGGGGTGACAAGTGTTGGCGTTCTTTTCAGTTGATGAAGGAGAAGTTGAAAAGTTCTCCCATCTTAGTGTTGCTAGATCAGGAGAAAGGCTACATCATTTTTTGTGATGCCTTGAGGAATGGCTTGGGATGTGTTCTGATGCAGGACAAGAATGTGATTTCTTTTGCTTTGTGACAGTTTAATAAATACTAGGAGAACTATCCAACTCATGACATGGAGTCAGAGGTTGTAGTTCTTGCCCTGGAGATTCAGAGACACTAATTGAATGGGTAGAAGTGTCATGTCTTCATAGATCACAAGAATCTCTAGTATATTTTCTCAAAGCAGGAGTTGAATATGAGGCAAAGAATATGAATGGAGTTGATCATACACTATGAATGCATGATAGACTATCATCAGGGAAAGTGAATGTCGTGGTGGACACACTGAGAATGAAGTAATTTTTTTCATCGTCTATGGATACAGCACAGTTACACTCCTAGGCATTCTACAAGTAGGATATGCTAGTGTTGCTTCTATAGATGAACATATAGTTGGAGGTTTCCTTGTTGGAAGTAATTTGGGCATAGTTTTAGGTAAAGCTGATATTGATACGGTAGATCAAAGATGCACGGAAGAATGATACCATGATGTAGAACATCATATCAGAGTTTGGCAGTGAGAAGCATGATGGATTCCATGAGTTAGATAATGGGATAGTATGCTTCCACAATAGAATAGTAGTTCCTGACACCGGCAGTCTAAGGGAGATGGTGCTTGAGGAGTCTCATTCCTCAATGTATTGATTATCCTGACATTACAAAGATGTATCATAATATGAAGGATTTGTACTGTGGCCAGGTCTAAAACATGATCTTGTAGAGTTTGTTGCAAAGTGTCTAGTATGTCAACAAGTCAAGTGGAGCATCAGAAGCCTAAAGTGTCATTTCAACCTTTACCAATTCTATAGTGGAAATGTGTTCATATAACCATGGACTTTGTGGTTAGTCTTTCAAGGATAGCCAAATGTCATGATTTCATTTGGGTGATAGTTGATTGGTTGACAAAGACAACTCACTTTCTTCCAGTCAAGATAACTTATACAACAGAGACGTTGGCATAGGATTATGCTAATGAGATAGTTTGTTTGCATGGTATACCAATTACCATAGTGTTTGATAGAGGCCCTCAGTTTATGAGTAGGTTTTGGGAATGTTTGCATACATCTTTGAGGACACAATTCAGATTCAACATAGTCTTTCACCCACAGACATATGGTCAATTAGAAAGGACCATTAAGATGTTAGAGGATCTTCTGAGAGCATGTGTTCTTCAGTTTCTTGGCAATTGGGCTGTTCACTTGAGTCTGATTAAGTTTGCCTACAACAACAGCTATTAGAGAATCATAGACATGGCACCATATGAGGATTTGTAACGAAGGCATTTCCAATCACCTCTTTGTTGGTGCACGATAGATGAGTATCAGCTTTTAGGTCCTGAGTTAGTTCAACAGACCACAGAAAAGATCAAGGTCATTCAACAACATCTAAAGGTAGCACAAGATAGATAGAAGTAATATGTTGATAATCATCATAAGGCACTAGTGTTCCATGTTGTATACCATGTATACCTTAAGGTTTCCCCTTGGAAAGGTGTGATGAGGTTTGCTAAGAAGGGTAAGTTGGCTCCTAGGTTTATGGGACCTTACCCTATCTTGGCACGATTCGGAAAGGTGGAGTACAAGCTGGAGTTACCGCTAGAGTTTCACATGTTGCATGATGTCTTCCATGTTTCCATGTTGAGCAAGTGTCACCCACATATAGAATAGAAGATACAACTAGTGGAGATTGAGTTATATGAGGATGTTTCTTATGTTGAGGGTCTTGTTTTGATCCTAGATAAGTGTGTGTAGAAGTTGAGGAAGAAGGACATAGACTTAGTGAAGGTGTTATGGAATCACCGTGGAGTAGAGGAAGCCACATGGTAGTTATAGGATGATATGTGTGGGAAGTACCCATCCTTGTTTTCTTAGGATTTTGAGGGCAAAATCCCTATTAGGGTTTATGGTTGTAAGAACCCTGACATGGATTTATGGTTAAAGATGATTTCTTTCTCTAATTGGGTTCTTACAACCTTAATCAAACTCTAATTTATTCTTTGATATCATGTGATTAATCTAGGTTTCAAGTTTTGTCCATTTTGGACTTTGTTTGCTTAAGTTTTGCAATACATGTGCTTATGTGGGCCTTTATGCAATTTTCCCACTTCTAGGGTTCTACCTATAATTTTTGCACATGAATGGCGTGCCTCATAAGTGTTCAGAGCATGATCAATATATTTGTACCTTTGAACACCTAGATGCACCATCGAATGTGTGGTGTTTTCTACTTAGGGTTGAGGACCTAGGGTTTCTCACCTAACTACCCAACTCGATGGTTTCTCTAAGTAAGTTAGGGATCCGATGGTTTCTCTAAGTAAGTGAAGGATCTGATGGTTTTAACTTGTAGAATGGTATTTGATGGTTTTCTCTATAGGCATAAGAAATGATGGTTTTCCATGTAGTATTCACCAACCAATGGTGGATCAGGGTTTGCATATATGGCTAGGTATGGGCATGATTTGATGGCTTTTCTAATGATACTACTTGATTGTTTCCTCTAAGTATGCCCACTAATGGTTTTCTTAGGTTGAAAATCAATGGTTAATATTATTTTGCATGGATGAGAGTTTTTTACTTTTTGACACATAGCAAGCATGCTTTCAATCCTCAACCACCTTCCTCTCTCATCCTATCCTTATATGCTCCTCTCCACTCTCCCAAACAAACTTTTTGAACTCCTTCAACTTCTTCTTATTTCTTGAGAGGTCTAACCCTCTTGGTTGGTGGAAGATGGAGATCTCTTAGGAATGAAGTTTGATCAAGATTAGTTCAATGTTGCTCTAAGGGTTTGGATCTACCTTCTCTAGGATCATTTGGAGCTTCCTAACCTAGTTTTTTTCCCAAAACAAGTAATATAATCTTCCTTGTCTTCATTTTTCTTACTGCCCCCCTTCTTCTCTCTTCTTCTTTGGGTGAATCCATGGTGTTATTGGTAGAACTTGAGCATGTGATTGAAGAAACTCTTGTGTGGGCAAACACCCCAAGATCTTGTGCACATTCTTCTTTTAAAGTAAGCTACCTAAAGCTTGCAAGTTTATGAACTGATGGTTTTCTTGAGTATAGAAATGATGGTTTCTCCTTAAGTATGATAATAGATTTCTCACTTGGAACTATGAAATGATGGTTTGACTCCTCATGAGAAACGATGATTTATACTTAGTCTTTGAATTGATGGTTTTACTTGTGCATATCACTTGGTGGTTTCACTAGTGAATGAAACTATGGTTTTACTTTCCAATTTCAAGGTTAGCATAAGTAAGAAGCTCACCCATGTGTTTCATTAATATAATGTTTATAACAACATCGAGTTTTTACTGACAAAAAATTTTTATAACAACATTGTTGATTAATAAAACCAAGGATATAATATCTTACAAGAAAATTGGATCAGTCCATTGAAGAGAAAGGAGCTTGTAGAAAACCAATGTCTAAGGAGATGGGTGTCTTATGTATGGAAAGCATATGGTTCTCTCATCTCTATTATGTGCCTTTGTTGTATGTGTTTGGTTTTATTACAATGTGTCTACAAATTCATGACTGACAATTGTTGATGACTTCCACACAATATATAAGGGTAATGTGATATCAGTAAGCAATTGTCGATGTGAGTATGAATATTCAATTTGTTTTCCTACTTTGACTATCCATTTTAAGACAACTCTTAATTTCTTTTCATATACATATAAAACACAATGAGGTATTGGGGGCATCCTTCCAATACTACAAAACAAATCTTAAGTAATATGTAGCCAATATATAGTTGTTGGGCCAACACAACTTTTTGGGCTGAATAGTTTGATACAATTTAGAAAATGGTGCTCTTCTAGGGTTTCATGTGAGGAGGTTGTGTTGGTGTCCCTGGGGGATGAAGCTCCAATAGAGGTAGTTTCAACAACATTCGTCTGCTGGAAGAAGAGGAGGCAAACATCTTTCTTGGTGAAGGAGACAAAGGGAAATCTACTTCCCATGGATGCGGCAAGGAGATCATGGACGAAGGTAATCACAATGACACTTGTATTTTGAGTATGAAAACCTTAACTCTAGACCCCCCACCCCAATCTCATAAAAAAATGCAAAGTACAGTCTTGTCTAGAGGGAACTCCTCTCCATTGGGTTTAATATCACCTAATTGCCTAAAAGTTGAGGATGTTACAGTGGACATTAGCAGTGTCCTTACAAAAACCATAGTCAACCCTGATACTACCTCCACTTCTAGAACCATGGATGTTCATATTAGTAGTCAAAGCAGTCAACATTAACGTCAGCTTCACAACCCTTGTCAACCAGATCTAGTCTCTATGGAAACCCACTGACCAATTTCATGTTGTGGACTTAGTGATAGGTTACTTCATTATTCAACCAAGAAGATTACATGTGTGCCATGACGGAAGGTCCCTGGAACATCTAGGGGAAATACCTATTGGCACAATCATGGACATCTTCCTTTAGACCCACTGAAGCTTGAGAAATGATGGTTTACCTAGAACATCAAAAGATGGTTTTACTTAATGAAAAGAACTCCTTTCCCTTAATGTTAGGAATTGGTGGTTTATCTATTGCTTGCAACTGATGGATGTACTACTCTATGAAAAGATTTACCAACTAAATTAAGAAACGATGGCTTCACTAGGTACCTGATCTGATGGTTTAGCACATGAATGAAGCTTTTTGCTAAATCCTTGAATCAATCGATGGTTTTTCCTAGTGTACCAAAGGAATCGATGGATTTTTTAAAGATCATGATCTCATGAATTTTGCTTGATATGGAAACCGATGGTTTTATTAAATCCCATGATCCAATGTGTATGCCTTGTGTGATATATGAATCTATAATTGTGCTAAGTATGTGGACCGATGTCTTACTAGTGGCCATGATCTGATGGTTTTGCTTTTGGCTAAGTATATCAAAGAATCGATGAGTATGCTAGGTATGTGGAATTGATGTCATTTTTGGCTAAGTCTTTAAAAGAAATGATGATTTGCCTATGTACTCATCTAAGTATTCTAAATAAACAATGGTTTATGTATGTATGTTCTTTTGGTTGTGAATCCAAATCACACTCTGAATCCTTATTGTAATGATTAACTAATAAGGGTTTAGTAATTCAACCTTCTACTAATTTTGAGATTATAAATTTGCACATTCTAATGCTAGAAGTAAATATGTTATGTTACTCTTGGAAATATTATAACTCATATGGTTGATGAACCATTATGCTAAGTCTATGTGCAACAAGTGTTTCGGTGACATGTTGAATCCTATGCAAAGTAATTGAATAATATTAATGTTCTTGCATGAGGTATTATGAATGGTCTAAATGGCCTTTGGGTTTGACTTGAGACCTAGTGTAGATGTAATCCTCTTCATGATTGACAAAGGACTAGTGCCTTATCATGTTGTGAAAAGGAATATGTCTCATAGGTTGTATATCTTCTGGAGTTGTTATATACCAATGATTTTGTGGAAACCTTTTAGGGTGTGTATGTAACTTGACTAATGTAGATTGATTTCATATAATTGGTGTAACTAATCAAGTGAAACCCTAATCATGTAGTTCCCTAAACCGTAGATTTATTATAGTGTCAGGACTTGCTAGATTGCAAAATAGGTATTCCAGAAAGGGAAACTCAGAGTCGTATATTGTTGAGTATATGCGGGTCCACAGAGGGTATGTCCTTGTCATCTTGATCCCAAGGTTTTGTATAATGGTCGCGGTCATGTCTCGGATGAATATGTATGTATGTATGTATGTATGTATGTATGTATGTATGTATGTATGTATTTTATCGGAATCAGTATGTATGTATGTATGTATGTATGTATGTATGTATGTATTTTTTATCGGAATCAGTATGTATGTATATATGTATGTATGGGATTAAGAGAGAAATATTTCTCTCCCCCTCTCCCATAACATGTGGCGAAGGCCGGACGCCCAGGAGGGTGATAAATCAAGAGATGCTTCTCCATGTGGTTTCGAACCCATGTCCCTTCATTGGGGACCAGTGGGATTCACCAACCGGGCTATTCCCTTGTCGGATTGTATGTATGTATGTATGTATGTATGTATGTATGTATATATGAATGTATATATATATAGGACGGTTGTGGTTTTAATGCAGATGATAGGGTTGAATACCCTAGATTGTAGTATCATGGTTTGTATACTCGACAGACTAGGCTGATTGTAGCTTGATGGATATGTTGTTGTAGCATGATTGTACTAGTTGAGGGTAAGAGATCTTAGGATTCTAGATCTCCTAGATCTTGTACATAGCTGATTGTGACTTTGTAATGGTCAGTTGGAAGCTTGAGTAGTATGCCTCAAACTCCCCAGGGCTTAGTAAAATATGTAATTCACTCGTGTAGCATATATGTTAGGGTTACTTTATGATTCACATTGGTTGATAACCCTTTCCTTGTTTCTTGTAATATTTAGATGATGAACAATGTGGTAAGAGAATAATTGTACATATAGTTCTAGTACTATTTATTCCTTTGAATATTATATTAATCATTCAATTATGTAATATTATCTTTTTATCTATTAGATTGCATAATCTACTTCTAGCAATAAATATTGTTGAGAGTTATATCTCTCACTGGGATATGTGTCTCACCTCATGGGTCTCCACATCTTAATAGGTGATCATCAATAGTGTCGTTAGACCCGCGGTAATGCGTAGGAGTAGCTTGGAGATTAGTAGAAGCAGGAGGTTGGCTAGTTCTTTAGTGTGTCCTAAGTTGTCCCTATACCCTTATATCTGGGCGTGGAAGTTTTGTAGATCATGTATATCAACTCACGTTTTGTCAATATGTTGATGGTTGTACATGATGTATATATGTGGAAAACACCTTTTGTAATAGGTTGTGTGTAAGGCCACTGAATGATTGTATAGATACCCAGTATTGTATGTGCCTTTATGCAGGATATTCAAGCTATATGTAAATGGTATTTGACATGTTTAAGAAATATTATTTGGTTTTAATTATGTACTATTTTAGAAATGTAATTAATTAGTGATAAATCATGTTTTATATTTGAGTAATCTCATTTAGTGTGGTGGGTTGCCTCAGTCTAGATTGCATTTTTTCCATAGTTGCTCATGCTCAAACAGGTAGTTGTCCATGCCCGTTGGAGGATTTTCTATGCCTAGTCAATATGTCGATTGAATTGTGAAGCACCCATGATTTTTGGGAAACTTGTAGAGTGTATTGTTTTGTCCTTTGTAGATAGGTGTTAGGTTGATAGATCCATCTACAAATAGTTCTTATTCCCAACTATTATTTTAGGAACAACTAAATCAACCACCATAAATTTGTATTATCAGTTATGAAAGTAAATGTGTACAGTAACTCTTGTTGTTAGGGAGCCAAGTAATACCTCAAATATTTATATTAGACACATAGCTAACAATCCATAAAATCCAAAATTTTAGGAGATCTTAGGGAACCCAAATACACCTTCAAGTATATCTTGCATCAAAACTATTGTATGCCTCCAAGAAGGAATCGTTCTTGAAGTATTTGTCTTTGAGTATGCCATGTACAAAATTATCTGAGTTGGAAACTATCCTCCACTTTTGTTTGGCAATTAAGGTAGTGATGAAAGTAATATGACTCAAAAACCCAAACCATTGTCCCTCTTTTGTCTACATGATTTCTCCTAAGAATCCTAGTGGATCTTACTCTTTCGCTCTATACACCTGCACTAGAAATTAGCCATTATATGATTAAATTCATCTATGACATTCACTTGAATTTGGAACATCCCCATCGTATAAGTGGGAACAGGTTGAATAACATATTTGGTTGGCACTTCCTTCTCTACCTATATTAAAAATTTCTCCTTCTAGACATTCATATTTTACCACAATCTATCTTAGGTATTTATTAAAATCTCTTTGTTGGACCTTCCTATGAATGTGGGAAGCACATGGTACTTTTCGTGTTTAAGAAAATGCAGCATCTACATAAGGGTAAGTATTTTTGTCTTATTATTTTTTTTGGCATTCTTACTAAAATATATCTCCAATTCAGTGCAATATATTTTCCATTCCAAAACCCCACTTATAGTTGTTAACTATCTTGGTGGCTTGACTTGGATGTTATTTGTAAAAATAGATGATGATGTTGGTGAAGAACATTGAGATGTGAAAGGGTCATCTTTGATTGTCCTTTCACTATGAATTTCTCCCTCATAATAGCCTTATTTATAAGATGAATAGATAAGGAGATAGAGGGTCCCCTAGATGGAGATCTATTTGGGTTGCAAGGACCCTCTTCTTTTTCCATTTAGATTGAAAGAAAAGGAAACACTTTGTAGAACTCTCTCACTTTTTTCCAAATGCCACCAAACCCCATCATCTTCATAACTTTTTTAAGAAAGCACCATTCCACATGGTCATAATTTTTCTCACGTCTAACTTGATATCCATAATTCATATCTCTATTTAGCCTCTCTTTTCATGTCAGAGAAGAGCTTATAAGTGATGAGAGTATTTTCATTGATTAGCCTACTTGGAATAAAAGTGCTTTGATTGTAAGAGATTAATTTGTTTAGGAATATCTTCAATATATTTTCTAATATTTTGGAGATAATGTTCTACATATATTTCAAAGAATAATAGGTGTAAAAATTTCCCATAAAAACATGATCTTTGTACTTATGAGTGATAACAATATTGAAGGTGTTGATCTTTAAAATGTTATTTAGTCTTCTTAACCATTTGAGGAGGTAACCTTCAATATCATAGACAACTATATCCTAGAACACAAGGAAGAAACACATGGAAACCATTGGTACTGAGCACTTTTGTTGGGTTCATGTGGGAAAGGGCTTTTTGCATATCCTACTTGTTTAGTTCTCTTTGAAGAATTATGTTATCTTATATGATATTATATATGTACCACTCATCACCTCCTCAAAAATAGTCATTTCTTTTTTTATGTAAATAGCGTGTTATAGAAATCCAATATAGTTTCAGTGATCCCATGATCTTCTTCATTTTGCATGTGATTATCTCCTTTAAGTATTTATATTTTTTTTTACTTCTCCTTTGTGAATCCTTCTTGTGGTAAAACTTGGTATTTCAATACTCATCTTCATCTCATTGTATTTGAACTAAGAGCATATATCATATAGTTGTTCTTATTTGAAGAAATGACTCTATAGTATAAGCTTGTTGTGTTGTGTAGCATGTTGTTTTTTACGAGGTAAATGATTCAAACAGTGTCACTTAGGGACCCACTGTGCAGCATAAACATCCAGGCTCCAAGTTCCCTTCCCAAGAAGAAAAATTCAAAATGCATCGTTGAATGGAATGTTCAACGGGTAAATCATTCTGAAAAGTCACTCTTAGAAAGGAAAATTTATGACTCTTCATTGGGACTACCAAGCCACACTACGTTAGTTGTATGACTTGTTCAACTCAAACGATCCATGAGCGGAAATTTATTTATGTGATCTATAATATAATATGCATCATAGACTACTTTAATGTATCAGTTGATACATGCCTAACCATGAACATGATGCATCAAACTAAGGAAACTTAGATATATTTTTTAGGGTTTGATTAAGCAGTGTGGTGCCAGTTTATACATATTTATGGGACAATGTGGGTGTCAAATTAAATAATTAGGTGTTGGACAAGTGTTCTACATGTTAGTCACTTGTTTCCCAAAATTGCTTGGTTTAGAATTTTTATCCAACATGCAAGTTCCTATGAATGGTCATTTATAAATCAAAAAAGTTAAACTCAAAGCCAAATCATGATATTCAATATATTCTAAATAAATGAAATGAAATTCTAAAGTAATAATGCATGTTGTGGAGATAAATTTTGATATTTATGCATATTTAATACATTAATGTTGACATATGTATTTTAAATTTCTAACCATTTGTCGTGAAGTCCATGAATCTCTATATGGAAGCGGTCTTGAGGGATTCAATGGAGTTTTATGCATAACAACTGGGAATAATTAAGAAATTGGTCTAAAAACCATACAAAATTTTGTTCCAGGTTAACAAAATCCATATAGTGTAAGACCCTTGACCTGTGTTTTGGGTTAACCCTATTTGTTTTGTCTTGATGTTATGCCTAGGAACTTTCTCTAATCCTTTGAGATGATCTTAGAGCATGTGGAGAGCTTAAGTCTATAGGTTGAGCCTGTTTGGATGTTGTTTGTGCTTTTTGTGCTAGTTTTGATGCAAATTACAAATTACCCATTTGAAGAGTATTCTTGTAATTTTCTATCTATGGAGTGTTACATCTCTATCTTGGCTTCATGATGGAGGTTGTGGTGCTTTGGGGCATCTTGGGGGGGGCTTAGTTGAGTGGTATCACCTTTAGTGGTGATTAGGGTTTTCTAGGGTTTGGTATGCCTTGACCATGTGACCCTTGTTGGTTTGTTTCAACCTAGGTCGTGACCAAGGGCCTTTGTGGAGAGTGTCACAATTGAGAAACCTCCCCTAGGTATGTTTTTCATGACCAAGATGGTTTTGGGTATCTTGGGTTGAGATGGGTGCTCTTATGTAGAGTGTCTTGACCTAGGGTTTGTAGTGACATTGTGTCATGGCCTAGCAGTCTTTGGTGGTGTGTCGCAACCATGGGTGGTTCCCTTGGTTTATTGCGGTTGCAACATGAGGGTTGGGTGGCCTTGGTAGTTGAGATTCAACCTATATTGCATCATGATCTCTTGCATGTGGGCTTTATGTAGTTGCATGTTAGTTTCTTGAGTGGACAAGTGTCTCTTTGGGGCCTTTTTCGTTGACACCTCATCCCTTACCCTACCTCTCTCCTCCTTTTCTATATAAACCCTCTTCTCTGCATCTAAGTGATCTTTTTTGGCCATCCTCTTTCTCCTTCCTTGATTGGACGATCTTGGAGCTTGGTGGAGCAAGAAGGATCCGTTCTTGCTAGTTTGGAGGTGGTTCAACCCTTGCATGTGGTGCTCACAGTGATCCTTAGTCATTTTCAACCTTGTGAGTGTTTATCTTCTCTTTTAATGTTTTCTTTAGATCTTCTACCCCATCTTCTTCCTTTTTCTCTTCCCTAGACAATGTTTTAACATGGTCTTCGTTCTTGAGAGTAAGCTCCTCATCACAAGCGTAATAGGCCATGTTTTAACAAGGCGACACACAAGTGAGAGGGGGTTTCTTCTCTCTTTTCCCCCTTCTTTCTTTTGGTTTGGCCTTGAACTTCTTGCCCTCTTTCTTGAGCTATCCTTTGACCTTGATGTTTCCTCTTTCTTGAGGTGATCTTGTGGCTGAAAGTGGAGCTTTGGGTGGATCTTTATCTTCCTTGGTGATTGTGTGCTTGGAGCTTTCCTTCCTTGGAGTGATCTTCCTTAAAGCGGGTTCTATAACTCTTAACCTACTCTATTATTGCACTCCTTATGCTTTCATGTTACTTTCTATCTCTCTAGATGTTTCCTTAACATTCTAGTAGATGGTGATAGACTTTAGAGCTTGGATGATGTTGAGATCATGCTTTGTTTTGTTGTAATCTGAAACCCTATTTTCCTTTGTACCCAATTTGTGGTGTTTGTGGTGCATGGTGGTTGTCCTTCCTTTCTTGACCTTGGCTAAGTTGCATTCATGATGATCATGTGTTTTAGTGTTCTATGAAGTTTTGGTTCGGTTTTTATGGTGATGATGTTGGTTTCTCTCCCTTGTTGAAGTTCCTTTTTGTGGTGGTTTCATGAAGCTTGTTTTAGGGTTTGATGACCGTTTTGCATGAGGTTTATCCTCTATGATGACGATGGATTTCTCTTGTTGTGTCACCTATTTTAGCCATGAGTTATCTCTATTTTAACCTTGATTTGATCTTTGTTCTTGGTCTTGGTGGTGGCTTGACCCTTGGTGGTCACCATGCCTTGTTTTGTCTTGGGTCGTAACATCCCTTTAGCATGTTGGTTTTGGGTCGAGATGGCTGACCTTGTGGAGGTCGCGTGCAATGACCCCACCCCTTAGTAACCCCCAATTAAGGTATACCAAGAAGCTAGAGCCTCTATCCCAAAATATGATAATGGTTTTTCCAAAAATCAAAAATAATTAATAAATTCTACCAAAGACTAAGCTTAAAGTAGGATAAAAGTTTACTTTTCACATACATTTCAAAATAGGAATCGGAACTTTACCCAATGTAGAGTCCTATCTAACCAAATCCCCCTTTCTTTAATTAGCTTTATTCTCCAAATGTCACTTTATTGTTTGTTCTTTTTCAAGTATTCCTAAAATACTGACAAACAAAATGTCAGTCAGTATAAAGAATATACTGGTATGTGGTATCAACCAAACATTTGCACATATATTCTAACAACCTAATTACATCAAATAGTTGTTAACAATGCAAGATTACATTTTCAATATAACTTCCCAATTGCTTTTACTCATCCTCTGGGTTACCCTCTCTCAGGGTTTAGTCCTTGTAGGGGACTTTAGGCTACCTTCTCCATCCTGAGCTTGGTACCTTATGGGACTCCTCTCTGGGTGCCTTATTGTCTTCCTTTTGGGGCTTGACCACCTTAAACCTTCCCTCCAGGGCTTGGTCCTCTCAAATTTTACATCCAAATATGGTATTTAGGTTTGGGCAAGTCCTATATATATTTACTTTGTGATAGTCATGTTCACTTTATAAATTGTAGAAAATAAAGTCATCCAAGCAGTTATTTTCACACAATCGATGAAACATCAGGAAATGCTGGGAAACTAAAGTGAGCAATCATAAAAAACCACATACCTGATTTGGACATCTCAAAGGAAACAAGCACAATCAAATCCAACCAAGTTATTCAAGCAACCAATCATGCAGGCACACACATGTACAACTGAATCCTGAAAGGCGTGTATAACATAATTACTACATACTCATCAAGTACTCACTTTATTGACTTGTGAATCCCTCGCAGGGTTTTCTAAGTTGAATTAGGGTTTTCTTAGGGATCTTTAGATCTATTTCTCAACTTTTCCATTTTAGGTCCACTAAACCCTAAAACAACATTTGTTTGTTCAAAACCCTAATTACTCAATTGTTCACATTAAAACCTCTTTATTACCAATTTGTCTTAGGATCAACCTAACTTCATCTCATACATAGGATTTAGAAATATAACCCATTAAAAGTCATAAACACCTAGGTTAGTGTTTCTAAGCCCATTAATGCACTTTATACATATGAAACCCTAAATTAGCCAATTAAGCACATAGATCATCTTTATGGATTCAAAACCTCCTTTTTATTATCAACATGTTAATATCCACTTAAAACATCCATAACACTTTTCTCAATCTTTATTAACATCAATATTAGGGTTTCTACTTCATAAAAGCATTAAAGGTAGCAACTTTATATACTTTTTGAATTATGAATAGATTTACGCTTCAATACTATTTTTATTGCAATATACATATTTTTCTAATCAACTTTCATATATAACTTATCTTTATCTGATATTCCCACAATTAATTACAATTTTAGCAAGTTAATCCTTTTCCAACAATGGGAGCTTGCCACCTGGGCGGAGCATCCTGGGTCCCGCCGAAGTCATCTTGGCTGGGCCGGACAATTGGCCCTTTCCATCTCGGCAGGCTCACCCACACAGAGACATGCTTGACAAAATGAAAAACAAAAGAAAAGATAAATATACCCTTACCTGTACTGAAGGACAGTCGGGGCACTTCGGTAGATTCACAGTGAGCCTTCTTCAACCTCCGCTTGTCTCTTTACATGAATGGGTGGTCAACTCACTAGTTGACTTCACTCTTTGTTGCACCTGTGCACAAACTAAGGCCACCGGTAGCTTCACCTTGTTCTCCCAAACTCAACGGGCCACTCAATCACTGGTTTGAGGCACTCCACTCCCGGGACGACTCCAAGCAACTCTGGTAAGAAGTTGCTTCATGTTGAAGGTGAACATCACACTTCTCTTTGTAATTCAACCTTCCTACACACTCGACTTCTTCTTTTGATCTCAACAAGATGGTTTGCGAGTCTACTAGTATGATGTAGTAACCCCCTTTATATAGGGCAGGTTTCGTGAGAGAACCCCAATCCAAACTGAATTGGGGAAATCCTCATCTCCTACCCAAAGTCCCTCAAAGTCAGGATCATTCAATTTGGGAAAGACTCCCAAACTTGATGGACATTTTTCCAAAAAACTTCACGCATCAGGGGTCGAGTTAGATCAAAATGAAACCTCTCTATTTTCCTTCTCGCACTGGGACCTAGATGATGACCCAGCACTGTCGAATCCTAAGATCCATGATCTAGATCATGAGATCTAGGGTCCAGATTGCCCACACTATTTCTAATTCGAACTTTCATTCCAATTAAAATGTGACATTTGATACCATCAATTTATCATCCTTTTGCTTTAGGAAATCTTACAAAATCCATAAATATCTCCTCATTTATCCTTTTTCATCCAAAATTTAGGGGAAACCTTGTATTAGCATTATCTACAGTTTGAGTTCCAAACTCGAAAGGATAAAGGACTTTTCATCATATGCAAGTTAACACTTATTAAAGCATAGTTTATTCATATTTTCTCTCTCATTCACTTTTATTTCTTTATTGTGATTCTTTTTATCACAAGAAACCTTATGGATTTGAAATCTATTCGATTATGAACAAACACTTATTCTTCTAGAGATTTCCACATTATTCCTAGCATTATCTCAATTTCTTTTATTATTTCAATTTCTTTCCATCACTATTCTCTTTTAAACATATTCAGTTTTGTTACTCAATAGGCCCACAAAACCATTCATGCAAAAAGGAATATTATCAAAGAAATCCATTTGAAGTAGTTAAATCATGCAATTTTCATAATCATACACTTTATTGGAGAAATTACATTTCAACCCATACATACGAAAATTGAGGATATAACATCCTCCCCTCCTTATAAGAATTTTTCCCACAAAATTCAAGCAACCAAATCAGGATAGGCTTTTTCCATGCCCGTCTTCAGCTCCCATGTGGCTTCGTCCTCTCCATGGTGCTTACAAAGAACCTTTACCATCTCTATATTCTTACATCTGAGCTCTTTCACCTTGGTATCTAGAATCCTCACAGGTGACTCAGGGTATGTCAGCATCCCTTAGAGTTCAATAGGTTCAATGCTCAGCACATGGCTCGGATCCTTCACATAGCGCTTCAGATTAGACATGTGGAAAACACCATGCATCATACTATATTGAGGGGGTAATGTCAAATGATATGTAGTCTCACAAATCTGTTATAAAACCTCAAATAGGCCTATGTAACTAGGACTCGGCTTTCCTCTATTCTTAGCTATAGTTTGGAGCGGTCGAATTTTCAAAAACACATGTTATCCCACAGTGGGCAAGTCAGTCTGCTTCACATTGGCATACAACTTTTGTTGATCATGGTCTCTCTTCAGCCTTTGCTTGATCAAAGCAACTTTATCTGCATACAGCTGGAGCTCGTATGATCTCAATAAGGTCCTCTCACTGACATCATCCCAGTGAAGCAGTGACTGACATGGTCTCCCATATAGAGCTTCATACGGAGGCATCTTGATATTGGCTTGGTAGTTGTTGTTGTACGCAAACTCAACTAAGGGCAAGTATTGCTTCCATGATCCACCCCAATTGAGCACACAAGCTCTCAACAGATCCTCTAATGTCTAAATCATCCTCTCTGATTGTCCATCAGTATGGGGGTGGTAAGTTGTATTGAACTTCAACCTTATAATGAGATCTTCTTGCACCTGCTTCCACAACTTAGAAGTAAACTTTGGGTCTCGATCAAAAATGATTGAACCTGGTACTCCATGCAACCGTACTATCTCTCTGATATACACCTCAGCTAGGTCTGACACCTTGGCAGTGGTTTTTAAGGCAAGGAATTATGCTGACTTGGTAAGGCGATCTACCACAACCCATATTGCATCATGACCTCTCTGGGTCCTTGGGAGACCCACCATAAAATCCATGGTGATATGTTTCCATTTCCACCTGGAATCTCAATTGACTGTAACAGTCTACGGGGTCATTGGTGTTCAGGCTTCACCATCTGGCCACATACGCCACTATGTTTTTCTTCATTCCTGGCCACCAATAGTACATTTGCATGTCCTTAAACATCTTTGTAGGGCTCGGGTGTACCGTGTACTTGGAACCATGAGCTTCTTGCAAGATATGGTCCTTTAAAGGTGAATCCTCATGAACCCATATACTATTGTTGTATCGGATTCCACCATCTACTCCCACAGAAAGCTGGGTCTATGGCTTCTCTAACAAGCCTTTCATCTTACCAAGTTCTGAACTGGCCAACTGAGCAGCCACTAACTCGCTTAACAAGTCTTGTTTTATCTGAATGTTGGCCAAACAAACTCGATCTTCTAATAGTTGTGGAGTCCACTCCATAATCTCTTCCATCTTCCTCCTCTGGTTAGACAAGATAGTTGCACACTTGAGCTATTTCTGACTGAGAGCATCAGCTACAACATTAGCCTTCCTAAGGTGATAGGCGATGGTGAAGTCATAATCCTTCTTGTACTCCATCCACCATCTTTGTTGTAGATTCAGATCTCTTTGCATCAGGAGATACTTCAAACTCTTATGGTCGGTGAAGATCTCGAAGGTAGCCTCATATAGATAGTGTTGCCATATCTTCAGAGCATGAACAATAGTAGCCAGCTCTAAATCATGCGTCAAGTAGTTCGCCTCGTTGGTCTTGAGTTGTCGAGAGGCATATGCAACCACTTGTTGATTCTGTTCTAACACACAACCAAGTCCCATCCTCGATGTGTCGGTGAAGATCATGAAACCCTCATTACTGGAAGGTAAAGTCAACACTAGAGTTGTGGTCAACTTCTCCTTCAGGTCCTAGAAGCAAGCTTCACATACGTCAGACCATACAAACTTCTCATCCTTCTAGGTCATCTTGGTGAGCAGCAAAGCAGTGTTTGAGAAATCCTTAATGAAGCATCGATAGTATTCAGCCAACCCCAAGAAGTTGTGGATCTCATAGGGGTTCTTTGGTGTAGGACAATCTTGAACGGCCGACACTTTAGCTGGATCCACAACAATCGTGCCTTCGGATATGATGTGTCCAAGGAACATGACATGGTCTATCCAAAACTCACACTTTGAGAATTTCCCATAAAACTTCTACTTTCTCAAGATATCAAGGACTCTACCCAGATGGTCACGATGTTGATCTAGGTCATCGGAGTAAACCAGGATGTCATTTATGAACACAATGGCAAAGGAGTCAAGGAAGGGATGGAACACACTGTTCATGATATCCATAAAGACACTTGGTGCAGTGGACAACACGAAAGGCATAACCACAAACTCATTGTGTCTGTAATAAGTTCGAAAAGCCGTCTTAGGTATGTCCTCACTCCTGAATTACACCTGGAGGTACCCAAACCTCAAATCGATCTTAGAAAAGACTCGAGCATATTTGATCTAGTCAAAGAGGTCATCTATACGGTGTAAAGGATACTTTCTTAATGGTAGCCTTATTGATCATCCGGTAGTCGATACATATCATGAGCGATCCATCCTTCTTCTTCACAAAAAGGACTAGTGCTCCCCATGGTGATGTACTAGGTCTAGTGAAACCTTTTTCTAATAGTTCATGTATTTATTTCTTCAACTCGAGCAACTCAGTAGGGGCCATCCTGTAGGGTGCCTTAGATATAGGGTTTGTCCTGAGAGCTAGTTCTATCAAAGGGGAATCCCAGGTAGATCATCTAGAAAAACATCAGCATAGTCCCTGACTACCTCTATTTCCTCAAGGGGTCACACCTTAGGATCTAGCTCGGTGACTATTGCTAGGAAATCTTGACAAAATTTGTATATCATTTGCTCAGCCTTCAGAGCCAACACGTATAGGCCGGTAGACGCATCTCTCCTTCCTTGAATGGTAAAGTGTGGGTGACCAGGTTTCCTAATAAGAATCTTCTTTTCCCTATAGTCAATCTGTGCTCTATAGGTGTAAAGACAATTCATACCAATAATCACATCAAAATCACTCATATCGAGGAGGATGAAGTCGGTAGGAAGCTCGTGACTCGAGTACTTAATTGGCAAGATGGAGTTTTTTAAAAGGGACGTATATATCCGACCACTCAGGGTTGTGACATCCAAAATATAACCTAAATCCTTGATGTCCAAACAAATCATAGTTGTCAGATTTCTCAAAATGAAAGTATTAGTAGAACTAGAATCAAAAAGATCTTTTACATTTTGTCCCATAACTTCAAGCACGCCTGCATAAATTTCCATAATGTATCTAACTACTACATGTTTAAACTAAGTAGAAAGGAAAACTCTAAGGTTTATTACCCTCTATCAACCAATTAACATTGGCATGGGCCTCTTCATTGTCGATGGTTAAAACTCAGGATTTCCTCTGCTCTCCAATAGGTGGACCTCCAGCTGGTGCACTGGCTCCTGCTAGGGGTGCTCCTGCCACCAGTTGTGTCGCCACAGGACCTGGACCTCTTAGATCAGGTAGAGGATATTTGGCGATGAAGTGTCCCTCCTACTAGCAATGAAAGCAGACCTTCTTCTCAAAGCAGCATTTCCTAGGGTGTGATCGTCCACAGGTACGACACTTCTAAAAATGGCTCTCACCGTGTGGCTTTCCTTTGCCTCCATGCTTGCCCTTGGTGTTGTTACACCCTTGTCCTTTCTTGTGATCATTCTTCAGTCCACAGTTCCTTCAATGTAGCTCAGGTACCCCTTAGATGGGTTGGTTACAGACATCACTGTCTTCTTCATGCTTAGGGCAGTGTTGTAGGCCTCAACGAAGGTCGTCGTCTTACTCTCCATCATGTGAGGCTTGATGGAGGGGTGTAGACGCTCCACAAAGTGATCAGCTGTTACACCCACATCCCACAATTACTACTAATCATGAGATTAGGGCACAAGTTTGAGGATTATACTTAATACAAAGTTCACTCACAACTTATTTTTTTCTTTGATTTCAAACTCTTTGTTTCCATGTATATAATCACATAAACAAACTTTAAAAGGAAATATAAGACTTGATTAATCTAATCTGATGCCAACAATAAATATACATATCCAAACATTCATTATGTTTCTCACAATTATGTGTACATACAACATGATAATCAGATACATATTGTTACGACTCCACCTCCCGATAACCCCCAATCAAGGGAGACCGAGAAGTAGAAGCCGCACCCATAATTTCTGGATCAAAGGTTCGGCAATTAACCATGAATAATTATTAAATTTTAACAGACTAAACTGAAAATCTATAAGAAAATAAACTTTTTCATACCTTTTTGAAAACTTGGATCTCTAAACTTCTATCCACTTATAGATTCTACTCTAACTAATCCTCCTCGTATTTTACTTCATGTATTTCACAATATGATGATTTACTGTTTGTCCTTTTGGCTTGTACCTAAAACACCGACAAACAAAACGTCAGTCAGCCGAAGCTGGTATGTGGGGGAAACAATAATCGGACAACTATGATAACAACGCAATCATTCAATTAATCATTTAACAATCAATATTACATTTTAAATATAACTCTGCGATCCATGAGTACCATATCCTCTGTGCTATCCCTGCAGTGGACCTGAATACTACCTTCTTATGGTAGATCCCCATTAAACCCCTCATGGTCCCACCTATAGGTGACCCAGTTTCTAGGGTTGAGTCACATGGCACTACTCGTAAGTATCCCACTCCTTAACTCATGGCAGGCTAATGGGTCTCATGGCACTACACTTAGTAGCCCAATTTCTAACCCACGATAACCTAGACCTTACTCTAGGTTACCCCGTTTTAGCCTTTACAAGCCGTAGAGGTGGACCCGGATCTATCTAGTTATACATGTATATTCATAGTGATGGTCATAGTCACTCTATAGTTGCATGAAATAAACACATCCAACGGTTATTTTCAAGCAACTGATAAAACATTTGGAAATCGCCGTGAAACTAAAGCGATTATTCATAAGCATAACCACATACCTGAATTGATGATTTCACAAGCATTAAGCAAACCCAACCAAGAATGCAATCCAAGAAAGCAATTCAATCATCACATAATTCCTGAAAAGAATATGTACTCTATTTATTACACACTTTATCAAGAATCTACTTTATTGACTTGGATTCACTTTCTAGGGTTTTTTGTATCCATTTTAGGGTTTCATTAATCTTCATTAGGGTTTCTTAGATCAATTCCTCAAACTTCATCCCGTTTAGGTCAACAAACCCTAAAATACTCTTTTCTACTCATATAAACCCTAATTGCTCAAATTATCCATTTTAATAGTCTTTTATACACAAATTGACTTAGGATCATCATATCCCTATTTATTCATGGATTTGAACAATTGAACCAATTAAAAGACATATTCATCTAAATTAGGGTTTTCAATCTCATTAATGCATATTCATGCACGAAACCCTAAATTAAGCCAATTATATAAAAAGATCATATTTTTAGACCCTATTTTCACTTTTATTAACAACAGGTTAATATTGGCTTGAACTATCCAATGAACAACATTATATCCATCTATCATCAAATATGAGGGTTTTTTATTAATTACATCATTAAAGATGATAACTTTATTTACTTTTCAAATTTCAATTATATTTATGCACATAATCTCTAAATTAAACTAATTACATGCAAAGTTCATCCTTTCGATCTTAATGTACCTTTTTACAATTAACAGGTTAATATCAACTTTAATCGCCCATTAAACTCTACCAATTACATTAATTATTTCAAAGTAGAGTTTCTTAATCTTTAATTCATTAAAGTTGATAACTTACACTACTTTTTCAATAACATGCAAAATTAGGCTTCAAACATAATTTCTTTGTGTTCCTCTCATTCTGAGGATCAATTTTCATATATTACTTGTCCTAATCGGAGTTACCAATCATTAGATATGATTTTAGCAAGATTTTACTTACTTGGCCAATCAGATTGCGCCATGTGTCACGCTCCATGGAACGTTGCTCAAAAGAGAATATAACACAATTACGTGTTTACCCTTGGTAAGTTCGAAGCGTCTCCAGCCCGCGGAGGGGCAAAAGCGCCCAATCGGCCTATCTCCTTCTTCTTCCTCCAGATACCCTAGCTGCGGCCGTAGTAAGGAGCGGGCTCGGCTCTACCGCCCGTCCCCAGGCCTCGTCGGCCACCAGGAGAGCCTCCCCTAGCTCCGACCCGCCCTCACGCACACAGGGGTGCCCACCGTTCGCGTCTAGGGCAGTCATCTCAGGCTGCGTGACCTGCAACACATGGCCGCCATTCTGCAGTTCGGGGGTCCGCCTCCATCCTCTCTGAAGCATGAAACTCATTGTTGATGGACTCCCTAGGTCCGCCACCCCCTTGCGCACCTGGGACGCTACTTGGCTGCAACCATGTGGACCGATCTTGCGTGCACTAAGCCAGCGACTTGCGACCGTTCATGCAGCCAAGTTGCAGCTGCAGTGCCTGGGTTAGAGTACGAGGATGTCGGCCAAGCCTTTCTCTAGCTGCGTGGGGCATCCTACTCCCATTGTGACCATCCACCGCTTCACATTGCTTTAGGGTTCAAGCTACCCTCTATGCTAGGGTTTGGACGCAAAGAATCATGAAGAAGAAGAAAAAGGAAGAGAGGGATTGTGGGATTCTTCCTGGACTCGAACCAAAGGGTCTCCCTTTTATATAGGGGTGAGTAAAGAATCCCTAGGTCGTCTATTCATGAATCCAAGAGTCCCTTTCCAAGTAGGAAGTCAATTCCTTCAAAGAGAAGTAATATTTTCTCTCTTCTTTATCCTGGTTATTCTCTAATATTAGGAATTCGAAATTCCCCTTTTATTTTCTTTGCACTTCCCCTTTTTAATTCATTGGCCACGGATTTCTATTTTCTTTTAATAGAAATTACTCCTTTTTTAACAAAACATCATAATCATGCATTATGCATCATTTTATCTTCTTATTTGACTTTATTGGTATTTTCTCTTTCTTTCCTCTTTATTGGGGCTCCTTGGACCCCAAGAAACTCTATTATTTTGAAATCCTTTTTATTGGATACTCATTATCCTTCTAGATGCATCTAAATGCATTATTTCTCATTATCATGTGTATTTCTTATTAAAATATTTCTTTTTGAGTATTTCTCTTTATTTCTCTTTTATTTTCTTCATTGGTATTCCTTTTATCATTAGGAATCCTTGGGATACGAAATTCCACCAAGGATTACCCAATTATACCTTTTTCCACTTATTTCCAATATTTTATCATTATTTTCAATTTCTTTCTTAATAAAGAAATACTTAATCGATCTTTTCTTTTCTTATTGCACTCTTTATTCAACTTTGGACTCCTTGGAACCCAAGGAACCCAAGAGGCACGAAATCCCTCTTTGTATTTGCCTTCTATAGGTTTCCACATTTTTCTTTTCTCAAATATTCAATTATTCATTTACTAATTGAATTTCCTTGTTAATTGGGCCCAATAGCCAATAAAGCCCACAACACAAACATCAAGGCTATTGTAAACAGAATCCATTTATTCAAAACAAATTATATCATTATTTGTTCAAATATCTTTCATATGAGAAATTACATTTCTCATCAAAAGAACCCAAATATTGGGGTTGTAACACATATTCTCTTATTAAGGAAACAAATATACATATTAACATTTACAATTCCCTCACTTCCATACAAGGACCTGGAGTGATAGGGACCGACTGAACTTAACTAATCTCATACGCAACTCCTGTGGCAGATCTACTATGATGCAATGACATCCTCAGTCCACGAGTTATCCCAAAAAATTGTGAGTAGAGGGGTGAGCCTACTCGCTCAGTGAATGAGTAATTCATAGAAACAGTTTAAAGCACTTATATAATTATAGATATACCTTTGAGCAACCGATATCAATTATAAAAATAGTAAGTTTTAAAGAGACTGATCATTCACAAACATAAATATGGTAGGATACTCTAGATATCTACAAGAGTAAATCAATATATGAACATGCTTTATTGATCATAAAGAAAACCAATAATTCAGAAACATACATATAATAATTGAATAACTGCACACACTTGGTTAACCTCTCATTCATCTTATTATGCATCAGTAATAATATACAAATATTTCATTTTTCTCATTATTCTCTCTGTAATATTTCATTAACTTTGACTTGACCTGACTATTGAACTGACTACTACTATGTTGGCCAACTAAACATAACCAACTGATCTGACTACTATACTCTTTATTTGAACTCAATTAACTTTTCTTTTTACTTCGCCCCTGAACTCACTTGGATTGTACCATCCAAGCAAAAGCCACTACTATGTGACTTACCTTACAAGTCTTAAGGTAAACCTGGGACCTTAAGACTACTATTAACTACCTCGGTCTGCAGCGAGGTTGCCACGTTTGGCCTAACGACAGCTAAACATCATTTGTAAATTATGGCCCCTTATCCTAGGTACTCAAGAGGGGTGCCTCTAGGCTAAAAGCCTCAACTCTATATAATGTGGTTCCACTAGGGATGACATGCAAAACGGAGTAATTTCCAGAAGAAGTAGGTCCACAAGGGTTGTATACTTCAACTGGTGGGTACCACTGGATCTCCAATTATTATTGGATACCCCTACTACTGAAATAGTACCACCGGGATCTCTAGTTATTGTTGGGTACTCTACTACTCAATTGAAGTACCACCGATATCCAATCATATGATGTTAGATACTCAGTTCTAGGCTACTTCTTCCTATATATGATAGTCCATACCATGTTTCACCCATCTCAGTATAGACCTCCAAGGAGGGTTCTACGATGTTCAGGGCATCTACTATTACTATTGTAGTTTTACTGACTACTTGAGCTATTGGACTGAATTCACTGATAATACTTAGTTGAATGCATAACATATTGGTTACCCTTATCTTAGGGTTTCTCATTTCTTAAATGCTTAACATACTGATTACCCTTCTCTTGGGGTTTCTCATTTCTCATGCACATAGAATAATTCTCATATGTTCAAACAGATATCATGTCTAATGATATAAACATTTACATTCAACATTTCTTGTATTCATGCATGGCATCAGTGACATCCTAATCTAGGGAAATGCCTTTTATATTTTCTCAAATTACCATAACAACTTATGCATTTCATGTCAATTAACTCGGCTAGAGATTTTTGCATCACAAATCAAAATGTGTATGCATATAAAATGATATTCAGCTAGAAACTCAAATTATCACATAATTCATTTCAATCAGTCATGCATATGAAATGAAACCCTAGTATGAATTTAACTAGGGTTTCAGGATATTCATTAAAATATCATGTATAAATAATAACCTTAAATAAATGAATTTATAACAATAAAGAATCACATCAGTTGAATTCGTGAATCTATTCGCAAACTTCCAACTTTCTATTCATTTAGGGTTTCACCCTCTTTACTGATATATTAAGAAAACATTGATATCATCAAATGAAATACAAGATCTTATCTGATATATATGTACTATGTATTCAGATAAACAGTCTTTTGTAACCAAGGAGATTCAACTAGACAAACTTCTTTATTCAACTATACAACAAATTTAGTCATAGCTGAAAACCCAAGATTTTGCTATTTTCATATAAACTCTGCAATTACTTTAGGAATTCTCATTTAGATAATTTTTATGCATTTCTATATGATTTGTAAACTAGAATCCATCACAATAGAGAAATAATCTATTTCATATCATCTTGCAAAGGTTAGGTCAAAAGGTCAGTTTAGGGTTTGTAATTGCATACAAAATAAGTAAAGATTATTGATCATTTAACTCATTTTCATGCAATCTACTATTTAAAGGAAGTACCCACTCACCCTAAGGTGTGAAAACACCTTAAAAATGCAGCTCATCTCTGAAAATCTCGAATTCATATCAAAACCCTAGCAAATCACAGGATTCTTCTTCCTTTCAACCAAGAAACCCTAGAAATGGGGGATTATGAAGAAAGAGTGAGAAAAGGGGAATATTTGATACCATTTCGAATCAAATCAGAGGAGGGATATAATTTTGACGTGTAAGAGAAGATTCATCATGAAAGGCTATGCAAAGAAGCTAAACTTACTTGATTTCATCATATCTCAGATAGAGAAACCCAAGATCAGCAATTCCATCACTTTCTTCTCTTAAACCCAAACTCTCCCTCTCTCTCTAGGATTTAATTTCTCTAGAATAGATCAAAAAATATAAGATTTACTTGGGTTATATATTTCTCATATAGAGCAATCTAGGTGCTTGGGTAATTTACACATTAACCACTCACTATACTTTTTCTTATTTTAGCAGATTTTTCTGTTATAAAAAAGTTACTGTAATTCATTTATTTCAGAGGTCAAACATCATCAAAAAATTATGAAAATTTATCATGATGCCTAAAATGTAATTAATATATTAAGTATAAATTTCAAATCATTTGGATTTACCAATAAATAACTAAAAATCAAACACTACACTATTGAACAGCACTTTGTCAGTATTTCGGTCGAAGTATAGTTCGACCGAGAACCACATTCAAAGAACACCTAAATTGTGACACTTAGATGGTAGTTGTAGTCTCTAGAGTTGTCTATAGCCATGATAAAGGTTAGGTTAGTGAGTAACTTAGAAACCTAAGATGATGATGATGATGATTATGATAACGATAATGATAATGATGTTAATGTTGATCTCGATGTCGATGTTGATATTGTTAATGATGTTGATGTTGATAATGCTCAGGTTGTCCTTGAGAAGGTCAAGTAGGTTGAAAATATGAAATGAGTTTGAACACGCTAAACGAGATTACTCAAAACACAAAACACGATCAACTACTAATTAATCACATAGTCAAAAATGTGAAATAATTAAAACCGATTCCAACAATGTAAATAAACTCTAGAACATTTATAAAAGGTCCATCATTCCATTCTCATATACTTTAACAAGCATTTGCATATGGGTCCAAAGACCTCAGTCACATCCTGCATATAAAAGATATTTTACATGTACATGCCATATATTTACAAACATTGGCATAATACTGAAATCTCATGTCGATACAAATTTATCATCTAGAAAATGCATCCCATACCAGGACCTGAGAGTACAGGGACGACACTAGGACTCTACTACTAACATCTATGACTAACATCTACAACTAACCAACCTTCTGAATCTATTGATCACCAGGTTGGTTCTCTTCCACAACACGACCTCAACCTCGTTGCCCGCGACCACCTAAAAAATGTGGTGACCCACGGGTGAGACCTAGTCCCAGTGAGAGATATAACTCTCTCCAACATATATTGATTATAACATTAATTAAAAGTAAATACATTGAGCATTTAGGATATTGAATAAACAATATGAACAGATTGAATAGTTTAAGCATACTAATTAGTTAAGTAAATAAGTTGTAACATCAAGTAGAATTGTACAATTGTCATAAGCCTGCATCATGTAAGAACTATGTAGTGTAAAGACAAGACAAGGGTTAATCAACCAATGTGATACGTATTAAACCCTAGCAATTATACTACACGGCTGGTATTATATCTTTTATTATTATGCCCTGGGGAGTTTGAGTCATACCACTCAAAGTCCAACTGACCACTGTGAAGTGCTATTCAGTTCCGTATAAGATCTAGGAGTGTCGATATCCTAAGATCTCTTCCCCTCGGTCAGTACGAGTAAACTGCAGTGACATACCAGTCAAACTGCCAACAGTGACATATAGTCAACTGATAACAACTAGTCTGTACTTGGTACAAGTTACGACACTAGAAAACAGGGTATACAAAACCCGCTAATCTGAGGTACAACCGCAGCTGTCCTCAATCACATCAAATATCTGAGGCATGACCATAGCCATCCTCCATAACTTGCAATTGTGTATGACAAGTATATATCCTCAACTTGCCACCCCCGCATACTCAATAATATGCGCTCCAAGTTTCCCTTGGGAATACTCATTTCACCATCCAGTAAGTTCTGACACTAAAGATGGCTCTACGGCACAGGGCTCTACATGATTAAGGTTACACTTGATTAATTACTTCCAATTGAATGCATTAAGGCTTTATCATACAAGTGGACATGCAAACCCTAATTATTTTCTAACAAGAGTATATATATAACAACTTCAATAGATATAAAACATTTGACATATAAATCTTAATCACATTACCAAATCTATCATTCATTGCAAATTAATAGACCACACTTATCATCATACTATTGCAAGATACCAATATCTTATCACAAGTTCCAGGGTTTTAACCCTTATTGGAACATGAAGAGGATTTCACCTCAATCATGGCTTCAAACATGCCCAAAGTTCTTTAATACCATCACATTATTCATAGTAAGGTTATCATCATCATTCCATGCCTTAAACAAGGATGAAAAGATCATTAGAACATGTATGTCCATAGATTTTAACATGGCAAGGCACTATGATATTCAAATAATACTACATTGTGGTTTCAACATAAGAAGAGTGTAATTCATTATCACATTAATCATTCAAGAGGTCTGATTATAACCAATCAACATCATATAATTACATTAAGGTTAGGTATAACAAGCTAGATCACATTGGAGTTACGCGTCCACTTATTACATTGATTTATCAAATATAACTATATAATGGCAAAGGTAAGACTACCAATTAATAGTATTGAACCATTGAATTATCTTCAATATGACCCACATATAATAACATGTGATTTATTCTAATTCATTGGATGTTAAAGCATCCAATATTATTCATTGGATCATGTTCATTGTTCAATGTTTATCAATTGAAGTATAGGTCTAACCATTAAATGAATTGAACCAATGAACCATTGGTTCAAGGTATAGTCAAATCTACAATTACATTACTAATTCATCATATATGGTAATGCCCTGATCCACCATTAATTGTGATCATTAGGTCACCATTGGTTTCTAGATCAGTAATACATTTAGTTAACATCATCAAATAATAAGCCAATATCATCATCGATTGATAACATCATTAGAATACTTAGTGGATGATAATTAAATGTCTAATTGAGTCAAAATCTGACCTAAGGTGGTGACCATAGGTTTTCACCATAAATTGGACACCCTTGATCACGAACATTAGTTGCCAAGATAGCAACACTATTGGTTGTTGAATGGTATGACAATCAGTTATGTTATAGGGAAGGAAATAGCTTGAAAATCTTAATTTGAACCATCATTTGTTTTGTACATAGCACCATAGGTTGTTGCTATAAACCTGTCCCAGATCATGTTACACCTTATAAAGGATGTACACATGTTTACAGGTTCATATAGAACTGGAATAAAATAGGAAACACCACAAAATTCGTAATTCTAAACAAGCATGATTTCTATATGCTTAGATCATCACATTCAAGCATAATCATGAACCAACAAGCTTCTAGTAAGAAATATAAGTGAAGAATGTTATATGACTTGCCTCTATAGAGTAGGTAAGATATCCAAAAGCAAAAATATCGAGCAAATAGGGCAAGGAAACCTTGGATTCAGATCTGAACTTGGCCAACTATGCAATTCTCTCCAGAAACAAGCAAAACCCTAGAAAAGAAACAAGAAGGAAGGAGTTTTGAGTTCTAAGGGAACTTTCACCATGGAAAACCATGGTTCTGACCGGGAGATATGTAGGAGGAAGAGGAACAAAGAATTAAATAGAGGAAATAAGGAAAAACTTACACTTTTAGGTCAATATCACTAGGGGGAAGCTTTATAGACCCAAAAAGAGAATCAATTGCAACCCTAGAATTTTTTTCCAAGTGAATCCCCACTTTCTTCTTCCTTGGGCAGAAAAAATCGCAGCTGAACAGAAGGAGTACGAAGCTGGGAGAAGGAGAGAGATAATGGAGAGGAAATGGCTCGTTTGGGGGCTTTTGGATAAGTATATGACACTTTAATATTAAGAAAAAGAAAAAGTTGCTAATCTAGTATATATCCAACTGTCCATGGCTTTAAATTATTAAAAAAACATAAGCACACACACAAGCAGCTCTCCCACCATCCCTCTAGACCTGCTTAGCTTTCCTTTGGCGAAATTCCCAGCCAATCACATAATTCCTTAGTTGATAGCTACTAAAGGTAGCTCATCCATGAAGGGAAAAACCCTAAAATACCCTTGATATAAACACCTTCAAACAATGGCTCAACTAGGAGCCCCATGGCTCAAAAATCTCAAGAATGATAATATAACAACTAAGGAACATAATTTATGTGACAAATTGCAAAGAAAACCCCTAAATTGGGTAAATTGCATAAAAGTCCAAAATGTACAGAAAATTGCATAACTTACTCAAACAGTGTCCAAATTGGACCAAATTTGAAAATTAAGCTTGTCTTATGATTTCAAAACATATCAAAATGGTATATTAGGGTTATAAGCATTAAATTATGGTAATTAAGCTCATTCAACTCATTAAGTAAGTTCAAGGGCCTTACAACTATAAACCCCTAATAAGGATTTTGCCCCGAAATCCTACGCAAAAAGAGATGGGTATTTTCTACACATCTCATTCTCTAGTTCTCATGTGGCTTCCTCTATGCCACGATGATTCCACAAAACTTTCACTAGTAATATATCTTTTCTCTTCAGCTTTTTCACCCTTCTATCCATGATCAAAACAGGACCCTCAACATAGGAGACATCCTCATCTAACTCAACCTCTACTGGTTGGATTGTTTGGTCAGTATCTAGATGGAATTTCCTCAACATAGATATGTGAAAAACATTATGTAATCTATGTAGCTCTTGTGGTAGCTCCAACTTATATGCTACCTTTCCAATATGAGCTAGGATAGGGTATGGTCCCATAAATCTAGGAGCCAACTTACCCTTCTTTCCAAACCTCAACACACCTTTACATGGAGAAACCTTAAGATATACTCTATCTCCCACTTGGAACTCTAGTGGTCTGTTTCGGTTGTCTGCATAAGATTTCTTCCTGTCTTGGGCTGCTTTCAACTGTTGTTGTATCACTTTAATCTTTTCTGTAGTCTGTTGTACTAGCTCAGGACCCAAAAGTTGATATTCACTTGTCTCATACCAGCAAAGAGGAGACCGACATCGTCTCCCATACAGAGCCTCATAAGGAGCCATATATATATGCTTCTTTGATAGCTATTGTTGTACGCAAACTCTATCAGAGTTAGATGTACATCCCAACTACCAAGAAATTACAGCACACATGCCCTCAAGAGATCCTCTAAAGTCTGAATAGTCCTTTCCGACTGGCCATCGGTCTGTGGATGAAAAGTTGTGCTGAATCTCAGCTGTGTTCCCATTGCTGAATGCAGACGCTCCCAAAAATGACTTGTAAATTGTGGACCCCTGTCAGAAACTATAGTCACTGGAATGCCATGCAAACAGACTATCTCATCAACATATATTTGTGCCAATTTCTCTGCTATAAATGTCGTATTAACTGGCAGAAAATGAGTTGACTTAGTCAATATGTCTACTATCACTCATATGGAATCATGACCCTTGGCTGTCCTAGGAAGACCAACCACAAATTCCATAGTAATGTGATCCCATTTCCACTGTGGTATTGGCAAGGGTTGTAATGTCCCTATAGACTTCTGGTTCTCAGCCTTCACCTGCTGACAAACTGGACATTTGGTAATGAACTCTGCCACATCACACTTTAGACCTGGACACCAATACATGTCCTTCAAATTTTGGTACATCTTAGTACTTCCATGATGCATTGCATACATGGAGAAGTGACCCTCCTCAAGTACCATCTTCCTCAACCCATCAACATCAGGAATTACTATCCCATTATGGTAACAAACTATACCATCATCTGCCTTGTGAAAGCCATCATACTTTTCATTGCCAATCCCTGATTGGATATTCTGTATCATAGTATCATTTTTTGTGCATCATGAACTTGCTGTCTCAAGGTAGGTTTCACTTATAACTATGCCAACAATCCTGCCAGCAAGGAAACTTCTAGATGTACATTCATCTGGCAAAGAGACACTAGCATATCTCTCTTATGGCACATTAAGGAATTTAATTGTGCATTATCTACCGTTGATGATGAAGATGACTTTCTACTCAATGCATCAGCTACATAATTAGCTTTCCCTAGATGGTAGTCTATTGTGCAATCATAATCCTTAATCAGCTCCATCCATCTCCTCTGCCTCATATTCAACTCCTGTTTTGAGAAAATATACTGTAGATTCGTGTGGTCACTGAAGATCTGACACTTTTCTCCATAAAGATAGTGTCTTTAGATCTTTAAGGCATGTACCACTGCTGCAAGCTCCAGATCATGTGTTGGGTAATTCTCCTCATGTTTCTTAAGCTGTCGTGAAGCAAAAGAAATCACATTTTTATCCTGCATCAACACACATCCCAACTCATTCTTTGAAGCATCACAAAAGACAATATAGCCTTTTCCTTGCTCTGGCAGTACTAACACCAGTGCACTAGTCACCTTTTCTTTCAAAAGTTGGAAGGAATGTTGACACTTGTCATTCCAAGCAAAAGGAACATCCTTCCTGGTTAACCTAGTTAGGGGTAACGCTATAGAACTGAAGTCTTTGATAAATCTCCTGTAGTAACCTTCCAGACCTAGGAAACTACGGATCTCTGTCGGTGTCTTTGGTTGTTCCCATTCTAGTACAGATTCCAATTTATTGGGATCAACACAAATGCCTTTTGCAGATATAACATGGCCCAGAAAAGACACTTCAGATAACCAGAATTCACACTTGCTAAACTTAGCATATAGTTGATGTTGCCTCAACAATGTCAATGCCTGGCGAAGGTGTTGCTCATGGTGTTGACCATCCTTGGAGTATATCAGGATATCATCTATGAACACAACCACACACTGATCAAGATAAGGTCTAAACACCCTATTCATCATATCCATAAAAGTTGCAGGTGCATTGGTTAGCCCAAACAGCATAACCACAAACTCATAATGACCATACCTAGTCCTAAAAGATGACTTGGATATATCATCAGCCTTAATTCTCAATTGATGGTAACCTGACCTCAGGTATATCTTTGAAAACACAGTGGCACCTCTCAACTGATCAAAAAGATCATCAAACCTCAGCAAAGGATACTTATTCTCTATTGTCACCTTGTTCAACTGTCTATAGTCTATACACAACCTCATTAAACCATCCTTCTTTTTAACAAACAACACAAGAGCACCCCAAGGGGGAGTGCTCGGCCTGATAAAACCCTTCTCTAACAATTCTTGTAACTATTTCTTTAACTCTTGCATCTCTGATGGTGCCATCATGTATGTTGACTGTGCTATGGGTTGTGTTCCAGGAACAAGATTGATCTCAAACTCAATCTCTCTAGGAGGGGGAATGCTAGGAAATTGCTCAGGAAAGACATCCTCAAATTCTTGCACCACTGGTACCTCCTGGATACTAGGACCTACTACCTTGGTATCCACAACATGAGCTAAGAAAGCCTCACATCCTTGTCTCAATAATCATTCAGTTGTCATGGCTGACATCAAACATGTAGGAAGAATCTTTCTATCACCCTGAAAAATCCACTGTACATCTCCATCATGGAACGTCGCCACCTTAGTACTACAGTCTAAGATTACCTTGTATTTTTTCAAGGTATCCATTCCTAGGATTACATAAAAACCATGCATGTCAAGTGGTAAAATATCCACTTGAATGTTGTGTCCAGAAAAAGAAAGAACATAAGAAGGGCACACTTCTCGCAACTCAACAGAATCAACCAAAGGAGTCGCTAGTCGTAGGCTATCAGATCTAAGACTAATGGGTAGATAACAACTATCTATCACCTCTCTGGTGATAAAAGAGTGTGTCACACCTGGGTCTAGTAACACATATACGAAACAAGAAGTAGACATATCAGAATGAAATAACTCCATCTGAACTGTCACGACTCGTGGATTGACCACTGCTTCTGGCTGGGTCATGGCATAGTACCTTGTTGTTGCCTGCTGTCGTCCACGTCCTCTACTTGCTTGTCCAGAGGATCATGTCTGGGATGCCTGACCACATCCTCTATCACTTCCACTACTAAACTATCGTTGTTGTGGACCTTGCTGACTTTGCCTTGGCTGATGAGTCGCCTCCTCATCTTTCATAGGGAAATAAGGTCTTATATGCCCCCACTTTAACACACTTATAACATGTTCTGGTGTCCTGATATGGCCTAAACGGCCCTGTCACTGAAACTGATGAGGTACTGCGGGCTCCAGTCGGTGGAAAATTATGACCTCTACCCTGACTCGGGGTCCACTGTGATGGTGCATGTGATCTTGGTTCAGTGAAGGTTGACCTTGGTTGTGACAGCGGTGGCAAAAACCTTGACTTCTTAAAGCCTCCAAATGATTGCCCTTGAAACGGCATAGGTCGCTTCTTAGCATTAGCTTCACGCTTCTCTATGGCAGACCTCTCAATCCTCCTGACAGATTCCACAAAGGTGGAAAACCTTTCCCTGTTCTCCAAGGATGATGTTGTAGTAGTCAACTCTATACTCAGACCCTTCTCAAATCTTTGAATCCATTCATTGTATGTTGCTGTCATGTGCATGCAGAACCTCAGATTTCCATAAACTTTGATTCATACTCATTGATAGTCATAGCTCCCTGACAAATCTTCTCGAACTGAGAGATTTTCTCATCTAGGTAGGTCTCTGGAAAATATCGACTAACAAATTCCCTTCGAAACTACTCCCATCCTATCACAACTCCTGGCCTTTTCTCCTCTTCTATGGCCCACCAGTGGCCAGCACTACCCTTCAACAAGTATACTTCACGCTTAACTTTGTCTTCTTCTACGATGTTTAGGATTTTGAATGCCTTTTCCAGCTTAGTCAACCACATGTCAGCATCTGCTGGATCATAAGTACCTGCATATTCAATTGCCCCAACACGTCTAACACATTCAAATGTCTTCCCGACACCTTGGGACTCCACATTATAGGCGACTGTCCTAGCTTGAGGTGCTGGTGCTCTGTCAGAAATATGTGTAATTGTGGCCATCATCTATCTAAACATAGACTGAAACTCAGGATTGGCCATCATTGTTGGGTCTAGATGAGGCATTGTGGGCTGCTCTGGCCCTGCTTCTGGCACTCTCTCATCGCGTACCTGCCTCCCTGCACCTCCTCCTGGTGCAACATAGCTACTCTCAACATGTTCTTCATGTCCTCTAGACGTATCTGCATAAGCATAAACTATGATCAGATATGTTGGATACATAAGAACAAACTCAAACCTAAGTCCTATGTCCCTGTAGACTCTGTAAACCTTGAGCTCTGATACCAACTTAACTGTGACACCTCGTCACGCTAAATGAGATTACTCAAAATACAAAACACGATCAACTACTAATTAATCACACAGTCAAAAATGTGAAACAATTAAAACCGATTCCAACAATGTAAATAAACTCTAGAACATTTATAAAAGGTCCATCATTCCATTCTCATATACTTTAACAAGCATTTGCATATGGGTCCAAATACCTCAGTCACATCCTGCATACAAAAGATATTTCACATGTCCATGCCATATATTTACAAACATTGGCATAATACCGAAATCTCGTGTCGATACAAATATATCATCTAGAAAACACATCCCATACCAGGACCTAAGAGTACAGGGATGACACTAGGACTCTACTACTAACATCTATGACTAACATCTACAACTAAGTAACCTTATGAATCTATTGATCACCAGGTTGGTTCTCTTCCACAGCACGACCTCGACCTCGTTTCCCGCGACCACCTAAAAAAAATGTGGTGACCCACGGGTGAGACCTAGTCCCAGTGAGAGATATAACTCTCTCCAACATATATTGATTATAACATTAATTAACAGTAAATACATTGAGAAATTAGGATATTGAATAAACAATATGAACATATTGAATAGTTTAAGCATACTAAGCAGTTAAGCAAATAAGTTGTAACATCAAGTAGAATTATACAATTGTCATACGTCTGCATAATGTAAGAACTATGTAGTGTAAAGACAAGACAAGGGTTAATCAACCAATGTGATACGTATTAAACCCTAGCAATTATACTACACGGATGGTATTATATCTTTTATTATTATGCCCTGGGGAGTTTGAGTCGTACCACTCAAAGTCCAACTGACCACTGCGAAGTGCTATTTAGTTCCGTATAAGATCTAGGAGTGTCGGTATCCTAAGATCTCTTCCCCTCAGTCAGTACGAGTAAACTGCAGTGACATACCAGTCAAACTACCAACAGTGACATATATTCAACTGATAACAACTAGTTCATACTTGGTACAAGTTATGACACTAGAAAACAGGGTATACAAAACCCTCTAATCTGAGTTACAACCGCAGCTGTCCTCAATCACATCAAATATCTGAGGCATGACCATAGCCATCCTCCATAACCTACAATTGTGGATGACAAGTATATATCCTCAACTTGCCACCCCCGCATACTCAACAGTATGCGCTCTGAGTTTCCCTTGGGAATACTCGTTTCACCATCCAATAAGTTTTGACACTGAAGATGGCTCTATGGCACAGGGCTCTACATGATTAAGGTTACACTTCATTAATTACTGCCAATTGAATGCATTAAGGCTTTATCATACAAGTGGACATTCAAACCCTAATTCTTTTCTAACAAGAGTATATGTATAACATCTTCAAAAGATATAATACATTTGAGATATAAATCTTAATCACATTACCACATCTATCATTTATTGCAAATTAACATACCACACTTATCATCATACTATTGCAAGATACCAATATCTTATCACAAGTTCCAAGGTTTTAACCCTTATTGGAACATGAAGAGGATTTCACCTCAATCATGGCTTCAAACATGCCCAAAGGTCTTTAAGACCATCACATTATTCATAGTAAGGTTATCATCATCATTCCATGCCTTAAACAAGGCTGAAAAGATCATTAGAACATGTATGTCCATAGATTTTAACATGGCAAGGCACTATGATATTCAAATAATACTACATTGTAGTTTCAACATAAGAAGAGTGTAATTCATTATCACATTAATAATTCAAGAGGTCTGATTATAACCAATCAACATCATATAATTACATTAAGGTTAGGTATAACAAGCTAGATCACATTGGAGTTATGCATCCACTTATTACATTGATTTATCAAATATAACTATATAATGGCAAAGGTAAGACTACCAATTAATAGTATTGAACCATTGAATTATCTTCAATATGACCCACATATAATAACATGTGATTTATTCTAATCCATTGTATGTTAAAGCATCCGATATTATTCATTGGATCAGGTTCATTATTCAATGTTTATCAATTGAAGTATAGGTCTAACCATTAAATCAATTGAACCAATGAACCATTGGTTCAAGGTATAGTCAAATCTGCAACTACATTACTAATTCATCATATATGGTAATAACATGATCCACCATTAATTGTGATCATTAGGTCACCATTGGTTGCTAGATCAATAATACATTCAGTTAACATCATCAAATAATAAGCCAATATCATCATCGATTGATAACATCATTAGAATACTTAGTGGATGATAATTAAATGTCTAATTGAGTCAAAACGTGACCTAAGGTAGTGACCATAGGTTTTCACCATAAATTGGACACCCTTGATCACGAACATCAGTTGCCAAGATAGCAACACTATTGGTTGTTGAATGGTATGACAATCAGTTATGTGATAAGGAAGGAAATAGCTTGAAAACCTTAATTTGAACCATCATTTGTTTTGTACATAGAACCATAGGTTGTTGCTATCAACCTGTCCCAGATCATGTTATACCTTATAAAGGATGTACACATGTTTACATGTTCATATAGAACTAGAATAAAATAGGAAACAGCACAAAATTCGTAATTCTAAACAAGCATGATTTCTCTATGCTTAGATCATCACATTCAAGCATAATCATGAACCAACAAGCTTCTAGTAAGCAATATAAGTGAAGATTGTTATATAACTCACCTCTATAGAGTAGGTCAGATATCCAACAGCAAAAATCTCGAGCAAATAGGGCAAGGAAACCTTAGATTCAGATCTGAACTTGGCCAACTATGCAATTCTCTCCACCAACAAGCAAAACCCTAGAAAAGAAACAAGAAGGAAGGAGTTTTGCGTTTTAGGGGAACTTTCACCATGGAAAACCATGGTTTAGACCTGGAGAGATGTAGGAGGAAGAGGAACAAAGAATTAAACGGAGGAAATAAGGAAAAACTTACACTTTTAGGTCAATATCACTAGGGGGAGCTTTATAGACCCAAAAAGAGAATCAATTGCAACCCTAGAATTTTTTTCCAAGAGAATCCCCACTTTCTTCTTCCTTGGGCAGAAAAAATCGCATCTGAACAGAGGGAGTACGAATATGGGAGAAGGAGAGGTATAATGGAGAGGAAATGGCTCGTTTGGGGGCTTTTGGATAAGTATATGACACTTTAATATTAAGAAAAAGAAAAAGTTGCAATTCTAGTATATATCCAAGTGTCCATGGCTTTAAATTATTAAAAAAACATAAGCACACACACAAGCAGCTCTCCCACCGTCCCTCTAGACCTTCTTAGCTTTCCTTTGACGAAATTCCCAGCCAATCACATAATTCCTTAGTTGATAGCTACTAAAGGTAGCTCATCCATGAAGGGAAAAACCCTAAAATACCCTTGATACAAACACCTTCAAACAATGGCTCAACTAGGAGACCCATGTCTCAAAAATCTCAAGAATGATAATATAACAACCAAGGAAAATAATGTATGTGACAAATTGCAAAGAAAACCCCTCAATTGGGTAAATTGCAGAAAAGTCCAAAATGTACATAAAATTGCATAACTTGCTCAAACAGTGTCCAAATTGGACCAAATTTAAACTTAAGCTTGTATTATGATTTCAAAACATATAAAAATGTTATATTAGGGTTCTAAGCATTCAATTATGGTAATTAAGATCATTCAACTCATTAAGTAAGTTCAAGGGCCTTACATAAATATTCTGAAATTTTTCTCCAATATGAATGATTGAGTTATCCATATCATATACAAAATTAAATTAAATACAAAATTCGTAGGAAATATGAAAAATCATTTACCACACTGCTATCCTGATCAAATTCCATATTCATGTACTATTAAAACCCTAATTTTTGCCAATTAGGGTTTACATTTCTCAAACCCTAATTCTTCAAACTAAAATCATAATTAGAGTTTCTTCTTAGGTTTGAAACATCACAATTGATCTACTATCATTAATCAAGTCTAAACAATGTTCAGTCTAATCAAGCATGTAATCATTCAGGTAAACCCTAGTTTACCAATTAAGCACAAATGTGGTCATTACATCCACCTGCCTCTCCTCCGTCATCATGTACCTGAAACACTCCAACATGTGAAACTTGTGAGCATAGTCTACAAAAGAGATGTTGTCTTGCACGAGGAAGGTGAACTCCTTCTCTTTCTCCTTCTTTGATAAGGTAGGTATGAACCTAGTGGAAGTTGGTTCTGAAATTCTTCCAGTCCATTGGGTCTTCATTTAGGTCTCAGTTTGTGATGTGGTTCTCCCACCATATCTTAGTTGATCCTTCCAGAAGATGGGTAGAAAACAAGACATCATTGTTTGGTTGTACCTCTAGCATGCGGAACCCATTCTCCACCATAAGTAGCCAAGCATCAACCTGGTTGATGACTTCCGTCTTGTCCTCCCCCCATAACTTATCTATATTCAGCTTCATGTAGTTCCATTTTGGTGGCTCCAAGTTGAGGATGAACATGTAGAGGCTCTCCATCTTCACCTCTGGAGGTATACTTGAGGGCCAAAGCACTGATGGCCTTGGTCAGCTTCTTTCGTTGCTCCATCCATAGGGTGTCGGGTGTAAGGACCACCATAGCTGCCCAGGGTTTGTGGCGGTGCCGATCTTGGTCTCATCTTCTCCCACAGATCCCCTTGTCTGGTTGTCATCCTCATCCATGGTCGAAAGGAATGGGCTTAGGATTTGAAACTTTCTTTGAGGCTTCCTCAGATCTCTTCCTCTTCTTCGAGGACTCATCTCCCTGGTCTCTCCTCCTCTTCTCAGAAGATCCCCTCCTCTTGCGGGGAGGCATACCCCCAGAAGGGTTCTCAGTAGCCTCGAAGGGAACATCAATGGTCTTGATACGGGCCATGTTGGTTCTCACAAATTAAAATAATTTAACCACATATTTATAACTTGGAAATATATATATACGCTTTAAAATTATATCTGTGTCATCTTAATTACATGCATTTTTCTATTTGGTGGAGGATTCCGTAATCCTTAACACTTGAATTCCCAACATAGGAGGGGTGGAGAGAGAGAAAAATACCCTAAGCACTTAAAATTTCTCCAGATAAAAGAGATAAAGAAAGGAAACAATCATATGAGAAGACCTAGAGGTATCTTATTTTGAGTCAAATCCTCTGATTTCAACCAGACAGTCACACAGAATCAGGGAGTCCTCGTAGATCGACTAGCGGGGTGGAGGAAAATATTTCCAGCCCTCGGATTGTGATCCTTTTCTAGACACCTCCATCATTGCAAAATCCTCTCATAACTCCCTTGGGTTCTAAAGAGTTTGTAAAATTTAATAATTATAAGAGATTAAATGGAAAACCATGCTCTGATACCAATTGTAACGAGCCCACCCCTCGGTAACCTTCAATTAAGGGAGACCAAAAAGCTAGAGCCGCTATCCCAAAACAGGATCAATGGTTTTACAAATAATTAATAAATTCTACTAAAGACAAAGCTTAAAGAAGGATAAAATTTTACTTTTTACATACCTTTCAAAAATAGGAATTGGAACTTTATCCAATGTAGAGTTCTATCTAACTAAATCCTCCTTTCTTTAATTAACTTTATTCTCCAAATGTCACTTTACTGTTTATCCTTTTTCAAGTATTCCTAAAATGCCGACAAACAAAATGTCGATCAGTATAAAGAATATACTGGTATGTGGTGGCAACCAAACATTTTCACATATATTCTAACAACCTAATTACATCAAATATGTCACGGGTTAACAACCTAACTCCACTGTACACCTCAGGCGCCAACATAAGGGGTACAATAGAGTTAAAGTTGCCCGTCCCTGAGTGGATCAAACACATGAATATATAAATGCACCAAATAAAAAGCTTCCATACATAAACCAACTTGTTCATTACATAGGGGCCCGAAGGCATAGGAGTTCTACAGAAGAAACTTAATACATGAGAAACTAAGTACAGAAGAAAAAGAAACATAATCTAGGAGTCCCATTTAGCTTTAGCATCCCCATGACAGATCTGATTTGTAAGCCAGCATACAGAGTAGCAACATCATCTTCTTTCATCATAAGCATCATGAGTAGAAGGTACCTATAGAAAAGCATTTGCAATGGGTACACGTCAGCACAATATATAAATATATTGTACTGAGTACGCCTACGTGTCTTCAAAACCACTCATCATATCTTGGCAAAGCAGAAGAATAATAATAAGCATGGTAGGAGAAAATAAACTAGGACTTTAGCACAGTTTAGTAAGAAAAATAGACATATTCCTTAACCATAAAGTTTGCTTAGAAATTCAAAGACATTTTAGGTTTATTTTTCCATTATATACTTGTGCATCTGCCTACCAGTGGGATAGATGCTTTATGGCCTCATGATCTGCTTACCAAAGAGATAGATCATTTCTTATGGTGATCTGCTTACCAAAGAGATAGATCACCTTTCAGCACTATGCTTACCAAAGAGATATAGTGCTAACAATATAATGGAACAAGCCTTTATGTTCATGTGTGGTAATATACCATATATAAACAAAATATTATTCCAAAACAATCATACATCAAGACCCAAATACAACATCATCATAAAATATTGTTCCAAAATCATCATACATCAAGACCCAAAAACAACATCATTATAAGCCAAGACTTTAATAAGTATAGTACACCCAAGCACTAATATAAGCCAAATGAGGGTACTGGCGTACCTTCTATTCAGAAGTGGGGAGTCCAGAGATGCTCCTCACTGGTACCTTTGATTTCCTGAAATCATTGGAGATTTGGTATTTATTAGATATATTATTTGAATTACACATATTCTAAAGAGTATATAAAAGGCCCTTTATAGATTTGGAGTCATGATATTAGAGTATGGGTCAGAGAGTATGGGGTTGAGTCCAAGATTATCATTGTCTCATCAAAGTAGGATCATAAAGTCAGAATCAGGATTTTAAAGAGCATAATAACTATTTATGCATATCTTGATAGGTCAAAGTAGGGAAAAGAAGAAGTAAATAGGTTTTACTGGTAATTGAGTCATAATTAGGGTCAGCTGATGCCATAATCGTGATCCTTGCATTTTTCAGATCAAAATGGAGTATTTATTCATATTTTTCTGACACTCCTACTAATTTCTACAAATTTCTCAAGATTAGGTTAAAAACTGAAATTCAAGGAAATAATAGAAAAGAAAGGAAAAGCGCGGACCGTTGGATGTTCAGATCCAACGGTCGAGATCGCGCGCGTCTAAAGCCGAGCCGGCTGAGGCGGGTCACGGGCGGTTTACCTGGTGAACCGCGGTTCACGCGATCGGCCCAGCTAAACCGACCGGGTCTCCTTCCTTCTTGCTCCACTCGCGAGCAACAGGTAGGGGGAAGGTACTCCGGCGAGCTCGAATGACGGCGGCGCTGCTTCTCGCGAGAAATTGAGGTCAGGAGCACCTTCGCGGGGACGAGTCGAGCTCGGACAGCCTGCTTGGGGACCGTGGCTCCCCGCGAGTCGTCGGGTCGACTAGGAATCCGGCGAGGTGCAGAGCTCGCGGCGGAGGGTGAAGGGAGAGGGAGGAGCAGGCGATGATTCTTTGCGGTGAGGGGCCGCCAAGGCAGGTGGAGGTGCCTCGGAGCTTCGGGTGTGGCCAATTGGGGACGAGCAATCTGATAGGGGCCTCGTCCAGCACTTCGACGGCGGCGGACAGACCGAAGGAGAAGAGCTTGAGGATGGAGCGACGCCGGGTTGCTTTGGGCAAATTGGAGGAAGGGGTGCGCTAAAGGGACGTCAGGGGAGCTTCGTGGGGGTTTAAGTAGGTGCGAGGTCGATCGAGGAGTGTATGCCCAATTGGGCTCAACTGCGGTTGGAGACGGGGACTCACAGGTGAAGTCGTGCGAGGCGGAGTTCTCGTTTCTGGGGGTCGTGTGAGGGGTTGGCGAGTTCGTGGAGATGAGGTGGGGGCAGTGCCTCGGTTCGTTTGGCGCGAGGTGGCGCATAGAGGCGGGGAGTGGGTCGCCCCTTGCTCGAGGTGGCTGCATCCACGATCTCGCGGATTGACCGGAGGTTAGGGATGACCCCATGGCCGTCCGATCCCTGGGCGCGCCATCGGGTGGTCGGGAAGGCTTGCGAGGGTAGGTCCGCGGATTGCTGACGTCAGCACCGCGTGACAAAGAAATGAAAAGGAAACCATAGGTTAAATGATCTTAATCGTGACATTATTTAGGTAAATCTTAATCAAACTTGTAAAAATCATAGAGGGAGCTAGGAATGTCCAAATGACACGAAATTTGGACCATAGCCTCCCCATAACATACCCCACCTGTTGATAAAGTTTGGGTTTAGGATTCTTATCATAGAATGACTAATTAACTTTTAGGAGAATTAGGGTTTTAAGATATATTGAAGATTAAGGAATTAAGGTATAAAAGGATTTAGAAAATTCACTTTATCACATCCTACTCACCTTAAAAGAAATTTTGTCCTCAAAATTAAACTGGATGAAAGAGGTGAGGAAAACGTCGTTCCATGTCTGCTCGTAGCTCCCAGGTGGCATCTTCTGCACCGTGATGGTTCCACTGTACCTTCACCATCGGAATCTGCTTATTCCTGAGCTCCTTTACCCTAGAGTCGAGAATCTTTGTAGGTTGTTCTGGATAAGATAGGTTCTCCCGTAACTCAAGAGGCTCATGATTCAGCACATGACTATCATCCTTCACATACCGCTTCAAGTTGGATACATGAAAGACATTATGCATCATGCTGTACTGCGGAGGAAGAGCAAGTCGATAAGCACATTCGCCAATGCGCTCCAGAACTTCGAAAGGACCCACGTATCTCGGACTAAGCTTCCCCTTGTTCTTGGCTATGGCACGGATAGGTCTGATTTTCAAGAATACATAGTCACCATCATTGAACTGTCTGTCCGTTCTGTGTGCATCTGCATATGACTTCTGACGATCCTGGGCCCGCTTCAACCTCTGCTTGATCAAAGACACCTTATCAGCATATAGTTGTAACTCCTCGGACTTAAGCATCTTCCTTTCCCCAACTTCATCCCAATGGAGAGGAGATCTACATGGCCTACCATAGAGAGCTTCATAGGGTGGCATATCAATACTAGATTGATAGCTGTTATTGTAGGCGAACTCTGCTAATGGAAGGTAGTAATCCCAAGATCCTCCCCAATCTAAGACACATGCTCTGAGAAGATCTTCTAAGATTTGGATAGTACGTTCTGATTGGCCATCGGTTTGGGGATGATAGGCTGTGCTGAAGTTCAACTGTGTGCCCAGTTCGTTCTGCACCTGCTTCCATAAATGTGATGTGAACTTTGGATCTCGATCTGAAACTATCGAAACTGGTACTCCATGTAGTCGTACAATCTCCTTTATATACAACTCAGCAAGCTCAGGAACCTTGTTTGTAGTCCGCATAGGTAAGAAATGTGCAGACTTGGTCAACCGGTCTACTATGACCCAAACCGCATCATGACCCTTCCTGGTCCTGGGTAGTCCCACCACGAAATCCATGGTGATATTTTCCCATTTCCATTCGGGAATTGGTAAGGGTTGCAATAGACCACCGGGACGTTGGTGCTCGGCCTTAATCTGCTGGCAAGTGAGACACTTAGAGATAAACTCAGCGATATCGTTCTTCATACCCCTCCACCAAAAGTGTCTCTGCAGGTCCTTATACATCTTAGTAGATCCAGGATGTATGGAATACTTAGACCCATGTGCTTCTTGCAGGATACGCTTCCTAATCTCTGACTCTTCAGGTACCCACATCCTATGCTTGTACCTTAGTCCACCGTCCATACCAACAGATAGATGTGTCTGGGGCTTTGCTACAAGAGCTGTCATCTCCTCCAAACTAGGGCTGTTCTTTTGAGATATCAGGAGTTCAGAAAGAAGACTAGGAATAATATTGATGTTTGCCAAAATAATAGAGCTCGATTCTGCTTGAGATGACTCAGAAGATGAAGGTTCCAGATGCATCGATGCACAAATCGACTTCTTACAACTAAGAGCATCAGCTACAACATTGGCTTTGCCTGGATGATATGCAATAGTGAAATCATAGTCTTTGAGGTACTCCAACCATCTCCTCTGTCGAAGATTGAGATCCTTCTGAGTCAAGAGGTATTTGAGACTCTTGTGGTCTGTGAATATATCAAAGGTAGCACCATACAGATAATGTCTCCAGATTTTAAGAGCATAGACAATGGCAGCTAATTCCAAATCGTGAGTTGGATAATTGACTTCATTAGGTTTCAACTGTCTAGAGGCATAGGCAACAACTTTACCGCTTTGCATAAGGACACAGCCCAGACCCCTTTTAGAAGCATCAGAATAAATTACAAAACCATCATTCCCAGAAGGTAAAGTCAAAACAGGAGCAGAAGTCAAGAGGGATTTCAATTCTTGGAAACTAGCTTCACATTCAGGAGTCCAAACGAACTTTGCATCTTTTCTGGTAAGTTTAGTCATGGGAAGGGCTATTTTACTGAAATTAAGGATGAAGCGACGGTAATAGCCAGCTAGACCAAGAAAGCTACGAATTTCAGAAGCATTGGTAGGGGCTTTCCAATCAAGGACAGCTAGAACTTTGGCAGGGTCAACAGAAATTTTCCCACCCGAAATGACATGGCCAAGGAACATGACTTGGTCAATCCAAAACTCACATTTAGATAATTTAGCATACAATTTCTGGGCTCTCAAAACATCAAGGACTTTCTGGAGATGTTCACGATGTTGATCAACAGAATTTGAATATATAAGAATGTCGTCAATGAATACCACAACAAAACTGTCAAGAAACGGCTGGAAGACAGTGTTCATCAGGTTCATAAACACTCCAGGAGCATTAGTCAAGCCAAAAGGCATCACCATGAATTCATAATGTCCATATCTAGTTCTGAAAGCTGTTTTTGGAATATCACCATCTTTTACTCGTAATTGATGATAACCTGATCTAAGGTCAATCTTGGAGAACACAGTGGCAGTGCGAAGCTGGTCAAACAAGTCATCAATTCTTGGAAGGGGATATTTATTTTTAATGGTGGCTTGGTTGATCATGCGATAATCAATACACATTCGCATTGACCCATCTTTCTTTTTGACAAAGAGAACGGGAGCACCCCAAGGAGAAGTACTAGGACGGATGAAGCCTTTATCAAGAAGTTCTTCTACTTGTTTCTTGAGCTCTGCAAGCTCGGCAGGTGCCATCCTATAAGGTGCCTTAGAGACTGGTGCGGTGCCCGGTGCTAACTCAATTGAGAACTCAATCTCACGATCTGGAGGCAGCCCTGGAAGCTCCTCAGGAAACACATCCGGGTAATCTCTCACCACATCCAAGCTCTCTATAGGTCTCACCTTAGGATCAGGCATGGATACAACAGCAAGGTAGGCTCTACATCCCTTGGCTATCAAGGTTTCAGCTTTAAGAGAAGAGATAATCATATTTCGGTGTCTTTCTTTTCTCCCAGAAATAGTCAAAGGTTTTGAATCGGGTGCACAAAAGATTACTTTCTTGCCTCGGCAATCAAGCATAACAAAGTTGGAGACAAGCCAGTCCATCCCCAAAATTAGATCAAAATCTTCCATATCAAGAAGGATAAAAGCAGATTGAAATTTATGACCGCCAAAAGAAAAAGGCAAGGCTTTGGTTTTCTGGAGAGAAGTATAAATTTTGCCACTGGGAGTTGTCACATCCAAGATATAACCTAGATCATTGATCTCGAACTTGAGCATGGAAGCAAGATTTCTAGATATGAACGTATGTGTTGATCCTGAATCGAATAGGGCCACAACAGGATGATCTTGGAGATATATCATACCTACATTATGATTTTTTTATATGAGGTCATGGTCTTCAAAGATAAAAAGAACGAAAACTTTTAACATTATTACCTTCAATCAGATGGTTATCATTGACTTTGGCTTCCTCTGCATCAATCGCAAAGACTCGGCCCTGTCGATGTTCTGGCTGAGCCTGAGCTATAGGAACAGCTGGTTGAGCAGGTGGAGCTCCAGGCTGAGGCAATGGGGCAGGACGATTCTGAGGTGCCCCTTGGACCAGATTTGGGCAATTGTACCTCATATGCCCTTCATTCTTGCAGTAGTAACATACAGGCTTCTCAAACTTGCATTTTCCAACATGTACTCCTCCACAGTTTCTGCAATGGTTGGGATTTGAAGATGATCCCCTGTATGGTCCACCTCGTCCTCGGCCTCCCCGGTTTGGTCCTCCTCGGAACGATCGACCCCTATGGTGATTTCCTCCTCCTCTGCCCATGCCATGGCTGTTAGGCTTCTTCTTATCATTTTCCTTCTCTTTACCCTTGGTGATGCATGCATCGGTTAGACCCAGGTATTTCAAGCTTGGTGCTTTGCTTTTTCCTAAGGTTCTCTCTTGGGTAAGGGCATTGTTGATGGCAGCTTCAAAGGTAAGATGGGTGGTGGTGCAAAGGTGGACTTTGATTTCTTGGTTAAGGCCATCTATGAAGTGTTCAATCTTTTCATCTTCATCAAGGTTGCGAGCATGGCGCTCTAGGAGTCTAAAGGCCCTAACATAGTCTGCAACAGATAGGTTTCCTTGGGTGAGGTTATTGAACTGTTTCTTCTTCTCCTTCCTAGCTGATATGGGCATGAAACGGTTGGTAAAGATCCCCTTGAACTCCTCCCAACCTATGGGGGCATCTGGAAGTTCTCGTGTATGGTAATAATTTTCCCACCACAACTTCGCGGACCCCCTAAGTTGGTAGGTAGCAAAGGTGACCTTATCTTCCTCAGGACACTTAAGGGCTCTAAAGGCATTTTCAACAGATATGATCCATGCATCGGCTTTATCTAGGACTTCACCTAAGTCTTCTCCATGAAAAGTTTCGGGTTTGAGCTTAAGGAAGTCACTAATGGTGGTTTCATGGGTTGTCCTAGAGGATGAGGCACTATTGCTGGTTTCTTTTAGGGCTAGGGCATGCATGCATTCCAACATCACCTTCTTTTGTTCTTCCCAATTTCCTACAGCCATGGTCTTATTAGGACGGGTTTCAGATTCATCACCAGAACCATCACTAGATCTTGTTCTCTTGGACCTAGTTTTTGGAGGCATCTGCAAGATTGGTACAAAAGATAGTTTAGAGATTTGTTTGTAATAAATCATAAGCAGGTGTTAAAGATTTAACAATCATATCATGCATTTTCCAAATTTTTCATGTCTTTTAGTTGTTCCCATTTTCCTAACCTACCCACATAATAGGGAGAGTATGTCATCGATCATGGTCATGAGAGAGAGAAATAGATGAGAAACCTAGGGTGTATTACTCACTAAATAGGTTGGTTGGGGGGGGTAGTCCTTAATTGAGAAAAGATGAGAGGAAGGATTTTTCTAAGGTAAGGGTGCCCACTTTAACAATAATTGCGTTAGCCAGACAGATAGCCTGCGACGGGAACCCTCGCACCGTGAAAACGGATGGGGAGAGTATTATGTCAGAACCCTCCGCAAGGTACCCTTCTAGACACCTCGGCAAGTTACTGCTAAATGTGGGTTACCCTAGGTCTAGGTAAGGTTGCCAATTATTTAATACATCTATATTGATTCATGTGACCGCTATGATACCATCTGTCACGGGTTAACAACCTAACTCCACTGTACACCTCAGGCGCCAACATAAGGGGTACAATAGAGTTAAAGTTGCCCGTCCCTGAGTGGATCAAACACATGAATATATAAATGCACCAAATAAAAAGCTTCCATACATAAACCAACTTGTTCATTACATAGGGGCCCGAAGGCATAGGAGTTCTACAGAAGAAACTTAATACATGAGAAACTAAGTACAGAAGAAAAAGAAACATAATCTAGGAGTCCCATTTAGCTTTAGCATCCCCATGACAGATCTGATTTGTAAGCCAGCATACAGAGTAGCAACATCATCTTCTTTCATCATAAGCATCATGAGTAGAAGGTACCTATAGAAAAGCATTTGCAATGGGTACACGTCAGCACAATATATAAATATATTGTACTGAGTACGCCTACGTGTCTTCAAAACCACTCATCATATCTTGGCAAAGCAGAAGAATAATAATAAGCATGGTAGGAGAAAATAAACTAGGACTTTAGCACAGTTTAGTAAGAAAAATAGACATATTCCTTAACCATAAAGTTTGCTTAGAAATTCAAAGACATTTTAGGTTTATTTTTCCATTATATACTTGTGCATCTGCCTACCAGTGGGATAGATGCTTTATGGCCTCATGATCTGCTTACCAAAGAGATAGATCATTTCTTATGGTGATCTGCTTACCAAAGAGATAGATCACCTTTCAGCACTATGCTTACCAAAGAGATATAGTGCTAACAATATAATGGAACAAGCCTTTATGTTCATGTGTGGTAATATACCATATATAAACAAAATATTATTCCAAAACAATCATACATCAAGACCCAAATACAACATCATCATAAAATATTGTTCCAAAATCATCATACATCAAGACCCAAAAACAACATCATTATAAGCCAAGACTTTAATAAGTATAGTACACCCAAGCACTAATATAAGCCAAATGAGGGTACTGGCGTACCTTCTATTCAGAAGTGGGGAGTCCAGAGATGCTCCTCACTGGTACCTTTGATTTCCTGAAATCATTGGAGATTTGGTATTTATTAGATATATTATTTGAATTACACATATTCTAAAGAGTATATAAAAGGCCCTTTATAGATTTGGAGTCATGATATTAGAGTATGGGTCAGAGAGTATGGGGTTGAGTCCAAGATTATCATTGTCTCATCAAAGTAGGATCATAAAGTCAGAATCAGGATTTTAAAGAGCATAATAACTATTTATGCATATCTTGATAGGTCAAAGTAGGGAAAAGAAGAAGTAAATAGGTTTTACTGGTAATTGAGTCATAATTAGGGTCAGCTGATGCCATAATCGTGATCCTTGCATTTTTCAGATCAAAATGGAGTATTTATTCATATTTTTCTGACACTCCTACTAATTTCTACGAATTTCTCAAGATTAGGTTAAAAACTGAAATTCAAGGAAATAATAGAAAAGAAAGGAAAAGCGCGGACCGTTGGATGTTCAGATCCAACGGTCGAGATCGCGCGCGTCTAAAGCCGAGCCGGCTGAGGCGGGTCACGGGCGGTTTACCTGGTGAACCGCGGTTCACGCGATCGGCCCAGCTAAACCGACCGGGTCTCCTTCCTTCTTGCTCCACTCGCGAGCAACAGGTAGGGGGAAGGTACTCCGGCGAGCTCGAACGACGGCGGCGCTGCTTCTCGCGAGAAATTGAGGTCAGGAGCACCTTCGCGGGGACGAGTCGAGCTCGGACAGCCTGCTTGGGGACCGTGGCTCCCCGCGAGTCGTCGGGTCGACTAGGAATCCGGCGAGGTGCAGAGCTCGCGGCGGAGGGTGAAGGGAGAGGGAGGAGCAGGCGATGATTCTTTGCGGTGAGGGGCCGCCAAGGCAGGTGGAGGTGCCTCGGAGCTTCGGGTGTGGCCAATTGGGGACGAGCAATCCGATAGGGGCCTCGTCCAGCACTTCGACGGCGGCGGACAGACCGAAGGAGAAGAGCTTGAGGATGGAGCGACGCCGGGTTGCTTTGGGCAAATTGGAGGAAGGGGTGCGCTAAAGGGACGTCAGGGGAGCTTCGTGGGGGTTTAAGTAGGCGCGAGGTCGATCGAGGAGTGTATGCCCAATTGGGCTCAACTGCGGTTGGAGACGGGGACTCACAGGTGAAGTCGTGCGAGGCGGTGTTCTCGTTTCTGGGGGTCGTGTGAGGGGTTGGCGAGTTCGTGGAGATGAGGTGGGGGCAGTGCCTCGGTTCGTTTGGCGCGAGGTGGCGCATAGAGGCGGGGAGTGGGTCGCCCCTTGCTCGAGGTGGCTGCATCCACGATCTCGCGGATTGACCGAAGGTTAGGGATGACCCCATGGCCGTCCGATCCCTGGGCGCGCCATCGGGTGGTCGGGAAGGCTTGCGAGGGTAGGTCCGCGGATTGCTGACGTCAGCACCGCGTGACAAAGAAATGAAAAGGAAACCATAGGTTAAATGATCTTAATCGTGACATTATTTAGGTAAATCTTAATCAAACTTGTAAAAATCATAGAGGGAGCTAGGAATGTCCAAATGACACGAAATTTGGACCATAGCCTCCCCATAACATACCCCACCTGTTGATAAAGTTTGGGTTTAGGATTCTTATCATAGAATGACTAATTAACTTTTAGGAGAATTAGGGTTTTAAGATATATTGAAGATTAAGGAATTAAGGTATAAAAGGATTTAGAAAATTCACTTTATCACAAAATAGTTGTTAACAATTCAAGATTACATTTTCAATCTAACTTCCCAACCAATTTTACCCATCCTCTGGGTTACCCTCTGTTAGGGTTTAGTCCTTGTAGGGGACTTTAGGCTACCTTCTCCATCCTGAGCTTGGTACCTTATGGGTCACCTCTATGGGTACCTTGTGGTCTTCCCTCTGGGGCTTGACCACCTATGACCTTTCGTCCAGGGCTTGGTCCTCACAAATCTTACATCCAGAGATGGTATGTAGGTTTGGGCAAGTCATGTATATATTTACTTTGTGATAGTCATATTCACTTTATACATTGTAGAAAATAAAGTCATCCAAGTAGTTACTTTCATGCAATCGATGAAACATCGGGAAACGTCAAGAAATTAAAGTGAGTAATCATAAATAACCACATACTTGATTTAGAGATCTCAAAGGAAACAAGCACAATCCAATCCAACTAGGTAATCCAAGCAACCAATCACGCAGGCACACACAAGTACAACTGAATCCTAAAAAGCATGTATAACCTAATTACTACATACTCATGAAGAATTCACTTTATTTAATTGTGGATCCCTCTTATGGTTTTCTAAGTTGAATTAGGGTTTCCTTAGGGATCTTTAGTTCTATTTCTCAACTTTGCCTTTTTAGGTCAACTAAACCCTAAAACATCATTTCTATGTTCAAAACCCTAATTACTCAATTATTCACATTAAAATATCTTTATTACCAATTTGTCTTAGGATCAACCTAACTTCATCTCATACATAGGATTTTGAAATATAACCCATTAAAAGTCATAAACACCTAAATTAGGGTTTCTAAGCCCATTAATGCACTTTATACATATGAAACCCTAAATTAGCCAATTAAGCACATGGATCATCTTTATGGATTCAAAACCTCCCTTTTTATTATAAACAACTTAATATCTACTTAAAACATCCATAGCACTCTTTATTAACATCAAAATTAGGGTTTCTTCTTCATAAAAGCATTAAAGGTAGCAACTTTATATACTTTTTGAATTATAAATAGATTCAAGCTTCAATACTATTTTATTGCAATCTACATATATTTCTGATCAACTTTCATATATAACTTGTCTTTATCTGATATTCCCATAATTAATTACAATTTTAGCAATTTAATCCTTTCCCAACCAATGGGAGTCTGCCACCTGGGCAGAGAATCCCGAGTCCCGCCCAAGCCATCTTGGTTGGGCCGGCCAATTGGCCCTTACCATCTCGACAGGGCTCACTTGTGCGGAGACGCACTTGATAAAATGAAAAACAAAAGAAAAGGCAAATCTACCCTTACATGTACTGAAGGGGAGTCAAGGCACTTTGATATATTCACAGTGAGCCTTCTTCAACCTCTACTCATCTCTTCACACGAAAAGGTGGTCAACTCACTAGTTGACTTTGCTCTTCGTTGCACCTGCACGTGAACTAAGGCCACCGGTAGCTTTGCCTTGTTCTCCCAAACTCAATGGGCCACTCAATCATTGGTTTGAGGCAATCCACCACAGGATGACTCCAAGAAACTCCGGTGAGAAGTTGTTTTAAGTTGAAGGTAAAGATCACACTTCTATTCACAATTGAACCCTCCTATGCAGTCACCTTCTTCTTTCGATCTCAACAAGATGGTTTGTGAGTCTGCTGGTATGATGTAGTACCCCCATTCCTTACATAGGGTAGGGTTCGTGAGATAACCCCAGTCCAAACTGAATTGGGGAAATCCTCATCTCCTTCCTAAAGTCCCTCAAAGTCAGGATTATTCGATTCATGAAAGACCCCCAAACTTGATGGACAAGTTTCCAAAAAACTTCATGCATCAGGGATCAAGTTAGATTGAAACGAAACCTCTCAGGTTTCCTTCTCACACTGGGACCTAGACAATGACCCAACACTATCGGATCCTAAGATCCACGATCCAAATCGTGAGATCTAGGGTCTAGATTGCCCATTCTATTTCTAATTTGAATCTTTATTCCAATTTAAATGTGGCATTTAATACCATCAATTTATTATCCTTTCATTTTAGGAAATCTTACAAAATCCATAACTATCTCCTTGTTTATCCCTTTTCATCCAAATTTTAGGGGAAACCTTATATTATCATTATCTACTCATATACCAAGTTTGAGTTCCAAACTTGAAAGGATAAAGGACTTTTCTTCATATGCAATTTAACATTTATTAAAACATTTTTTATTCATATTTTCTCTCTCATTCACTTTTATTTCTTTATTGGGATTCCTTTTATCACAAGAAACCATGTGGATTCGAAATCCACTCTATTATGAACAAACACTTAGTCTTCTAGAGAATTTCACATTATTTCTAGCATTATCTCAATTTATTTTATTATTAGATTTCTTTCCATCATTATTCTCTTTTAAACATATTGAGCTTTTTATTCAATCGGCCCATGAAACCATTCATGCAAAAAGTATTATTATCAAAGAAATTCATTTGAAGTACTTAAATCATACAATCTTTATAATCATACACTTTATTAGAGAAATTACATTTCAACCCATACATATGAAAATTGAGAATATAACATCACAACATCCTTCTCTTTGATGGTCGCGACACCTACTTCCTTGAGGGTCATGATACACCATGGTTTTGGTTGAAACATTTCCTTCTCCCTTGGTTGGTCATGACATGGTTGGGTTTTGAGGTGATGACATGTTCTTGTCGTGGGTCGAGGTGAGTCTTTGTTTTGGGTCACGACATGCTCTTCCTTAGGTGGTTCAACCCTAACCCTAGTTGTTGTGACCTGGTTTCTTGAGGGTCTAAGCATGGTGCACCCCTTTGGTGGGTTGCGGTCATGACATGAAGGTGGTTGGCCGTGGTTGTGACACCATGGGTAATGGTGGATGCGACCCTTGTATGGCGGTGGTTGTGACATACATAAGTGTATGGTTGAGTCACATGTTTGAATGTTTCATCAATGCGCTGGTATTAATAATGTTGAGCCACATGTAGTGTTATGTGGATAGCTTCTTTCTTAACCTTAATTATGCTTCTTAACCCAAAGTATTCCAAGAATGTAGTATATGGTATATTTATGGTTTGGTACTTGTAAGTACCTACAAAACCCTAGTTGTATATAGCTTGGAACCCTAACCCTAATGTTGAATAATGTGTTTTCTTTCTCTCTCATGAGAGGGTTATCGTGTAGAATGTTTTCTCTCTCTTGTTGATAAGCCCCTAACATTGCAAGTGATATGTATGCCATGGCTTGTGTATGTTGCGGTGGTGATTATGTGATACAGGGTGGTGCTATGCACATCAATGAGATGTAATATGCATGGCTTAATGTGATAGGTCCTATGACCTGGTGTTGGCTAGATGCCTACTGAGAGGTTATATCCTCAAGTGATGTGATTAAGGGATTGTTATCCCATGGTGATGTGTGATATTTATGGTGACCTTGTGAATGGCAAGAGGAATAAATGTCATGTGGTGATTGTGTGACAAGTTCACACCTTATACGTTATATACCTTTTGAAGTTGCAACCACCCTTATTCTTGTAGAGTTTGTCTTAGCTTTATACATTGTAACTTGATTAATGCTAAAAGTGTTCGGTTTTGTGGAGAAAACATGTGCGGTGGAAGCAACAAAAATGCACGCAACCCGAAACAGGATCTCGTCGACAACAGTGTATTCGAAAGGAGTGTCTGTGGGATATACCTTATCGCTGAGCAAGTTTGGTGATGTCCCGCTACACAAAGGTGTGCAACGACGCTGGCCTACACGAACGGAACTTCTCTCTCATTCGTTGTCGTAGGATGATCCAGTGGTGCTCCTTTCATGTGATGATGTGTGCCGCTCGTAACGCGCATGGATGATTGCCGTTGTCCTCTGAATGTAGGCGTCTCAGCGTCTGCGTCTCTACTTCATCCGCGGGGATGGACTCGAACTCCACGTCAGGCTTCCTAAGTCAGCGGGAAGGAGTAGTGTCTGTGTGGTGGCGTGCTAGCGGCGCATTGCTCTCCTTTCTCTCCTAAGGACGGTGACGTCTAGTGTTTATGTACGTGAGCGTAAACTGAAAAGCCTCTCTCGATATCTTATATAGACATCGGTCGTCAACCTCCTTTAAATAGGAGATGAAGGGAAGTAGGGTTTCCTAAACCCATCGATAAACAGAAACACTGCGTTAATTAAAACGCTCGTGGATTAATTAGAATATTCTGGAATTCATTAATTAACCAAATAATCGCATTAATTGATTAATTAATATCCAACTCCATGCAATCGCTTGGGATGGCTCTATGGGTATATATACCAACAGACTCCCACTTGCACTTAGAGCTAGTCACTCCAATATTATTCTAATTGAATACATAAACATTTTAGTAATCAATGTGATTCGGAGCAATTCCAATCAAATCCACAATTATACTCCTATTCCAACACATCCTATGTGTGTGGCCTGGTAGGCTTCAAATTACGTTGGCAGTGATATCCATAATCATATTATGATTTCACAAGCAATGATTGGTATCTAGAAAGACTTAATTGCCACTCAAGTAATTGGAGAAGTTGGAGAACAACTTAACCTATCATTCATGACTGGTGTTACAGTGATTGTATAGTTCCTTTGTCGCTGATATCCGGATTGAACTCGAGTCATGGAATTGTTATCCTTTTCAACGTTAATCCATGTTCCTTGAACTAGAGTAGACTATCTGAGATATATGTAAGCTCAATATCACATATTGACTCACATCAGCATGGCCATGCATTTCTCAGTCTCGCTTATCAAGTGGCTGGAATATCAAACTCTCGTAGGAAGGACAAATTCCATATACATCACTCACAGTCATCCCCATGTGTCACAGTGCACCCAAGCACCATCTTTATGGCAATCCTTATTCAGGACCACGGTGGATGATGTCAAAGTACACCGAACGACATGTGATAAGTGTAGTGACTTCAGGTCTAAGAACCACAATCACCACCATCATTATGAGATGTGACTTTAACTACCAATCAAGGTATCCATGTGTCACTCTCAAAGTGGGTCTATCCGATACACTGTTCTCTAACAAGTATCTATGTATTTGGTTTGATATCTCCATATCATGGATAATGAGATTCTTCCATCAACCAACATACATTCTAATCTTATGTGTTATTGATGCCTATGGATATTTCCACAATAACAACTGATTAGGGATAAAACAAGAATACATACTCTTAGCATACATATGATCTCACTATTCAGGTCATCAACCCGAAGACATATGTCATTGAGTATATTGTTCTATAGAAATCTATAAGTTTTATGGTCATCTCACAATAAAAAACACAAACATATAGATTGGAAACTTGCCTTTATTGATATGATCAATGTAGTATTACAAATCTTTTACATAGTATCCCATTACAATCATCGAATGATAGTCTCTATGGGCATACATACCAACAGATTCCCACTTGCACTTATACCCAATCACTCATGAATCTCAATCCAAGTGATCGAACATGTCCGTCATGTTTCTGCTGTGAAAGTGCTTTTATGAGCGGGTCATCCACATTGCTTTCTGTAGGTACTCTGCAAATCTTCACATCTCTTCGTTGTATGATCTCTCGTATGAGATGGAACCGCCGTAGAATATGTTTGGAACGTTAGTGCGATCTTGGTTCTTTATCCTATGCAATTGCTCCATTGTTGTCGCAAAACAACTCAATTGCATCACCAGCGCTTGGAACCACTCCAAGTTCAGAAATGAACTTCTTGATCCACACAGCTTCCTTTGCAGCATTAGATGTGGCAATATATTCGGCCTCTGTTGTAGAATCCGCAATCGTCTCTTGCTTGGAACTCTTCTAGCTCACAGCTCGGTTGTTCAGGAAAAACACAAATCTAGATTGTGATCTGTAGTCATCTTTGTCAGTTTGGAAGCTGGCATCGGTATAACCCTTTACCATGAGCTCTTCCTCACCACCGTATACCAAGAATTGATCCTTAGTCCTTCTCAAGTACTTTAGGATGTTCTTTACGGCTATCTAGTGACATTCACCTGGATCTGACTAATATCGGATCATCATGCTTAAAGCATATGACACATCAGGATGAGTACATAACATTGCGTACATGATAGATCCAATTGTTGATGCATATGGAATCTTACTCATGCGTGCCTATTCATCACATGAACTAGGACACTGGGCTTCAGAGATTGTAACCCCATGGGACATGGGCAAGTTACCTCTCTTAGAACCCTCCATGCTAAACCTCTTTAGCACCTTGTCAATGTATGTGCTCTGGCTTAGGCCTAGAAGACTTCTAGATCTATCTCTATAGATCTTGATCCCTAGTATATAGGATGCTTCGCCTAAATCCTTCATAGAGAAAGTTTTCCCTAGCCAACCTTTTACTGTCTGAAGAGTAGGGATGTCATTTCCCATAAATAGTATGTAATCCACATACAATATGAGAAATACAGTTGTGCTCCCACTAACCCTTTTGTAAACACAAGGTTCGTCTTCATTTAGACTAAAGCCAAACTTTTTGACTACTTCATCAAAACGTAGATTCCAGCTCTGAGATGCTTGCTTCAATCCATAGATTGACCTTTGTAGCTTACATACTTTATTGGCTTCCTTTGGATCGATAAAACCCTCAGGTTGTGTCATGTACACATCCTCGAGTAAATTCCCATTAAGGAATGATGTTTTAACATCCATCTGCCAAATCTCATAGTCATGATAAGATGCAATGGCAAGCATGATCCTGATGGATTTAACCATGGCAACTAGTGAGAAGGTCTCTTCATAATCAACACCTTGAATTTGACAGAATCCTTTCACAACCAATCTACCTTTATAGGTTTGAACATTTCCATCCATGTCAGTCTTCTTCTTGAAGACCCACTTGCACCCTATGGGTTTTACCCCTTCGGGTGGATCCACCAAGGTCCATACCTTGTTGGTGTACATGGATTCCATCTCAGATCTCATGGCTTCGAGCCATTTCTCAGATTCTGCTCCCTTAGTAGCTTCTAGATAGGAAGTTGGCTCATCTGCTATGCCCAATTTGTCATTGTCTTGGGTCACGAGAAATCCAAATCTCTCAAGCTCAAGTCATGTCCTACTAGACCTATGAGGTTCCTGTGTTACATTTGGAACTTGAAATTCCACAACAACTTGTGAGTCTTCATGTTCCTTATGTACCTCCTCAGGTTCTCTACTTTCTTATTGGTCTTGAACTTCTTCGAGCTCTACATTCCTCCCACTAATTCCTTTGGAAATAAATTCCTTTTCAAGAAATACAGCAGTCCTAGCAACAAACACTTTGTTGTCAGTTGGTGTGTAGAAGTAGTATCCCCGAGTTTCCTTGGGGTATCCAACAAAATAGCATTTTTCCAATTTGGGTCCAAGCTTTTCAGGAAATTGTTTCCTAACATAAGCTTCACATCCCCAAATCTTTAACATAGAAAAATTGGGACGATTCCCATTCCATATCTCATATGGTGTCTTTTGAACCAATTTGGAAGGTACACGGTTAAGTGTAAACACTGCAGTTTCAAGAGCATATCCCCAGAACGATATTTGAAGTTCGTATGAACTCATCATTGATCGTACCATGTCTAATAATGTATGATTCCATCTTTCTGACACACCATTATGTTGTGGTGTACCAGGTGGAGTCCATTGTGATACAATACCATTGTCTCTCAGAAGGTCCTCAAACTCTTGGCTTAAGTATTAGCCACCTCGATCTGAACGGAGTGCTTTAATACTCTTACCAAGTTGCTTCTCTACTTCATTCATGAAAGTCTTGAACATTTCAAGAGTTTCTGACTTGTGTTTCATAATATATACATAGCCATACCTACTGAGGTCATCAGTGAAGGTAATGAAGTATTGATAGCCTCCTCTAGCATTTGATCTAAAAGGTCCACATACATCAGTATGTATGAGCCCTAGAAGATCACTAGCTCTCTCACTATTTCCAGTTAAAGGAGTCTTGGTCATCTTCCCTAATAAACATGCCTCACATGTCTCTAATGATTCAAAATCAAAAGAGTCTAGATAACCATCCTTATAGAGTCTAGATATGCACTTCTCGTTTATGTGCCCAAGACGACAATGCCATAAGAATGTTTTGTTTGAGTTGTAAAGTTTTAACCTTTTAGTATTTACGTTGTATATTCTAGTCTCAAGTTCTAACAAGTAGATACCATAAGACATAGGGGCATTTCCATAAAAGATCTCATCTTTAGAAATATAAATATTTCCATTCTTAATGTGAAATTCAAATCCACTCTTGTCCATACAAGATACAGAAATAATATTTCTATTAATGGTAGGTACATAATAGCAATTCTCTAATTCTATTACAAGGCCTATAGGAAAAGATAAACTAATAACTCCAACTGTGGTGGAAGCAACTCTTGCTCCATTAGCGACCTGCAGCTCGACTTGGCCCTTTCATAAAGGCTTACTTCTTATCAGATCCTGCATATTAGAACATATGTGAGATCCACATCTGGTATCCAGTACCCATGATGAAGAAGTATTTAATTTTATCTCAATAACGTATATACCTAAAGTGGAGATCTCTATCCCCTGCTTCTTCTTCCTCAGTTCCTCCAGGTAGAGAGGACAGTTTCTTTTCCAATGTCCAACCTGGTGACAATGGTGACAACTGCCTTCTTTGGAGATCCCACCTTTAGCTTTGAGTGTGGATGACTTTGGCTTCTGCCCGGATTTAGAACCTTTCTTAGCCTTGCCTTTGCCTTTTGACTTTCCCTTTGCCTTGTTGATCATCATCACAGACTTGGGCTTGTCTTTCTTCATCTGTGCTTCAGCTGTCCTCAACATGCCCAACAATTCTGACAATGGCTTGTCAAAATTGTTCATGTTGTAGTTCATGACAAAATGATTATATGATTCAGGCAATGATTGTAGAATCACATCAGTGGCCAACTCTTAACCTAGGGGAAAACCCAGCTTGGATAAGATTTCCACGTACCCAATTAAAGTGAGTATATGGGTGCCAACTGAGTCCCCCTCTTTCATCTTACTCCTGAACAAAGCCTTTGAGACATCATATCTCTCTTGTCTTGCTTGATGTTGATACATGTTCTTGAGATGTGTTACCATCTCCATTACATTCATGTTCTCATGCTGCTCTTACAACTCATAGTTCATTGAGTACAACATCAGGCACTTGACATCCACGGCATCATCAAGGTGCTTCTTGTAAGCATCCTTTTCAGCCTTGGGTGCATTTACGGCGGGTTTTGTTGGCTCTGGTGTTTCAAGGACATAGAGCTTACGCTCATGTGTGAGAACCATTCTCAGCGTCCTAAACCAGTTTTGAAAGTTGGTTCCAGTAAGTTTGTCCTTCTCAAGGACCGATCGCAATGAGAAAGTGTGAGTGTTGTTTGCCATTTGATTGCTACAAAAGAAAAATTTGCATTTAGTCCAAAATATTTTGACTTGTAAAGATTTGATAAACAAGATAAATTAGGCCTTTAATTAATTACGCTCCCACTATTTTATTCAAATTGATAGCCCTCGCTATCAACTCCGAAGATTTCAACGCATAACCTTCTAGTGAGCCAAGATCCAAAATAATTGGATCAATGCCCAGCCAACGCCGGCGTCAAAGACCAAATACTAAGATAGGCAACTTTTGTCAATTGCATCATATGAAACTTTTGGATAGATGATCATGCACAACTCTTTGCCATGATGCATCTGTGTGCCTCTAGGTACTTGATCCTATCAAGGTTCCCTAGTTAAGTCCAACCCATAAGCCAACACGATGAGTGTGCACCCTACAGAGGCAGACCCACCATCACACTTCCACGAGATAGACAGTGTACCACGCGGAGGCGTGCCCACACATAGTCGATCAAGATTTTCATGTGTGTTGCTTTATGGAAGGCAACTAAAACTTAATATTATTAATTGAGGGATTTTATTAATACATATACATATCCAAACACCACATACTTAGAGTATGTATCATATACTACTATATCCACAACCACAAACGATAGACATGCAATCACAAACACAAATACATCGGTTATGGCCATACTATTGTAATCCTTTGGAGCAACAAAGGATTACGGACCACCTATGGTCTTATGCATCTCATGCAACACCTGTGAATCAACCTATAAGCCTGTAATGATCAACATTACAATGAACAACTTCATGGATGCTTCGTGAGGTTGGAACTTCAAGTTGCTTCTTGGAATTGGATCTTCTTATTGCTTCTCCATGGACACTCCTTGGAGTTGGATCTTCAGGCTGCTTCTTGGAATTAGATCTTCATGGTGCTTCTCCATGGACACTCCTTGGAGTTGGATCTTCAAGTTCCCTCCTTACATCAAGTTTACAAAGACTAAAACTAATGCTATCTCTATTACATCATATGAGTACAAATATAAAGGGAAAGAATTAATTACACTTTGAAATAAGAGATGAGGCTCGGCATGAAAGCCGAATACTTTATACAAAGGATCCATATGCAAACATTATACATCCATAGCATTCACAAACAAACATATCCACAAGATCAACATCCACATTCATTCACAACATTCACAAAAGGGGATACTAGGCCATAACCATGCATGCATTCACCACATAAAATAGATTTTAAAGGAGACGTGTATGCTATCATAGGTATAGCTACATATACGTATATACATATTAAAAATGTAGTACTTTTAATGCGGGACATTCCCCATTAAATAAATTTTTTGACTCCCACGTAGACTATGCGGGGTACACAGGGGCAGTGCTCCTGTGCGGGGATCCAGGGGCAGAGCCCCTGAAAGGTCTATAGAATTTTACTTCCGTGCACTTAGGAAAATCAATATTTTCCATAGTCGACCCTGTCCAAAATGTCAAAAATAGAATCATGTGGCGTATGTGGAATTAGGTTTAGATTTGCATATTAGTAGATTTAATTTGTATCGTATGCAACATAAAAATAGTATACAACGATTCAATCATATCGAAATGAATCCAAATACGTCGTAGATCGATGCTGCTCTAATACCACTGTTGGGTTTTGTGGAGAAAACAAGTGCGGCGGAAACAAAAAAAATCTACACAACCCAAAATAGGATCTTGTCAACAACAGCGTATTCAGAAGGAGTGTTTGAGGGATATACCTTATCGCAGAGCAAGTCCGGTGATGTCCCGCTGCACAAAGGTGTGCAACGACGTTGGCCTACACAGACAGAACTTCTCTCCCATTTGCTGTCGCAGGATGATCCGACGGTGCTCCTTTTGTGTGATGATGTGTGTCGCTCGTAACACGCACGGATGATCGTCATTGTCCTCTAAACACAGGCATCTTAGCGTCTGCGTCTCTACTTCGTCCACGGGGATGGACTAGAACTCCATGTTGCGCTTCCTAAGCCAGTGGGAAGGAGTCATGTTTGTGCGGCGGCATGCTAGCGGCGCATTGCTCTCCTTTCTCTCCTAAGGACGGTGACGGCTAGGGTTTACATATGTGAGCATAAACTGAAAAGCCTCTCTCGATATCTTATATATACATCGGCCGTCAACCTCCTTTAAATAGGAGATGAAGGGAAGTAGGGTTTCTTAAACCCATCGGTAAATAGAAACACTGCGTTAACTAAAATGCCCGTGGATTAATTAGAATATTCTGGAATTCATTAATTAACCAAATAATCGCATTAATTGATTAATTAATATCTGACTCCATGCAATCACTTGGGATGGCTCTATGGGCATATATACCAACAAAAAGTTACCATGATTGATAACTAATCAAGTGAAACCTAATTATGGAGTTGCCTTGTGCCATAGATCCATTCTAGTATCAGCTTTATTTGTTGGATTGGTGAAACGAGTGTAACTCGAAGTGCATATTTTTTAATATGCGGGGTGCAAGTTGAGTATCTCCTTACATCCTTAATTACAAGTTGTGTGAGACACACATGCATGATCCAATCTCCTTGTGATATAGATGGCCATGAGTGAGCCACTCCTTTTAAGAACGACCATGTGTGAGCATGTTCTTCCAGCGTCGTTACCTATACCAAGGTGGGCAAGGTGTTTATATATATGGACGGTCATGCATGAGTTGATCCTTGTGTTGATTGTATGTCACTCTATTGTAGTTGGTTGATATGTCTCTGTGGTGTTCTCTTGAGATAACCAAGAGTTGTTGGAGAGGTCGTGGATTCTGGCTCTTCCATGAACCTTATATGGCACTGATTTCAACTTAGCAGCGGTCATTTGGATTTGGGTGGTATGACCCAAATTCTCAGGGAATAATAATAGATGTAACATAGCCATGTAGTGTGTGTGTTTGCATGCATAGGTGACATGCATTTCACATTGGTTTAACCTTTTCCTTGTCTTTTTACTAATTTTTGAAATTATAAGATGGTATGAGATGTCAAATGTTATACATGTTCTTCATATTTCTTTTTAGAACATAATTTGATCTACTCCTCTGTGATGGCTGCCTAATCTTGTTTAATCTTCTTTACTAGTTATATATGTATTGTTTAGCAAAATTTGCTCATCCTGTTATTATGTTGTTTACCTATTTATTTATTTACACTTTAATAGGGTTGGCGGAAAGTTATATCTCTCACTGGGATGTTTGGTCTCACCGTGGGGGTTTCCACATCTTTTAGGTGATTGTGCACAAAGAGGTAGAGGTCATGCAGTTGAGGAAGAGCAGCACCAAGAGCAATAGTTGATAAGGTCGGATGTGTTGCTAGTCTTTTGGTGTTATAGTCCTAGAGTCATCCCTGTACACTCAGGTCCTTGGGGTGTTTTTGAGATGTTTTATGGTGGTGTAATCGATATAAGGTTTTTGTCATGTGTTCCATTATTGTATAGTTATGATAGCTATGCTTATATATATACATATATATACATATATATATATATGTATGTATATATATACCATTCATTTGCTACACTCATGGGTAACTAACCTTAGTTACCCGTGCATCTATTTTTTGATAGGAATATACATATTTGTAATGAGACAAACAACGTTTGTAATGAGATGACCAAATTTGTAATACAAACACTCATTTTGTATTACAGTATAAACTACTGTCATAAATATCATTTTTACTATAATTAGACGTGTAATACAAAATGAGTGTTTGTATTACAAATTGGATCACCTCATTACAAATGTTATATGTCTCATTACAAATAGGTACCTTTCTATTACAAAATAGATCCACTGGTAACTAATATTAGCTACCTGCATGGGTAGTGAATATATACCCATATATATATATATATATATATATATATATATATATATATATATATATATATATATATATATATATATATAGAGAGAGAGAGAGAGAGAGAGAGAGAGAGAGAGACCATTCATTTGATACACGCATGGGTAACTAACCTTAGTTACCCATGCATCTATTTTTTAATAGGAAGATACATATTTGTAATGAGACAAACAACGTTTGTAATGAGACGACCAAATTTTTAATACAAACACTTGTTTTGTATTATAGCATAAACTGCTGTCATAAATATCATTTTTACTATAATTAGATGTGTAATAAAAAATGAGTGTTTGTATTACAAATTGGATCATCTCATTGCAAATGTTATATGTCTCATTACAAATAGGTACCTTTCTATTAAAAAATAGATCCACTGGTAACTAATGTTAGTTACCCACATGGGTAGTGAATATACACCCATCTATATATATATATATATATATATATATAGTGTGTGTGTGTGTGTGTGTGTGAATCCAGTATCTTATGTAACAGTGATAACAGGAATGTGGACCTACAGTGATGTAAGCACCGCATGACATGATATGTGTTGTATGTGGAAGGCTTTGTGGACTCATATGTAATAAGTTTTTGTCTTATGGTGTTTTAATATAATTGGTTTTAATTACATGTGTTTCCAGTAATCCACTTGCTTAGTTTTATTTCCATATTTAGTTTTGAGTAATCTCACTTTGTGGCATGAAGGGGCATCATAGTTTGGTTGGTATTAGAGCTTTAGGTTTTCTGAGTCTACAGGGACCTAGAACTAGGATTTGTGTCTATTCTAGTGTACTCTAGTCTATCTTATAGTGATTTTTGCTTATGCAGAAGAAGAAGAAAAGTAGAAAGATGACTAGAGAATAGGAAGAGCATGCTGTAGAGAGTAGTGTTGTTGCACTCAGTGGTGGTGTGAGGGCTCAGGAAAAAGAAGATCGGATACCTGACAAGCCCCAGTTTGACCTGGTTGCGATAATGAATCATGCCTTCCAGCTTTGTTTGGGCAGTTTATGGCGATGAGGACGCACATGGCAGACAGAATGCCTTCCCCTCAGCCTAGGGTAGTTGTCCCCAATGTCGAATATTCAGGAGTTGGGAAGACCTTTGAGATGTTGAGACATGTTGGTGCTATGGAGTATGTTGGTACGGCTGATCCAGCAGATGTTGATCTTTGACTAACGGAGTTGGAAAAGGTTTCCAAGATCCTTAATATACCCAAGGCCGATAAGGTGAAGGGTGCAATGTATCTTCTGAAGGGGATTGTTGGCAATTGGTGGGCCATTGAAGAGGAGAAATGAACAAGTGTTGATATCAGTTGGGAGGATTTCAGTTTTTCAGTAGGTACATTACGTGTACCTATTTTGATGAGAAGATCAGTCAGTTTGAGTAGATCCGGTAAGGATTCATGTTGATCAACTAGTACAAAGCAAATTTTATGGAGCTGTTGAGATTTTGTCCTCACATGGTGTTGATAGGTTTTGTCCTCATATGAGGAAAGGATCAGACATTTTGAGAAGGGTCTGAACAGTGAGTTGATGATGATGGTGACAACGCTCGAGAACCATGAGAAGTTTGAAATATTTGTGGAGTCTATTAGGAGGATTGAACGGTATGTGGTAAAGAAGCGGGAGAGGAGTGTCAAGAAGAGGCCAGCGTAGTCTCAAGGGCACTTGTCGGGAGGCTTTAAGAATCCTAGGTTTTCTGCACTGCCACCACAATAGAGGTTCAATGCACAGACGTAGTGGTCGCCCAGTAAGTGCAGTGGACATAGTTTTCCACCAGTGGGAGCTCAAAGTGTGGCATCAACTTTGGTGACAGGGCCATCTCAGCCATGGTATGAGAGAAAGACCTACTACAAGTGTGGACCAGTTGGGCATATGAAGTTGTTTTGTCCAATGAAGGATGAAGAAGTCACCCAGCAACTGAGGTAGAACCAGTAGGGCTTGCAAAGACAGCAATTTAGTGGAAGCAGAAGGGGACATGGACAAGCGTCTCAAGTTGGTTCTTTAGGACAAGTCAGCAGAGGAAGAGTGTGGCAACAAGCGATAGTTAGATTCGACACTATGAGTCATCCCAAAGGAGTGTTCAACCTACGAGTAGTGATAGGTAAGATGGAGTTATTTCATTCTAATTTTTCTTCTTCTTGCTTTATATCTATTTTGGTTGTCCCAAGTGCGACACACTCTTTTGTCACTCGAGAAGTGATTGATGCTTGTTCTTTTCCTGTTAGCCATAGATGAGATTGTCTTCATTTAGAAACCCCGTTAGTTGGTCCCATAGAATTGAGGGAGGTGTGTCCTTCATGTGTCCTTTCTTTATTAGGACATACCATTCAAGTGTACCTCTTACCACTTTAAATGCATGGATTCGATGTGATCCTTAGAATGGATACTTTAGAGAAGTATCAGGTTATCTTGGACTGTAGTTCCCAGTTGGCGACATTTGTAGATGGTGGTGTGATGTGGATCTTCCAAGGTGATAGGAAGATCCTTCCTACTTGTTTGGTGTCAGCGATGGTGGCTGAGAAGCTGATGAGATAGGTTTGTGATGTGTTCTTAGTGCATGTGGTGGATAGCAAAGTGAGGAGTCCGAGTATCCAGGAGGTACCAATTGTTAGAGAATTTGAGGATGTGTTCCCAGACGTGTTTCCAGGTATTCCCCTTGTCAGAGATATTGATTTTGAGATCAATATTGTCCTGAGAACACAACCGATAGTGCATACACCGTATAGGATGGCGCCACCAGATATGGTAGAGTTGAAGAAATGGTTGCATGAGCTGCTTGAGAAGGGTTTCATCAGACTGAGCATGTCAATGTGGGTTGCTCTCATTTTGTTCATAAAGAAAAAAGACAGATCCATGCGGTTGTGTATAGACTATAGATAGTTGAACAAGGTGACGATAAAGAATAAGTATCCCTTGTCATGGATACATGACTTGTTTGATCAGTTACGAGGTTTTGTAGTTTTCTCCAAGATAGACCTAAGGTTGGGGTATCACCAATTGTGGATCAAGGCGGATAACATACCTAAATAGTCTTTTAGGACTAGGTATGGTCATTATGAGTTCGTGGTTATGTCATTTGGGCTAACCAATGCACTGGCAGCGTTCATGGACTTGATGAACCGAATGTTTCATCCATTTCTAGATCAATTTTTGGTGGTCTTCATAGATGACATTCTGATATATAGTCCTGACAGCTAGCAACACAAACAGCGTCTTCATCGGGCATTGACAATGTTGAGGCAATGTCAGTACACCAAGTTCAGCAAGTGCAAGTTTTGACTCAAGGAGGTGTCTTTTCTAGGACATGTGATATATGATCAAGGTGTTCCTATGGATCCCAAGAAGGTTAAATCCATGCTTGAGTGGGAGCAGTCGAAGATTCCAGTGGAAGTGTGCAATTTGCTAGGTTTGGTAGGCTACTACTGAAGGTTCATTAAGAACTTCATCTCGGTGGTGTTTCCTCTAACCATGGTGAAGAGGAAGGATGTACCATTTTTCTAGGATGACAGATGATCTGGATTTACAGTTCTTCATGCTTTGAAGACCTAGAGACACTACTTGTATGGTGAGAAGTGGCAGATCTTCATTGATCACAAGAACTTGAAGTATATCTTTTTACAACAGGAGTTAAACACATGACAGAGGCGCTGGATGGAGTTAACCAAGGACTATGATTGCACGATTGATTTCCACCCAGGAAAGGAGAATGTTATGGCAGATGTGCTGAGTAGGAAGTCTTCTTCATCACCATCAGTGGGCAGTGCACAGTTGAACTCTTTGGTGTGTCATAAGAGAGACATGTTGATCTCCTTGCATCAGATGAATGTGAAGATTGATGTGTCCATGCTAGCAGGGTTGTTGGCATAGTTGCAGGTGAAGCCCACATTGAGACAGAAAATCAAGAAGGCACAGCAAGCGGATACTGTGATAATGTATATATGATCAGAGTTTGGTAGTGAGAAGTGTGATGATTTCCATGAGGTAAATGATGAAACAATTTGTTACCACAACAGATTTGTGGTTCTCGATATTGGTAATTTGAGGAAGATGGTTCTTGAAGAGGCTCACTCTTAGATGTATGTGATTCACCCAGGTAGCACCAAGATGTATCATAACCTTAAAGATTTGTATTGGTGGTCTGGCTTGAAGAGGGATGTAGCTGAGTTTGTGGCCAAGTGTGTGGTGTGTCAGCAAGTCAAGGTAGAGCATCAGAAGCATGTAGGGACGATGCAGCCATTACCCATACCGCAGTGGAAGTGGGATCATGTCACAATGGACTTTGTGGTTGGTCTACCTAGCTAGGACAACCAAAGGACATTCCATTTGGGTGATAGTTGGCCGGTTGACAAAGTCAACGCACTTCTTGCCAATGAAGACAATGTATCTAGTAGAGAAGCTCACTTAAATATATGTAGATGAGATAGTGTGTTTGCATAGTGTCCTAGCTACTATCGTGTCAGATAGAGGTCCTCATCTTATGAGCCACTTTTGGGAGTGTTTGCACACAAGTTTGGGTATGCAGTTGAGGTTCAGCACTACTTTCCACCCATAGACAGATGGTCGGTCTGAGAGGACCACATAGACCTCGGAGGACCTATTGAGGGCTTGTGTCTTGTAGTTTTTGGGGGGTTGGGACATTCATCTCAGTCTGATAGAGTTTGCTTATAATAACAGTTATCACATGAGCATCGACATGGAACCATATGGGATGTTGTATGGGAGACACTGTAGGTCTCCGTTATGTTGGTATGAGATAGGTAAATATCAGCTTCTTGGTCCCGATCTGGTGCAGCAAACAACATGGAAGATCAAAGTGATTCAACAGTAGTTAAAAGCAACCCAGGACAGAAAAAAGTCATATGTTGATAATTGTCAAAGACCCTTGGAGTTTCAAGTGGGGGACATGGTGTATCTCAAAGTCTCTCCTTGGAAGGGTGTTTTGAGGTTTGGGAAGAAGGGTAAGATGGATCCTAGGTAGATGGGACCTTATCTTGTGGTGGAACATGTTGGGAAGGTGGCCTATAGGTTGGAGTTGCCGCTTGAGTTGTACAGGCTGCATCCAGTGTTCCATGTATCTATGCTGAGGAAGCTCCACCCTAATACCAAGTTGGTTTTGCATCCAGTGGAGGTTGAGCTCGATGAGGAAAAGTCCTATGTTGAGGGGCTCGTGTTGATCCTTGACAGGAGGGTGAAGAAGTTGAAGAAGAAGGACATAGTGCTTGTGAAGGTTCTATGGCATCACCATGGAATTGAGGAATCCATGTGGGATCTTAAGGAAGAGATGTGGAAGAAGTACTTGTCTCTTTTCACTTAGGATTTTAGGGGCAGAATCCTTCTTAGGGGTTTATGGTTTGTTAGACCCCTAACATTTATTTCAGGTTAACCCTATTTGTTTTGGCTTGATGTTGTGCTTAGGAACTTTCTCTAATCCTTTGATATGATCTTAGATCATGTGAAGAGATTAAGTCTACAGTTTGATCCTGTTTGGAAGTTGCTTGTGCTTTCTGTGCTAGTTTTGGTGCAAATTGCAAATTATCCATTTGAATGGGTGTTCTTGTAATTTGCTACCAATAGAGTGTTCCTCTCTCTTGTGTGAGGTTGTGGTGCTTTGGGTCACTGTGGTGGACCCTTAGTTGAGTGCTATCACCCTTAGTGTTGATTAGGGTTTTCTAAGGTTTGGTATGCCTTGACCATGTGACCCTTGTTGGTTTGTTTTGACATACATCATGACCTAGGGGCTGGGTGGAGGGTGTCTCTTTCAAGACACCTCCCCTAGGTATGGTTGTCATGACTGAGATGGTCTTGGGTGTCTTGGTTCGAGATGGGTGCTCTTGTGTAGAGTGTCTCGACCTAGGGTTTGTAGTGACCTTGAGTCGTGACCTAGTGGTCCTTGGTAGTGTGTCGCAACCATGGGTGGTTCCCTTGGTGTGTTGTGGTCGCTACATGAGGGTTGGGTGGCCTTGGTGGTCGAGATCTAACCTATATTGTTTCACCATCTCTTGTATGTAGGCTTTATGTGGTTACATGTTAGTTTCTTGAGTGGACAAGTGTCCCTTTGGGGCCTTCTTTCGTTGACACATCATCCCACTAGTACATAACCGACATTTAGTGTCGGTTATTTAAGGCCTTTAGTGTCGGTTTATAAGCGACACCTATGTGGGCGATGGTAAAAGCCCAGCCGTTACGCGTCGGTTCAAAAACCGATGCCAAAACCCTTCGCGCGCCACCGAAAACACGCCAGCAGGGCACTATCAGCGTCGGTTATTAGGTAAGAAACCGAGGCCATATACCTTCGCGCCACAGAAGGGCGCCATCTTGGGCACTATCAGCGTCGGTTATTAAATAAGAACCGATGTCATATAAACTCCAACACGGACGTGCTGGCCAACACGGCCGTGCTGGCCAGCATGACCGTGGTGTCTGGTCCGCTGCCACGCCCGTGCACTCCCAACACGGCCGTGCTGGCCAGCACGGCCGTGGTGTCTGGTCTGCCGCCACGGTCGTGCTGGCCAGCACGGCCGTGGTGTTAAGGAAATAGACGTCGGTTACTATTAGAAACCGACACTGTAACGATGTGGCGTCGGTTTTATACAAATAACTGACGCCTATTTTTTGTTTTTTTTCTGTCAGTCTACAGACCTGCTGTATGGCTGGTCGCAGGATGAGAAACCTACAATTCAGTTATGAACTGCAGGTTTTACGACATCCATTGATATCAGCCAACAACAGGCCACAAACCTGCAACATTAACAACAAAAATATTCACACATTTAGCAATGCAACCTGCAGTTCCATTTGATTTTCACACATTTAGAAACATTCATGTAGCTAGCAATCTGTAGTTCCATTCATTTTCACATTCACACATATAGAAACATTCATATAGCAACCAACAGTTTCATTCATTTTCACTCAGACACATGTAGAAACATCCAGACATGTAGAAACATTCACACATATATTATAATTCAGAAATTCATTTACAAAATATCATTCTTTAGTCATTATTCACTATCAACATCCCAATTATATCTTAAATCCCCCACTACTTGTATGGTTGTTGCCCATTCTTCTCTTACTTCATTTAAATCTCCCGTCGTATAGGGAGCATGTACATCTGGTAAGGTCGTTCCTATAGTGTGGTCAATTTCAAACACCTATAAAGAGAATGATGTATATATATAATTAATGAGCTATAAATAAGATTGATATATTTCATATTATATATCTAATGAGACTATATAATACCTCAGCAATACAATCGATGTCCATTGCGGCATATTTGATAATCATGTGCATAAATCGCATCACATAGTATCCACATGCCCATCCGTTGTCTTGTGTAGCACACTATAAATTCAAACATACAAAATATTAAAAAATACAACTAATTAAGTATTGTTCACATAAATAATATATACATATATTGCAGTCGGGAACTTACTTTCACGTTCTCCCAAATTATTGGTTGGTTCTTTTTCGTGGGGACCTTTCCTCCTGCCTTTTTGAACATATCAAAACCCCTACATGTTAATTGAACACAGTACATTGCATAATTAAATAGTAATGTAATAACATATGTTAACGGATATGAAAATGAAATATTTCTCACCGGAATAATGCCATTTTCATTATGTGTCCATATTTTGTATTCAATTTACTCCCCTTAGGATCTATATAATAGACAGTGAATGTCTCGGGGACAATAACCAGTAACTCCCAATGCATACCACTAGAGGTAAAAAAGTTAAAAAAATTAATAACTCAAAATCCACAATAAAAATGTATTTTCTTAAGTCCAAATTATAATAAGCAAAGTAAACTTACTCTACATTGAATGGAGCCATTATCATCGTCTTCTTATTTTGAGAAAAAATTGTAAAAGCCTCACAGAAGTATTGTTGAACTGACGGAGGGTCTTTAGCTACTAGACTAATTAAAGATGGAATCAAAAATCCTACATGTTCAAATGCAAAATCTGCACATATCTTGTCTAAGTAGCTACAAAATATGTATTAATTACGCATGCATTAATAAATAAGAAACCAGATCACCAGATCCTACACAAGGAATATGGATGTATAAATAAGATCTCACCTTATCCATAGCTCTATCACAGATGTATTTAGCCAATCATATCGAAACAACTCCAAAATATCTTGTATAAATAGTTTGCTTTCGTATGATTGACCTGCAACATCTGAATCTATAGAAACAGTTATAGGGCAATTTATATCATGTTCGCCTAACCATATTGCCATACCCCTACAGTTAGGACCTAACGGGACAGGTAGGTCATGTGGAACCCAACTGGGTAATGTAGGAGGTGGAAGTGGAGGCCTAGATGATGTGGGTGTCTTCTTTTTAACCTGTATATATATATATAATAATTTCATATCAACTGACATCATATACACACACTAACAATTTAATGTAATGTAAATTTACTATAGAATTTCAGTAAAGATGACATCCACTTTTAGCCACAATATCACTCCGCCTTCTGCCTCACCAAGCGTTTCACAATCTGGGTGGGCATATGGCAATGGAAGATCCATCCACTTGGGGAATATATGTACCGGGCTCACACGAATCCAACCAGTTGGTAATGGAGACCCGTGAAACATATCCCCTGGTAGGGATGGGTAAGCCGACGCCTCTGCAACGACATATTCATTAACTTTTAGACGGCATGGCTTCAACCCCTACAAATTTTTGTGTAAAGAATGTTATATACATATATACATATCATCTTTTTTTGAAACGACTACAATTTCATATATACATATCATCTTGAAAACATATCATCTTGAATTAAAAAAATAGTTACTATGTCATAAAAATACTTACAGCGGATTTGCTAGGTGGTGGGTCTACAGGATTACTCCCAACCTCTGCAGTAGGAGTAGAGCCTACAGTAGGAGACACCATAGGTATTGTCTGGTAAGTGGCAGTCTGAGATGCCTGCCACTCTTTCATTGCTTCTTCGAGTTTCCTATCAAATAGCTTATTTGCCTATACATGGATAAAAGAAACGTCAAATGCTAATTATTGAATTCTCTTTTACAGTAACATCTACAAGGAAAAAATATGTTACCTCTTCTTGTGAAAGTCCCACTTTTGGGACATGTTTGTGCTGGGATGGCCCAAAAAAAGCTTTGATGCCCACACCAGCGCCTGCAGCCCTAACACGTCCAGGATGCTCTGGGTTACCTAGAGCAACTGTCAATTCATCCCTTGTGCCCTCAGGGATGAACTTGCCTTGTTTCCTCAGCTCGTGCAGCTCCCTCTAATCACCAAAACACAAATTTGTAATTAAGTAAACACCACAAATAATCAATATTTGAACGATTGTTGTAAGAGTTGTATTTTACCATTTTTGCAACTGCCTCAGCAGTTGCGGGCTTCCTTATTTCTCCCTTCTTATTTTGCCTCCCAGCTATCCAGATATCATGGAGAGGCAGAGGTGTGCTACCTATAGTGGAGGACTCTTGAGTAGCAGTAGACTGAGCAGTAGCCTCAGACTGTAGTCTTTGGCAAATGCCTGCATACCCCTTTGGACCCATTGTGTGGTCATGCACATTCAGTGCACGCCTTGATCTTTGTCCCTCACTGAGGGCCTAGTTAGTATGCACATTAATGATTTGGTTAGTAACAGTAAATGTTAATCTTGAATAGGTGAATACAACATATATTAATGAGATTGGGACTGACGCCTAATACCTTGAATTCATCCGTTTGTCTTGAAGCAACAAACGCGTCCCATTCTTCTTTGTCCAGGAAGTTCCACTGTTCAGTTGTTGTCTTCTTCCTCTTGTCAGCTTCTTTTATGTATTCTCGAGTGAGATTTGTCCTATAGTTCCTTAGGACTCTCCCACAGCGTTGCATCATGCATTTACGATGCAGCTTTTCATCCAATTCAAATATACTCTGCAAATTAGAATTGCTATTAACTAGTATCCAAAAAAATAGTAATCTACAAAATAGAATTGCAAATTAATAATAACTCATGCATAAATCCTTCCATATTACGTCTTTCTTCTACTTAGAAACTTTATGCCAAGAATCTATCTTACAACCGCAATGGCTACGAGTAACATACCCAAGATATGAAACAAATGAGTTGTGATTCACACCAGATGCATTTCCTGCATTATCAAAATCCACAACAAGTTTGGGTCCATTGCCCTTTTGCACTATTAACTTCTTCATCATAGTGATGCCCCTTCTCCTGTCAACTTTTTGGTGTTGCTGATCAAGTGCCTCAAGTGCTTTAGATGGTACATGTGCATCATCAACCTAAAATTTGACAAAATAAACACATTTACAAGATATAACTATAAATGGACATATAGATATAAATATATGATATATTTTTAAAACTTACATTGTGAGGCGGCGCATTGATGTCCTCACCCTCACGGTAATCATCAGCACGGTCATCAGGAGAATGCTCAGCCATCTGAAAATTCACATCCACATTGTAAAGTTCACATTGTAAAGTAATTCACATTGTAAAGTAATTCACATTGTAAAGTAATTCACATTATAAAGTAATTCACATTGTAAAGTTCACATTCACATTATAAAGTAATTCACATTGTAAAGTTCACATTCACATTGTAAAGTTCACATTCAGAAAAATAAAACATATAAAAAAATATAAACATGCCTCTAATATTGCGATTTTTTATCAATTAACAATCCTTCATTGTGATCTCCGCGCACATACAAGTCATCATTAGCTTCAATATTTGCTGGTGTTGGCAACCCAACTGAGAATGGACTGGAGTCATCATACTTATCATAGTAATGTTCTTCATCTATAGGATTTTCAACGAACTATCTTTTACCATGAAGAACAACCGACCATTTATCATTTGCAGGATCATCGATATAAAATAATTGTTTCGCGTGTGATGCCAATATGAATGGTTCATCCTTCTCGCCAATCTTTTCAAATTTCACTAAAGTGAAACCCAATTCATCCACTATAACTCCTTTGGTGTTATCAACCCAATTACATTTGAAGAGCGGAATTCTGAAATCTATGTAGTCAAACTCCCATATGTCTTCAATGACACCGTAATATGACATTTTAGCTTCATGTGGACTCTTATCCTTTGCACTTGCAAAAAACATAGTCGATGCTTGAAGGGTGACCCCACTATTTTGGACGACACTCTTATCATCTTGGCGCTTTGTGTAATATGTGAATCCATTAATGTCATACCCTTCATAAGACATAACAGTCAATTTTGGTTTAAAGGCGAGGCATTTGATAGTTTCAGTAATATCATCTGGTGTTTGAGATAGTTGATGTAAGACTTTATTTTCAAACCACTTAATAAATGTCTTTTTATGCTCTCTAGCAAGCCACATTGTATTGGCTCGAGGATATTTTCTCTTGATGAAATTGGTATGTCCCTCGATATAAATGTTCACTTCGTCCATGTTGTGTAAAATATACAAGTGACCTTGTTCCAACTACTCACAGTTGATTACTTTCACACGTGATCCCAAAATTCCTTTGCCAGATTGCTCATCAATATTCTTGTCATTATCAGGAGTGTCATTACCACTGAGAAAGTCATTGCAAAAATCCATAACCTCTCTCGCCACATAACCCTCAATAATACTCCCTTCAGGCCGATAACGGTTTCGAACATCACTTTTAAAAATTCTCATGTATCGTTCAAAGGGATACATCCAATGCAAGAAAACTGGTCCCAACATTTTCACTTCCCTAGTCAAGCGGACAACAAGATGTACCATGATATCAAAGAACGACGGAGGAAAATACATCTCAAGCTGACATAGGGTAACAACCACTTCTCTTTGCAATTTATCAAGAGTATCAGGGTCAATAACTTTGCTGCACAGACTGTTGAAAAAGAAACAAAGTCTGGTGATTGCAAACCTTACATGCTTCGGCAATATAGATCTAATTGCCACAGGCAATATTTGTTGCATTAGAGTGTGACAATCATGAGATTTAAGACCTATCAACTTCAGATCTTTCATTGATACCAATCTACGGATGTTGGATGAGTAACCCTGTGGCACCTTAACATTTACCAAACATTCATAAAAAGCTTTCTTCTCCTTTCTAGACAATGTGTAACAAGCGGTAGGTAAGTATGTTCTCCGATTTCCCATTTCACGAAATTATGTTAATTCTGACCTTATTCCCATTTCACGTAGGTTTGTCTGGATTTTATCCCATCTTTACTCTTACCTGGTATATTCAACAAAGTACCAATGACACTATCACAGACATTTTTCTCAACGTGCATGACATCGATACAATGTCTGACTGTCAAAGAACTCCAATAAGGAAGATCCCAAAATATTGACTTCTTCTTGAATAAATATTTGTCACTCTGTGTGGCCATAGTACATTGTGATCTCTTACCAAATTCATTGACAAAGTCTTTTACTCTTTCATAAACAACCTCCCCTGGTATAGGTTTAGGTGCACTCCGTTCCTCATTCAATCCATTGAATGTTTTGCGCTTCCTACGATACGGATGAAATTTTGTAAGAAACCTTCGATGACCGAGATATACAGTCTTACCGCCATGTTTTAGTCTTGTTGAATCAGTGTTCTCTTCACATATAGGACACGCTTTAGCTCCTTTGACACTATATCCAGACAAATTCCCATATGCTGGAAAGGCATTAATAGTGCAAAACAACATAGCATGCAAATGAAATGTCTCTCTTCGTGAAGCATCATAGGTCATCACACCTTCACCCCAGAGTTTCTTTAAGTCATCAATCAGAGTTTCAAGATAAACATCGATGTCATTTCCAAGTTGTTTAGGGCCCGATATCAACAACGACAGCATTATGTACATATTTTTCATACACAGTCAGGGAGGAAGATTGTATATAACAAGCATGACTGGCCAAGTGCTATGTTGGCTGCTCAATGTCCCATACGGATTCATCCCATCTGTACAAAGCCCAAGTCTTAGATTCCTGACTTCTTCACCAAATTCAGGGTACAATAGATCAATCTTCTTCCACTGTGGGGAATCAGACGCATGTCGTAGGATCCCATCATTATTTTTCTTAACATCTGCATGCCACCTCAAATTCTTCGCATCTATCGGATTGGCAAACAAGCGTTGAAACCGTGATATTATAGGTAGATACCACATCACCTTGGTAGGAGAACCAGTTTTGGACTCCCCCGAAGTCGTCAATTTATACCGTGACGCACCACATTTTGGACAATCTTTCAAATCCACATAGTCCTTTTGAAATAATACACAATCATTCGGGCATGCGTGTATCTTCTTGGCATCCATTCCCCTTGGGCACAACAATTTCTTTACCTGGTATGTTGAGATTGGCAGCTCGTTTCCTTCAGGAAACATTTCTTTCAACAAAGTCAACAATGAAGTGAAGCTTTTGTCGCTCCATCTATTGTTAGCTTTCAACTTATACAAACTCAACACAGCGCTAAGCTTCGTAAACTTAGTACAACCTGTGTATAACGATATCTCAGCATCATGCACAATGTTTCTAAAAATTGGAGGTGGATCGGTGTGTTCTACCCCACAACTATCCAGCATCGCATCAACGATGTCTACTGGAAATGGTTCATTCACATCTACGTCATCGTAGGCAATTTCTTCTTCCACACAAGCACTGCTATCGACATCCACTGGTTTCAAGTTTGAAATCTCTCCATGCCAGTGACATTCTGTATAGCCTTGTATAATCCCGTTGCACATGACATGACTTTTGATTTCGTCACCAGTGCTGACTTTGAAGTTGTTACCGCAATGCCTACATGGACAGTAGAACCTATCTCCAGGTTTTTTCCTATGTTCCTCGGCAAATCTAATAAACTGGTCAAGACCAGAAATAAACTCTGGGGTGCAGCGATTGCGAATGGACATCCATGATCTATCCATTCTATGATCAAAGAGAAATCAAATATACATTACAATAAGATTAGGGTCTAGGGTTAACAGATTAGAGTTTTTGCATGGTTAATTAAAACTTTAGGCCAACAAATACATGTGTTGTCATTCTTATATATAATAAATGTGAACCACCTATCCCATTCTTAAACACCTAATCTCACTAGTAAGTGTATAATGTGTATAGGGTTTTCAAGAAAATTTTAGCAGCATTTCCCCACTGTTCTCTAAGTACATATGTACTTAGAGAACAAACGGGGAAATGCTGTCGAAATTTTCTTGAAAACCAAATACACATTATACACTTACATCCTAAGTGAGATTAGGTGTTCAAGAACAGTCCCAAACTGGGGACTATCCAAGATTTACTCCTAATGAGTATATCTTGGACGGGTTTCTAGGCCAACAAATACATGTGATGTCATTCTTATATATAATAAATGTGTACCACCTATCCCATTCTTGAACACCTAATCTCACTAGTAAGTGTATAATGTGTATTGGGTTTTCGAGAAAATTTCGGCAGCATTTCCCTGCTGTTCTCTAAGTACATATGTACTTAGAGAACAAACGGGGAAATGCTACCAAAATTTTCTCAAAAACCCAATACACATTATACACTTACATCCTAAGTGAGATTAGGTGTTCAAGAACAGTCCCAAACCGGGGACTATCCAAAATTTACTCCTAATGAGTAAATCTTGGACGGGTTTATAGGCCAACAAATGCATGTGATGTCACATAATTAGGGATCACATAATCAATTTAGAAATAGAAGACGCACATGTGAGTTAAGTTTGAGTCATCAATGTATCTTTAACACGTATGTTTCAAGGTTCAAAGCACATAATCAAATCAAATTAGGATGCTAGAATGGACAAGTTTGAATCTTATTTCAACATGCATCAAATTAGGATATTGAATTAGGTCAAGCATGAGGATTAGAAACTTAAATTAGGATATTGAATTTTCATCATCAAGATAATCATTACACACAAATTCAGGTATCCTATTGAGCAATATAGCACAAAATCATCAAAATAATCATTACACACATAATTGAGTAATATAGAACAAAATCAGCCACACCACGGCCGTGCTATGCAGCACGGCCGTGCTACCACCACGGCCGTGCTGCCCAGCACGGCCGTGCCAACATGTGATTTCACAACATGGTAAAGAAGAGAAGGAAAAGGTACCAGGAGTAGCGAGCGGGAGAGAGGGCGGCGGCGGCGGCGGCAAGCGAGTGAGAGGGTGGGTGGCTAGAGCAGCAAGCAAAAGAAAGGCGGCGGTGATGAGCGGGCAACCACCAGGAGCAGAGGCCTAGAAGGCAGCTGGCGGCGGTGAGGAGAGCACCGAAGCAGCTACCGGTGGGGGCGGCGGCAACGACAGGAGAGGACCAACGACCGACGGCAGCACCGAGCGACAGTGAGAAGAGAAACAAACGAGCAGCGACGAGCAAGAAATCGCCGTACCTAACTGAAGAATTGGGAATGAAATAGAGAAAGGGGAAGAGTCGCTCGCGCTGGTGCTGTTAAGTTAAACATAAGCGTCGGTTGTTTAAATGACCGATGCTAAAGACTAACAGCGTCGGTTTCCATAAAAAACCGACGCAATAGGGGTGTAAAAAATTTTGGCGGGGACGGCGCGCGCACACTTATAACGTCGGTTATTATAATACAACCGATGCCCATATTAGAACTTTTGGCGCAAATTTTATCTTCATTCAGCGTCGGTTATTAGCTAAAACACCGACATTGTATCTGATACTTTGGCGCAGTTTTTTTTTGCTCGAAAAAATTGGATTCCGCGGGCTACTTTAGGTGTCGGTTTTTTTCCTTCAACCGACACTGAATGAAAAGCGATACCCGTGTCTGGCTGGTCTTCAAATATATACGTCAGATGTCCTTAATAACCGACGTTTAATGTGAGTAGTGTCGGTTGTACTAAAAAACGGACGCCTCTAAAAGCGACGTTGAACACTGTTTCTGTAGTAGTGTCCCTTACCCTACCTTTCTCCTCCTTTTCTATATAAACCCTCTTCTATCCATGCAAGTGATGTTTTTTGGCCATCCTCTTTCCCCTTCCTTTCTTGGAGATCTTGGAGCTTTGTGGAGCAAGAAGGATCTATTTTTGGTGCTTTGGAGGTGGTTGAACCCTTGCTCTGGTGTTTGTGGTGATCCTTAGTCATCTTCGAACTTGGTGAGTGTTTATCTTCTTTGTTAATGTTTTCTTTAGATCTTCTACCCCATCTTCTTCCTTTTTCTTGGCCCTAGACCATTTTTTGACATGGAGGTAATTCTTGAGAGTAAGCTCCGCATCACAAAGGTTATAGGCCATGTTTTGACAAGGCAACACCTAAGTGAGAGGGAGTTTATTCTCTATTTTCCCCCCCTTCTTTCTTTTGGTTTGGCCTTGAACTTCTTGCCCTCTTTCTTGAGCTATCCTTTGACCTTGTTGTTTCCTCTTTCTTGAGGTGATCTTGTGTCCAAAATTGGAGCTTTTGGTGGAGCTTGATCTTCATTGGTGATTGTGTGCTTGGAGCTTGCCTTCCTTGGATTGATCTTCATTATGGAGGGTTATATAACTCTTAACATCCTATATTATTGAACTCTATATGCTTGCATGTTGCTATTCTCTCTCTCTAGATGTTTCCTTAACATGCTAGTAGATGGTGATAGACCTTAGAGCTTAGATGATGTTGAGATCATGCTTTGTTTGGATGTAATCCAAAACCCTATTTTCCTTTGTACCTGATTTGTGATGTTTGTGGTGCATGGTGGTTGTCCTTCCTTTCTTGACCTTAATTGAGTTTCATGCATGATGATTTAGTGTTTTAGTGTTCTATGGATCCTTGGTTTGTTTTTTATGGTGACGATCTTGGTTTCTCTCCCTTGTTGAGGTTCCTTTTCATGGTAGTTTCATGAAGCTTGTTTTAGGGTTTGATGACCATTTTGCATGAGGTTTATCCTCTATGATGATTATGGGTTTCCCTTGTTTTGTCACCTATTTTAGCCATGAGTTATCTCTATTTTGACCTTGGTTTGATCTTGGTTCTTTGTCTTGGTGGTGTCTTGACCCTTGGTGGTCACCGTGCCTTGTTTTGTCTTAGGTCACGACATCCCTTTGGCACGTTGGTTTTGGGTCGAGATGGTTGACCTTGTAGAGGCCGCGACATCCTTCTCTTTGATGGTTGTGACACCTACTTCCTTGAGGGTCATGATATACCATGGTTTTAGTTGAGACGTTTCCTTCTCCCTTGGTTGGTCACAACATGTTAGGGTTTTGAGGTCAAGACATGTTCTTATCACAGGTCATGGTGAGTCTTTGTTTTAGGTCGCGACATGCTCTCCCTTGGGTGGTTGAACCCTAACCCTAGTTGTTGTGACCTGGTTGCTTGAGGGTCAAAGCATGGTGCACCCCTTTAGTGGGTCACAATCGTGACATGAAGGTGGTTGGCCACTGTCGCGACACCATGGGTAATGGTGGTTGTGACCCTTATATGGTGGTGGTCACGACATATATGAAGTGGATGGTTGAGTCACATGTTTGAACATTTCATCAATGCACTGGTATAAATAATGTTGAACCACGTGTAGTGCTATGTGGACGGTTGCTTGCTTAATCTTAATCATGCTTCTTAACCCCAAGTATTCCAAGAATGTAGGAGATGCTATATCTATGGTTTAGTACTTGTAAGTACCTACAAAACCCTAATTGGCTAAGGCTTGGAACCCTAACCCTAATGTTGAATTATGTGTTTGCTTTCTCTCTCATGAGATGTTCATCATGTAGAATGCTTTCTATCTCTTGTTTATAATCCCCTAACCTTGCAGGTGATATGTATGCCATGGCTTGTGTATGTTGTGGTGGTGATTATGTGATATAGGGTGGTGCTTATGCACATCAATGAGGCATAATATGAAGGGTTTAATGTGATAGGTCTTATGACCTGGTGTTGGATAGATGCCTACTGAGAGGTGATATCCTCAAGTGATGTGATTAAGGGATTGTTATCCCATGGTGATGTGTGTTATTGATGGTGTCCTTGTGAATGGAAAGAACAATGAATATCATGTGGTGATTGTGTGACAAGTTCACACCTTATACGTTGTATACCTTATAATGTTGCAACACACCCTTATTCTTATAGAGTTTGTCTTACCTTTATACGTTGTAACTTGATTGATGCTAAAAGTCACCCTAATTTACTAACTGATCAAGTGAAACCTAATCATGTAGTTGCCCTATGCCATAGATCCATTCCAATGTCATATATATTTACTCAAAGCGCATATTTTTTAATATGCGGGGTGCAAGTTGAGTATCTCCTTGCATCCTTAATTATAGGTTGTGTAAGATGGTCATTCATGAGCTGATCTCCTTGTGATATGGATGGCCATGAGTGAGCCACCCCTTCTTTTAAGAACGGTCATGTGTGAGTTTGTTCTTCTAGTGTCATTACCTACACCAAGGTGGGCTAGGTGTTTATATATGTGGACGGCCATGCATGATCTGATCCTTGTGCTGACTATATGTCTCTCTTTTGTAGTTGGCTGATATGTCTCTGCGGTGTTCTCTTGAGCTGACCAAGAGGTGTTGGAGTTGTTGTGGATTCTGGCTCTTCCATAGACCTCATACGGCACTGATTTCGACTTAGCAGTGGTTAGTTGTATTTGGGTGGTACGACTCAAATCCTCTGGACATAATAAAAAATGTAACACAATCATGTATTATATATATATATATATATATATGTGTGTGTGTGTGTGTGTGTGTGTGTGCATAGGTGACATACGTCTCACATTGGTTGAGCTTTTGCCTTGTCTTTTTACTAATTTCTTGAATTATAAGACAGTAAGAGAAGTCAAATATTATACATGTTCTTCGTATTCCTTTTTAGAACATAACTTGATATACTCCTCTGTGGTGGATGCCTAATCTTGTTTAATCTGCTTTATTGGTTATATACATATTACTTAGCTGAATTTTCTCATCCTGTTAGTATGTTGTTTCACCTGTTTAATTTATATGTGCTTTAATAGTGTTTGAGGAGAGTTATATCCCTGGATGGGACATTTTATCTCACCCCATGGGTTTCCACATCTTTTAGGTGACCATGCACAAAGAGGTAGAGGTCATGCAGCTGAGGAAGAGCAGTAGCTGATAAGGTTGGGTGTGTTGCTAGTCTTTTGGTGTTAGAGTCCTAGAGTCATACCTATACACTTAGGTCCTTGGGGTGTTTTTGAGATGTTTTTTGTTGGTTTTACGAGGTGTTTGACCTATGTTCCATGGTTGTATAGTTATGACAGTTGTGCTTGTATATATATGTAGAACCAATATCTTATGTAACAGGTTGATGATAGGAATGTGGACCTACATTGATGTAAGCACCACGTGACATGATATTTGTTGTATGTGGAAGGCTTTGTGAACACATATGTAATAAGTTTTTATCTTATGGTGTTTTAATATAATTGGTTTTAATTACATGTGGTTTCTAGTAATCCTCTTGCTTAATGTTATTTTCGCATTTGGTTTTGAGTAATCTCTCTTTATGATGTGATGGGAATCACATATAGCATGTGCAATCTTTTTTTGGAGCTTATTCCTAAAGTGCTCACTCTTGATAGATATGAACTCCTTCACTCCATTCCACTAAACAATTTGTATCTAAAACTTTCTTCTAATGTGGTTCTCAAAATATTCATAGGACATGTGACTATTTGGATATACTCATCCTATAAAAGATTTGTGGTATGGAGAAAAATCACATCTAATAGAACATATTTCATGAGGTTATATACAATATGAAAAGGAGGAAAGCAGCTCCAACCAATGGTGATCAACATTGACCTATCAAAAACCTATGACATGATACATATGACATGATATGATGGGAATTTGTTAGGAATAGGATCACCATGGTTGGTATCCCTTGTAACATCATCAAATATATCATTTAGATATTTGGGAAGTGTAACAAAATTGTATTAAAAGGATAATTAACCAACCATTCAATGCTAGTAGAGGCTTAAAACAAGTAGACCGCTTGCCTTGAATACCTATTTACATTATCATTTGGCTCAAGTAATAAATTATAAGGTTAATTTAAAAGAATGGAAACCTTTAAAATTCTATGTTAATGGTCATCTCATTTATCGCATGTGTTTCATATATGATCCTATTCTTTTCATCAAGGTAATGACTTCTTAGATAGACACCACTATGAGATACTTTAGCGAGTATAAAATGGAGTCAGTGCAAGCTATTCCCATAAACAAGCCTAGGAAATACTACTTAAGAAGTGTCCAAAATCATATATAAGAAAATTGTGTAAAAGAATCACAATTAGTTCATTTGTGATTTGGGAAGGTACCGTGGAGTGCAAGCCAGCATACAAGCACTAAAATATGTTGGACCTATAATGAGATCTAGAGGGGGTGAATAGATCTCAAACCACTTGAACAAAATTTGTTGAACCTTCAAGATATTTCCCAAGATAATATTACAAGTGTAAAAATCAAGGGGGGGAGAGAGGGGTTGAACAAGAACCAAAGAACATAAGTATTTATAGTGGTTCCAACCTTCAAACTTAAAAATGTACCACACTACCTACAAGGTCAATCTCTAGAAAATTTTCAACCATGTGTCACTCCTTCTGTTCCATTATAAGAGTTACAACATAGGACCACCCTTTTATAGATCAAGGTATAACTAGCTTCCCTAGAGACAAAAACCTTACAAAGGACTTACCTATCCATGACTAATAGTATTTGACCTTAAAAAGGACTTACCTACTCTTATAATGAGTCTTCATCTTTCACCAAGGACTTACCCACTCTTGCAACGAGTCTTAGGCCTTCAAGGACATACCCACTTTTGACTTGGATCTTCCACCTTGGACTTCACCTTCATCAAGGACTCCAAGGGCCTCCTATCCTTCTTATTCTCCTCTCTTATCCAAGAGGGAGAATCTTCACAATCATGAGAGAACGAGAGATGTGTAGGTAAAGAGATGAGAGATTCAAAAGATGTACATGTAGGAGTTCTCTTACAAATCTCCTACTCACACTAATGGATGTAGCAAGTGATTAATCTCATGGGAGTGAAATGGGGCACTTTGGGGCACACTCTCTCAATTGTAGTATAGGGGAATTTGTAATGCTTGAATAACCATGGGATGAATCCCAGTGGGTCTTATTTATAGTTTAAGATGCTTCCTAGATATTACAATCATTTAGAACAAATTCTAGAAGTTTTGGAGAGAGTCCAATAAATATATTTCACTTTCTCTCTCTCTCTCTCTCTCTCTTTGAGGCTATTTTGCACTTAGTATCTACAATACCATCGATCAAGATGCATGGGTCTTAACTCGACTGAGTTACTATGACGGTAACAAATTGGCCGATGGCACTACTTGACTTACGCAAAATGGTTCGTCAGTCAATATAGGTCAAGGACAATCATAGTCGATGGAACTTCCTATATCACATTAACTCAACTAATGCAAAGTGCTAGTTTCATCAATATAGATAATTATGTTGCACTTCTGAGCTTAAGTACAGTTCATATGATTATTACAAGTGGTTGAAAAAATAATCCAAGGGTATGAACTATGTAATCTTCAATCTTAATATTTTAGCATGTATGGTTTGATTTCTCCAAACTAGGGTTTGTAAGTTTAGACATGTGCACTATGTCTATCTAAAATGAATGTCTTATCTATGTATTCATTGCACTGTACTGTTGGCTGACTTTCTAGGTAGGAAATATCACATGATGATAGAAACAAGGTTACTCCAAGGGACCTCTTTGGTCAAGATATTATCAGGACAATCTCGATCGATGAAAATTGTTGTCCAAAGACACACAATTTCAAGAAACATAACAAGAGACATGATAAAAGTTATAAGCAACAACATGTATAAGAAAGTTAGTATTGAACTTTGAAAGCATCAATGGTAGTTTTTCAGCAAGAAATTAATGATAATCATAATATGTACATTTTTAAAAAAACATATAAAGTGCATACAAACTTGGCAATGTCAGACAATGTTGGATAAGATAAATAATGTCTTTACCTCTATTCTTACCATATCATCTTCACTTGTTGCCAACCCATATATATCTCACCTTCTTCTTTTATGTGAATTTATAAACCAATTCACATATCAATAATTCATTTCAATCCATTTGCAAAATTCCTACAACAAGAAAGATGAAATGGTCCCCGGTCATAAACTTGGGTCATATTTCTTTTGGGTGCTTTCCTCAAAGGACAATATGTAGAATAATGACCATTTTCCTTGAAACAGTTGCAAGTTCCCTTAGCCTTGAAACTAGAGGATTCTTCATAGGATATTGGAGGTCCTTTTCCTTTGTTGTTCCTTTCTCTAGCATCAAATCCAATACCATGTTTATCATTTCTCTTGGTATCATGATCAAGGATTTCATTAAGATTCTTTTGGCCAATTAATAATCTTTGCAAAGAGGATCTCAGCATAAGATTACCATGCATAAGAGAAGTAGTAGAAGAATAAGTTGATTTATATCATCTCTAAATGCAAAAGATCACCTCTAAGCAACGAGATTTAGTCACATAGGAATCTTTTCCAATATGACGAGCATCAATATCCTTCTGTCTGCTAGTATAACTAGAGAAAGATTCAAGAACATTAATATTTGAAAACAAAGAAGCATTTTCATTCTCATGCATGGTAATCTTAGAAATATAAACACCAATTTCATATTCTATTTTAGGCAATACAAAATCTTTGTCCTTGTTTCCAATTTTAAGAACATCAATATCAAAAATGAGAGAATGAACAATTTTAGCTCACTCTTCATTAGAACAAGGTATAGAAGGTTGAAATTCCAATTTTGATCTTAATAATCAAGCTAGAGTTTTGAATTTTAGGTGCATTTACTTGTCTAATTAAGCATTGTTCTCTGTTTAAACACAATTGAATTTCAATTCAAGTTCTACATAAAGCTTTTGGAGATTTTAAACATCATCTTGCAAGTAAATATTGACATGTTCAAGATCATCCTTTTCTATATGCAAGTTATCCAAGATCTTAACAAGCTTTGTATTTTATGCTTGATAGACCTGAGAGAGTCATGAGCATCATGAATAATTTCAATTAAATAATCTTTAGATAAATATTTTAGACCTACCTCATTTGAATCTTCAATTGAACTTTCCATAAGTGCAAAGTGGAATTCTCCAACATCACTTTCACCAGAGTTTTCACTTAATATATATTTAGAGGAATCACTAGAGCTTTTATGGTCTTTCTTCTTCTTGTGCTTCTCATCTCTTTTCTCATCTCGCTTGTGATGATGAGTCCCTTTTCCATGTGGGGAATCATCTAGAAAGTTACCCTTCTTTTAGCATTTATACACTGAGTAGAAGTGAAGGTTGCCTTTATAGGATTTACCTTTGAAATACATGGCATCTTCTTCACCTTGAGAGGATTTATGACTTGATATGAAAAGAAATCACCTTCTCCATATTATTTTATTTTTTTCTTCAAACTCCTCTTCTTCTTGTGAGTTGGATATTACCTCATGGGCTTGAAGGTTTCTATATGTTCTTTAATGTGAATAGTGGAGAGTTGGTCTCCTCTATGGCTGACACCTTTTCCCATTCGCAAGGAAGAGAGGGAAGAATTGTGGAGTTTGCCTTACTATTGTTCGTGGTATGATTAAGTATTGCAAGGCATTGACAATAAGACTGAGTCTAGAATGCATTTCAACCACACTCTCCATATTGCCCATTATGTAGCCTGCAAAATTTGAGTAAGCTTGTAGACTTTGCTTTCCTTCACTTGCTTTGTCCCCTCATAAGAGACGCACATATTTCTCCATATCTCATAGGGTGTGTCACAAGAATATATTCATTTGAATTTATTAGGGAGAGAGTAGCATAGAGGATGTTTATGACTATGGCATTCAAAGTTGCTTTTTCCAAGTAGCCTCATCCCATTCTTATAGATTTGTCTTCAGTTTCTTGTATGAAAGATCCACCATTCTCCATAGCTCAAAACTTGATCAATGAATATGGGATTTTCTTATCATCTGTAAACTAGGGTTTGCAAGTTTAGGCATTTAGACTGTCTATATAAAATCACTCAATTAGAAACATTAGACACAAATGAGTGGAATGGTTTAGTCATCATCACAACAAGATATTAGTCAATTTAGGCCTTGAGTCAACAATATAACACTTACGATGTTGTGCCTAATAGAGTGGCAAGCAAGATCAATGCATGCTCACCTACATGCATGTATACTTTTGGGAGTACATGCATGTAAAATAGTATCCTAACTGATACACTTACCCTACATGATGCTAATGGAGTCTCTCTCTGTATGGATAAATGGGATATAATTGAAATGTCTATTAGGAAACTTGTATGTGAAGATTTTCATAAAGAATGCCCTCTATCTCTATTAGTGTGGGATATTATCCACCAACCAAAAGAATGAAGGTATAGGCATCAAATTTATAAGAGAATGGAATCAATAACTTGTTATGGAAAGCATTTAGGAGATCTACACATGAAGGAAGATCATTTTGTGCGAGGCATGAAGCATAAGTACATATCTTACAACTCATAGTCTTTGAGATCCATAATTAATTTTTGCACAACAGTGCATTATTATAGAGAACCGGTCCACAACCCTTTTTGTTGCTCCAACAAGTGGAAGATATAAGAACACTTGATATTATGTTTTGTTAAAAGATGGCCCAATTTGAAGAATGATGTAACCCAATTGATTCTCAAGGAGTAAATGAAATCACTGAAAAACACTAGAGGGGGGTGAATAGAGTTTTAAATTAATTTTAACAATTATTTAACTCAAACAATCAACCACAAGAATATTGGACAAGGGGACAAGGATTTAGAGTGGTTCCAACTTTAGCAAATACTAAAGTTGTCAGTCCACTACCCGGTTGCTTACCCAACCGGGATTTGGAAAGAATTTAATTTTATTACCTCGCAAGGACTTTACATAAAATTACAATTCTCTCCCTAAACCCTTCAAGAAGCCTTCACCTAGAAGTAATCGCACCAACCTTGAAGCAGCCTTCACCTAGAAGTAATTGCACCAACCTTGAAGCAGCCTTCCTCCTGAAGTAGCTTCCCGTTGCAATAGCCTTCTTGAAGTAGCTTCCCGTTGCGATAGCCTTCTTGAAGTAGCTTGAAGTCCACCTTCTCCAATCTGCAGCCTCCAACCCTAGGAGTAGCAAGGAGAATACAAAGAATAAAAGGAACAAGAAGGAAAACAGAAATTACAACTTATCCTTTTAAGCACAAGGCTTGATTTGCCTATATCAAGCGTATTGATCTCCTAACCAATGAGTGTAGAAGTGTAAGTGTTGTGGAAAGGAGATTCTAGCCTATAGGACACGAAATTAGAGCAATGGGAATGAATAGCCAATGTTGGAATTTCTCTATTGCTCAAAACAGATTGCCAATGAGTATTCAAGCTCGAGTATAGCACAAGTGTAGCTTAGATGTATTTAGGTGTCCTAAGGCATGTCCTATTTATAGAAATGACCTACAAGTGCTTAAGGACGTTCTAGACACTTTCTAGGGGGTTCTTAGTGCTCAACTAGCCGTTATGTGTCCACTAATTGCATTTGTAACGGCTAGTTAATTGACCCTGAAAAGTGCAGACAGAACTCTTCTCGGTCGAAGATTTGTCGACCGAGAGTCCTTCTCGGTCGAAGATTTGTCGACCGAGGGACTTCCTGGAGCAAGTGTTTACAACGTTCATTTCCAACTCCCAACCACCTTGTCTGCTGGGTCTAACGGCTAGTAGGGTCTATTCTCGATCGAAGATTTTGTCGACTGAGAGTTTCTCGGTCGAAGTTTTTGTCGACCGATATTTTCTCGATCGACGATTTGTCGACCGAGAATATTACTGACTCAATGTATTCATTTACTAAGTGTGTGTATCAATGTGCAATTGTGATACTATCTTGGGGAAAGACCTATCTAAGTGTTGTGAGTGGATAGGGAAGATCTAAACGCTTGATTTACATGATATCTAATTACTTGTACATTATATACTTGTACAAGCATTTACATTTGATTACAATCATGAAAATAAAGCAATTTTATCAAATTGTTCTTCCAAGTCTTTGTTATCCACCACCTTATATGCTTGTTCCTGAAATACTCAAATAGCACGTTAAAACCACAAGAATGAAATGTTTGTCATTATCAAAACAAAGGGATTAACATAATGTCCAATTTAGCCAACAATCTCCCCCTTTTTGAAGATGACAAACATTTCCTAAATATAAAATAAGGAAATATAAATCATATGAGTTTCATACCTGAAGTTTACCTTTTGTAGCCATTCTTGTGTTTTGCAAGTGGGTGCTGGCTGAGATATTATGAAACTCATTTTATTTTATGTTTTTGATTTTATATTATTTCTCCCCCTTTGTCATTTCAAAAAGATATCCAAGTTTACTTTGTATTTCTCCCCCTTAATTTTATGCTATGCTCCCCCTTAAAGAGATATTCAATTTAAAGTCAAGGGATTAATATAAATGTAAGCCATTTATTGTCGAATTTAGCCATAATGTTTCTCTAACCAAATACACGGGATGTTAAGCCCAAATTTGTTTAGAGAATTCCATTAAGAACAAAATATATGTCATATTCATGAATTTTGTAGATTTCTTTATTTTCATAACAAAAATTACTTTCAAGAATACTAAGGTCATAACAAGCTTCAAAGCTTTGTAAACTTCTTAATCTTATAATCAAATTTGTTTTTGTGAGCTCCCCCTTAATCTTATAATTAAGACAATTTAAGGATTCTAAGGTCACAAATGATTTTTAAGATTTGATTTTGACCTTTTATTAAGGCTCCATGTTTTCAATATGATAAACTCATTTTGAGTCAAGATACTAAGATTAAATGCATTAAAATGATGTACAAATAAGCATTTTGTCAAAGCTTATTTTAGGTCGACCTTGACTTCGACCATAGAGCCCCTTGGCTAAATTTTATTTCAACTAAGAGGCAAAAATCTGCAGATTTCACATGTGAAGTATAAATTTTGCAGGTAACTTAAAGAGATATCAATTAAATTACTTTGAATAAAACTTATTATGAATGATGTCCTTTTTACTCTGAGTGCATAAATCAAGTCCTATTTCTGTTCATATTAATCATGTGATTCTTCAAGAAAAGACATATATCCTTGAAGGCATGAATGATATCTCAATTTCTTATAGATACCAATTGAGAAATTCTTTATTTTATGTTTTGCAAACCTTAAAGTTATTTTATGTATCATCAAGGATCCACGCATACAATAATCATTATCTATTTGTTCTATGTAACATAGCATCATCTTTATGAGCTGAATGATAAAATAATGAAAGCATATCCATGATGTAATGATAGAACAATAAAATGATAATTCCATGAAATACAGTGATTGTGATCATTTGAACTAGATGTCATAACACATGATTTCTATATAGATAGACCAGGAGATGCTTAAAAAATCATGTAAAACATTATAAAATAGTGATTTCTAAACATGATTTTCAGTTTTTCCTTATTTAGAGGATCAATAGAAATGATATCATTTATATTCAAAAATGATCTTCAACTTGTTTTGCATGTAAAACAGTCATTAACAGCAAATAGATAGCCACTTGATCAATCAAATTATTCAGCAATGTTACTGCAGACTGAAATCAGTGACCTGTTCGGTCGAAGATTTCTCGACCGACTGACTGCTCGGTCGAAGATTTCTCGATCGACAAGGTTTCTGTATTATCTTCAGAACTATTTATTGATTCCAAGTAAAATATAGACTATATTTAATTCAATTATGCAATTTAAAAATCAGTTTTAGTTGAGATAAAGCATATGAATATCAAAGTAACATTCATATTCAAATCTTTAAGTTTTGAGGACCTTAATTGAGATAAATTTTCAAGTTAGAAATTTTAGTTACTTGAATCATTTTGTATCTCTTTATGTTAAGTTGAGATAGACATAAGGATATGCAATTTAAAGTCTTCGGTCATATCTCAACTTAGTCTAATCAATTCAATTTGAGGGTTTTGGAACCCATACCAACTCAACATCCTTTTTCTTGTATGGGCATGAAAAAGAGTAGTGTCCAAGACGTAAGCAATAATCGCAACATATAGAATCAACCTCAAGTCTTTTTCTATGGTTTTGTTCTAGGTTGTTCTTTGGTACAAATGTATTTGTTCCTTTAGGTACATATATAGATTGATGTTCTCGTGTCTTTCTCCAACTAGGTTGTTGATAAGATTTCCCCTTAGGCTTGTAACCTAGTCCTCTTCTCCCAATTTGATGATAGGAATCATCCAATATTTTATCAAGGATTCCATTGTTGCTTAACCTACTAACTTCTTGGTGCAACTTAGCAATCTCATCCATTCTTTTCTTAATATCTAGTTTTGCTTGATCTAGATTAGATGATAAAGAATTCCTTTCTTTCACTATATTATCATAATTTAGATGTGTACACAAGACAGGTTGTTTTTGAAGATCATTTAACTTTGCAAGTAATCCAACCTTTTCTTGAGATAGAAGATCATAATTTGTTTCTAGAGTAAAAATCTTCACATTACTACTACTTAGAGATTATTTCAAAGTATGATTTTCAGAAATAATGCTATCTTTTTCAAAACCAAGATCATTTAATTTAGCATATAAATCTTCATTTTCAGATGTAAGAGCAAGAAGTCTAGCATTTAACTCATCATTTGCTTTAATAGATTTCTTTAATTTCTTCTTGCACTCAACATATTTAATATGTGTTTCTTCAAGACTAGCAACTAGTTCTTCTTTAGATAAATCAAAAAGACTTACCTCTTCTTCTTCTTCACTAGTTGTAGCAATAAGACAATCTTTGTGCTCATCTTCCTTCTTTGATCTCCATGGGCATCTAGTTGTTGTGTGGCTTGTTCCTAAGCACCAATTGCAACATGTTGTAGTTTTGTCCAAGCAGCACCTTTTGTTGTGATTGTAATCACCATTACCTTCCATTCTTCAAGACCTGGTTAGGGTTCCTTGAAGCCTGCTCTGATACCAATTGAAAAACACTAGAGGGGGGTGAATAGAGTTTTAAATTAATTTTAACAATTATTTAACTCAAACAATCAACCACAAGAATATTGGACAAGGGGACAAGGATTTAGAGTGGTTCCAACTTTAGCAAATACTAAAGCTGTCAGTCCACTACCCGGTTGCTTACCCAATCGGGATTTGGAAAGAATTTAATTTTATTACCTCGCAAGGACTTTACATAAAATTACAATTCTCTCCCTAAACCCTTCAAGCAGCCTTCACCTAGAAGTAATCGCACCAACCTTGAAGCAGCCTTCACCTAGAAGTAATTGCACCAACCTTGAAGCAGCCTTCCTCCTGAAGTAGCTTCCCGTTGCAATAGCCTTCTTGAAGTAGCTTCCCGTTGCGATAGCCTTCTTGAAGTAGCTTGAAGTCCACCTTCTCCTCCGAGAAGAACCTTCTCCAATCTGCAGCCTCCAACCCTAGGAGTAGCAAGGAGAATACAAAGAATAAAAGGAACAAGAAGGAAAACAGAAATTACAACTTATCCTTTTAAACACAAGGCTTGATTTGCCTATATCAAGCGTATTGATCTCCTAACCAATGAGTGTAGAAGTGTAAGTGCTGTGGAAAGGAGATGCTAGCCTATAGGACACGAAATTAGAGCAATGGGAATGAATAGCCAATGTTGGAATTGCTCTATTGCTCAAAACAGATTGCCAATGAGTATTCAAGATCGAGTATAGCACAAGTGTAGCTTAGATGTATTTAGGTGTCCTAAGGCATGTCCTATTTATAGAAATGACCTACAAGTGCTTAAGGACGTTCTACACACTTTCTAGGGGGTTCTTAGTGCTCAACTAGCCGTTATGTGTCCACTAATTGCATTTGCAACGGCTAGTTAATTGACCCTGAAAAGTGCAGACAGAACTCTTCTCGGTCGAAGATTTGTCGACCGAGAGTCCTTCTCGGTCGAAGATTTGTCGACTGAGGGACTTCCTGGAGCAAGTGTTTACAACGTTCATTTCCAACTCCCGACCACCTTGTCTGATGGGTCTAACGGCTAGTAGGGTCTATTCTCGATCGAAGATTTTGTCGACCGAGAGTTTCTCGGTCGAAGTTTTTGTCGACCGATATTTTCTCGATCGACGATTTGTCGACCGAGAATATTACTGACTCAATGTATTCATTTACTAAGTGTGTGTATCAATGTGCAATTGTGATACTATCTTGGGTAAAGACCTATCTAAGTGTTGTGAGTGGATAGGGAAGATCTAAACGCTTGATTTACATGATATCTAATTACTTGTACATTATATACTTGTACAAGCATTTACATTTCATTACAATCATGAAAATAAAGCGATTTTATCAAATTGTTCTTCCAAGTCTTTGTTATCCACCACCTTATATGCGTGTTCCTGAAATACTCAAATAGCACGTTAAAACCACAAGAATGAAATGTTTGTCATTATCAAAACAAAGGGATTAACATAATGTCCAATTTAGCCAACAATCACCTAGTAAACCTAGAAGGAAACTAGGATACTTCTTTCTTGGGTGCTTCTTGTTTGAAATCCAAGTGCAAGATTGCCAATGTTGAAATGTCATTTATAGAACCTAGTTTCACACGGATAATGGGAATGTGAAGGTGAAGAGCTTCGGTGCTTAGCAACAGATTTTGAGATTGAAAGAAGTTACTTTTCTATACTTGAGATATCATGAAGTGATTCTCAGCATTAAAGGAGATATTTGGGCAAGTTCACTTACTATATCACTTGCTCCAAATAGGGGTGTAAACGGTGCGGGTATAGACATATCCATACCTATACCCTACCCATTTAATTTAGCAGTTCCAGTTCTGGCTGTAGACCTGCATTATTAAAAGTTTATACCTGCACCATACTCGTACCTGTAATAATAGCGGGTTTGCGGTGCGAGTTTGTGGGTAAGTGGTTCTATATAAACACCATACTTGTTATATAAGAAAAGTTATGACTATGTTGTATATATATTCTTATACAACAAGATATTGTTATTATATAGGACATAAAAATGCAATAGTTATATTAAACAGTATAATACTTTGTAGATTAAAGATAGTTGAGTTAATTATTTGCATATTTTTAGTCATCATTATTGTGTTTTAATAATGTAGCATGTCATGTAACGAATTGATTTTAAGGTTGCATATGTTGCTCGTTCTTGTATAGAATAGTTTATCCTGCATTAGATGACTAGTTTTTACATTATTATAATTAGAGTAACATGCAATGTGAATTATAATATTAATTAGACTAGTAAAATGTGATGTAATAACATGTTATTTAGGTAATTATTTATGTATAGTGGATCCATGGGTTTGCGGGTCTGGGTCCAACCATACTCATTAGTGGACCCACTTATATGTGAATCCATGGGTATGTGGGTCTATAGTTTTGCAGATCTAAAAAATTAGACCCGTGACCGGTTTTTAAAGGGTCTGGATTTGCGGGTCTGTGGGTCTACCCGTGTTCATTTACAGCCTTAGCTCTAGATGTGGTGATCCTATGGTAAGAACCATACATTCTTTTAGGGATTTTATAAAAGCCAAGGAAGTGTGGTTCAAACTTCTACTTCTAGGAGAATATGAATGTTATTATGCAATAAAATGTGTGGATGAATGTGCACCAGTTCTAGCATGGAACAACATAGAAAATATGCCTCCATTGTGGCCTACTAGTATATATCAAAGAGCAAAAAATTAACAATGTTCAAGGACATTAAAAGTATCAAAGAACGCCAAGTCATGATCGTCAAAATGGATTTTTTTTATATTGCTTGGTCATGGGAGAAGAGGTGTAGTCAATAACCATTGTTGCAATTCAAATATGCTCTCCTCCCCTTATGTAATGGATGAAGATAAACACTATGCATCAATGTAGAAGGATAAAGTAGCCACTATAGTGGTGATCAAGGACTCCATTGGAAACTTTATCATTAGGGTAGGTAGTACAATCACAGTTCATTCTATGGTTGAATATTAACTTGTTGTAGTACACTAGGTTGTACATGATGCCAAGTACATTACAGAGATAGGAATGTTTGAGTGAATTGAACATCATCAATGCTACTAATATTATCCAACATTGTACGAATCTCAATCCTTCTTATGCTAGTTTAACATATAATAGAACTTACAATGTCATTGGAAGGCGAGATACTAACTTAACAACTAGTTGATGACGTAGTACAACTCCACCTTAAAACAATACATGCATTCACACATTTTTGAGACCACCTAAAGAGATTTTAAGTTTTTTTCTTTCAAAACTACATGTAATAGTGTTAGAACTACAATATCTATGTTAGAATCTCAATTCATTTTAATAAACTAGGCTCTACATGTTGCCAAGTACATTGGAGATATAGGAACATTTTGAGTGAATTAAATAGCATCGATGCTACAAGTATTATCCAACATGATATGAATCTACATCCTTCTTATGCTAGTTTGACATATAACAAAACTTACAATGTAATTGGAAGGTGAGCACTAACTTAACAACTAGTTGATGGCATAGTACAGCTCCACCATAAAACAACACATGCAATCACAATTTTTTGAGACCACCTACAGATATTTTAACTATTTTCCTTTACAATACTTCATGTAATAGTATTAGTACTACGATATCCAAACCAGACAATCAAAATAATTGTCCCAATTTATGAATTTGCTTACAGTATGGTTGTGAAATGAATAAATAGCCTCTTGAATTCACCCCAAAAAAAGCATGTTGGTCCTCTTACTGTCAGTATTAACTATGTGGAGTGACACTTTCCTACTATGGAATTTAAAATATTTCAGGATCTGGCAAATAATCAAATTTAGAGAACATGTAGTAATAAACAATACTTATGTCTTATTTCAACAATGTGATCGTTATATATTTTATGACCCTAGGTCAAGATGCTGACAGTGAATAAAGATGGGTTTACATCTTGTTAGATAAATTTCCCAAACTGGGAGCATAGTTTATCTAAATCAGGAAAAGTGAGTTTTCATTTTGATTCTAACACATGATCCCAAATCGATTTCTACAAATGTGACCTAGAGTAGATTGTTAGGGTATCAAAAAAAATATGTTCCGGGTCAAATAAATGTCTAAGATTTATTTGAATTCGAACAATTTGGAGTAAATACTTCAATCCAATGTTGGTTTATTAAAAAAAAATCCCACTAAAACAATATAAATTAAACTCAACATGTGAAATAAAAAATGAATATAACCAAAAATGTTAAATTTCACAACTAAGCTGTGAGTTGGCAAAAAAATAGTGGGTGAATGTTAAGCCATGTAACACAATACTAAACAAAGGTGTCAAGTGGGGATTGGAAAATGTAGGACTGTTTGGGGTGTAGGGAAAAAGTAAAGAGGTTTATGGGGGACATAATATATAAAGTTGAACAACCATAAGGTTTGCAAGAACGTCTTAACATGTGGAGGAATAAGCTGAATATCTTAGTTCAAATACGTACAAGACACAAAATATTAACTTATAAGCATAGGAGACTACCATCTTGATTGTTTCTTATTATATTTATGGGTTTGTTATATTGGAAGGCGTATTTTTATGTCATTAGTTAAACTAAACCATCAGAAGTTTCCCAGAGAATCACCCTTCAATTTCTCGATGTGAGCATAATTTTTGGTTCTTATAATGAATGGTATAAGATGAAATCACAAAATATATCTACAATATATTATCTTCATTTATATCTATCAAGAATTTTATTTATCCAAATAGACGAACATGGCATGGGCTTTACATCCAAAACAACCAATTAGTTACAAGTGAAATCATTAGCTCAAATGGTTGAGGTCAGAGCATGGGAACGATGATTCTAAATTTTTATGGGACCTTCAAATTTAGGAGGAGATGAGGCATATTAAGTCCCTTAAGATAGAAGGCATTTTATTGTAATGATCACAGTGTGGTTTAAGGACAAGAAATTGATTTCTATCCAAACTTTATAGCAATCAGCGTGGATATGATGAGGAATGCCATTCACGTAGGTTGACTACGATCAGATCACCTATCGAAATTTCTGATAAAAGAGGAGATAAGTACATGAATGGGAATAAATGCACAGGACTCCGATGACTTTACTGGTACTTTTTTCAAAGATACATGGAGCATTATAGCTGATGATGTTTTAAAGGTAGAGTTTTTTTTTCTTGAATTCTCCTGGAGCAAGCAAAATAATACCTTGAGTCCCTCCTACCCACAAGTAACAGTGCGTAATATATTAGGACTCGCGTTTTTCACTTGCAGTATTATAAAATAATCACAGAAACCATGGTCAATGAGCTACAGCCACTCTTGCTTTCCTTATCAGTTAGAATAAACAGAATTTGTGGAAGGCACCGTTATCTCAGACATCATCCTACTAGGACGTGAAACTTTAGTTCAAATTGGAAAGCAGAAGGGGGGCTTCAACGCATATGACTACTCCTTTTAGTGGGATATCAAGATATGTGCTGCCAAACATGCATATGATGGTGTAGAAGAAATCACAAAAACATCCACTCTATATCATCTTCATCTATATATATTCAAAAGTTCATTCAACCAAACAAAAATTAAATGGGCTTGGAATTCATCAAGGTCAATATGTTTAGTTGCATTCGGCTCCGATAGCTTAACACCCTGCTAGACAATATAAATTAGTGACCACCAAATAAACTGACGTGCTTTATCCGTGCATATTCGATATAGCACACCAGAGCTGGCAGTTCTTATAACTCAAGCTCAGTGGCCCGAAAATAATCTTATTCACCTCCTTGAACAGCTCACCGGGCCTTCAATCCGTAAATGTTAGGATGAAATGCAATCTCCGCCTAATTTTGTATATCAATTATAGGCATTATGAATTATATGATCCAGTAAGGCCTTAGTGGTTTGCTGAAATGGACTTTGGATTACATACAAACAAAGTATCATTCATTTAACTTTCTCCGTTCAATCATTTCCTTTTTCTGACTCATTTTCTGCACCCTAATAAACAGGCCTTGTGGATATAACTTGATTTCAATAGCATTTATAAGGAGACCTACCGACGGCAAGGAGTACATATACATACAATCACATCGCTTTTTGACAATACTTCTTACTAAAATAATGAATACCACGTGGATCTCATCACGTCATAATGCATTGTTAGTATTGCGAAAATAGTTCCAAAAGGAACAAACACTTTCTAAACGCTACATGAACAACTTTACAATGACACATCCCTCGACTTTGGATTTACAAATACAAATACAAAATATCCAACATTTTTACGTCTCTAACCCAGTAACTTATCCCTAATGCGGGACATATTAGTGTCCATTGTACAAACTCAAAGCTTGATTGGGTTTCTTAGAGCGCCTCCAAGAAAAAGGGCTAATTGCGATATTGTAACAGAACCACTACCAGACAAAATACGGTAGCATTCATACAACTGCACTCCCCATCAGTAACATGTCCAGATGGTTGTCCAACTTCTCCAGGTAGAAGCTTCGACTCTCCCAAAAGTATGATCATAATTTCCAATACGGACGACACACTTTTCTGGTCTTAGACAAACAGCCTCATGTTTTCTGGTCTTAGAATGTAACACTATGTTAGAGGCTTTAAAAATCCATGTTCCCTCCATTTATAGGATATGCCAGCACGACTAGCCTTCTGCAAAATATCCACCCATTCCTCGAGGATAGATTCTTTCACAGACAGCACACAATCATACTCTTTCTCCATAATTGTTTCCAGCTCATCCAAATGTTTAAGCTTGAGCTGCAGCTTCTTCGCCTGGAAAGTGAGGCAGACATCAGGTTAGGGGCCACCAACACGCTTATAACCAGTTAAACACTCCCTGAAGTAAAAAAAACTACACATATGAGTCAACTAATCAATCACCAAAGTGGATCCCTGAAGTAAGTTTATGCCCAAACATAACAAGGTATGAAGGTCACGAATTACAGACAACAGCAATGTATCCGGAGTCGTGTCAGTGACGAACCCAACAAGTATTTGATCTATTGCCCTTCACACTTTCAGCAGGTAACATATTGTTTGTCACTAATTCTGTTGTAGCAAATTTGCAATATAACCAATATTTACATAGCATATGTTTTATTTAATTACTTTGTTTATCAGATGAGGAAGCGTAGAAGCACATTAAACTAAGGCCCTGTTTGGTAGGGTGCGGTAGGGTGACATTTTGTGAGTTAGAAAGCTAATCAAATGAAAACATATTTTTTCAACTCTGTTAACGGTATTTGGTTGGATGCAGCTGTGATTCAGTACATTTAAGTACATCCATTTGGTTTCTAAGAAAAAGAACAACACCCTACATGTGGTCGAGTTTGCATGCGCTAGCTGTAGAGGCCCCTACGAGAACAAACAGTATGAAATTGATTGATATTGCCGAATGGCTGTTGCCTGTGGGGCCGGAAGGCCCGGGAACCCTTCAAGTCTGTCACATTTATCGGCTGGAATACAGCTGTCCGAGCTTTTACCTTTTGTCCGTACCTAACTACACCCGACCACCTCCGTATCCCGTGCGGTACAAACTCACAGAATTTAGAGCCAACTATGCAGTTATGTGCAGTTGCAATTCATCCAATTACATCCTACCACACCCAACCAAACAAAATACAAAACTGAAAATTGAACAAATAGTTGTAAGGAACTTAAACTGCACCCCACCAAACAGGCCCTAACCATGTACAAAATCCTTAATGACATTATAGCTTACTAATAACAAGCTCCATACCCCTTTACCATTTACCCTGTCAGCTGATAAGAAAAGCATTTGACTAATCAAATTATTTCAGTTTGCAAAACGAATAATTTTATTGGCATATATATTAATTCAAATAATGTGATTAATAAATCATACGTACGATTCAAATTACCATTCAAAAAACCCCTGAATGTAGATATAACATTAAATAAAAACTTATTTGAGTTTATCATTTAAAAAACAATTAAATGGTTATCAGAAACTAGATATGTTACCCTGCAGTGTTAAAGAACCAATTCCCCAGGTAAAGTAATGTTAAACGGAGAATATGGACATGGTACCTATGCTTCTTATATAATCGCATCCCCACAACATGCATGTAGTGGACATAATAATAACGTCTTTTATATTTATCCCACTATTGTGAATGATCTATGGGGAAATTCACTACCACAAAGCAAGATCATGTGGTAATACATGATGGCGGAGAAAAACATGTCACATTAGTGATGTTGCCTAACTTCCTTCACAATCATGTAAGTCAATTGCCAATGTCACAAATTGACTTTGAAGAAGAGCAAGAGAAAGCCTTGGTGTAGTTTCTTTCGGAACCTAATATGATGCATATAAAGACATTGGCCTAGGTTTATAAATATTACATGGGCTTAGAACAAGATGTTTATCACATCAAGCAAATAATGTTGGGCAAAGCCCGTCAAGATGGGGAGGTCGACCATCACATCTGTCATGCAATTTGGATTTTGTTCTTTCACGAAAAGCAACTAGCATCTAATTGACTGTTGTAGGTAATTTACTTGTATCTAGTAGGTCTGAATATCTAATGATATAGTAATATCTGCACCCTTGTATATTCAATATATGACATTAATGCACAAAAATGTGTATTTGAACTTATGGATTGTGCTAGTATATTCTCACAACATAATTCCTACATTGTTATTGAAATCCCTATTAAACATGTCGCGTTCCTCACCTCCCGACATGAAGGATCCCACCCCCACCAATGGTCTGAAATACAATATGCGGTATGTGTTCGGTCAAGGATGTTGCATAGAGTATATGCCAAAAGCGAGCATCATGAAGGGCATATGCGGTTTGGATTTATTTAATAAATTAACCATATGAGTAAAATTATTTATTTAAACTATGAAACATTTAACATGTATATATTATTATGTAAACATATAAATATAAATGTACAGTATGATATATATGTATACATATATGTTTTTTTATTGGGGGATATATTCATCGTGTTTCCACGGGGAATCAGACCAGAGACCTTGCTCTTACAAATCAAATCTCTTAACCACTCGGGTGCCACTGCTTTAGCTCTACATATATGTATACCTAGGTGTGTGTGTGTGTAAGCAGTTTAAGGAACAATTAAACAAGACCAAGGAAGCACGGACACTTCCCGGAGGCTGCCGTGTCTGTGTCCAACGCGTGTCCAACATGGACACGCCTGGACACGTGGCGGACACGCCTCTGACGTGTCCACTTTTTTTAAAAAAATATTGAAGTGTTGGACACGGCTTGGACACTCCATGGACACATCCAAGACACACCATCCCTACCCACTTAAGCTTAAGCGTACAAAAAAAACCCAAACCTTGCCCAAATCCATACCTCATGTTCTACACTGCTCTTGCCCTACCAACATTAGCTAGTTAAGCTTCAGTAGCTGCCAAAATGTTCCTTCGCCTCCTCTTTTTCCTGCTCTATGTCTGCTTCTCATCTCCCTTCTCTTATTTCATGTGTCTCCTTTTGCTTATCTTACCACTCCCCTACTTTTCTTCTTGCTTCTCGAGATAAAGGTAGCAGAATATTGCCCTCCCTATGTCTACTCTTTTTCTTGCTTCTCTACATCTACATCTTCCCTCCTCTTCTCTTACCCATCCATCTTAAGTAGCTCTCCATGTATTCCACTTCCTTTTCTTCCCTCTCAACCTCGAAGACACCATTCTCCATCTCATCCACCACCAGCAATAACATCTTAAGTAGCTTACAATTTTTTGTAATATCATGCTTCAAGGTGAATTTCATGTTAAGTTTTATTTACAGTAAATCTATGTATATGTATATGTCAATGTATATAAATATATATATATATATGTTTGTATACATATGCATATGCATATGTATATGTATATGTATATGTATATGTGTGTATGACGTGTCCAACGCCGTGTCCGTGTCCTGTATTTTTTAAAATCGCCGTGTCCCGTGTTCGTGTCCGTATCCATGATGTGTCCCGTGTCTGTGTCTGTGCTTCCTAGAACAAGACAATTGATAACAAGTAAATGCATATATCTCCATATAAGAAGCGGTCACATATGTTCTATATACGGTCGCATATGTGCCATATGCGGACATGACTGCATAATGGACTGCATAGACATATGTGGTTCGTAGAGGTGGCCAAAATGCATATACAACCGCATTTGCGGCCCCATGTGGGGCATATGTGAACAGCGCCCCCACATATCCAACATAGCAATGTAATGCATAAAACGACGCATTTAGATGCAGAGATTGCACCTATAAGATTTCATGATTTAATTCGTCCGTTTTGGCCATGGTCAGCATTGCATATGTCAAAACTCTCGTCGGTGTAACGATAAATACATATTTCCACACTGTCGAAACGACATCAATACCGAATACCTCATTCCTAGCTCAATATGTACAATATGCCTCTTTCTTTAGAGGGATTTTTCAATGATAAATAGACTACACTGAATTTCTGTATAGGTTTGTCATCTTTTCATAACTACAGATTTGTTGTCTAGCTTAGTCACCTAGATGAGTGAAAGGTCGCAAAAAAAATTGTAAACCATTGCTCATTTGATGCTTCATTGGGTGATAATACTCCAAAGGACTAATAAGGATCTGACCATTCTTGAGCAAAGATAGACCAGTCAAACTGGATCAAAATCCACGGGCGCCCACGGGTCGACCCGTTTAAGTTGGGTTTGGGTGACGAAATTTGCCACCCGCTAGAAATCACCCAAACTCATACCCACCCGTTTATTTAGTGGGTTTCACGAGTGATCCGCGGGCATCCGTGGGTGCCCATTAAACTAAATAATATATTAATATAAATATATTATCTATATGACTCTTAAGACATGCAACACCTGTACATTTATCAATCAACTAAATTGATGACGTATAATGTATACAATATAAAGAGTTAAAGTCTAACTTTCTTTATTGATATCCTTTGTTGATTGTTTACACTAGTGGAAACAAATTCGTTAACTTCTATATTATTTTTATGCTAATGAATATATAGTATAATGCATGTTTTCTGTTCACTTTATGTATTGGACAATCATAAGAACATGACACATCAAGAACTTTTAGCATAAGATGACAAAATATCGTGTTGTTATGGTAATATGTTATGGTATTTGTCACATCTATATCATTTAGTTTTTTTATTTACATTGCAGAAATGGTTATTTTTCATTTTGTCTCTTATATTTTATTTCAAAACATCATAATAGATATTACATTGTGTTGGACACAAAAAGTAGCGGAAGCTTGCCCTCATTTTGTTTACACTGAAAATTATTAATGAATCATTCTACTCTTTGTCGTAGTGCAGAAACAAGCAAGATCTTTTCAATGTGCACATATTATATGGGCACCCGTGGGCGACCCGCAACCAGCTGGGTCGGGTTTGGGTGTGTTACTTCCCCACCCGTTTAACATTGGGTCTTTTTGACCCGCACCCGCGAGACCCAAACCCGCAACGACCCAACCCAAACCCAACCCACCCACCCGTTTGACAGGTCTAAGCAAAGAGCAGTCGGTTGCCTAGGGTAATGGTGGGGAAACAACCTATCAAATGCTCAATTGAGCAAATGACCGAATCAACCCACTTGAAGCCTCATTTTTCCTCTCTCCCAACTAAACTTGTTTTTCTAGCACAATTAATATGAAAACGATACATGTATTGTGGGGTTTTGAGGTTCAACTTAGTCGCCCTTCAATCGCGGTCTTGGTGATTGTGGCTCCACGTTGCTTCTTTTCCTCCGTAAGGTAACAAATCACTTCCATGAGCATGCACTTTGTATCCTTGGATCATGGGTCCCCCCCACCATTAAACCAACATTAGTTGTTGAAGATGGAAGCATTATACTTCTTTTTCTTAATGTGTTGGAAATTTGGAACTATTCTCTTCCTATCCAGTTTGGTAGGGCACCTTCCTCACCGGTATTAACCTTTTTAGCGAGCAGTGCATTACGCTTAAAATTTATCCATACCTATATGAGCATGCCATAGGCACTTCTGACTCTATCTTGTCTGCAAGTACTTCATAGAACTTCTCGTCATTTACAAGAAGACACTATCGAGTTGTGGAACCATAATCTCAATCATAGAGGTAGAATCGCCCAGACTACGACAACAAGAAAAAAAAACAAGGAACTTGAATCACTTTTTTGTTATGCTCATTGATTATCATTAGTTGAATGTGCATCCCTTGGAAATTAGGTTCTCAACATCCTTATAAAGCCACCAAGGCAGATATTTGTCGGCAACAATAACTTTTTCGATATTTCAGATATACTATCAACTATGGCCATGTAAATTAAAGTGATTTCTCCTGCAAATAAAGATTGCATTGACGATTCCATCTCTTCCTTGGATAGTGAAGCAAAGTTGTACAATTGGTTTGTCTTTCCCCTCATCATTGATCATTCCCACTGTCCAGGTCATATTCGGATTGAGATCTTAATACTTAACATGGCAAGAGTTCTATGTCTTCTACTAATCATAGAGGACATTCATATGTTTTGTTGATCACTTGGGAGTTTTTAAATATGTCACATGCAATAATTACTCACAGGCGCATTAGTGTGTCACTTACGATCACTTGAAAACTTCTAAAAGACACTTCAAAGCTAAATCTCACTCTGAACTTCAAGTTTGTAATGCATCATGGATATGAAATTACAACTATTTTGAAAGAAATTCCAAGGTTTATTGATTGGTTGAAGGATAGTTACCAAGGTGGCCATCGATGCATTGTCAAGGGGCCCAGTGGGGTAGGTGGGTCCATAGGGCCTTTTTGGCCTAATTTAGGTCATTTTGGCACCAATTTAGGCCAAATCAAGTCCAAAATTTGTTAGACTAGGCCATGTAAGATCACTTTAGAACTAAATTAGGTAATTCAATTATTGATTCGCGTCAATTTAGGTTTAATTTTGCTTAATCCGATTTCATTTGGCTAAATCATGTCTCATTTAGGTCAAAGTAGAGTAAGTTAGATCTAACTTAGGCTGCATTAAGTGTCAATGTAGGTAAATTCATTTAATAAAATACACATATAAACATTTATAATTTTCAAATAAAATAAAATATTTATAAATATTAAGTTAATAGTGCTCTTCGACAGCCTAGGCGACTAGGCCACCAAGTCTTCGAGGTCACCGCCTACACACAACTTTGGGTTGACGTCGTATCTATAATCGTATGTGGAATTCATTTAGTGAGGTTGAAAGATTCGACATTCGAGAATTATTCAAACAAAAGTTTGGCCTAAATTTGGCAAAGGCGTAAAAGTTTGGTCAAATATGTAGGGAAAATGTCAGACAAAATATGAACAACATAACATGTATGCACATATATACATGCCATTGTTCTGAAAATCAATGTGTTGAAAGGGCAGAGAGGATATTGCATAGAGTATATGGGTTTTGGATTTTTTTTAATAAATTATTATATACAACACAAAAATATATTGTAAGCACGTAATTGTATATGTCAACTATGCAATCTACAATTGTGTATACTTTGTCTAAAGTTGTCATAATGTTATATCAATAAAAGAGCATAACTCTCTCCTATAAATTGGAGATAGAGAGAAGCAGATAGAAACCCTAATCCTAATGGGCCTAATAGACTTAGGCCCATATTACATAAGACAAATAAATAAGAAAATGAAAAGGAAATACATAATAGGAGATAAAAACATTAAATAGAAGATATATATATATATATAGGGCAACGATCCAGTGAGAAACATATCTAGTGAGAGCATGAGAGGCATTTGAATAACTCTCCACATAGATCAATTTTTCATAATTTAACCGTACAGATTACAAGTATACCTTAATATCTACCTTCCTATAAAATTTTATCAACATTCAATTTGTAGATCATTCACAACAACCAAATATTTTCCGACGCTCTATATTGAATTTCAGGCTGACCGTTGGATGTAAAAAGTGTATATTGTACATATGGACATGTAAACAATGTCTGATTGCAATGATTTTTTGTGACAAGGTAAATGAAATGATGCTTTTTCTACGGTTGGATTTTAAAAAATAATTACTACTTTGTAATTATTCAAATGCCTCTCATGCTCTCACCGTAGGATGTTTCTCACTGGATCGCTACCCTATATATATATATATATATATATATATATATATATATATATATATATATATATATATATATATATATATATATATATCAATACTCCCCTCAAACTGAAGCATAGATGTCAAGCATGCATGGCAATGTGTAGCATAACTCATGAAGTCCCTTTCCAAAAGAGGCTTGGTGAATATATTCACAGGTTTGCTCATTAGTCGATAGAGCTGTATGTTGACCTAAAGGTTGTACATTACCTATATTTTGATAATGACTTAACCATTCCATTCATATGTATCTAACATGTGCTTTTAAGATTGTTTGCAGGCATTAGGTACATGAAAAGGATCATATATACAAAGCCCTAGAATGGGCCAAGTGCAAGCCAAATTGACTACAAGTGTGCAATTTAGGATTTCCATGTAAATCACCTTAGAACATAAATGTAATCACTTGTAACGATGAATATGCTTGTAACTTAGAAGAGAAAAATATTTGGGACAAAATTCACCAAGTGCTAATCACTTTTATTGCAAATTAGAAAATCCATTTCAGGCACTTGGTCGGTCGAGTTTCCCACCCTGAAACTCGACCGATCATCCTGAGTCGATTTTCTGAAGATTGCAATCGGTCGAGTTGTGCACTCACAGAACTCGACCGATTGGGTAGTAGGCCAATTCCAGTTGGAATGGTCGGTCGAGTTTCCTCAGGACAAACTCGACCGATCAATTCAACATCAGATTGCCTGCTACCTGATCGGTCGAGTTACACCCATTGATACTCGACCGAATGCACTGTACGGAATTTGCAGAAAAAGTAATATGACCGTTGGTGAATTGTTTTGGGCAAAAATATAGCCGTTTTCTTGAAGGAAAAACAACCACTTATGCACCCAAGTGTCCCACAACATAAAGGGCCACCCTCAACTATAAATAGAACCCCTTGGACTTCATTCCAAGCTGCTCTTCCATTGCAAACTTGGTTCTAGCTTAGTTGAGAGTGTTCCAAGCCCTTGAGCCCCTTTCTCTCTCTACCTTCAAGACAATTTCGTGAGTGAGATAGGTTCCTGTGTATGAGAGCTATCCTTTGTGCTATGTAAAGCTCTCCTTTCTTTCTTCCCACCTCCAAATCAAATAGAAGATTGATTGAAGCTTCTTCTCCGAGTGAAAGAGGAGTTGTTGCTGTTCTTCTCCGAGTGAAGGGGAAGATGTGTTGCTGATCTTCAAGAGTGAAGATTGATCGTTGCTCCAGCTCCCTTGGTGAAGGGAAAACGTGGGCAAGCTCTCCAAGTGAAGGAGAGGTGCAAGGCAAGCTCAAGTAAGATAGGTAATCCCTGCAAGGCTGAAGACAAAGGTGAGATTGGGTATGTCCTTTGTAGAAGGCCGAAGAATCTCACTTTGTGGGTAAGTCCTTGGATAGGTTGAAGATCTTAGCTTGTGTAATTAAGCTCTTGGTTGTGTGGTTTTTGTTTCTTGTAATCTTATCGTGATATATAAGAGGACCAAGTTGCAAATCCTAGAGTCTAACCAACTCTAGGTAGTGGACTGACATCGCTCCTAAGTTTTTGACGTGGAACCACTCTAAACCACCTGTCCAAGTGCATGATATTCATTATCTCTTATCCTTGCTTTGTATGCTAGAATAGGATATCAAATTGCTGCTTGCATCAGTTTTTGCACTACAATTAAATTGGTGGTCTAATCATTTTTGTGAAGTGTGTGTAGCTCTATTCACCCCCCCTCTAGAGCCCATCGATCCAACAAGTGGTATCAGAGCAGGTCTTCTCCAAGCTACTTCTACAAGTAGGAGAAGATGGGCGATTTGGCTCTTGGGTCACTCAACCTTGAAGGAAGCTTCTCCATGAAACCCCCGGTCTTCGACGGCACAAACTTCTTATATTGGAAGAGGAGAATGCAATTCTATCTCCAAGGGGTGAGTTTCGAAATGTGGAAGATTGTCCATCTCAAGTATGAAGATCCAAAAGGGGACATCACCACATGGACGGAAGCGGAGATGAAGCATGCTCAACTCAATGCCAAAGTCGTGAGCATCATCTACGCCGCCCTTACACCATCGGAGTTCAACCGCATCTCTTCGTGGGACACGGCGCATGAGATATGGCACAAGTTATGTGTCACCTATGAAGGGACCGAGCAAGTCAAGGAGGCCAAGGTCTACATGCTTGGTGGTCTTCTTGAGAACTTCAAGATGGGGAAGAATGAAAGAGTGGCGGATATGTACACAAGGTTAAATGTCATCTTGAACAGCCTTGCAGCCCTTGGGAGTGTCATGGATAGAGGTACAATCAATGCCAAGATCTTGAGATCTCTTCCAAAGAGATGGGAGCCAAAGGTCACTTCAATTGAAGAAGTATACAAGCTAAGCGAGTTATAAACCGAGGAGCTGATTGGTAACCTTCAAGCCCATGAACCTAGGCTTGACAAGTAAGAGGATGAGGAGAAAAGAGAAGAAAAAGAATCAAAGAAGATAAAGGACACAGCCTTCAAAGCTCAAATTGAAGAAATGGTCCGACAACAACAACTTGCCATGAAGTCTCCCTGCCCTTCCTCAAGTGAAGATGAAGGTGTCAATGATCATGAAGCCAACTACTCAAAAGGGAAGCACTTCAAGAGCAAGCCCTCCTCCTCGACTCCAAGGTGCTACGAGTGTGGTCAAAAAGGCCACTACAAGAGTGACTGCCCAAAGGCCAAGAAGAGCCACCATAAGAGCAGCCACAAGAAGGATGACAAGTACAAGAAAGAAGCAAAGTACAAAAGAAAAGACAAGAAGGAGAGAAGGTCCAAAGATGCAGCTCATGCGGCATGGGAGTCTTCTTCTTCAAGCTCCTCAAGCTCCGAAGATGGAGAATGCCATCTTGCCCTCATGGCATCAACTAGTGAAGATGTAATTGAGGTAAGTGAGGTAAGCAAGATTAGTGATGTTAATTTACTTGAGCTATCTAAGGAAACTCTCATTGATATGCTTAATGAATGCCAATCATCTTTTGCAAAATGTAAATCTAAGAGGAAAAGATTAGGCAAAATAGTTGATGATCTTTATGCAAAAATTGACATTCTTGATGAAAATGAAAAATTGCATCTTGATAGCATAGAATCCTTGCAAGGGCAATATCTTGACCTTGAACTTCAATACAATGGAGTAGAGGTTGAAAATGGTACATATCTTAAAAATATTGAAAATCTTAAGATAGAAAACCAAAAGTGTCTAGATGAGCTTGATACTTTTAAAACTGAAAATGTAGAACTCAAGCTTATTGATGATGCTAGGAGAAAAGAAATATATGCCTATCAAAGAGAGATAGTTGTATTTAAATCCGAAAATGCAAAATTGCTTGCTCAAATTAATGATTTATCCTCTAAACCTGTTTTGCCTAGAAATGAAGTTGCTAGCTTAACTCTAGAAAAAGATTCTCTTCTTACTAAAGCCCTCTGTCTTGAGGCCGACCTTTTGCATACTAGAGAAGATCTTGCTAGTCTATCTACTACTGTTGTAAATCTTAGTGATGATAATGCTAAATTAAGATCTACTTTGCAAAGGTTTCTTTCGGGAAAGAAATCCCTAAATGATGTCCTAGAGCACTCTACCAAACAAGTTGGTACTAGTGGTTTAGGATATAATGGGACTGCTCCCAAAGGTAAGAAGAAGAAGGGCAAGAAGAAGAGTGTGGAACCTCCAATTTTCAATGGAGAGTCTTCCGGCTCTAAAAACCCTATGGTTTGTATTCATTGCAAATGTGATGACCATTATTCTACCTATTGTCTTTACAAGCCCAAGGGGACCAACCCAAAGATGAAATGGGTCCCAAGCTAACCCCGGACCCCAAAGTTTGAGTTGGGTTCCGACATCCTCTTTTCTTGCAGGTTAAAAAAAAATGGATTGTTGATAGTGGCTGCTCTAATCATATGACTGGAGAAATCAGCCATTTCAACAAATTTGAGAAAAAGAAAGGAGGATCGGTAACCTTCGGGGACAACAAGAAGGGTAAGGTTATAGGTGATGGTGATGTAGGCAATGAATTATGTATTAAAAATGTGTTGCTTGTTGATGGCCTACATCACAATTTAATTAGTGTTAGCCAATTATGTGACAACGGTTATCTTGTGCTATTTACTTATTTAGAATGCTTGCTTTTAGATTCCCTCTCCTACAATGTTATATATAAGGGAACTAGAAATGGTAATCTTTATGTTATTGTTCTCGATGCTCTTAAGCCCATACTAAATAGATGCTTAGTTGTGGATAAAAACGATCTTTCGCTTTGGCATCGTCGTTTGGGTCATGTGAATTTGCATCAAATGAAGAAATTGAACAAAAAGGACTTGGTTCGAGGACTTCCTAAATTGGATTTTGAAAAGGATGAGGAATGCCAACCTTGCACACAAGGGAAACAAACTAAATCCTCCTTCAAATCCGAAGGAGTCATGAGTACCAAGAGAGTTCTTGAGCTTCTTCATATTGATCTATTCGGACCAATGAGAACACAAACGCTTCGTGGCTCCAAGTATTGTCTTGTTATTGTTGATGATTTTTCTAGATATACTTGGACTTTCTTGTTTCTAAAAGCGATACACTTGATGTTTTCTCGAGCTTTTGTAAACGAGTTGAAAATGAAGCTTCTTGCCATGTTGTTTCTATCCGTAGTGATCATGGGGGAGAGTTTAAAAATGATCTTTTTGAACGTTTTTGTGAAAAATCGGGTTATTCGCACAATTTCTCTTCTCCTCGCACACCTCAACAAAATGGAGTTGTTGAGAGGAAGAATAGATCGCTACAAGAGATGGCTAGGACCATGCTTCTTGAGTATGACACTCCTAAGAAGTTTTGGACTGAAGCCGTTAGCACGTCATGTTTTGTGCAAAACCGAGTTTTCACACATCCGACTTTCAAGAAAACCCCCTATGAACTATGGCGTGGTAGGAAGCCGTCTATTGATTTCTTTCATGTTTTCGGATGTCCTTATTTTATTTTAAACACTAAGGATTCTCTCGACAAGTTTGATCCGAAATCATACAAGGCTTTCTTCCTAGGCTATAGCACTACTAGCAGGGCATATAGAGTATTTAACATTGAACTATCTAAAATTGAAGAATCTATAAATGTTAAATTTATTGAAACTAACCCTGTTATTGGCAAGCATATTGGTGATGATGATGTTGCAGATGAAATAATTCCTATCTTAAAAGATCTCAACATCAAAGACAAAGGCAAGCAGGTTGCAGAAGAAGAAAAAGAAGAAGAAAAGAAGGATCCCACTTCCCGCTTTGCAAAGAATCACCCCAAGGAGTTGATAATTGGCAATCCATTTGAGAGAGTGAGGACACGAGCTGCTCACAACAAAGAACAAGCAGATAGTGCCTTCATCTCCCAACTAGAGCCAAAAAACATTAAAGAGGCCCTTGGTGATGATGAGTGGATCCTTGCCATGCAAGAAGAGCTTGAGCAATTGAGAAGAACCGTGTGTGGACTCTAGTGCCAAGACCAAATGATAGAAAGATCATTGGCACCAAATGGGTCTACCGCAACAAGCTTGATGAGCAAGGAAAAGTGGTAAGGAACAAAGCAAGGTTAGTAGCACAAGATTACAACCAACAGGAAGGTATTGATTTTGATGAAATTTATGCTCCTGTTGCTAGATTAGAATCTATCCGTATGCTACTTGCTTTTGCTAATTATAAAAATTTCTTGCTTTATCAAATGGATGTTAAAAGCGCATTTTTGAACGGTACAATCGAGGAGGAAGTTTTTGTTGCTCAACCTCCGGGCTTTGAAAATGACAAATTACCCAATCATGTTTATTTGCTACAAAAAGCTCTCTATGGACTCAAACAAGCACCTCGAGCTTGGTATGAAAAATTAAAGAACTTTTTGTTAGATAATGGGTATGTCATGGGCAAAGTTGATTCTACTTTGTTTCTAAAACACACTTCTAACCATTTTCTTATCATACAAATATATGTTGATGATATCATTTTTGGCGGGACTGATCTTGATCTTTGCAAGGAGTTTAGTTCTCTTATGCAGAGTGAATTTGAAATGAGTATGATGGGTGAGTTGACCTTCTTCCTCGGCTTTCAAATCAAGCAAACAAAGGAAGGAAACTTCATCAACCAAGGCAAATACACAACTGAACTACTCAAGCGCTTTGGGATGGAGAACATGAAGCCGATAGATACACCCATGTCAAACACCGCCAAACTTGATAAAGATGAAGAAGGTGAAAAGGTAGATGAGAAGCTCTATAGAGGTATGATAGGAAGTTTACTTTATTTAACTGCCTCTAGACCTGACAATTGGCATTATGTTTAGTGTTGGCTTGTGCGCTCGCTTTCAATCTTGCCCTAAGAAGTCGCATCTCACTGCTGTTAAGAGAATTTTGAGGTACTTAGCCAAAACTCAAAATTTTGGTCTATGGTATCCTAAATCAAGGGATTTTACTCTTACGGCATATAGTGATGCGGATTATGCAGGGTGTTTGATTGATAGAAAGTGCACAAGTGGCACTTGCTTCCTTCTAGGACCATGCTTAGTGTCTTGGTTCTCCAAGAAACAAAGCACAGTGGCATTATCAACTACCGAAGTTGAATACATCACAGCCAGGAGTTGTTATGCACAGGTCCTATGGATGAAGCAAATGCTCCAAGACTTTAACATATTTTTTTATGCTTCTCATATCTATTGTGACAATACTAGTGCAATTAACCTCTCTTATAATCCTATATTGCACAGTAGAGCTAAGCATATAGAGGTTCGCCATCATTTTCTTCGTGACCACATTGCCAAGAAAGATATATATATCACACATGTGGACACGGAAAATCAGTTGGCGGACATTTTTACAAAACCTCTAGCTAGAGATCAATTTAATTTTATTCGATCTAAACTGCTCATTATTGATTTAAATGATATTGCTATGTGATCTAGCTAGTGGTCTCTATCCTATATGCGTGCTCATGTCATTTTTCACCTTATGTTGCCTATACATGCTTGCTTGTGCTTAATTTGCCTATCAATATGCATAGTTTTTGCTTGGTTTTGGGCTTTTATCGAATTTCGCGTTTTATCGCTAAATAGTGCCCAATGATGAGCAAAATGTGCCTAGGTATGTTATTTATGCATAATAGAATGGAAAAATAAATTTAATAGGCATGTATGTGGCTAGAATTTAAGATTTAGACTGCTAGGTCAGGTTGACCTTCGGTCGAGTTTCACCCCAGAAAACTCGACCGATCAGGAGCCGAGAGATGTTCTTCAGTGGACCGATCGGTCGAGTTGTCCACTCTCAGAACTCGACCGATCGACGGGCTGCGCCAACTTAAAACTTAGGATCGGCCGACTATTTTCACTTGCAACTTGAAAATAGCCGACCGATTCCTCTTCTCTTGGCCCGTGCTCTCCACCCTAGCCCTAACCCTTCCCCGTTCCCAACCCTAGGGTGCCTTAGCAGCTTGCTCCTGACCTTCCCGGGCGACGGTTGTGTGTTCTTGTTGGGTTTCGAGGTTCATTTTGCTTGTGTGTGCGTTTTCTCCTCTTGTTTTTGCTTCCATGGCTTTCCACAAGAGAAAACGACCCGCCCCTAGCAATGCCCCAGCTTCTTCCTCGACCCAACGGTTGATTCCCTTTGATAATACTACGTTTGTATCTCTAGAGGCTGTCAATCGGTATAAGGATCTCCTTCCTAGGTCTCCTTTTCCTTTCCGCCCCCTAGTTGGTCCAATCCGTTTTCAAAACCATATCAACTCTATCGCACAGCTTCTTGCCAAACACAACCTTTCCGCCCTTGCAATCGAGAGTGACTGCTTCAACAATCAGCTATCAAGTACCAAAGCAGTTCACGAGTTCTATGCCAATCTGCGCTGGAACTATGATTCGATTGTTCCCCCGCCAAATACCGAAATAGTCCTAACATCGATGATCGCCGGTCGTCGGTTTCAACTCTCCGAGGAGACTTTCAATCTCTATCTTGCCGGAGATGAAGAAACCACTACTTGGCGTCGGGGCTATGACGAGTATTTTGATCTTTTAGACCCGGAAGGCTTTTACAAACATCATGAATTGACTTTACCGGATATTCATCGATTTTTGAAAAAGCCTGACGTGGCCTATAAGAAGCGGTCCACCCTTCCCTCCTCCTCCCTTGACCTCCAGAAGCGCATCCTAGCCCTTGTGCTTAACTGCAACATCCATCCGAAGCGTAATCAAACGGATATTGCGAAAAACACAGCGGTTTTGATGTATTGTTTGTTGAACAACATAGGTGTCAAGTGGGCTCGTTACATTCTACATCATATGACCTGCTTTGACAAAGGCAAGAACACCAAGGGCACCCACCCTCCCTATCCAGCCTTGATTTGTGGTCTCTTCCAGTTCGCCACTGACAAATCACTCTTTTCCGACTTCCATTACCCGGTTGCTCGAAAGGGAGTGTGCATTAGTGAAACCACTCTTCTGAAGGTTGTACCTACCCCTGCCCCTGCCCCTGGTGCTTCTGGCTCTGCCTCTGCCTCTGCCTCCGCCTCTGCTTCTGGTGCCCCTCCCACCTCCACCCAGGCTCCACCCCCGCAGCCCCACCCTCGCCCTAGCCGTGCGTCCTTCAGAGCATCAAATGAAACCCTTCTGGGTTACATGATGCATGAACAGGCGTACAATCGCCAGGTCCAGGAGCATCTCCATCAGGATTTGTGTTCGATCATGTCCACCATGGACCTATCCTGCTCCTCACCCTACCCAGCTTACCAGCCTTATCCGGGTAGTGCTTATGCCTCCTATGCATATGAGCAATACTTCCCTGCTCCACCACCGTTTGCTGCCGAGCCTTCCGCTGCTACTCCACCTCAGTATCCCTCCAGTAGCTCTACTCCTGCATATCTACCGCTACATGTTGGCCCCCTGGCCACTCTGCTCGCGTTCTTGGGGGACTCTGCTCCATCCTTTCCGCAGGCCAAGGAGCTCCTAGCTCTTGGCATGTCGTGGGCTGAGCAGAATGCCCGCTGGCCTGGTCGCTCTTTTGGTCCTGTTGACGAGGACATGCCCGACCAGGCTGAGGATGCTGATGAGGATGCCGACGAGGATGCTGATGATGCTGATGGTGATGGTTCTTCTGCCGAGGATGGCGATGCTGGTGCTGGCACAGCTGCCCCGCCTTCGGATGGCGATGAGGACTACAACCCAGGCGATGACGAGGAAGTCGTTGACATAGATAGCTTAGATCTCTAGGAGGTTGTCTTAGATTATAGTCTAGCATGCCTATTATATATATCTTTCTAGACTCTTTTGTATAAGCAACATCCTAGCACATTAGTCTGAGCTGTACTATTTTCTTATTCTCTGTTTTCTCGCTTTTATGGTTGTAGTCGCTTATGAGAACATGTCTGAGTTGGAATATCATTGCTATACACTTTGGCTATTTCATCTGTGTTATCTTATGCTTGGTGTTTGATGAGCTATATTTTGATTCTGACTTGGATTGTATGTTTCTCCACTGTGGTTGTATGTTATATGCCTTTACTATGTTGTCTATTATCTTTTGCATATATATGTGGTTGAGTCTTGGAGAAGACCTTGTTTTTGCTCTTCTACACCCCCTTCCTTTTTGATAATGTCAAAAGGGGGAGAAATATCTCATGGTTTGAGACTCAATCATATTGTTTCTTGTGATAATAATATTGTTTTCTTGCCTAAGTGATCCTTTTCTTGTTAATTTGTTGATTGCTCATATGACATGTAAAGGATTACATATTACATGGATATTGGTTTTTGCTATGTATAGAAAACCTAACATGCAGGTGAAAGGAAGCATAGTTTGAGGGGGAGCAATTCCAATTGTTCTTATCATGAATCCCCCAAATTCACAAGGCAAAAGTATAACTTTTTTATCCTTTTCAATATGTTTGAGGAATGGTTTGTCATTGTCAAAAAGGGGGAGAATGTTGACCTAAAGGTTGTACATTACCTATATTTTGATAATGACTTAACCATTCCATTCATATGTATCTAACATGTGCTTTTAAGATTGTTTGCAGGCATTAGGTACATGAAAAGGATCATATATACAAAGCCCTAGAATGGGCGAAGTGCAAGCCAAATTGACTACAAGTGTGCAATTTAGGATTTCCATGTAAATCACCTTAGAACATAAATGTAATCACTTGTAACGATGAATATGCTTGTAACTTAGAAGAGAAAAATGTTTGGGACAAAATTCACCAAGTGCTAATCACTTTTATTGCAAATTAGAAAATCCATTTCAGGCACTTGGTCGGTCGAGTTTCCCACCCTGAAACTCGACCGATCATCCTGAGTCGATTTTCTGAAGATTGCAATCGGTCGAGTTGTGCACTCACAGAACTCGACCGATTGGGTAGTAGGCCAATTCCAGTTGGAATGGTCGGTCGAGTTTCCTCAGGACAAACTCGACCGATCAATTCAACATCGGATTGACTGCTACCTGATCGGTCGAGTTACACCCATTGATACTCGACCGAATGCACTGTACGGAATTTGCAGAAAAAGTAATATGACCGTTGGTGAATTGTTTTGGGCAAAAATATAGCCGTTTTCTTGAAGGAAAAACGACCACTTATGCACCCAAGTGTCCCACAACATAAAGGGCCACCCTCAACTATAAATAGAACCCCTTGGACTTCATTCCAAGCTGCTCTTCCATTGCAAACTTGGTTCTAGCTTAGTTGAGAGTGTTCCAAGCCCTTGAGCCCCTTTCTCTCTCTACCTTCAAGACAATTTCGTGAGTGAGATAAGTTCCTGTGTATGAGAGCTATCCTTTGTGCTATGTAAAGCTCTCCTTTCTTTCTTCCCACCTCCAAATCAAATAGAAGATTGATTGAAGCTTCTTCTCCGAGTGAAAGAGGAGTTGTTGTTGTTCTTCTCCGAGTGAAGGGGAAGATGTGTTGCTGATCTTCAAGAGTGAAGATTGATCGTTGCTCCAGCTCCCTTGGTGAAGGGAAAACGTGGGCAAGCTCTCCAAGTGAAGGAGAGGTGCAAGGCAAGCTCAAGTAAGATAGGTAATCCCTGCAAGGCTGAAGACAAAGGTGAGATTGGGTAAGTCCTTTGTAGAAGGCCGAAGAATCTCACTTTGTGGGTAAGTCCTTGGATAGGTTGAAGATCTTAGCTTGTGTAATTAAGCCCTTGGTTGTGTGGTTTTTGTTTCTTGTAATCTTATCGTGATATATAAGAGGACCAAGTTGCAAATCCTAAAGTCTAACCAACTCTAGGTAGTGGACTGACATCGCTCCTAAGTTTAGGACGTGGAACCACTCTAAACCACCTGTCCAAGTGCATGATATTCATTATCTCTTATCCTTGCTTTGTATGCTAGAATAGGATATCAAATTGCTGCTTGCATCAGTTTTTGCACTACAATTAAATTGGTGGTCTAATCATTTTTGTGAAGTGTGTGTAGCTCTATTCACCCCCCCTCTAGAGCCCATCGATCCAACACAGTAGTGATCTTCGGGGTCATCACAGGTATCACAAAGAAAATGATACTCACCTTAATGTGCTTGGTCTTTTCATATAATGCAAGATCATTGGAAATGGAAGTGCCCGATTATCACATTTAATCACAAAAGCACAAGTGATAGAAACCCAAAATCTACAAGAAAGGTTGAATTCATAACATTTCACAAGTAGTATATGATATAGCAGGATACTCTGATTCAAGAATGGGTCAGGCAACAACATCCCATTTCTTACTTCGCCAAGTAAACAAATTACCTCCCACTAAAGCACACTAGCCAGAGGTAGATCTCCTATCAGATTTGCTCCTTGAATAATCTGCATCAAAATATGCAACAAGATTGAGATACCAGGGGAGATCCATAACTAATTGTATGCCAACTGAAAAACATACATCTGGCCTGGTAACAGTAAGGTACAAGAGTTTTCCCACCAAGCAATTGTAACTAGATTCCTCCAGAAGTTTCTTCGTGTCTACCCCTAGATCGTGCGATAGAGACTCCGTTCTTATTGTGGGACACCTCAATGCCCAAAAAATATCATAGACGCCCAAGGATAATGAAATGATGCAAGCTATATCTTATTATCGCAAATACATGTGTTCATGGTTATATAGGCACCCGCCTAGGTGGCCACCTAGCCTCCAGAACTTGGGCGACCAGCCTAATTAGGTTGTTGGGCGGCCACCTAGGTGTCTACTAGGCCTAATTGGGCCTAGAATCCAGGTAAAATCTTTTTATTTTATTTTCTTATCTTCCACAACCTTCTTTTGATTTTCTTTTGATATATGTTCTTCCTCCTCAATATTCCTTTTGTTTTTCTTTTCCACCACAGATCCACCAAGCAACAAAGTTGTTGCATGCTCCACTCTTTATTTTCATTTCTTCTTTTTGTTTACTCTACCACACAGCAAAATTGCTGCTATACTACAGAGTTGCTGCTGCTCTACAACTATCCATTTATTGTTGCTCCACTGTTATCGGTTTACTACATACTCCACGATTTTTTCCTTCTTCGTCCTCCTTTTTTTTTAATTAAGCCGAGAGGATAGATTCACCCCACCTCACACGGGCTAAGCAAGAACCAAAAAGGCTACAAAAACGGGGGGCCCTATATACCCTCTGGTGTGGTGTGTATACCCTACTGTATCTATGTGACCTGCGCCTCAACGAGCCAAGTCTACTCTATACACGCAATGATCAACTCCCTCTCTATCCAACCTGCAAAGACCTATAATCTGATCCGATAAATGGTGCAAGTCGCTTTGTAGCAGGGTACCTCCAACGCTCGCCCCCATGCCGCCGTGGCGATGGCAGCAGCGTTGACTTTCTTGTGAACAAAAAGCACCCTATCCTCCCATATTGACACCATGCTCGCAGTGCTTCAATACGCCCTCGAGTCTGCCAAGGCATATAGAAAGTTCCACACAGCAAACTCACCGCCTCCCTGTGGTGGCACTCAAAAAAAGTTACATAAACGCCTTCTTCCATGCATCTCCTGAGACCAATCTCCAAAGCCTCGAAAAAAACCTCCAAAGGCTCCGAAGAACCCACCCGCTCCGCCATCGTGAGGGTAATCCTCCCTGATGAATCCCACACTAATCCCCCCATAAAAAACTTTGTTTATAAATCTCTTGTATAAATGTACTCACATTATACAATGTTATTTTCTTGCTTGCATTTTCAGTTTTCTTACTTTAGCATCCCTGTAATATGTTCAACTATTTCATATTGATACATATAGGCACTACATTGTTTTCCTTTGTTTCTCATGTTTTCTACTGTTTTCCTTGTTTCTCATCTTTTCTGTCTCCTTTCTACTTTCATTTTGTTATTTGTTCTTTTTCCTCTACCACTCTTCCTTTTTTCTTTTTTTTTTCTCAATAGTTTCACCAAAGGTAAAGTTCCTGCTGCATGATGCTCCACATTTTTATTTCTTTTTTAAACTATCTTTGTTCTTCATCTTCCCCCAACATCCTTGTATTCTTTTTTAAATTTGTTCTTCGTCATCAGGTCAACCAATGTTTTTTCCTCCTCTTCCTAATTCCTATCATACTTGTCAAGGAGTCTAGGCGGTGGGTTTAAGCTAAGGGGTGCCTAGCCCGCCAAGGTTTTTCTGGGTTTTTATTTTATTTTTCAATTACATATTTAAATATTTGTACACATGATACTATATGTGATAATTAAACTTTTATTCATTAAATGTTATTATAAGTCTAATATGAATTGATAACTATTGCAGAATCAGGATGAAGAGAATTAACAAGAAGAAAAAGAAACAACAGTAAGAGGATAAAAAGAAACATGCAAATAATAGAAGTTGTTCAGAAAGAAGTCTAAGACAAACACAAAGGAAATAAAAGAAGGTTGAAAGAGGACAAAACAAAATAAAAGAACAGCAGCAGTAGATGCTGAAACAGAAAATATAGACGGAGATTTAGGAGGAAAAAATCAGAGAAAAAAATATATATATGCAAATAGTAGTAGTAGATTTGGTAGCATGAGATATAGGACAAATCTGAAATAAGAAATATGCAAATACTCACATAGTAGTAGGAGGGGATAGAGGAGGAATAACTCACAAAAAAACGCAGCAGCAGTAGAATTTAGGAATAAAATGCAGGAGAAAGGATAATAAAAGAAGAAAAAGAAGAACTATGAGGACTTACCAATTTGGCCCAAATCAAACCACATTTCTCCAAATCAGACATGTTTCCCCCAGATCAGACCTAATTTGCCAAAATTTGACCTGATTTGGCCTAAGTCAGACCTATTTCAACCATAAAATGACTCAAGGCGATCTAATTCATCAAAATCTACACTCATTTCATGCTAATTTAGCGTTTAAATGGATAATTTTGGGCCTAAAAAGCCTAAGATGTCCACTTTATGCACGTAATACGCTGGGCGCCTAGTTTGAGGCGCCTCGTCTAGCGCGTAGTGTTTATCAAACGCAAAATGATCACACTAAGAAGGGCAAAGTCAAATTGACTCAGTACAAGTGATGATATATCAAACCACACTTGTGGACTCTACTTAAGACCGCCTTCTTAAGAAGGTAGACTTTCCAAGAATGCTCCGAATGAGCAACATAACCGGGAACAGTCTCCTGCAAGTTTCCATATAGAAAGGCATTCTTGACATCCAGTTGAGATGGTGCGAGTCTTGATTCACAGCCATAGAAATAAAAATACGCAGAGAGTTGAGACGAGCAGTCGAAGAAAAAGTTTCAAAATCTTCAACCCCGGATTTATGTGTAGTTGTGTACCACTTGGAAACAAATCTGGCTTACAGGTGTTGAACAGTTCCACCCGGAATATATAATTTATAGTATATACCTGACGACAACCAACAGGATTACAGCTCGTAGGAAGATAAGATCTCATTTCCCCCGAGATTGAAAAACAGTCATCTCTTCTTCCATAGCTTGCTTCCACCAAGACCAAACTGTTGCAAGGTTGGGCCATGGGAGACATCAGATGAGCTGTAGAAACATGATGGGGCCTGTAGTACATTGGAATATGTAGTATTACCACTTACCAAGGACTGTAGTGGATCATTAGCCTTTAGGAGAAACCATAGCGGGAGATACTACATGTCCGGCTTGTCGTCTCTTCCACTCATAAGCTTGAAGAATGGGAGGGGAAGACTCAACAGATGTAGAGGTAGTAGAGACAACACATCAGGAAGAGGAGGTTGCATATGTGAACTATGCACTAAAGAGAGCAAGGTATCCTCAAAGAAAGTGACATCGGTAGTGATATGCAAACAGTGTGCATGCAATGGGATCCAAATATTTATATCATTTTTGGTGTGAGGATAACCGAGAAAATAGCAATGAAAGCTCTCAGTGACAGTTTGTCACAGCCAAGTTGAAGATTGTCAACAAAGCAAAGACACCCAAAATGTATAGCAAAATATATGTTCATGGGGAAATAGCAGTTTGTAGGGGATTTTATTATGTAAAACAAATGAGGGCATTTGATTGATAAAATAATTGGCTAAAAGAACGGCATCAATAAAATTTAGGAATATTCATTTCAATCATTAAAGTACGAGCAACATTATGCGTATGCTTTTTCTCGCTTGGAAACTCCATTTTTTGTGGGCTATATGGACAAGAAGTCTAATGGATAATCCCCCTTGGATAGACAAATCTTTTGAAAACCACTTTCCACACAATCTAAAGTATTTTCAGTGCAATCAAATTTCAGAGAATCTAGAAAATTGGGTCTTTATCTCGTTCAAAAGTTTGAGAAAATATCTAAATTTCATAATGATCCTTTGACATGCCAAGTGACACAATACTAATCATTGATAGAGGTTACAAAATATCAGTGTCTTGTACAATTATCAATACGACGTAGCCCAAACTTGTCAAAATGAACCAATTAAAATAAACTAAGACTCATGCTATCATGAAGGGAAACACCAAGATGGTAATAACAAAGTTGACATGACTGACACCTAAATTTCAGAAGAAAGGCTAGGAAATAAAGACTTCAAGTTCACAGTAGATAAATGACCAAGAAGTAGGTCCATTGGTGAAAAGAGATAGATTGTGCCACAAGTGAAGTAGTTGGAGAAGTAGAGGATGCATGCAAGTAATACTGTTACATTATATATTTCTTGTTTTACATAGCCTGTTATTTGTTTTGTTATTTCTCTTTTATATATGGACCTCTCTGTAATTCTTTCAGTATTATATATATGAGGGTGCACACATTGTGCAACCCTGAGCTTTCTGAAAACCCTGACTCTGTCACATGGTACCAGAGCAGGTCGAAACCTAGCCGTCTCTCCCTCCCTCCCTCCCCTCTCTCTCTCCTTCCTCTCCCCCCCCGCCAACGCGCCGCAGCCCCTCCCTCCCGCCACCCCGCGCACGTGCGTGCGGCGCAACAGCAGCCGCCGACTGCACTGCTGGCCGCCGCCGCCTAGGGCCGCCCACGTAGGGGCCGCCCGCCGCTCGTTCGCCGCCCGTGGTTCCGTCTAGCCTCCTGGCTTGGTGTGCCGCTAGTGCTTGAGCAACATCACCAATTTTTTGGTCGTTGTTCGCACAGCAGGTGCACTGCCGGATGGCCGTCTTCTACGGGACCACTGAGCTGCCTGTAGATCTGGACTAGCTTCGTCTTCGGGGGGAGATCGGCGAGTTGTTCATCTGAGGGACAGCTTTCAGTTCGTGTTCGTCCGTGCCTGCCTGCCTGTGTAGGCTTCGGCCTCCGGGTTTCCGGCTACGCTTCGACGTAGCTCGTATGTGAGAGGTACGTGGTAATTTTGTGCCTGCGTTTGCCTGTCTGACGGCTTAGTCCGTCTCCTGCCTGTACCTGCCTGCATGTGCCTGCCTTCCTGCTTGTCCTCCAAGGAATAAGGTATCCGATTTCGATACCATTTCGACGGCACGGAAACCGAAATTTATGGAAATTTCGACAAAAAATTCGATAAATGCAATTGTGCCCGTTTCGACGCCAAAATGAACGAATTAATTTATGAAATTTTACAGGTGTGATCTCTACACCTAAATGCATTGTTTTATGCAATGAAATTTTATGTGGGGGTAGGTTAGGGAGGAGTCCTTCATGTGAGAGGTAAGGGAACTGTCCTGTTTATTGAGGATTTCGATGACAAAATGTAGGAATTAAGTTATGTAATTTTGTAGTTATGAGCTATATACATGCATGTACTTATTTGTGCTATAACATCACATATTCGATAGGGCGTCCCCCACACATTTTACTTGGGTTGATAGTTTGCTATTGATATTGACTCGACGGTCAACCATTTCATTGGCCCTAAGAACATTAATGCAATGTTTCCAAGTAAAATCATTATTTTTTTGTGTATTTGGCTTCCTAGGACCCTCATTGTCTAATAAACCACCACTAGGATACATGTTGTCCACATTGAAGAAAATAAAATATAGCATAAAGCATGCATCGTATTAGTATTTGATAATTTGAGTAGCAAATATTAGGGAATGCAATGTAATTATGATATATTATAGGTATATGCTATGCATGAGTAATAAATGGTGAAATAACCCCAATCCCCCTTTAGTCCTATTCAAAAAACAACAATAACATAAAGGATTGCAATTATCGAAACTTCCATCGAAATTTCCATCGAAATTTTTCAATTTGTGTACAAAAAACCTCGAAATTGGCGAAATTCATCGAAACCGTCGAATTTTTTGTCGAAATTTCGATAAATGCAATCTTGTTGCCAGTTTTGATTGAAATCGGTATAGTCGCATGTTTCGGTACCAGATGCTACCGAAATCAGTATTTTGGGGTGAAATTTCAGTGATTTCGCCGAAACCTCATTCCTTGAGGTCCTCATGGCGTCTTCTAGAGATGACCTCTGGTGAGACTCGCGCCGTCAAGTTACCATTGTTAAACTTGACGGGCGCAACTACCAGCTTTGGGTGTGCTCTTTTGTGATATATGCCAAATCACAAGGGAAGTACTCTCATCTGATTCGCACTGGTCCGCCTCAGCCTGCAGAGCATGCGGATGCCAAGGACGTCCAAGCTTTTGATGATTGGGTCTGTGAGGACTCGACTGTGATGACATGGATTCTCAACAGCGCAGTTGAGAAGATCAGTGTCACTTTACTTCGGCTGCCTACGGCAAAGCAGATGTGGGATCAACTCGTCGGTACCTACTCTCACAGTCAGAATCCCAAGAAGGTCTTCGACATAACCAAGCAACTGGGGCGACTCCAATTCACGGGATCTGACATCTCAGACTACTTCTCCACCTTCACTGGCCTGTGGGGTGAGTTGGAGACTCATCACCCGCTGTCTACTGATCTGGCGACTATGCAGAAACAGCGGGCGGAACTACAGCTGATACAGTTTCTCAGTGGCTTGCCAGAGTCCTATACTGGTGTTGTGGATCAGATCTTGGCGAGTGATCCGCTCCCTACTCTGCAGGGTGCCTACTAGCGTCTCCAGCGCCTTTCTTCTTTGACACCGCCTCCTCATACTGAGACTAGAGATTCGACTGCCCTGGCTGTTTGGGTCGGGCGTGGTCGTGGTCGTGGTCGTTCCACTTATGGCCGTCCTCCCCTGGGTACAGGACGGGGACGTGGACCTGTTGCTGGACGAGGAGCCCCTTCGGCTGCCCCATCTTCTGCCGATGAGCGTCCTCAGCAAGGACAGCGCGTGTGTACCTTCTGTGGCCGGTCTAACCATATTGAAGAAAAGTGCTGGGAAAAGTATGGTAAACCGGCTTGGGCCAATGTTGCTGCAAATTCATCGTCTACTGCATCTGAGGGTGTTACTCCGACGCCTGAGCCAAAGACTGTGGGAGCGACCGCAGACTACATTCGTGCTGAGGTGGAACGCCTCTTTCTTGAGCGTGTTGGCTCTTCGACTGTTGCTTCTACTAGTGGAGCACATGCTGCATACTCTGGTTATGATACTGCACTCCTGAGTTCCTACTCACCTTCTACTTCTGGTAATACTAAATGGGTGATAGATTCTGGTGCCTCTGCACATATATCTGGCAATAGATCTTTGTTTAAAACTCTATCTAAACCTGCCCGTAACTCTTCTGTTATGCTTGCTGATGGATCAAAGTCTTCGGTCTTTGGAGTCGGTGATATTGTTTCTCAGTTTTGGCTCAAGTTTGCCTTATATGTGCCTAGATTTCCTCTGAACTTATTATCCGTCAGCAAAATTTTACGAAGTTTGAACTGTAGCCTGACATTTGTTCCTGGGTCATGTGTTTTTCAGGACCTTCGCACGAGGACGGAGATTGGTGGGGGGTATGAAGGTACTGATGGACTATATTACTTGGACCAGTTACCGAGATCAGAGAAAGTTGATGTGGTATCTGCTTTATCGGCTTTTGTTTCTGCACTGCAGTGGCACTACAGGTTGGGACATCCATCGTCAGAGAAGCTGCGTCATTTAGTTTCGGATATTGGCAGTTGTAATTTTCAGTGTGAATCGTGTCAGCTGGGAAAACAAACTCGTACTGTGTATCCTAGACGTAGTACTGTGAGCAGTAAAAACATTTTTGATTTAGTTCACTCTGATGTATGGGGTCCATGCCATGTACCGAGTTTGTCTGGTTACAAGTATTTCATTCTATTTATTGATGACTTTTCTAGAACTACTTGGTTGTTTCTATTAAAAAGTAGGTCTGAAGTGCTGTCTGCTATCAAGTATATTTTTGCTGAAATAAAAATGTAGTTTGGTTTGCCTGTTAAAGTTTTCCGCACCAAAAATGCTTTAGAATTTGTTAAGCAAGAAGTGGCGGTTTTCTGTAAATCTGTTGGTACGCTCCACCAGACTTCATGTGCCTATACCCCACAACAAAATGGTGTTGCTGAGCGGAAAAATAGACACTTATTAGAAGTCACCAGGACTATCATGATGCATTCTCATGTGCCCCGCTCCTATTGGCCTGAGGCTATTCTGACTGCGTGTTTTCCGATTAATAGGATGCCATCGTCTGTTATTGGAAATAAGATTCCTATACAGGTTCTACAACCTGAAACTTCTTTGTTTGTTGTGCCTCCTAGAATTTTTGGGTGTACCTGCTTTGTCAGATTACTTGGACCCACTTCTGATAAGTTGTCTCCTCGAGCTGCTAAATGTATTTTTCTGGGCTATTCTAGAACTCGAAAGGGTTACCGGTGTTATAATCCCAGTACCAGGAAATGGTTTACTAGTAGTGATGTTGTCTTTTTTGAAGACAGACATTCTTGCAGACAGACATCCTTTGAGACAGACATTCTTGCAGGAGATAGTTTGCAGACAGACATTCTTGCAGACAGACATCCTTTGATTCTAACTGTGTGCCTGACCTTACTGACACTGTGACTGCTGAAAATAAAGATCCTCCACTTATTGTTTATCAGCGCAGGAATAGAGCACCTTCTACACAAGTACCCCCCCCAAGACAACCAATCTTCTCCTCCAGAAGGTTCTACTGCACCTGCGGTACACTCTGACCTTGACATACCTATTGCACTCAGAAAGGGTACTCGTTCCTGCACTTCTCATGGCATTGCTCAGTTTGTATCTACTGTTCATCTGAATACTCAATCTAGCAATTTTGCATATGTTTTATCTGTTGTGGTTGTACCTAAGAATGTTCAGGATGCATTGAAAAGTACTGCTTGGACATCTGCTATGAAAGAAGAAATGATTGCTCTTACTGACAGAGACACTTGGGAGCTGGTGGATCCACCTCCTCAGTGTAAGCATGTGGGCTACAGGTGGGTATATGTCGTAAAATATCAACCTGATGGTACGGTTGAGAGGTTGAAAGCACGGTTAGTTGCAAAGGGCTATACTCAGACATATGGCATTGATTACTTTGAGACTTTTTCTCCTGTTGCTCGCCTTAACTCTGTCAGGATTCTCCTATCTGTTGTTGTGAATCTGAACTGGCCTCTTCTGCAGCTTGATGTGAAAAATGCTTTTCTGTATGGTGACTTGCAGGAAGAGGTGTATATGGAGCAACCTCCTGGGTTTGTTGCTCAGGGGGAGTCTCAAAAAGTATGCATGCTTAAGAAGTCTATCTATGGGCTCAAGCAGAGTCCTCGTGCCTGGTTTGATAAGTTGAACAGAATCATGATTGATTTTGGTTTTCTGAGGTCACAGGTTGACCACTCTGTGTTCACAAAAAAGACTTCAGCAGGTATTACTGTTCTGATTGTATATGTTGATGACATTATTATTTCTGGCAGCGACTCGCTCCGTATTCAGGCTACCAAAGATCATCTGGGCAAGCACTTTGCTACCAAAGATTTGGGCAGACTTCAGTATTTTCTTGGCATAGAGGTTTCTAGAAACTCTAATGCCCTGGTGCTTTCTCAGAGAAAGTATGTTCTTGATATTATGCAGGAGACTGGTATGCTTGGAGCAAGACCTGCGGATACTCCTCTTGATCCCAATGTGAATTGGGATGATGATTCCTCTTATGTGTTTGCTGATCATAAAAAATCCAGGAGGTTGATTGGTAAATTGATTTATTTGACTATTACTCGTCTTGATATTGCTACTGTAGTGGGTCTTCTTAGCAGGTACCTTGACAAACCCAAACAGTGTCACTGGGATGTTGTATGTCAAGTTCTGAGATACTTAAAAAAGTCGCCTGGCAAGGGACTTCATTATAAAAAGAATGGGCATTGTGTTCTTGAAGGGTATTCTAATTCTGATTATGCAGGCAGCAAAGTTGATAGAAAATCTACCTCCGATTACTCTACGTTTGTAGGAGGCAATCTTGTTACCTGGAGGAGCAAGAAACAGAATGTCGTTGTCAGATCTAGTGCTGAAGCTGAGTACAGGGCCATGGCCCATACTGCCTGTGAGTTACTGTGGGTGCGTTCTCTTTTGAAAGAGTTTGGGAATGAGTCTTCTTCGGCCATTCCTATGCACTGTGATAACAGAGCTGCCATCTTCATTGCAAATAATCATGTCTATCATGAGCGCACCAAACACATTGAAGTTGACTGCCACTTCATCAGAGAATCTATTCTTGCTGGCAAGATATGCACTCCATTTACGAGATCAGAAGATCAAGTTGCTGATATCTTCATCAAGCTTCTGGCGAAGAAACAGTTATGCACACTGATGGACAAGTTGGGCATGATTGACACCTATGCTCCAACTTGAGGGGGAGTGTTACATTATATATTTCTTGTTTTACATAGCCTGTTATTTGTTTTGTTATTTCTCTTTTATATATGGACCTCTGTAATTCTTTCAGTATTATATATATGAGGGTGCACACATTGTGCAACCCTGAGCTTTCTGAAAACCCTGACTCTGTCACAAATACAAACCATCTCCACCTTCATATCACCCACCAATCGTCTCCTTCATCCTAAGATCGTGCAAGGTGATATTGTAGGGAAAGAAAGTCATACTACAGTTCAAAGTTTTGGTAATCTCACTAACAGACATCATATTTAGAGGAAATTTCGGCACAAATAAAACTGATTTGAGAATGTTGGCAGTATTGGTCACATCGCTAATTTCAATAACAAGGAAAGTGGATGATCAACTAATTGCACATCAAGGTAATAGTTAGACTTCTTCAAGAACATAAAAAGTTTTTTATTATCAGTCATGTGGGCAGTTGCACCAAAATCAATATTCCAATCATCCTTCGAAGAAGGAGCTTGAAGACAGGAATAGCAATGTATCAGAAAGCGGGAAGCGGGAGGCATGCGGACAACACCCTGTAACCGATTAAGCGGTAGGCGGGCGATTTTTGAAAAAGCGGGTGTCTAAATTTTATATATATTTATACAAAATTACATGTATGTGTATATAAAAAATATATTTATAAGAAACTTATATACATATCTAATCAGAAAATCAGTAATTAACTAAGTATTCATCAATACTTACTATTAATCAGTATCTCTAATCACTAAAATCAGCAAGCAGATCAGTAATTGTAAATAACAAACTATGAATTGTTGAATTAAAGTAATCACTAAAGTAATACTAACCAGTAGTACCAATCATTAATCACTGAAAGCAGCAAGGAAATCAGTAAAACTAATCATGCATTACTAGTATAATAGAGCAATAGGATATTTACTTTGAAGCATTACAGCAGTACCCAATTATTACAGCTTATACACAAAGTATGCATTCTAAATTAGGACTAGCTATATCATAGAACATTTAATGTATACAAGTTTCATATATTATAGTCAACACTACTTGGACTATGTAATTAATTAATGTTAGATACTTACATTAGGATTTTTAAACAAAAGCGGGAAAAAAGCGGGAAAAAGCGGGTGAGGCGGGCAAAAAGCGGGCGATTATGTTCAAAACGATTAAGCGGGCGCTTAGGGGCTAAATTAGGCGAATGAGGGTCATGGACGTTTAAGCGGCCTGCCTGGCCATTTTTTAATTCACTGAGGAATAGCCACGTGAATGTTGGGCAATGCTTGCTTGAGAAGCAGTAGTCAATGAAGCAACCTTAATCAACTTGTCAAGATCGCAGAGCTAAGTTTTACCAACAGATTATTGGTCCCGTTAGAGATAGCGTAGACCCTACGTTGACATCAGTGGCAGAGACTTGATTTTTCCATTTTGGTTTACCATGCTTTTTCCATCACTTAACCTCTATGTTATTTGATCTTTCACAAAAATTACAATATCGAGATTGCAAAGAAGTCCCTCTATTAATGGTGTTGGGTCCATGATGTAGGACAAGCATAGCCTTTTAAATAGTCTTTTTAGTAGTTTTTATATTGTTTTATCGATTGCCTTAAGTTTTAGAGGTTATTTGATATTTTTCAAGTTTGTCTTGTAAAGCTTGTGGTTTAGTCCCACATTGGCTAGTTGTCTAGTGATCGGGTTTAAACACCTATATATAGTTTTTGTAATGCTCTCAGAAAAGGGAGACTTAAATCTTTTGATGAATATTATTCCTTTTGATTAGTTATTTTGGATTAGTTTAGATCTTGATAATTATTCTAAGATTTTAGTCACTAGGTTCTCCATTAAGTGGTATCAGAGCATAAACCTAAATTCATTAGGTTAAGTCATGCCCTCTCCATCGTGTCGGTCGCCACCCATCTTCCTAGGCAGCTGCTCCTCGGTGTTTCCAGTGTTCATCTTCAGTTCCTTCTCTTGTGATTGTCGTTTATGGTCTTCTTTTGTGTAGTCGGAGAAGACAACCAACAACGCACCATTACTGGAAGCCTTTTGTCCTCTCTAGCTCCCGTCACCCATTACTGTCACATCTATGCCCGTCAGACCTTCCGCCCGTCCCGCTAATCTCTGCTCAATGCAAACTTCCACTTCAGCTAATCCCTATTCACACCAACACCTCCCAACCAATACACCTTCCTCTATTGTCGTCTGCTTCATCCCAGCAACACCTTCGTTGTTGTTTGCTAACACCAGTCCACAACAACTCTTCCTCACGTCTCCTTGTTCCTCGCTCACGCCATCTGCCTTATCCGAAAAGCAGTCATATACCGTCCAAACTGCCTGCCGCAAATCATTCAACCGCTCCCACCTTCTGTCACGCCAACACCCAGCAACTCCCAGCCTTTTGTTCACTGCAATCATCGGATCTCGTCATTCATCCAAATCCTCCACAGCTGCTAAGTTAAAACCCCATCAATCACGCGGCCTCCCACTTCCGTTTTCTCGTCCCGCAAACTTTCTCATCACGATAACCATTGGCCCACAATCTCGCCTTCCACCAAATACATGCAGTCTGTCCCCGCCAATGTTGTCAAGGCGCCCGCCTAGGCGTCCTAGGCGCTAGGCAAGGCTGCTCAAACTAGGCGCCCAGCCTAGTATGTGCATTATATGGGTGTCTAAGGCCTTTTAAGCCTAAATTAAGTCATTTAAAGGATAAATTAGCATGAATCAAGTCTGGATTTGGTCGAATTAGATTAGCTTGAGTCAATTCATGGCTGAAATAGGTCTGATTTAGGCAAAATCAGGCCAAATTTTGGAAAATTAGGAAAAACATGTTTGATTTGGGCCAAATTGGTAAGTCATAAAATCACTTCCTCATATGTTTGTTGTTCTTGCTTCTTTTTCTTTTCTTTTTTTATCCTTTCTCCTGCATTTTAGTCCTTAATCCTACTGCTGCTGCATTTTTTTTTGAGTTATTCCTCCTATATCCCCTCCTACTCCGAATTCCTACTACTGCTGTGTTTTTTTTTATTCTGTTTTCTTCAAATCCTCTTTTACATCACCTATGCTTCGTAATGTTGATGATGTTGTACTTTCTACTTTCCTCTTTTACATCACCTATTCCTCGTGATGTTGCTGCTGTTGTTTATATTTCTTTTGTTTTGTTTCCCATCCTCCATTTCCTCTCTATTGAGTTACAACCTCATCCCGCCCTTTTTTCCCTGTTTTCTTTTATTCTTTTCTACATCTCCTGCTCCAATTGTTGTTGCAGGCTTGTTGATATTACTTCCCTTTTTCCTTCCTATTCCCATCTCTTGCTACTTCTGTCATAGCCTCATACTGCCACCCTTTTTCCCTGCTTTCTTTTCTAAGTCTCCTACTCCAATTGTTGTTGCAGGCTTGTTGATATTACTTCCCCTTTTTCTTCCTATTCCCATCTCCTGCTACTGTTGTCATAACCTCATTCTGCCCTCTTTTTATGTTTCCTATATGGTATTATATGTAGTATATACATGTATAATAAGAATCAAATTAACATACTGAAAAAGATACAAAATATAAAAAACGCCCAGAACAACCTAGGCGCCCGCCTAGGCGGGCTAGGCGCCCCTTGGGAAATGCTGACCGCCTAGCCGCCTTGACAACCTTGGTCCCCGCACCAGACATCATGTCGTTCTTCCGTACCCAATTCTTCAGCTACTTGCCTTTGCCCTCTCGCCATCATGTTGAACTACTACGTAAACAGCCAGCCTCTCGTGACCCCTCTCAGCATCCGGTACCCTAGCCCCTCTTGTCGTCACATGGGAATAGAGCAGCAAGTAACACCCATGCGCCTCGTCTTCTTCTTTCCTTCTAAGGAGATTCGCACAACCACTAATTTGCAGTGCCATCCAGAGTCCTCTACTTCCGGTAGTGGCCCATTCTACAATTGTGTGCTCTACAACTGTGTGCCACAAGGGAACAATATATAGCAACCAGGCATGATGCCTTTCAATTGCCATCCCCTCGACGCTACATCCACAACATCCTGTTCAGCATATCAACATCCCATGTTCGCTTCCTTTCGAAGCTGCAACAGCAACAATCAGTGGGACAACGACAATCCACAATCAAGGTCCTTCAAGGTTGATTTGTGCTCGTTCACAGTTTGGCAGAATCACACGCAAGGGACAAAACCAGCAGACTGTCTCATCATGCAACAAGTATCTAGACCTGAAACACATGTGTTATTCTCAAAGGGATGTTGAACCACAATACCATAATCATTTCACATTTTGGACTCCTTGTTCACACTGCAACTGGCAATATGAGTATTCGTGTATCTATCTTGGGGATTAGTCTACTGTCAAAGATATTATGGAGCCTTCTATGCTATTGACGCACAATCTCATCTTTTTGTGCCTTGCTCGACACCTTCCAGGAAGTACTTATATCCTGTACATACAAGCGGAAGATATATTGTATCGCAGGGGGCTATGCCCCCCCACCCCCCCAAGCAACATGGTAGGAACTCCCATAAGAGGCCCCACGGCGCTCCGCTGCCCTGCAGTATGGTGGGGGTGTCACTACTTCTACTATAAGATTTCCTCTGGCAACAAATACCAAGACTCGAATGTCTATGCCTTCAGTCACATCTCCTGAGCAGCCTGATGTTTAGCAGGTTCAAATGCATGCAGTCTCAGTTAGAAATCCAGAGCCACTTGATATTCTGCAGTTTCAAACGACCGTGGCCTCATTTACAACTCTAGAGCAGCCTGATGTTTTACAGTTGCATATGATTGTGGCTTTAGTTACAACTCTAGGACTTGATGTTTTACAGCCTAGTTCAGATTGCACATCTTCTGTTGAAGAATTCCCTTTTGCTACTACTATTGCTGCAAAATTTCCTTCAGCTACAAATACCAATTTTCAGATGTTTGTGCATTCGATTATAACTCCAGAGTTCGGTGTTCTTTAGATGTCCGCGTTCTCAATTACAACTCCAAGTTCTGATGTTCTTCAAATGCTCATGCCTTCGATTACAACTCTGACGCATGATGATTTACAGCCTTCTTCAGACTATATATCTTCTGAAGAGGAATTCTCTCTTACAATACTAGATATAGAACAAGAGATGTATTGTACAAGAAAAAGGTCTATAAAACTGTGTGAGGATGTATCCAAGGCGTTCATATGACAGTGACATACATGTAGCATGTCTCTCTACAACAATCGACAAAGATGGGCCTACAATGACACTTCAAATGGCTTCCCTTGTTAATATTAATAGAGAAATCCAAATAGCGGATGAGAATATTGACAACACATGCTTTGTTGAGAAGCAAACATGGGCTACAGATGATGACTGGAGATCTATTTCCAATTTCTTGGTTCAGAGAGTTGCCGACTGACCTCCTCCACAACTTCCAAACTATTATGAGCATTCTCCTCATCAACAACATCCAAACATCATACCAGCTAAATTCAAGACAAATATGGTGTTCCTTTCTGATTCCTGCGTCATTATTTTGTTCGATGGTGTGATGCTACATGACTCATTTACAACAAGCTTCAAAGACTTCTTCTACTTCTTCGCGCCTCATATTATTGTTTTGACTCGTCGAACTCGAGTTTTTTGAAGTAGAGGAGAGTTGATGTAAGACAAGCATAGCCTTTTAAATAGTCGTTTTAGTAGTTTTTATAATGTTTTATCGATTGTCTTGCGTTTTAGGGGTTATTTGATATTTTCCCAGTTTGTCTTATAAAGCATGTGGTTTAGTCCCACATTGAACACCTATATATAGTCTTTGTAATGCTTTCAGAAAAGGGAGACTTGACGAATGAAATCTTTTGATGAATATTATTCCTTTTGATTAGTTATGTTGGATTAGTTTAGATCTTGATAATTAATCTTAGATTTTAGTCATAAGGTTCTTCGTTAGTCCCCTTCCTCAACCACAACTTGGCGTTCCACATCCTTGTCCAAAAAAAAAGAGCAATGGGCTCCTCTATGATAGCAGCAGGCATAGATCCAACCAACTAGAGGTAAACATCATCTAATGTGGGCAGAGGTACATATGCAAGAATCTATTGGCGCACAGCTTCATAACTAGATGGCAGAGATGCAAGGAACCGACATAATTGTACCTCATCTTGTTGTTTTGAAGTTATGCAAGATCAAATGTGGGGTGGTGGACTTTGAGTTCTCCCCAAATCCCCTTCAACTTGTCAAACGTAATGCAAAACTAGAGGTGCCTTCCAATTTCAAGATTTACAGGCGTTTATAGAGATCAAACACCCGAGATGCATTCCCTTGCTACAATATATGTGGCTATATGACTCCATGCCTCCTTTGTTGTCTCAGTGAAGATGGGGTTTTTAGAGATATGTGTCTCGCATGTGTTTAGAATCCAAGATAATACAGAGTCATGCTCGGCCCACTTCTTATATTCATCTTTCTTTTATCAAATGTCTCTTTTTTGGATGGAAGTGGATCTGTATGGTGGTCAAACATGCCTGAAGAATGAACATAAATTTTTAAAAATGTGCCTATAGAAAGTCATTAGATCCATTGAATTTAATTGATATCAGACACTTTTGAGTGTTTTAGGTACCTCAATAGAAGATGAGGCCATAGTATGCAAATTAGATCAAAGACTGAAAAACATGCAAACTTTGTTCAATTTCAACGTGTCCATGAGATGACATGTCATGTGAGAAAGGGACGTGTGTATGGATACTGACATGGCGTATTAAAGTCGAGAAAAGAAGTTGATGGCCGACACTAATACAAAACACATCATATGTCTCATATCTCTGAGTGACACGTCGCGTATGGGGTTGTGTCTGGTCTGCACACATCATGTCTTAATGCAGGCACTCAAGGTAGAGCAGGTCAAAGGCGATGCGTGAGAGACACGCCATGTTCGACAACACAAAAGGCAAAAAAAGGTTAAACTTAGACTCAAAGTAGTAGCAACACGATGAGAATCATTGTAGATCTCTATGGGGGTAAGGGATATGTCAAACTTATCTAATCATATCAAACAAATATAAGAAGAGCCCAAAAATAGGTGGTCATGAACAACCATAGTTAGATGCCCTACGGCTTCTTGGGAACCACTCTTCAAGGCATAAGATTGTCAAAATAACCACTATCTACACCACTAGATCATCTTGCTGGAGAAGGTGACTAGTTTAGAGGGAAGGGGAGAACCCCTAAAGGCGTTATCAACAACAACAGGAGTGCATATGATCCGTGGTTAAGGCTATGTGGGAGAAGGCAAGTGGCGTCGGCGACTTTACATGGAGAGGACGATGGCTATACTTCCTGCTCGGATACCATGTCAAAAGTTGTCGTATTGTTCTATCAATAAAAGAGTAGACCTCTCTCCTATAATTATACAAGGAAGTTGATAGAAACCTTAATCTTAATGGGGCTTCATAGACTTAGGCCAAAATTACATAAGACATAAGAAAATCAGAAAAGAAAAAGGATATATATAATAGGGCACATATAGGAAATAGAGACTATAGGTACATACATATAGATAGATATGTAAATATCTCTGTATCAAAATAGATGTATGATTTATTGATATTTTATGTGTTACATATATGTAGCATATTTGAAATGTTGGTGTATTATTTGTATATATAAATATTGAAATATAAAAGTATAATTACACAAGCATATATGTGGAAATGTGTGTTTGTGGATATATATATAGATATCAATGTTTTAAATAGCACAAAACGGTAAGAGTGCAGACAGCACCTTGTAACTGCTTAAGCACTAGACGGGAGCTTAAGCAGGCAAGTTTTGAAAAAATAGGTTTTTACTTTCTATATACTTTTATGCAAAAGTACACGTAAAAAATTAATATATTTTTAGGAACATGTGTATATAGATATATATATAACACACTACACAACAATATAAAACACCCAAATAGGTTATAACACAACTATAAAATAATGATTGAAGTTAAACTATTACAAATCAATTATGAAAAATTTAAGACGTGAAGAAATAAATGTCGTTTAGTATTATACTTGTAGATGAAGCATTTTCAGCATCAAAATAAGTTGATCCAATGGAAAAAACGCATGCATCAAATTAGTATAACAACAACGATGTTACATCCCGGTTTACATAGTTACACAGTAAAAAATAACTTACCGTAGATACCTTACTAACTTGCTATGTTTGCATATCATTAATTAGTAATACATTATAGACATACTTTAAATCAAAGTATGCAGTCTAAGTTATATAGAATTGATATATTATAGTCTATAATACTAGGATTGTATAATTTACTTAATGTTACAGCAGTATTAGGATCATCCTCAGTATTTAATATTGCATTTACCTATATCACCTCAGTCATTGTTTCTTAACGTTGCATTCCAATTTATAGAAAATATACCGATCTAAGAGGACAATTTTTTGACACCTTCAGGCGGGCCAGTTAAGCGGGAACGAAGCACCCATTTCTGCAGATTCACTTAATAGGCACTTACAGACTTTTAAAGGGGCTGGGCCGCTCCATTTTTCAATTCACTGATAGATGTCATATATAGTGTATATATAGGGTATATATTCACTGTCCGCGCAGGTAACCAACTTACCCGTGAATCTGTTTTGTAATAGAAAGACACATAATTGTAATGAGACAATCAAAATAGTAATACAAAGACTCATTTTATAAATACAGCGTGAAAAATTCATTATCCCTCTGACAGTAAAAATGATATTCATGATAGCAGTTTATATAGCATTACAAAACGAGCATTTCTATTACATTTTTGGTCATCTTATTACAACGATGGCTGTCTCATTACAAATATGTGCCTTCCTATTACAAACCAGATCCATGGGTAACTAACCTTAGTTACCCACATGGGTAGTGAATGAATGGCCACATATATATTACATTTTTGGTCATCTCATTACAATGATGGCTGTCTCATTACAAATATGTGCTTTCCTGTTACAAACCAGATCCACGGGTAACTAACATGAGTTACCCGCACGGGTACTCGGGTAGTGAATGAATGGCCACACACACACACACACATATATATATCAAAATGCATATACATAAAGTAAACAATTTTATAGTTGAAGATGCTTGTGTGTTACATATATTGCATGTGTACATTTGTAAATATATCAAAAAATGTAGGTATATAAATTTATACATAGAGATATACATACACATCTATGTGTACGTGTGGGTGTGGGTGTGGACGTCTAAGTAGTTTAAGATATAATAAAATAGATTATATTGAAAAAGAATATGCATCATAGCTTACATTCAAAAAGCGGTCATATATGCCCTACACAGGCTGCTTACACTTATGCAATGTGGCTACTGTGGCTACTGAACGAAACTGCATAAGTGATCGCATAGGTCATTTTCCGGAACACTGATACATAAAAGTATACTTACATATATCCACATGATGCACGCATTGTTCTACAGTTACATATATGCAAACACATGTTTTGCATATTGATTCTATATTCTCAAATGTAAAATCATTTAGCATGCTCTTGCTCCATAAACAAATAATCTGTGGCTTTTAGGAATAATTCAGGGTCAAGTAGTGATAATTGCAAATAAGTTGTGATGTTCAGGAACAATTCGGGGTTCTTGCAAAATTCGGTGGGAGCATTCATCACATGAAAATGTGTGAATTCTTCACAGATAAAACAAAAATCCAAGAATGTTGTGGCTATGACTATAAAAGTTTAGACACAGCTTCAAAAAAAAAAAACGCTGTTTCCTGACTGTTCAATGTCTCCATCAAATAAAACTATATTTCAATGTGACACTGTCATCAATCCGACTACAAATTTGAAATAATAAACCAAGAATAAAAAACTGACCGTTTAGATTTCAAGATTTGAAAACATTTACCAGGCTTATTACATAAGGTGTGTTGCCTAACTCTAATCCAAACAGATTCCCAGTTGTGGTGCCTATGATACCATGCTCCACGAATTGTTGAGTTAGATAATTCAACTCCTTTTATAGAATAAAATTGAATGCTTCAAGAAAATCATTACGATTTATTTCAAGGATTGTAGCTTGCTTTTAGTTTTAGATGTCCAATGTTGTTAAACCCTATGATCATCTCATGATAGTACTTGCCAAATCTTCGGGCACTCATTGTGAGATTCTAAATGGTTTCATTCCTTCGATTCTAACTTGTTATCTGAGTCCATGAAGACATCCTGATAGAGAGTGGGAATCGAAGGTAAGATCCCCTCAGCCAATGAGCACGCTAACAAAAGTAATACTCATATCACAATTATTGACAGTCTTATAGATCCCATGAAATTTTACATGCTCTCTGGACAAAGCTTCTAGGCTGGCTGTTTGATAAGGATTGATACTGTGATATAATTTTAATGCCAAAGAGATCTTAATTCAATTCACTTTCCTACTTTTATTGCCAAGTAAAATAATTGCATAATGAAGTTGAAAATTTCTTTCAGAAATTGTTTAATTGTGAGACTATGATAACATGCCCCACAGATTGTGGGGTTAGATATTTCAACACCTTTTATTGAATAAAATTGAATGCTTCAGGAAAATCATTAAGGGGCCGTTTGGTTACTGTAATTGGGGGAGGTATTGTATTTAGATATGGTATTCTAACTACCGAATTTATAATGACGTCGTTTGGATTGTGGTGTGTGATTTTACCAATGTCAGTACTCAGAATGCGGTATTCCGCCTCCTTTGTATTCCGCGGCCCTCCCAAAGTACGCCAATATTGGCGATCTTTGCAATCACAGCGGACGGTTGCGCGGCTTCTGCCTCCCCTCTCGCCCCCGATACATCCGTCTTTCCCGGTTCCCCTCTTTCCCGTGACCATCGTCTCCTCCTGCAATCTGTCTTCCCCCGTCTCCCTCGTTTGCCACCAGTGATCCTCACTGCCCATCTCTCCATTATCTCTGTAACTCAGTCCGGCGCCGTACTAGTTCGTCGGCGGAGAAGCTCACCGTCTCCCTTTTGCCGCCGGACCACAATTTTGTGCCTCCCGTCGTCCTCATTGCCGTTCTCATCCAAGTCGTCCTTTCCCAACAGGAAGCTTGCTCTCCTGGACCACTCCACGAGCTGGAACGGGCCATATCCACAATGGAGGATCGTGTTGGTTGGGTGATCCAGGCCCTGCCGCAATGGCTTAGCATTCCCGCTGCCGTCTTCCATGATGATCAGATTGCCGAATTTGCCAATAGCATGAGAAGAGCACCACCGGCAGAGACATTTCTTTCAGTTGACCACGCATGGTTGGGGATGGAGTATGGTACAGGGCGGTGGCCCATCCATTGTGATGGATGTAATTACTGCACTTCTAAATCTGTGGTCATCCAGACACAGTAATTAATAATTGCAGAATTTGTTAATCAGGTAATTGAAATCCCAATACTTGTTAAATGTTGCAGTATTCACAAATGGGTTACCCAAACGGCCCCTAATATTTAATTCAGGGATTGTAGTTTGCTTTTAGATGTCACATGTTGAAAAGCTATGATTACCTCATGATAGTAATTGCCAAATCTTTGGGCACTCATTGTGATTTGTGAGACTCTAAGGGCACGTTTGGTTTATTGGATCTGGACGGATTATATCGTATTCTTTACTCCAGCAGTAGAAATATAAGGTTTGTTTAGCTGGAGTTAGAAAAGTATGGAATCCTGCATATTTTGACCACATAGGAAGTGATGGATTCTTGTTTACACCTCAAAAGTGGCGGACGCCGCCGTCCAGCTGTTTACCCGTCACGCCTTTTGCGCTGGCTGCTATCCTGATCGAAAGGTAACCGACAGATCTACTTTTTTTCCCCTGTCAATACCTGCAGCTGGCCATTTCACGATCACGCAAAGAGCTGTTAAAACTGCCTACGATTCATTTATGTATGCTTCAGCCAGTTTATTGCCGGTCGTCCGTGGTCATTCAGTCCGTGAATGCACAACCAAACAAATAGTATTAGTTTACAGCATTTGATAAAACCAAGAGTTCTTAAAACCTGGATGACCAAAGTACTGGATTCTCTATAATCCAGATGAGTACATCAAACCAAACGTCCCCTAAATGGTTTCATTCCTTGGATTCTAACTTGTTATCTGAGCCCACGAAGACACTCCTGATAGAGAGTGGGAATCAAAGGTAAGATCCCCGAGGCAATGAGCTTGCTGACAAAAGTAATACTCATATCACAATTATTGACAGTCTCATAGAACCCATAAAATTGTTAATGCTCTCTGGGTAAAGCTTCTAGGCTGGCTGTTTGATAAGGATTGATACTGATATAATTTTAATGTCAAAGAGATCTTAATCCAATTCTATTTCCTACTTTTATTGCTAAGTAAAATAATTCATTAAACTGTATATTAATGAAGTTGAAAATTTATTTCAGAAATAGTTTAATGTAAAAAATGGTAATCGTGTTACTCATAGTCTAAATCAACTCTTTTCCTTTGCAGTTTCATCCCCCAATCAACAGGAGTTGCTGGATACACCAGTGCCATACCAACAAGCATGAGATAAGAGCAATACAACTGGCCCTATGCTATGATTTTGGAAATTAATGAATCTTTTAAGGTCTATAGCTTCACCATGTAGGGAGGAAAGAAGCCTTTGATAATGTGACTACTGGATGACAAATATCAACATATCATACATAAGGAACCCATTTTAGATGAAACAGAAATTCTGGCTATATATCAGATACTAAACTTAGAGCTGCCTCTATACTTAGAGCCAGCTTCCAAGTCAATATTTTGGTTGGTTTCAATCTTTTATGTATGGGTGTACTTTTGGATTAGGTTGTACCTCAAGCTCGTTCCTTACCGTGCATCACGTTCAACACTAAGGGCCTGTTTGGTAGGGTGTAGCTCGACGACAAAGTGCGTGTTTGATGTACATTTTTACATTGCGAACTCACATAATTACACCCTACTACACCCAACCAAACTAGCCCTAACTGTATGAACTGCAAGTCCTTTAAGCATTCAAATGATCATTGGGTCATCTTTCCATGACCATGGTGGCTCAGATAGCTCAAGAAACACCGGCTGAGAGTATGTAGCCATTACTTTTTGGTTTTTTACATTTTTCCTGTATTAGGAACTTTTTTACTTTCCCAAAATATATTAAGTTTTAATGAAGGAAAAGAAAAAAGCAACATGACAATAGCAATTGTCTGCTCATGTCCTGCACCAGTCAAGTCTTCCTTAAGTGTGATCTGTGCCTAAATATAAGCACAAATTGACCTCATCAAGAAGTGAGAAGCACGTAGAATTACTACTGTTTGTTTTTTCTCTCTCACAGCAATGGTTTGGTGCCTTGTCCTCTTGTGCCAGCATGAGCCCTGGTATTGGGTGTCTGGGACTTTTCAAGTGCATCAGCACGTCTGGTTGGAGGTGCTCAACTGCTACATCAGTTGTTGGGTGTATGCAGCCAAAATGCAGGAGACCAACTAATAACACCTAAACCAGGGAGCTCAGTTGCTAGTAAGCAGCCTAGTCCTAGTGGTGGCCTTCAGCAACGGGACATTTGAGTCATTTAGTATAAGTCACATTGCATAGACATCTCTCTGACACAGACCATCTTAGGGTGATGCCCCTGAAGAGCTGTATCACTTATTGGACGTCTTGAAGAAAACAGGAAAATTTACAGAAAAATAGACCAGCATAAAGAAATTTGAAAAGAAGGGTTGTGACTTGGTATGGTCACAATATACTCCAATTTTTTGAAAAAAGTCGCATTTCAAATGCAAATTTTTCCCTAAACGTATGAAACGGCCAAATAATTCATAATTGCTGAATACTACGTTTATTCCTGTATTATTCGTCAATTATTCACATATATATGTTTTCCCGTTTGAGACGTCCTTTTCACTATATTGTTTAAGACTCTTAAGTAACTTAGTTTGACAGCATATACATGTGTCTGCACATGTAAGCACATATATGTGTGTGCATCAAGGACCGAGGTATCCAATTTCCATGCCGTTTCACCAGTGTGAAGATCGAAATTCATCCAAATTTCAACAAAAGTTTCTGTAAATACAATTGTGCCTGTTTTAACGCCAAAATGAACAGATTAAGCCATGAAAATTACAGGTGTCATCTCTACACCAAAATGCATCATTCTATGCAATTAAATTTAATATGGGGGTAGGTGGGGGTCCCTTCATGTGGGAGGTAGGGAAACGTTCATGTTTCCTGTGAAAATTCAAAATTTCGTTAAATTCGACATAGCGGTAGAGTCACAAAGTTTCATAGCAGATGTTGCCGAAATAGAAATTTCGACAAAATTTCAACGATTTCAAAGAAACTTGAATCCTTGGTGTATGTAATGTATATGTATATTTTTGTAATAGTTATAGATATATGTATGCATTATGTATGTATATATATATATATATATATATATATATATATATATATATGTGTGTGTGTGTGCAAAACATATGGAATTAAGAGAGGCCTTTGTAGTCTCTGTCAAGTTCCCAATAGATACTGTCCTAGTAATCACACACTACTGCCTGAAGTTAACACCTCAGCTCAGTGTCCCAACATACTGAAAATTATACTAGACACACACCTAATTATTAAGTAGCCTAAAATGCTCCTACTAATAACTTTTTTCGAGCCAAGCCCAGCCAGTTGCTGCCACCCTCGTCTACCTCCCGCCCACTGCCCTTCCATTGCAATCACCACTAGTAGTGTCAACTGCCATCCCCATAGTTATTACTCCAGAATTTTCTCTTTTCTCCCATTTCTCTTCCTTTCATGTTCCCTTTCATTCCCATGTGGGCAAAATGCAGCCGGAACCACCCAATCCCATCAATGAGATTTGGGCAATTGGTCAAATGAAAACTCACTAAACACTCAATTGGACTAATAAGACCTAGGCTGCTAATTCGTTAGCCCTTTAATCTAATCAACAGGGAAAATAACACAAATGTTTCCAGGTTATATCAAGCTTCCTTCTTCAGCGTGCTTGCTTTATTGTGGATCTCCCACCGTTGTGGTTGCATGTTTATCCTCGTTTCCACTATGGATTGGATGATTCTATCCATGAGCCATCCAAGATCAAGATCGTATTCTCCATAGTCCTTTGTATAAAACTTTATACAACATGCATAGGGAAACTTATTATAGAACCGCATTGCCAGTTCAAGAACGATTTTCTTTAGGGTAGAAAACTTAGTAACCACAATCCTCAAGCTCTATTTTTCTGAATGACAGTAAAATTCAAGCTTACTATATTTAGAAGCATCAGACAAAGCAAGGAACCTCAAAAGTAAAAAGACATAATTTACAAGCCTTGGACCTGATTTTTAATTATTGTGGCCACTAGAAGCTCTGTTTCTTGGTCTTCTCGATCCGCTAGCATTGTGGCATGAGCTGCAGCAGACCCAAAAGCAGTAGCAATTGCGGCTCGCAGTTTAAATGTTAGATGAAGAAAACTTTTCTCAGATCCAAGCTCTGGCATATCTACACATGATATTTGTGTCTTGATAAATAATAAGTGAGAGAGTAACTCAAGTTTAAAATTGGAAGAAAACTTCTCAGAGAGCACAATCACAAACAATTATTATTTATATCAAACGATACACTTCCAACTTGCACATCTCATGTAATACGTTTTCAAATTATTTCCAATTAGCAGCTTCTTCGCCTGGAAATTTAAAAATATTGAGAAAATAAGCAAATTTGCTTATTGAACAAACTTTTCAGAAAATTATTGAGAGGTGTGCACTCAAAATACAGGCTGAAATAGTCAAGATCCAGCAAGAGGTAAGTATCAAACTCTTTCTTGAACTTCATTTATCTACAGCTGCCACCATCAAAACCATCTACGATGAGAAAGAAAAGGAAACGAAAACAAGAGCAGACGAGATCAATTCATCCATGTATTGACCAATGCAGAAGTAGGAATGATGGGGATTCAATGAAGAGTGGCAACACATTGAACATAGGTGAAACCTAAGTACCTTGGTTTGAGGTATAGTAAAAACTCAATCAGCAGAGCATACAGGGAGGTATGCTAAACAGGTGGTGGGTTCAAAGAGAGAAAAAGGTGTAGCTTGAATGTGTATTACTATTACCCCTCCCCCGCGTACAAGATCCCACTGAGTCAAAGGGCACATCTATGTTTATCCCACAATTGAAGATGCCAAATAAGAAATTCCATATAGCATCTTTGGAGCCCTATAGTTGCTTGTCATCCTAAAGGTGATTTTCAATATATCTCTTAATGAAGCAACTTAAGCTAATGATCTGAAATGAATCATTGTCGCGACAGAGCCCTCCAACATCCAACTATTTTCATACAGATATCTTAGGGAGAGAGCATGGCTCAAGCAGAACTACAATTGGAATCACAATTACATTTTCTGTTTGTGGGATTCCAAGCATATAAAATATACACAACATAAATGTAAATGAGGACTTCATATATTATAAAAACCCAGAAGTACCAGCTACTTTTGAAAGCTCCTCAATAATGGCATTGTTAGCATCATGTTGGCCACTGCAAACAGCAAGAACAATAAGAAGACAGGCATCATTGCCAAAACATTTGTTATAAGTGAATGTGAAGTTATGGTTGTTCGAACTAACCTTTCTGACAAGACTTTCTTATTAAAGAAAATCAAATTGCTTATAGCATCATTATCTCCATAATTCAATGCCTTTCTTGCATAAGGATTCTCATGGCATAGTGCTGTAAGAGTAGCATCAGCTGCTGCAGCTTCGACATGAGGCCCAGCAACTTTTGAAATGAGAGCTACCTAACAAGGACACATTTATAACTTAGTATGAGTAACATAATACTTTCTGAAATAGTAAATCACAGCTTTCAGGAGATAAGTAATTTCAGATATAAGAGCTAACCAACAAGATGCAGTGAAGTAAAGTAAATTTCTGCTTTCAGGAGATCAGAAATTTCAGATATAAGAGCTCACGAACAAGATGCAGTAACATCTGAGTATGACAAAAGCCAGTCAAACTAAAAGAATCACCTGATGCATTAGTGACTCACTGATTTCAGGACATGAAAGAAAGCGCCTTTGCTTCAGAGGAGGTTCAAAACTACCGTTTTCAGTCAGCTCTTGATGTTCAACGCCATTACTAAAATGTTGATGCTCTTTCTCTGCCTCATTATCCAACTTGTTCAAGGAGTTAGGAGTGGATTCAATGGTTTTATAATGATTCGAGATTCTGTTGTCGCACTTTCCAACAGATCCTAATACGTGTTCACCAAAAGGCAGTTGAATGAGCCTCGTGATACAGTCAGGTTTACTCCTTCTAGCTTGATCTGAAATGAGAGCCCAATCATTTCTCTTTGCTATAATAGCCTCCAACAAATGAAGGGTTTCTGGATCTGTCCACTTCTGGTTGTCCAGATTGTCAGTGTCATTTGAACTGCTTCTGAAAGTAAAGTCATCTTTAGTATTAATACCTCCTTCATTTTCATTCTTGAAACATTTTATACACATTGTGAAAGCACCCTGCATAGAAAACCGCATGAAAACTTGTAAAGTACCAGGTATAAAACATTTAAAACTGATTGAATTACAGAACCAGCACAGTTTCCGCATGTCAAGACGTCCAATCATATATCATTTGAGAATCATGTTACAGATTTGCAGCAGCAACAAAAAAAAGGGAATGGATTGGAAGGGATATGAGGAGGAAGGATGAGAGAGAGAGAGAGGATCAAGGAGAAGAGGGTGAAGCGAGAGAGAAATTAAAAAAAAATCATAAAACAAATTTCAGATCTAAACATAAGTACATTTGTTAACATCATGTATATTTCTCAATATGCTGACACTATAAACACAATAGTTCAAAAATAAGAGAAACAAAGGGCAATATGGAAAATTTGAGAAATGTAAAACTCAACAAAAAGCCCATCAAGTCATCGACTATGATAAAAGTCATATGATTCACTAGTAAGTGTAACAACCAAGTTATAACTAACAAAATAACAAGTCTTAAACTGAAAGTATCATAGAATCATTCAACGTAGGCTAATAGCCCCAAGCATTACATCTCATATAAATTGAAAAATCATAATTCATTCAAATAGAACCAAGGATTGAAATTTCTACAAATCGCCAAGCTTCCACAAATTTTCCATTTCACTGGGAGCAGCGTAGAAATGGTTGATTTGTCAACATGCTGGGGCTTCCATGCAAATTTTGGTTTGTCCATCAACAAGCTGACCAAAGAAATAGAAGCTTTGTTGAAATTAGTGTATCATCAACAGCTTATGAAATTGGTGAGAAACCTAGTCGTTGTAACCTACAATTGATTCAGGCTTCATTCAGTGAGATAGATGGCTGTTTATCCCATGTGAGTAGTTATCCTATAGTAATAGTCGGTTGACTGTGTTTTAATGGGAGTAACACTCCTACAATGTCATGATGGATTTCCATAATATGCATTTGAGTTTCCACAAATTCTATATTGTTGAGATTTCTGTTGAAACTTCCATTCCCATGTAAGGCTAAACCAGTATGGCAAATCCTTGCATAAAGCCCAAGATATAGTCTAAGCAAAACTCAGTTCTCGTTTTCTGGAACGTGGCCTCAGCGAAAGTACGCATCATCTCGAGGATAACCAAGTTTTCATCTTGTTCATCTTCACCTCCATCATCACCCTCCACAATGTCATCTCCATAGTCAATGTCCTCTACATCAAAAACTTGATCATCCAATACCATGATAGAATGTGGACTTCATCATCATCATCATCATCTAAGCCTCAATCTCAACCATGTCGGAGTCGGCTACATGGATCCTTCTTTTCAAATCAGCTCTGTTATGGACTATACTCTGATCAAGACGTAAAGATTCAAAATCTCTCTTTATAAGGTCTTCGCAAGTTAATTTAGGTTTGCCTCTGCTTCTTTTAGATGTGCTTGACTCAGTAACCTTGCTTCGAATAGGTGCATTTGTCGGTCTATGCTACACATGTCCATACCATCTTATTCGGCCTTCACGGAACTTGTCCTCGATGCTCACCACCCCCATTTTGTTCCTGATATATTCATTCCTCAAACGATCTTTTCTTGTCTTCCCAAACATCCATCTCAGCATACGCATTTCGGCCACATTCATCTTGTTGAGACCTTGTAGCTTCACTGCCCAACATTCACTCCCATATAGCATGGTTAGCCATGTAGCTGTTGCATAAAATTTGTTTTTTAATCTGAGAGGGATCTTTTGGTCCATGCTACTCTAGTTGCACTCCTCTACTTCAACCATCATGTTGTGATCTTGTGACAAACATCATCTTGAACCTCACCCTCCCTTTCAATATTGAATGTGGACTTATTACTTTGAAAAATCAAATGATAACTACAAATGATTAAGACCTTCTATTCCTTTTATATTAAGGCCTTGCTTCTCGTCAAATTTATTTTGATCCAACCTCATCTTCCACCCAATCAACAGCCATCTTGGTTGATTTTGTCATTAGGGTCAAAAATTGTTGCTTGGGAGTTTCCTATGCATAACATAATAGTATTCAAATGGGTGTTTTAAGTCATTGAAGTGTGCACTCATTTATATCAAAATATTAACATATAAGCCTCGACCTCGAGACATATGGAACGTACAGAACATCATTCAGGCTTTAATGAGCCAAATCTATTTCTAGTTTTCTACCCTACAAATTGGATGCCTCAAATGCATTCCAATTCATCTCACAATCACATGAATTTCAAGTTTGGCTATGAACACGGATCAAGGAAGAAAATGTCCAATTTGGATGCCATTTGGGTGGACACAGAGACAAAAAGTTATATGAATTTTGACGAGAATTTAAACGGAATTTTGACTGGAATTTCGAGGAGGAGGCTACCAATTAGCGCGCTTTATTAAACAAAGAGGATAAGTGGCAACATGCCACGACTAAAGGAAATCCACTCCAGCCTAATAACCCAGCCAATTGTTGGATAGTCTAATTGAGTCAGCTGTATGTACTAGTTTTAGCACAATATAGCTAGTCTTAAGGCAACCATATTGATCTTGTTTTCGATTCCAAGTCCAAGTCGACAAATCCAGTCAGATGCAGTCTTGACAAAAGCTTGAATGCTTGTACACTAACAATAGCACCATCTTCTCTGTATCTACATGTTGCATGTTATTTATTTCAGATGGATTTGAGTCGAACACTAAATGAAAATTTGTAATATCCTTGAAATTTTAACCATATAATTGCCCAAAAAATAGGATGGTCATCGTCTTCACATATGGATAGTTTTCTACTAGGTCTGGCTATTTTTTTCACTTATGCCACCAAACACTTATAAGGTAAGGAACATGTAAGGGTTGTGCAATACTACGATTTGTTGACGCATAAGGACTAACATTACTTTGAAGTTTGAACATGCAAAGAAGGGATTCAGAGACAATAGTGAGATTCATGATTGACTTAGTAATAGCAGATATGCCTAATTACATTTACACATTGATATGGAAAGAGGCCAGCAACATTGCATGCACAGGAAACTCATAGGGGAAATGGTAGCCAGATGTGGTGTGTTTGTGATGACCTAGGCGCTGGTGGTGGGTTCACCTTGGAGGTGGATTAATGATCTTTAGATGGCATTAGGAGCATGGAGAAATGAGTGAGACATTGTATTTGAAAACGACTCATCGGATCAACACCATGGTCGCTTCAAATTAGCTGAGGCGCTCATATGAGAAGATCTACAAAAAGGGCCGACATTTTGCCCACTTTGCCCACTGAATCGGCCGTTTGAGACCACTTGTTAGGCGTCGACCTCAGACCGCCTAAGTGAAACACACCTTCTTAAACTTTGACCAATGTTATTATACATATTTAGTGACTTGCCTTGTGCATAATCTAGTAATTAGTATAAAACATTAGCTTTAAGTTGGTCAGTTTATATATTTACGACAATGGATTTAGTCTTGTATTGCTATATAATTATTTGTACCAAAATGCCAGTAATATATTGATGTATTGTTAACTATATAATATATTATTTATGTATTGTTTTTTTAATCTACAAGTATTATTTAGTGATTGTTAATAATTAGTTATTGTTACTAAGCATTATTATTGTTGACATGTAATGATTAACTTACTAGTTACTAGATAGTACATACCAAGTTATATGACTTACTACACATATTACTATAATAGTATACTTACTACGATTATAATCTACAAGCTACCAAGAGTGTACTTGTTATAACCTCATTTTTCTAAATAATGTAATGAGATGTATAATTCTCTTTTAATGATAAATGAAATAATCGGTTGATTTATTTGTTTGAATTGATGGATTTCGTGTACAATGGCCTTGATTGTTTGTTAATGGGCTTAGTTGGCCATCGAGCCCAATTGAAAAGGAAAGAGAATTAAAAAGAGAAAGGATTTATCCAATAAAAGGAGAAGTATAAAAAAAGGATAAATATAAATGGAAAAGGCAAAAGGATATTTCCCAATGGGAGATTTCGTACCTTTAGGGTTCCTTGAGGACCAAGGGACTCGAGATAATCAGATAATGGCAAAGGAAAAATAAATATTAATTAAAATTGGTTTAATTAATGGATAACTTGGATGTGAAGGAAACACTCTCATCCGTTGGAAATTGACTTTCAAATTTAATACTCGGATAGATAATGCCAAGATGGAGTTTCCTCTAAATTTTGAGAGAAAAATATTAATCGAGGAGAGAGAAACGAATTTTCCCATTTATCTTGTTAAAATACCTTTTTAAATCAATTTTAAGATAATTAGATTTCGGGGAGCAATATCGGCCGTTGGATTACCCGCGTGGTCCAAGGGACCACGGATCCAAGGGTAGTCGTCCATCGTCTACCCCGAATCACAGAATTAGGGGAGAATCGGGAATTTGATTTCCTAGAGATTGGGATGATAATTCAAAGATTTAACAAGACCATCGACTTCGGGAGATTGTTCTGAAGCATCTAGACCCTAACTTTGAGGGTTATCGCCGACGAGGGAAGAAACCCCCAAACCGCCGAACTCCCAGACCCGACCCTATATATGGGGGGGGGTATTCAAGGGCATCAGCAGACCTAAATCTTACCCCAACCGCTGCGGAGGGCGACGACGAGTCGAACGACGACCTCAATTGCAAGTTTGATCCTAACCTGCCCCCTCTGCAACCCACCGACCTCGTCGGAGCTCCGACGACTCGTTCAAGGTGAAGGTCAAGTCCGATCGAGCAATTGAGCGGCTCGTTGAGTTCGGGCGGCAGCGGCGGAGCTTCAAAGTACCTTCGTTCTGTTGCTAGTGGCCTGGAGCTCAGAGTTAACCGCGGAGTTGACCACGACCACGGTGCGCGAGCGGAGGAAGACGACGACCGACGATCGTTCGATCGCGGTCCAGCGTGATCCCAGGAGGAGATCCAACAATCCAGAACGAGAGCGGCTATTTTAGGCGCGTGCGACGAGAAGCGTTCGATCCAGGGAGCGGATCACCGGTCCACTGATCTGACGGCTGGTGTCTTTCCGGTAATTCCCCTCTCTGCTCAATTAATACTGAAAAAGGGTTTTTCCTTGCTAAAATTGTAGAAATTAATAGAGAACTAAGATGAATAAACTTTATACATGAAAGTTGATCAGAAAAATACAAGGAATAAGATAAAAATAGCTTGAAGGCCTGAATCCGTATCTTTTTGCAAAAGTATATTATTTTGATGAAAAAGGTATTAAAATTAGGTTAGAAACCCTAATTGATGGTAATAGATAATTTTATGAGTAGTAATAGGTTAATTCGAGTATTATTAACTTGTTATATGATAATGTTGAATCTTAACCTGATTTAGATGATTAATTGCATGACTTAGGGTTTTAAACCTAATTCAGTGGATAATATATGTAGAAACCCTAAAAGTGGATTAAAGAAGAGAAAATCCAAAAATATGAGAATATTTGGTTAAAAGATGATCTTAGGATCTTTTATGAGAAGTAGATGAGAAAACTAGGGTTTGTGAGTAATTTTGTATAATTAGGGTTTAAGGGTGTTAAAAGTACGACAAAACCCTAATTGCATACGAAACCCTAAAAGAGGTAGAAAACCTAAAAAGGGATAGAAACCCTAAGAAGCAAGAAGGTTTGGGTAAATATTAATAAAAAGGAAATTGTATGTTATTTCAGGAATCTTGCTTGCTTGCTTGGATTAGATTTCTTTTCTTATTGGTTGATTCTATCTCAAAGATCTGCAAAACATGTATGTGGTTATTTATAGTTAACCGCTTTAGTTTCACTAAGGTTTTCCGAATGTTTGATCGCATTGAATGCAACCTATCTGTTAGGATGTTCATATGTGCAAATTATAAAGACACTATGATTATCACAATTATGATATAGTGTGTATTCTCACACCTACATGCCACCCTGATGTAAGATGCAATGAGGTCAAGCCCAAGAGGGAAGACCCATGGGCACCATGAGTGGTGACCCCAGGCACCAAGCTCATGATAGAGAAGGTGGCCTATATTGCGTGACTAATGGGCACCATGAGAGGTGACACCAATCACCAAGCTCAGGATGAAGGTGGCCTTAAGTCAGTGGCAAAAGAGAAACCCTAAAGAGGGCTGAGTTGTACGGGCGGGCGCCTAGGCGCACCCAGGCGGCCCAAGGCTTGCCCATATCCAGGCACCCAGGATTTCTACTGAGACCAGGCAGTCTAGGCGTTCAGGCGGCCGACTAGGCGGGCCAGGCGGTCGCCCAAGCGTGCGGCCCAATTCTGCTGATAAAAAAAAGGCTTCAAGCCCAACAAAAAAAGATAATTAAATTGTAAACTGAAAAGGAAAACTGATTACAAATTGTTCGTGTGCTTCGTATTAGTCATCCAGTGATATTAATTTGGGGATTCATCATTTAATGTAGTGATTTAGAAAATAATAAATCCTCTACTGATTTGTATGTAATTATTTATTGGTTTGTATTAGTGATCCACTTATATGACCTTTAGGATTTGTATCTCCTTATTACTGATTTAGCAAATATTTAATCATGTAATCACTACTCAATTATATTTATTGATCGACTGATTTATATACGTTGGTTTACTGATTTAGGAAATATTTAATCATGTACTCATTACTCAATTATTTTTATTGATTAACCGATTTATAATTATATACATGTCGGTTTACTGATTTGTATGTATTTATGTATTCCTTTGCATTAGTGGTTGACTGTTATGAAATATTTAATCATGTACTCAATTATTTTTATTGAACAACTGATTTATATACATTGGTTTACTGATTTAGGAAATATTTAATTATGTACTCAATTATTTTTATTGATCAACTGATTTATAATTATATACATCTTGGTTTACTGATTTTTTATGTATTTATGTATTCCTTTGCATTAGTGGTTGACTATTATGAAATTAGGGATTTGTATCTCCTTGTTTACTGATTTAGGAAATATTTAATCATCTACTCAATTATTTTTATTGATCAACTGATTTATATACATTGGTTTACTGATATAGGAAATATTTAACAATGTACTCAATTATTTTTATTAATCAACGGATTTGTATCACCTTATTTACTGATTTAAGAAATATTTAATCAGTGACTCAATTATTTTTTTAATCATGTACCAATTTTCTTAATCATGTACCATATTATATTTATAGATGAACTGATTTAAATATATTATTATACTGATTTGTATGTATTTATCTCTTGGTTTGCATTAGGGATCGAGTTATAAGAATTTTAGGATTGGCATGTCCTTATTATCTTATTTAGCAAATATTTAATCATCTACAAAATTATATTTATTTGTGAACTGATTTGTATTTATTATTTTACTGATTTGAATGTATTTATGTATTGGTTTGCATTAGTGGTCGACTTATATAAATTTAGGATTGGAATATCCTTATTATCTTATTTAGCAAATATTTAATCATCTACAAAATTATATTTAATGCATATCTAATGCTTTTGTTGCTTTCTTCCACTGTTGGTAATTTGGTAGCACATTGATTGCATATTTATCATGTATATTTATATGTGTAAGGCTGGTATTTTTTTAGAAATTTTACATATATTTGATAAAATAAAAATCTATCAAAACGCTTGGAAACGCATGGGCGTCCGCCTGGGCGCCTAGGCTGTCTGGGTGCCCCCCTGGAATGCCTGGACGCCTAGCCGCCTATACAACCATAAAAGAGGGTATTCCAGGGTTAGGGCAAAAGCGGTGGAGTTTGACACATTGAAAATGTAAATTGAATTGTTAATTAACTTGATTGTGATAATTAGGTTGTTAGCCCTATGTGTGAAATTTTGATTGTCCCCACATACCGGCATATTCATATATGCTGACCGACGTTTTGATTGTCGGCGTTTTAGGTACAACATTGAAAAGGACAAACAGTAAAGTGACATATTGTGAAAATAAGAATTAAAGTGCGAGGAGGATTAGTTAGAATAGATTCCAGTTGTGGATAGAAGTTAGATATCCAAGTTTTTAAAAGGTATGCAAAGTTTTATTTTATTCCAGCCTTTCAGTATAGTTTGGTAGAATTTTATAATTATTATTGATTATTTTTCGAACCTTTGATCCGGTTAATTGGGATAACGGCTCTGACCTCTTGGTCTCCCTTAATTGGGGGTTACTGGGAGGCGGGGTCGTTACAGTACTAGTATTATGTGTTTGTATTCTACTAGTCATCACCTTTTTATATTGAGGCTTAGACAATGCACTGTTTATATTCGACTAATAGATTAGTCCAAAATACATGCTAGTGGTGTTGAGATTATTGTTTTGAGATTTTGATAAATAACAATATGGGTCCCAACTATAGATCGGTTCAAGTGTGATGTTAATTTCATATGAAACACCAGACTTCATTTTACATGCTAATAGATGTGTAGACTGTATAAAAGTTCAAGATACATAAATTTTATACAAAAATTCAGTTACCTGCATTTCAATAAATACATCGATTAAGCACCACTTGATTGGCCGTTTTCATAAAAGTGTTCGCTTAAGCGCCTGCCTTGCGTATGGTTCCATCCGCTTGCTTCATGCTTTTTAAGACATTGAGTGAGATAGACTACCTATTAAACCTTGTTTGGTGACAAAGTCTAGATTTTTCAATTTTTGGCTTGCTTGAAGAAAGTCCAAGTTCGAGAAAATCAAGATAATCAGAGGAAGAAGAAATCAACAAAATTTTGGTCATAGTTCAGGATAAATTTGAGAATAAGTCGACATGTACAAGCTATAGTTGTTGAGACGGCTAGGCGGTAGCGTTTCTTAGGGGGCACTTAAGTCGACATGTACAAGCTATAGTTGTGAGACGGCTAGGCGGTAGCGTTTCTTAGGGGGCACCTAGGCAATGTCGATTGGGCTCTTAGAGGTTGTGGTGCAGCCCCTAGGCATTTTCAAGTCTTTTACCTTTTTTTAATAGTGTTGAGATTCCGATATTTACATTCATTATTTCACATGTAATTATGTAATAATGACATTAGTACATGGTATTACATAATATTCAGGCTAAATAACACCTAACATGACCTAAACTAAACCAGTGTTCAGGAAATCGGCCGATTAGGCCGAATAATCGATTTTGGGGGTCTACCGCTCCGAATATGAATAATCGGCCTATAATCGGTCCAGGACCGATTAATCGGCCGATCGGGAGAATAATCGGCCGATTAATCGGCGATTTTCAAAATCAAATGCTAGTAATAAATTTTTTTTACATATTTGGTCTTCTCCTCATGTTTTCTCAATAAGTTTATAGTTAGTGTTTATTGAACTAATCCTTACTGTTGACGTTTTCTTCTCTAATTTCATCAATGTTTCTAATTACTTCTTAATGCAATATTAGTCTATGACTTATCAATGTTTCTAATTACTTATCAATGTTTTTTCTCTAATTTCATCAATGTTTCAAGTTACTTATTAATGCAATATTAGTCTTATCACTTATCAATGTTTCTAATTAATTATTAAAGCAATATTAGTCTATGACTTATCAATGTTTCTAATTACTTATTAATGCAATATTAGTCTATTACTTATCAATGTTTCTAATTACTTATTAATGTGATATTAGTCTATGACTTATCAATGTTTGTAATTACTTATCAAAGTTTTCTTCTCTAATTTCATCAATGTTTCTAACTACTTATGAATGCAATATTAGTCTATTACTTATAAATGTTTCTAATTACTTATCATTGTCATTATTATATGGTCAATATATAATTTATATATCTTTATGGTTAATATTAAAAAAAATCAAAACCGATTAAAACCGAATATTCTCCCGCTTATACTCTCGCATACCGTATATACTCTATTCGGTACCCTCTCCGCCCGTACACCGATTACCGCATTTCAGAACACTGAACTAAACCTGATTGCCATAATCTGAACTAACTTGATCTAAATGTGATCTATTTGACCTAGTTTGCCCTAATTTGGTTGAAATCTGACCTAATTTTGTATAATATGACCTAAGCACCCCTAACATCCCCAAATTTTCCCAATATTGACCTGAAGGAGACCTAATTTGGCCAAATAAGACCCAATCTCCTCAAATCAGACATGTTTCCCCCAAATAAAACTTATTTTCCCCAAACCTAATCTGCTCAAATTTGACAAGATTTGGCCTAAAACAAACTTGATTGCGTGTAACATGACCTAATCAGACCTATTCTCCCCAAATTTCCCCTATATTGACCTAAATGAGACCTAATTTGGCCAAATCAGACCAAATCTACCCAAATCAAACTTTTTCCCTGTAATCATACTTGTTTTCCCCATATCAGACCTAATCTGTCCAAATTTGACATGATTTGGCCTAATTCAAACCTAGTTTCGCATTACATGGCCTAATAAACCTAACTACCCCACTTTTGCCCTATGTTGAGCGAAATGAGACCTAATATGGCTAAATCAGACGTAATTTCCCCAAATCGGACTAGTTTCCCCCAAATCAGGCTAATTTACCTCAGTTTTGACTTGGTTTGGGCTAAATCAGACTCCTTTGACCAAATCTAGACCTAACATATGCTAAAATAGCCTTTAAATAGTTTAATTGGGGCCTAAAAGGCCTTCAGCGGTCACGTAAGTTGCCTCAGGGGTTAGGTATGTAGTTTAAGGCACCATGTAGAGTGCCTAGGCGGCACCTAGACTAGCGTCTTAACAGCTAAGGCACAAACATTACATGTATATATGTATGCATCTGTGTGTGTGTATGTATGTATAAATGTATTCTACAATATACATGCATATATATACATGTATATATATGCACAACGCGCATACACACACAGACATATTTATGATATATATGTATGCACATACATATTATCGAAACAAAGAGAAGGTTCCTTCTCTCTCTCTCCGCCCCGGGCAGTAGAGCCAAGATGCTCCCCATATGGGTAAATCAATCTTAGTCCCCAGTTGGGATTCAAACCTGGGACGCGTCATGAGGCGCCACCGGACCCAACCATTTGAGCTAGCGACCGCTTGGTAATATGCAAATGTGTGTTTGTAATATTAGCTATAAGCAAAATTGTGTGTATTTAATATGCAAGATCCTATCGAATATGATATATATGCACATACATATCGAGATGAGAATGTGTGTGCATAACATGGAAGATCCTAAATATGGAAGAGACTATTGTTTCGCAAGATTGAGAGGAGAGTGAAACTGTATAGTGTTGGAGAGGGACAGTGGTCTACGTGTTGTTGGTTTGATTTAGGACACCATCATAAGAGGGTCACTAAATGTTTATAAAAAAAACTTAACATTGACTTCAACTTGAGAAATTGTTTATATAAAAAATCTTGACAACAGACAAATAATGAAAGTTCATGAAAAACATGAAAAGTCATTAAAATCATAAAAAGTCGGGAGAAGTCCCCGACCTACACATTATTCAGGGAGAATATTAAGGTAACCAAAAAATCTGAAACAATGAAAGATTTTCAAACAAATAAAAATTCATTATATTTTTTACAAGGGTTTAAAGCATATGTACATGGCATTGAATAAGTGAGGTGGCAATGCTAAGGTCAATGGCAGAATCAAGGTCGATGGCATTATAAAATTATTAGAAATAGCCAAGTAGCCTATGTTGAGAAAAGATCATATTGCTAACAAGTAACATTCATAACTAGAGGAAGCATGTCCTAGAGGGTGTGCAATCCTTAGAGATGGCAGAAAACTATTTTGAAACAACACATTGTTGATTTTTTTTTCTTTAAACAACAAATGAAAAGCAAGAAAAAAGATTTGCTAAAAGACGGTGACATACAGGAGGTGTCTACAAAGTACAAAAGGATGTGAGAGAGGATTATTCAGGGCAAAGCATTTCTATCAATATTTATATAGAAACATAGTCTCAAAACAACCTAGGTGATGCGGGACATGACCCACCTCTGCATACCTACGAGCAAACGTCGGAGCACTGTTAGCCGCACCACTACTTGTTAGGAGTTTAATGTAGTTTATGTGGCTTTATTAAGTTATTGTCCTTGCCTTGGGCTCTCTTGTATATCCATGGGTTTAGTCCCACATGGGCTACGGTAAAACTTGCTTTTATTTGCAGACCTATATATAGGTTGCATTATGGTCTAGTTAAGACGTCTCGTGATTATAAATAAATACCATCATTTATTTTATTGTTATTAGCTGGTATTATTTTAATTACTAGTCTCCCATTAAGTGGTACCAAAACCAAACCCTAAACTATTAGGGTTAGGTCATGCCCTATACCCGTCCTGACGGTTGCCATCCATCATCCTCATGCAGGAGCTTCCCTTCATCCCAACACCGTAAACATCTTGTCTCCCCCTGATGCCTCACCGCCCCCTATACCTGCCTATCCTCCATAAGCCCAGCATCCTTTCTTTTCTTTTTCTTTTTTTCCCCAGATATCCCTTCGTAACACTTCCGTCCCTCCGGATAAAACCCGCCGCTTAGAAGCCTAGCCACCCCTAACGGTCGTCCACCACCCTCCCACCTCACGAATGATAACCCCAGTCCCATAAGCCCCCTTTCTCCCCGATACCCCAATTCTGTACACCATGCACCCGACTACCGCTCTCGCCCCTTCCTACCCACCACTCCTTATACATCGCAATAGAAACCCCCACCTCCTGCGCCACTCCAATAAATCTCGCCTACGCCTCCCTCTCTCTTCTGCCTTCCATGCCACTTCTGCCTCTGCCACCTATCATAATCACAGGTTCCAACCGCACACCCACTAAGCTCCGCCTTTTTTTCTTATCCCTTACAGAGCAACCTTATATCCCGCTTACGCCCATCCACCAGTGTTTACAGTCCCCTACAGCACTACGGCAATAGCAAACCTGGCGGTCGTGGCCAACCCCCCCACAACACAGAAGAGCAGCAGACGTACTGGCAATTCTTTGCTTGGAGAATGATGGACAATTATCTACTTGGAAAATTCTTTGCTTGAAGAACAACGAACAAATCTCTGCTCGAGCAACTCTCCGTTAGAAGAATGACGGACAATCAATGCCGAACTTTATGATTAAAATCTAAACTAATTGCTGACACTAATCAAAGGAGATATAATTGCATTTAAGGATTTCAATCATTCGGAGATTTTTTCTTTACTTATAGTACTATTTGCCTATCTACTTTAGTTTTAGTATGTTCACAAAGGTTCTTTAGGATTTTGCGCATTTCAACCCTACCATTTGCCTAAGTCTCATTCTATGTGAGGTTTTTCAATTTCAGTATGCATACCTACTGGCATATTTATCTTTTTTGTGGATTCTGGAATTCTGCGGATATAGTTGTATACAGTATTTTTGTCTAACTTGTAGCATTTTTGAAAGAATTTTGATGTGCAACTCACCATGTCAACCAAGCAGTCTGCAAGCCTATTTTAGAACCCACCATTGGTGGCCCACCTCCCCAACAACCCTCATCTTCTTTGCATACCCTTGACACTCTAGGTCAAGTAGTAGACACCATAATGACCCAATTACATAACATTAGTCAAGCGTAGACGCTTCACGCTAACTAATCATCGACTCCCTACTTAGGATATGGCATGCCTCCAGCGCCATGCACTACTATGACCTTATGCATTCAAGCACTAACTCACGTGCCCTGACCAACATCCCGACCAAGACCCCTATACCCCTCAGACCTGCAACAGAAAATCCCTTCTTTTTCAAATCTCCCCTCCACTCACACCCAGCCGAACCGCTATGACATGACCCAACTCCGCCACCACATGTGCACCGCTCCCACATCCCACAAGGACAATCTCCCCATGTTACACCTTAAACACACAATACCATCCAGTAGAACACTTTCCCCCTATTTTGTGTGGTCTTCCACAGGTACCCCGACCTCCATTTCAACCCCCCCCTCAGTCATAGAAATAGTTGAAATCAAAAGGTCCAGCCAAGCATTATTGGCAAGGTGTCCAGTGTGACATAAAGTGCATGGGTCTACCTCCCATCCTCTTTGGGGATGAGATGAAATCCAAGTTTTGTGAGTGATATGTACCTACCCAATATCAACACCAAGTCTTATCTGATTGGATGAACCTCAATTGAGGATCCATGTTCGTCCAAGAATACATGGAGAAATTTGAAAAGGCAAAGAACCAATGTATTTACAATGACTTGGACTAGGAATGCCTTCTCGCTTTGTAAATCATCTATAACCCGATATGCGACGCAAACTTGAATTACAACAGTATAAATTAATACAAGACGATGTTCTCCGTGTTCAGAAGATTGAGACATATCTTATACCTACATCCCATGGCTCATCCTCCTCTTGTTTCTGGTAACACAGTTGTTTCACTAGCAGCCTTCCCAAACCCGTTCCGCCTACACTCTACCACAACCTCCTTCAGCTTCTCATCCATACACACCCTTTTCTAATAAAGGAAAGGAGGTAGTGAGCACAACTCCCCCCCTCGTAGTTGTGAATGCTTTCACTGCCACAGCACATCTCATTTAACCGCCACAGCACGTCATGTTCTCATTGTGTTGTCTTACTCTCTTGGCCCCACTCTAGAGGATGACGTAGAGAACGAGAATGTTTCACCTACCTCAGGCCCCTCAAATGACAAACCCGACATGACAGCCAAAACTCTTGCAAGTTTTATCTGTGCTTTCCGCCCCCTCTGATGGCGACTAATGGAAGCAAATCATACCTTTTCAAACTGTCTTCAAACATGTAGGCAAGAATTGTAAACTTTTAATCGACAATGGCAGCTCACAAAACATCATCCCCCAAGGACTTCAACACCTAAATCTTAATCTAGAGCCCTACCCTCAACCTCACAAAGTTGACTGGGTGAATCATATGAATTTGCATGTCACCCTGTTTATTTGGTGCCCTTAGTTTGGGTTCTTACTTTGATCGTGCTTGGTGTGATGCTATACCCATGCACGTGGGACATGTCATTTTGGGACGCCCATGGATATTTTTATGTAGATGCTTGCAATGAGGGTTGCTTCACTTTTACATCTTCCAACAAAAGGGTTAAAATATTCAGCTTTCACCTACACATTTCATTCCCACATCCCAAATAGTAAAGGCCCATGCACCACCTCCTCCCACACCACATCATTCTCTACATCCAATCACTTGTAGAGAAGTAGAGGATGCCAACCTTGAATCGAGAAGCATGTATGTTTTAAATATCAAACAGGTTGTCACGTGTCCATACATTCTGCCTCCCCCACAGGTAACTTTTGAATGAATTTAGAGACATGACTCCTGATGAACTTCTGCCATCAATTCATCACAAAATTGATCTAATTCCAGGTTCCTCCCTCCCTAATCATCCAGATCACTAAATGAACCCAACCAAACACACTGAATTGAAACGCCAAGTTGGTGTCCTTATCAAGGGTTCACCCGTAAGACCAAGAACCCTTATGCAATCCCAGCTCTCCTTGCTACCAAGAAGGATGGCAGTTGAAGAATGGGCCTTGATTGTCACCCTATCAACAAAATCACCATTAATTACCGCTTTCCCATTCCTAGACTTGACGACATGTTGTTTGTTGATGGGTCATGGGATGATATCACAATGGTTCTCGAAGATTGACTTACATAGTGAATACCACCACATTCGTTTCAAGGAAATGCATGAACGCAAGACAGCTTTTAAGACTCCCTAATGATTTATGAATGGTTGGTCATGCCCTTCAGTCTATATGATGCACCGAGTATTGTCATGAGGGTCATGAACCATGTTCTGCGACCATTCATTGGAAAAAAAATCGACGGTTTACTTTGATGACATCTTGCTCTTTAACAAAACCTAGGAAGAACATCTTGCAACCTTCACCTTGTCTTTGACACACTTTGTATGGAGAAATTGTACATCAATTTAAAGAAGTGTTCCTTCCTTCAAAATAAGGTTGTCTTCCTTGGATTCATTATATTCATTGATGGCATTGTTGCTGACCCGGAAAAAGTTGGAGCCTTCAAAGAGTGGCCTAGCCCAAGACAATTTCTGAGCTTCGTAATTTCCATGGGCTCACCACCTTCTATTGTCACTTTAGTCAAGGTTTCAGAACAATCATGACTCCATCATCGAGCTTCTCAAACATGACAAATTGATGTGGTCAAACATCTGCTACATGAGCCTTAGTAGAAATCAAAAAGAAAATGACGAAAACCCATGTTCTTTGCCTTCTGAATTTTTTTTGCCCCTTTAGGGTTTTCTTGTGGTGCTTCAGGTATTGGCATCAGTGGTGTGTTGAGTTAGGAAGGCACCTGATTGCCTTCTTCAATGAGAAACTCAACGACGCTAAACGCAAGTATTCCACATACGACAAGGAATTTTATGTAGTTTGCGTCTTTGCATCATTGCGGCATTACCTGTTGCTTTAGACTTCGTTTTGTGGTCAGATAATCAATCTATACGCTTCTTGAACTCCCAGAAGAGCTTCCATGTTCGCCACGCCAAGTAGTTTCTCTAAGGATACACCATCGTTCTCAAACATTTTTTGGGTGTAGAGAACAAAGCGGTCGACGCTTTGAGTTGTTGTATGACCACACTTCATTCTATGAGTGTTGTAGTTGTTAGATTTGACCGCTCAAAGGACCAGATTCCATCATGTTTTGGTTTTGGCATGATCTATTCGGACCTTCTCGAGAACCCATCATCTCCCTCTTCTGATTTTGTGCTCCATGATGGGTTTCTTTTTCATGCTAGCCAGCTTTGTATTCCTAACACCTCTCTTTGTGACTTCTTTATGCGGGAATTTCACGATGATGGTCTTGCATGTCGTTTTGGTAGGGACAAGACAATCGCTCTAGTTTTAGACAGATTCTATTGGCCTACTCTACGTTGAGACATGACACACAATGTATTTGTATCTCAGTGACATACTTGTCCGTTAGCAAAAGCCAAGAAGCAATATACAAATCTTTACACCCCCCATTCGGAATTCCCCACGAACCTTGGAAGGATTTGAGTATGGATTTCATTCTTACCCTCCCTCATACATCATGTGGTCATGATTTTGTGTTCGTCGTGGTTGATCGGTTTCAAAAATGACCCATTTCATCCCCTGTAGTAGTAAGACATCAAATGTCTCTCTCATTGCTCGCCTTTTCTTTAATGAAGCCCTCAAACTACATGGACTTCCCACCACCATAGTGTCTAGTCGAGATGTCCAATTTGTTAGCTATTTTTGAAGGACATTGTGGAAGATTTTGGTACCAATCTCAAGTGTTCTTCCACCTTTCACCCATAGATAGATGGTCGAACTGAGGTGGTCAATTGAAGCTTTGGTAATCTTTTACTATGTTTAGCGGGTGATCGCTTAGGCAATTTGGATTTATTTTTAGTTTTTTACCTACAACTCAATTCTCTTAGAATAGAATTGTTATTAGGTCCATAGGGAATAGGTCCTTTCAAAGTTGTGCATGGTTACAAGCCCCAACAACCTATTGATCTCATTCCTATACACATTGACTCTCGACCTTCCCATTCTGCAGAAACCTTTGCTCAACATATTTGTGATTTGCACACTGAAATTTGCCAAAAACTTACATTGTCATATGAGAATTATAAGTTTTCTACAGATGCTCGCTGCAAATTTCAAGAATTTCAAGGAGATCATATGCTGGTACATATACATTCTAAACGCTACCCCAAAAATTCCTTCAAGAAGCTTCGTGTCAGAGTGTCAGGAGTTAGGAACATGCCAGATTCTTAGTAGACAGGGATTCAATGCTTATGTAGTAGATCTACCAACATATTGGGACATTTGTGTTGTATTCAATGTGAAAGATCTTTACCCTTACCATGGTATCTTCGAACCCCCAACTCCACCAACTGTAGGTCTTTCAAGTCCTCACTACACTTCTCCATCTTAGCGGCACAATCTCCTCTTCCTCGACTTAATCAACCCTCACTAGAGTGCATCGAAACCATCCTTGAGGACTAGACTGTGCTCACTAGTCAAGGCACCATACGACGTTTCTTGGTCTGCTGGCTTGATCACCACCTTCCTAACGCTACCTAGATCGCTAAAGATAATTTTTGCCGCATTGATGCTAACTTTCCGAAGCATTACCTCAGCACCGACTCAACAAATTCGAGTTTTTTACACCCTAGGGGAGTTGATGTAGGACATGACCCGTCTCTACGTACTTACGAGTGCAGACTTCGGTACACAATTAATCACATCATTGCTTGTTAGGAGTTTAATTTAATTTACGTGGTTTTATCAAATTATTTCCCTTGGTTTGGACTCTCATGTTAACTTATGGGGTTTAGTCCCACATGGGCTACCGCTAAACTTGCTTCATTTTGCAGACTTATATATAGGATGTATTGTAGTCTTGTTAAGACGCCTCAGTGATTATGAATAAAAATCATTTTTATTTTAAATTATTAAAGCATTATTTTAATTACCAATTTCCCAGTACTAGGTGCAGGGCGCAACTCCAATGAGATACCTAGAAATCTCAAACACCAATTCTCAAATCGGCAGTGAAATGAAAAACGGGCTGAGCGGCCGATTAAACGGCCAGACACCCAGCCCGTTCGATTTTTGCTAAAATCGCCGGTTAACTTTTTTTGTAATTAATCGGCCGTTTTTTCCCGTTTTTTACCCGTTTTTACGTTTTTTGCCCGTTTTTTTCCCGTTTTTTGTCTGTTTTTTGTAAATTTTGCTGTACACCTGTAACTTTATATAAACTATATGGCCCCAAGTATTACTGACTATAATATATTAAACTTAAATATCCTATGATAAGCCTAGTCTAATAGAATGCATACTTGTATGCAAGTTGGGATAATAGGGTACTGTTGTAAAGTGTAATTTATACAAGTAAAATATATGTAATGTAACTATTATCTAATTTTAGAATGCATACTTTAGTTAATTGTACTGCTGTAATGTATGACTAATTGATGATATGCACATATAACAATAAGTTAGAAAGGTATCCAATAATAAGTCTATTGTTTACTGCTTAACTATGTAAACATGTGATGCAAAAATATTTCTGAATCATGTATGTGGGGTATTTTATCTATGTCAAATCTATTATTTATTATATTATGGCTATAATTATTGTCTTATAGCTATCTTATAAACTAATTGGGTGTTTTTACTGTTGGGTAGAGTGTTTAGAATCTTTAGATATATATAAAAATTTCAAAGAGTATTAGTATTTATATACATATATATGTAATTTTGTATAAAATTATATAGGAAATTAAAACCCGTTTTTAAAAAATTGGCCGCTTAATCGGCCGCTTACCGCTTAACCAGTTACAAGGTGCTGTCCGCACGGTTACCGCTTAACGTTTTTTAAAACATTGCAAATCGGTGACTCTATGTAGACAAGCCCCAAGGTTGGCCATTGCTGAAAGCTTAACTATCTAAGTAACCTGGCAAATATGATACAGATTGAACTTAAGATATTAATATAAGAAAAATTGACTAATTGTCTTACTAATTTAGTAAATGGATTCCTTATTTAAATACAATACCTTCACTTCTACATCATTATCTTTCCTATTCTACATGGACACGAGTATCTTGGATCTCGAGAAGAGAATGGAGGGTCTTGACTGCAAATCCCGCTACTTAGCAGACCCACAATGACCCTGCCAGAAATCAGTCTCTTGAGAAACTTCCAACGTGGTTTGAAATAGAACAAAATGACACGTAAGCCCATAAAATCTTAACCTTGAACACCAGAAGCTGGCGAACTACGGAAGGCCTAAAAGAGAAGATGTATATTAATATTTTTATTTTTATTTTGAGTTAGTGTTATTATTTTTATTTTTTATTTTACATATCTATTTTCATGCATTTCATGCTTCTAGTTTCCTCAATAGGATCAAAAGAAATCACGTCAGCCAGAAACAATCTTTTAAGGTGTGTAGAGCCCCATGTATTGGAAAATAAGTAAAAGGGGTTAAATAGACTAATGTATCATTCGGCAAAGCAAATGCAGCCACTGCCAACTGCTCATGAAAAATCGTTCACCTTGAAATTTTTACACGATGAGAAATAAGTGGTGGCTACCACAACAGGGTTCAATATGAATAAGGAAGCCTGTCTGTGGTTGCTGGCCTTTTTCCAACCACTGGCCTGCAGTTGCCAACATAAAGTCGGACCTGCTTACAGATAAATCATTTAGAACTCCAAGCCCCCACTGTCTACTGGTATTCGCAACGCAGTGGGGGGGAAGCAGATTTGATAGCTCAAACTGAACGCCATCAACAAATATGTCTCATTTGGAGCCCCATCTCCTTACCCAAGATATCCTCCCAAAATGAATTAGCCAATGTCATTCTTCGAAATCCAAGAGGAGAGAACTTTCATGAAAGGCCTTCTGATACCAACATAGCAGGCAGTAATTATATGCCTATGTCTGTCGTAGCAATCACTTCTATAATTGCTAATGCTGGAATTGCTACTGCATCATTGTCATTGAAATTACCATGGGTGATTCATATGTGTGACAAATAAGTACATTTGGTGATCTTCAAAAGACAGTATATTGATATCTGGAAGTCGAAGTTTAGATTGGCAAACATTGTAATGTGTTAACGGTATTTTGCAAAGAAAAATAGACGAAATTGACTGCTGCAGTCAATTTTCATATGAGAGCCGGGGTTGTTGAGTTTTTTCAGGCTGGTATAGTTTCAAGAGAACAACTCGATAGGTTTGTCATCAGCGTCTGGGAATATATGAGAATTTAAGTTCATGTTTCAAATTTCATTTGACTGATTTTATGTATTTATAGGCCTTGAAATCCGGTTACTTCCATGGAGTTCCCTAACATCAGGCATACAATGCAACTTCCCGTCTACGAAAAATGAGTTCCGGACTTACAAAACACGTAGCTGTTAGATTTTATTCTATTTTTTAACCTTAATTATCATGTTTCTAGATGAAACCTCATATTGACCCAAATTATTTAGTTATATCCACAAGTAATGAATCACGTGAAACCAACCAAACTAAAATTCGGGGAAATGAGCGTACTTCCAATTTGTACAACAAATCATTAGGAAAAGAAAACATTGAGAGAGGGGGGCTCAGACTATACCTCTTTAGATTCACAGTGCTCCGAAGAACATTGATCCCCGCAGTACGCGCACACTGGACTCTTACCTCCCGTCACGATGCCATATACATCGGAATATGACGTCAGCGGGGGCATCCTAAATCCGCTTCCACCGACCTTCCTTCCGGTTTTCGAAGCCAGCCGAGAAGGAGACAGCAACGTCTTGGTCGAATTGGGGAATGGGGCGACCTTAACACCGCCGGGAGGTCCCTCTTCCACCAGGAACGCCGGGTATTCTTCTTCACCCGACCTAGCCGATTCCTCTTCGGTTTTTCCATCCGGTTCAACCTCTGCCGCCGAGAAGTTAATGAGACCCGATGCATCGAGGAAGGAGAAGACTTTGCGGAGGGTCCTGACGTCACCGACCAACGACTTGCGGATTTCAGTGAACGTGAGCCGGCGGTTTGGATCCTCCCTGTACTTGCAGATGATGAAGTCGCGATACTCCTTGTATATCTTGGGGTTCCTGGCGGGAGAGCTGGCGTCAAAGAATTCCGGAAGCGCTGCACGCTCGGCGTCGTCTATGTCTTCCCAGCTGAACCAACCTGTGTGGAAGGGGAAAAGGTTCCCGCGTCAGTGAGGCGAGAGAAAACCCTAACTCTAGCGTACAAGGAAGCAAGTGGAGAAACCTAACTGGAGCGGAGGGGAATAGTGTAGAGGTCGCGGTCGGCGGGTATGGAAGGAAAAGAGGTAACGGCAGTGCCTGCGGGGCTGTTCTCCCCCGGCGCCGGTAGCATGGTTTGCGCCGGGAGGGCGATGTTCGCGTGTGTGGTGGCAACCGTGAGATTAGAAATTCCGCAGATCGAAGCCGTTAGATTTCCCGTCGACAAAAGTGATGGCAGATGAGAACCGCGGGGGGAGCAAAATCCAGGTGGCCACGGCCCCGTTTGGGTTTTTGTTTGCGGACCCGGAAGGGAAGGATGCGTCCTTACCGCTTATTTGGGAAAATCATATTAGGAAAGCCCGTGGAGGGTAATTTTCTCCATTATTTTTAAAATTATGTATTGGTCCCTATGTATAAAATTATGTATTCGTCTCTATGTGTGTACACCATACTTTTGTCTTTAATTTTTTAAATTATATTATATTAGAAGACATCTATACTATATAGGAAAGTCTGAGGAGGGGTTGGATGCAATTTTCTCTATTATAATTTTTTGAAATTACGTATTAGTCTATGTGTGTACATCACATTTTTTTTATTTTTTTAATTATATATTATATTAGGAGACACATCTATACTATATAGGAAAGCCCATGGAGAGGCTGGATATAATTTTCTCCATTATTTTTTAGAATTATGTATTGGTCCCTGTGTAAACCACGCTTTTATCTTTAATTTTTTTAATTATATATTATATTAGGAGACACATCAATACTATATAAAAAACTTGTGGATGGGGCTAGATGCAATTTTCTTCATTATTTTTTGAAATTACATATCAATCCATGTGTGTACACCACACTTTTGTATTTATTTTTTTAAATTATATATTATATTAGGAGACACATCTATACTATATGGGAAAACTCATAGAGGGGGCAGGATGTAATTTTCTCCATTATTTATTGAAATTACATATTGATCCATGTGTGTACATCACATTTTTATCTTTAATTTTTTAAATTATATATTATATTAGGAGACACATTTATACTATATGAGAAAGCCCATGAAGGGGCTGGATGCAATTTTTTCTATTATTTTTTGAAATTATGTATTGGTCTGTGTGTGTACACCGCACTTTTGTCTTTACTTTTTTAAATTATATATTATAATAGGAGACACATCTATAATATATAGCAAAACCTGTGGAGGGGTTGGATGCAATTTTCCCCTTTATTTTTTGAAATTACATATTGGTCCATGTGTGTACACCGTTAGATGCCATTTTTCCATCATTTTTTAAAATTATGTATTGGTCCATGTGTGTGTACACAGCAATTTGGTCTTTAATTTTTTTAATTTATATATTATATTAGGAGACACGTCTATATTATATAAGAAAGCTTGTGGAGGGGGCCGGATGCAACTTTTTTCATATTTTTTTTAAATTATGTATGGTTCCCTATTAGTGTACACCACACTTTTGTCTTTAATTTTTTAAATTATATACTATATTAGGAGACACATCTATACTATATAGGAAAGTCTGTAGAGGGGGCTGGATGCAATTTTCTCCATTATTTTTGAAATTATGTATTGGTCCATATGTGTGTACACTACACTTTTGTCTTTAATTTTTTAAATTATGTATTATATTAAGAGACGCATCTATATCTATACTATAAAGGAAAGCCCGTACAGGGGCTGGATGTAATTTTCTCCATTATTTTTTAAAATTACGTATTCATCCATGTGTGTACACTACATTTTTGTCTTTAATTTTTTAAATTATATATTATATTATGAGACATCTATACTATATAGGAAAGCCTGGGGAGGGGCTGGATGTAAATTTCTCTATCATTGTTTTTGAAATTACGTATCGGTCCATGCGTGTACATCACATTTTTGTTTTTTATTTTTTAAATTATATATTATATTAGGAGACACGTCTATACTATATAGGAAGCCCATGGAGGGGCTGGATGCAATTTTCTCTATTATTTTTTAGAATTATGTATTGGTCCTTGTGTGTACACCACACTTTTATCTTTCATTTTTTAAATTCTATATTATATTAGGAGACACATCTATACTATATAGAAAACATGTGGATGGGGCTAGATGCAATTTTCTTCATTATTTTTTGAAATTACATATTGGTCCATGTGTGTGTACACCACACTTTTGTATTTAATTTTTTAAATTATATATTATATTAGGAGACACATCTATACTATATGGAAAAACCCATGGAGGAGGCTAGATGCAATTTTCTCCATTATTTATTGAAATTATATATTGGTCCCTGTGTATACACCATATTTTTGTCTTTAATTTTATAAATTATATATTATATTAGGAGACACATTTGCAGGGGGTTGGATGCAATTTTCTCTATTATTTTTTGAAATTATGTATTGGTCCCTGTGTGTGTACACCACACTTTTGTCTTTACTTTTTTAGATTATATATTATAGTACGAGACACATCTATAATATATAAAAAAAACTTGTGGAGGGGGTGGATGCAATTTTCCCCTTTATTTTTTGACATTACATATTGGTCCTTGTGTGTACACCACACTTTTCTCTGTAATTTTTTAAATTATATATTATATTAGGAGATACATCTATACTATATGGGAAAGTCCGTGGAGGAGGTTGGATGCAATTTTCTCCATTATTTTTTGAAATTACGTATTGATCCCTGTGTGTGAGAAGTCCAATTAATATTTGTATTGCACATATTTTTTTATTTTTTTATGTTAAATCTATAAATTATTGATCGCTACTAAGGCACCCGTACATAGCATAGGTTTATGCCTAGTGAGAATTGTAATGGTTATTTTCTTAAGGTAAAGCCTTAATTAGAATTTGTTGGTTGGTACAAGGTTATCCTATTTCTACTTTGCCATCTATCATTTATAGGATCATATTGAAGTTCAAGACTTTGTGGCAATAACATTTGAAGGAGATGACAAGTGATGAGCATTCATTATGTTTATTTTAAATTGGTCCATTGAATAATATGTATTTTTCTTGTGATTGAGAATTAAATTGAAACAAGTTCAGTTACTTAGATAATAAACAATTAGTCAGTTGATCAAATCAGTCAATGATTTCCCTTTACAATTTTTTTGGAAATATAAATTTTTAGTACTATTGTAATATACTAGTTAAAGTTGTTAACTTTTTATAGAACGTGATTGGGATGCATATGAGAATTTTCTAGTTAAATTTGATAAGTTTACATGTTTTGGTGGAGCAACAATGAAATAATGGAGATGAGATTTTGGATTTTTCTAAACAATCAAGAAGTTCTGAACCAGGTCTATAATCTCCCCTCATGATTCCACAACAATAAAATTGGGGTTGAAGATCTTGATGTCAACAGTAGAATTTAATTTTTTATGTATAACAAACTAGTCGATCAACTAGTTAACTTAGGAGACTTTCTCGTTATTTTTTGTTATCATTAAGCGTGTTTATGCTTTCTCATTAAACCCAAAAAAAAGTATTTACAAGATAAAGGCTAGGCCAACAAAATAAAACCTATCTATACATGTATAGATTGTCAAAATCTTGGACAAATGAATTGCCCGACTAAGTTACTACCAACTTTTTTGTCATGAAAAATAGTTCTATTCGCCATGTAGCAGATTTGATATATGATAATCACATTAAGAACATACTCTTTCCTCCCTTTGATATCAACAATGTCATCCATATTTCTTGGTACGCATGGCAGATCAGACCTAGCTTGACTCCAAATATCCCTTGTGAAGGAATAGTGCCACATGATATGGTTAAGTGTTTCAATGGTAGCTTGACACAAGTTGAACCTTGATGCCATATGAATGCCCTGGCATTGTAGATAATCTTCAATGACCAGCTTGAGATGGAATACTTTCCAACAGTGGATGAGATAATGCCTAGGCATGTTGGTTCTCCAGAGCCACTTTGCCCAAGTCAAAATAGGTTTCGAAGTTCGACAGTAATTCCACGCACCTTGTAGTGAAAATTATGATAAACCTGTCAAGTATCTTAGGTCTTTATATGTGGTCGAAATATTACCACAAAGCTCTTTGAGACGGTCAATACCTCTAGTAAGGGATTTTCCACCTGCAATTCTTGATTAGTGAGCTGAGTTTTTGATTACCTTCGAAATGAATTCTTAGCATGAGGTTTGTCCTGATAGCCTACTCCAGGAAGAGACCATTTGCCCACAGATGTAGCCACAGTGAAATGATTTCGCCCAAGCTAATCTTGTATTTGACTAAAGGTAAAACCTGACCTCTGTACCTCAAAAGCGCTTTCCAAAACAAGTATGTTGTGATTTTATAATACATGACTAGATAGTACTCATTACCAAGTACTTATTGTAAACCCATGTAGTCTAGAGTGAATCTTTAGCATCTGTAATGTCCCAAAGATTTCTAATGAGTCATGCTATAATCCACTATTCCATCCTTTTGATACCCAAGCCTCCCTCAAGTTTATTGGAGCAGACTATTTCCCATGGGATGGTATGCAAGTGACTTTCATTCTCAGTATCACTCCACAAGAAGTTCCTACAAAGAAGTTTGATCTCATTGATAGTGGCTCTTATGAGTGAAAAGGTACTTGTAAAGACCTCTCTTTTAGTGTCCTCTAATTAAGGAAAGACCTTCAAGTTGAGAGTCATGACCTATATTCCCAAGGATCTAGACATTATTTTCATAGATATTGTTTACATGATATTCAATGACACTCCTTTAAGGAATTACATACACTTTACATGAGAACTAATTCATATATTGAGAATAAGTGTTCATCTATCTAATCCTCCCTTGGTACAACTTTAATATCTTCAGTATCTTTCATCTTAGTCTTCATGTCCTTTATCATGAGAATTACATACCTAAAATGCTGACAAACAAAACTTGGATCAGTATATTGCTATATTGAGTATGTGGGTGCATGCAAAAGTGTGCAAGTACATAACAATATATAATAGATCAATTACTTGCAAATAAGAATTGACATTTTCATTACATATTATAGTCCTTACGTGATATATTATCTGGGGTGTGATCACTATCCCTTTCATGGCTAGTGTGTGTCGCCCATTGATACACGCCATCCTAGAATCTACAATATCATAGTTTGCTTATGTGATGCTCATAGTGGAATTATCGTTGAACAAGAAGTAAATAAACATCCAATAGTTTATTTATCTGAATCAATCCTTGGAAATTATCTGAAAATATTTTTTTTTAAATAAAATGAGGTCCATCTTATTCATCTTGCCCCTCAAGCAAGCAAATCACCGCATTACATAGTATCATTCATGATCAAACCTCAAAGCACCCTGAAATCAAGCCATACCACAAACATTCAAAGACCCCTCTCTCAAGATCCCTAGATATCTACGCATCAGAACCACCCTCCATGCTTCTTACCCCTAGGCCCTGCTAGAGGTTCCCTTGTGTTGTCTTCATCCTCAGCGTTGCTTGAACATCCGTCTCAGTCGATAATGCAATTATTCATAAACAACGGTGTACCTCACTTCCATTCAAAAATCATGTGTCAATACTTTAAGCATATGTACACCCAAACAAGCAAATAAAGGTGGATCCAAGCAATCAATGATTTAATATGCACGTATGTAAATCCTAAATTTTCACCATCACATAATTCAGATCAAACCCTACATGGGTCCTAATCTATGGTTTAGTCTTTGTCTTCTTGTCTCATTAGAGATTCAACATTATGTAAAACCCAACATATCCTTCCATTATGATCACTTAGATTAGATTAAGATCATTAACAACATAGCAAGTTATGATTTTTAACCCTTATTCTTCATATGCATGATTATTAACTTTAGATACTCTAATTTTCATCATTATGATCATGATCATCTTGAATCACTATCACATTAAACAATACCAAATTATAAAAAGAATAAAAGTATTTAGTGTATTCAACACCTAAATCATCAATTTTAGGGTTTACACTTAGTAATCACCTCATAATCATATATTAACCCTACTTTTAGATTAGAGACTAGGATTATGTATTCATAATATTTTATTCATGTTCCTCTCATTTTCCTAATCAATTTTCAAATATAATTTATCTTCATTCGAGTTACCTATTATTTATAAAAAATATTGCAAGATTACTATTAATGGGACAATAAAAAAAGGCCACATCAGCAACCAAAAGGTCATCCATATTGGTCGTGGGGGTTGAGCTGAGCCATTAGGCTCAGACCATGGTGGCAACTCATGCCCATGTGGATGGGTCTAAGATGAAGCGTTAAGTGATGAGAAATCCCTTACCCTATTGTGTCGTTCCTGGGGATAGGTAGGTAATTTTTAGGGTCCTTATCTTCAACCTTGAGTCACCTCTTCTCATTGTTCTACACTAATCTTGTGGTCAATCTCTGATGTAGACTCTTAGCTTTGGGGCTCTTGAGAGATAGGCAAGGGCCTTCGTTCCTTTGCCATGGCTCATCGGACTCACCCGTGGCCGACAATTGGCTGGAGGAAGTAAGGGCGGAGAAAGGGAAGAGACTTGGTTTACAATGAATTAAGGAAGAACCAGAGAGGAGAAGATAGAGGGGGGATCAAATTGGGGATGGGAAAAATCTTCCCTTGAGTCTAAGGGATCTCACACAACTTAGTGGGGAGGCTCTAGTGCTTTATATAGGCACTATCCTAAAGGGTTAGCCACCAATGGAGCCTGACTCTAGGCATTGATTGGGGAAAGTATCAATCGCGAACCAAAACGGGGGTACCCAAGGGTTGGTGGGTCCGGTTCCATCTCTCGGATTTAACGATATCCTTTTTAGAAGGGGGCGTGACCCAGAGAGAGAGCAAGGAAAGGGGGAGATCGATCTATTGTAGACAGCTTGCCTAAACCAACTGAAAGTAAGAGACAGTCTGTGGATCGTCCGGTCTTAGATCTAAAGTTTACAGTTTGAGGGACACAACAACGGGGTGCCGCTAACCAAAGCCAAAATAGCGGGTTTTAAATTGATTTCCCTTATGAAATCTTAGGTATTAATTGCAACTACAACCCCCTTTCTTCTCCAATTTCCATAGGTTGCTAGGAATATATTTTTGTTATCAAGTTTGGATGGTTAGTCATGAACATCTTTCCCAACCTTTATCTAATTTTTGGGTTTCATTGGAATAAGTTTAATAGCTAAAACTTGCTTCTTCAGCACATTCTTAAATTAATTATCCACACCACATGGAAAGCCCTTTTTCTTCCTAATCCTATAATTATCTTATTTTCCATATTATTTTCAAGTATGTTGAAATTTAGATCAAAATAATAATACTCGATGCCTCAAATCATGTGTTGTCATGCATGGCTAGATAATTACTCCTTTAATTATCTAAAACACCAGACAACTTATTTTCTTTTGGAAACTTGTCCACTATCTCATATTTCTATTATTCAACCATTCATAAAGCCCTTACTATTTATTTATGCACAAATTATTTTTATTTCTTGAACTTTGTGCCACAAGGACATATTTATAAAGCACGTAGTCTCATGGGCCTCACTTGGCCAATGGGTTGCACCCATGCCACAAGGTGCTTAATATTAATATTCCATCAATAATACCCTTGGTGAAATTAGATATCAATTCAAGTCTCATAATAATACAATTCAAATTTACTAAAGTTGGGGATATTACAATACTAAACCAAGAGAGACGATAGGACGATAAGGTGGAGATAATTAATTCAAGCCTACCCACCATAGACAACAACCTCATCTTCTACGAGTCAAGCTTGGTTTTAATCTTATCAATAAGAGGTTGACACATGCTCTTAGTTTGTCTCCCGATAAATAGGGTGACACCAAGGTAACACACTGACAACTTAGTGAATTTCATGTATAAGAGCTCATGTACCACTGCCTGAGCAAAAGTAAAGAAAGAAAAGGTTGGCTCTTCTCTGGGTTTAGTTGTAGGTCTAACCATTTGCTAAACCTTGTCAAACATTTACGTACTCTAGTTGAATTGGCAACATTTGCCTCAACAAAAAGTAGGAGGTCATTTGCAAAGAGGATATGTGATATCTCACATTTATCAGTACCCAAGGGATTAATAGTTCTCTCTTGAACAACCTTGTCAAGGATTGATGTGAGACCCTGCATCCCCATCACAAATAGGTATGGTGCCAAGGGAACTCCCTGACAGATTCCATTGGAATCTCAGGTAATAGAAGATTATCATAGAACCATCTGTTACCCTAAGTCCACACTCCTAATGGCTACAAAGCCAAAGGTGAGTGAACTTGGATGCTCGTCCCTAGAATAACACAAATAGTTCACATAGACAATATATATGTAAAAGCATTGATAACAAGATATACAAGATACTAAAGGAGATAGAGAAACATGTACCCATTTCTATAGTTCAAGCATAACATGTTGGAGTTTCATTTGGGTCCAAAGTGCAGTGGTTCTTTAGCAACTACAAAATTGATAAACAAAATATATCAATGTGAGTACATTGAGTATGATATGAAAGTCATGTAAATAGTTTAAGTTATGATAAAAGCTTGCTTGGCTACAAACATGTTAATAATAAGCAAGAAGATGAAACAAGACGAGAACAATTAGTGATGTTGTTTTATATAAAGCATGTTTTAAGTGCATTTCCGTTATATTTAACAACATATTATGACCATTGACCAACTTCTCAAAGGAAGGGTCCATAGGGGTGCTCAACATTAGCCAACCCTTTTATACATGAGGGACCTCAAGACCTAAGTCAACGAGCTAACCTTATTTCCAACATGCCTTGTGCCCTTACCCCGAGAATACAGGCGGGTACACAAGGTTTGTATAATGGGCAAGTTTTAATTATGTGCGAGGTTTGTTCAACATATTTCAAGCAAAATAAATATACTAAGCACATGGAATAAGTAGCTCAAACAAGTATTTATCCAGCAAAGAATTCATACGAGCATACATACAATCGAGCCAATAATATAGTAGGGTCAAGAGTTGAGTGTACCTTATGGGTAGAGTGCAAGTTATGATCCTTGAGTAAGATTCATATAGATGATCCAAGATAAGGGAACCTCACAAAGAAAGGACATAGCATGGTGTCCTAGTTCAAAGGGGTTTAGTTACTATAAACATGAAACATTTCATGTGGATGTTCTCCTAAACCTAGGTATCAAGTAGTTCAAGAGGGGTCCCATCTTATCAAGCATGCATACATTGATTCAACATAGTTTAAATATTAACACTAAACCTTAGGTCTAGGTGAATCATCCACATTATGAGTGCTACAAGATGAGGACAAACTCTGAATTAGAAGTAAGGTAAGCGTGATATTTAGATTTCCATCAATATTCAACCATGTAAGATCATAACTCAATATATTGGACCAATCTCATGCATTAGCATCATAACTCTATATCATATTATCATATAGGAGCATTAAGGTCTAGGGGAAATCTAGAGCTATAGTATGATAGGGCTACTAATTTTAATCCCTAAGGTAACATGGTAATCATTAAAGGATCATTCATGCAAGATTAACATCAAACAAACAACATGTGTATTCACACCACATTAGTTGTCATATGTAAAACATGAGTGCATATGAGTATGTTACAAGGCATTTCAATAAAAAGTCATTTAAGGTCCTATTTGGGAGTGTACATAGAGATTTGATTAATAAGAATACACTATAGCACAAGAATTAGGGGTTATATCACATAAGTACCAACCATCTCATATTAGGGCACAAAGTGTACAAAGGTGAGTTTTTGAGCTACTCGTTACAAAGAGGTATAAGCTATCAATCAAATAGGGCACAAAGCATCCCCTTTCTTAATTATTTTGAGATAAAATGGTTGAATGAAGTCAAGGTAAGCTATAGTACCAAAGTTGATCAAACCATATCATGTATGCACGTATAAGGATCAATTTTAGGTCAAAGATAGTCATTAGACGACCCCATGCATTAAAAGAGTCCAACATAGAATAAGGTTAATGTTGTAAGGCTAAGATAGGATTATGAAGCATATAAGAGCAGGATTGAGCATTAAATAGGTCGAACCATGCAAAAAAGGCATCAAAGTTATCAACTTTAGCACATCAATGAAACTACGAGAATAACTAGTTCATGAAACCAGAACAGTTAGATAGATCTCACTTAGAGGATTAAAAATCATATATAATATGCCATATTTGGCCAAAGGATGTGAGAGATATCGATTTTTGAACATATGCATGAAAACATTATGAAATCGAGATTAGGAACTATAGGGGTTGTAGGGAGCGTTACTTGATATTCATTGATCGATCTCGAGCATCGAATTGTGATCCAACGACATTACGACAGTGTCTGATCTCTTCCTTCTAGCCTCGCTCAAGGAACGACCCACCACGTGGCCGCATGGTGTTGGCTCCTGGCACCCCTTGACCAAGTCAAACTGTAGAGTAGGGCTGGAGAGAGAGAGGCCCACAATCTGGTCGTTGCCCAGTGATCTTACAGTCGAGCTGTAATCTCTTTCATGGAGACATGCTTATCTCCAGGCCGTGGCGGCTCCGCGGTGGAGGGCCAGACCAACGGAGGTGGCCGGTGAGGACAAGGGCACCTTAGCCCAAGAAAAGTGGCCGCCCAAGCTCGGGTTGTTGGTGCGAGGTAAGATCTCATGTGGGTTTTGTGCTGAGTAGACCAGGGGGAAAACCCCCAAAATCGGACCCCTGACGGTGCCGACGAGCTGGGAAAATGGAAGGAGATGAGAAGGGGGGTCTAGGGCTAGCGAGAGAAGTGAAAAAAAGGTGAAATGAATCAGGGGAGGAGTTATATAGGCATAGGGGGAGTTGATTAGGGGAAAGGAGGTGCAAAAAAGAGGCCCAAAGTGGGAGGTAGGAGGTGGCCAACACCATTGGCGCTGGTCCTCATGCGGAGGTACATGATGAATTACTAGATGTTGGATTGGTGCTCAGATCCATGGGCGAGAGATCCAACGACCCACTTTTGTTGCTCATAAAATGATGACCCGTGATTGTAGGGCTGTAAATGGGTACGGGTATACCTGCGTACCCGCAAAACCATACCCGCCAAAACCTATCATGGGTCCAGTTTTCTAGACCCGCGTACCCGCATTGTCACGGTTCTAATAATGGGTATAGTTGTACCCATACCCGCTAACCCGTGTACCCACAAAAAAATAAAAAATAAATATAAATTTATAGTTGGTTAGAATCTATGGCTAAAAAATACTGGACATGATCTAACGGTTGATATTTGTAATCTAATTTAGCCCAAACATTAAAACTCCCCTAACCCACAGAACATCCTCCCCTCTCGGCTCCCCCCTCAATTCATTTCGCTATCTGCAGGACCGCAGAGGCGCAGAGCGAGCGGCCGAAGCCAGACCTAGGGCTAAGGGGGCAGCCGCCACCCACCGGCCTCCATCCACCAGGGTCCAGCCAGATCCACCACGGCACCGCCCCTCAAGGCTCAATTGAGCACGCCCGCGGCTCCAGGCTCCAGCCAGATCCATCGCGACACCGCCGACAGAGCTTCTCCGTGCGCACCCACCTGCTTCAGCCGGCCTCTGTCCGATCATCATCAACCGCCAACCTACTTCAGCCGCGGCCTCGCCGCCTTCAGCCGAATCAACCCGCAGGTAGCAGCCCAACGACCCCACCCGACCTCATCAGGCATCAGCCCAGCGCCGGCCGCAGGCCCGGAGGCCCTCATCAACCCGACTCAGTCGAGCTCCATCTCGTCACGCCCGGCTCCAACTCCGCCCAACATCAACAGCTCTGCTTCTGCTGCATTTGCCTCAGCTCTGCCCAGTCGCCCACCTTAGCTCCAGCTCGACTGTAAGTGACAAGAAAGAAATCTGGCACACAGCTATCAGTGAGCACCAAATTGTGAAATCAGCAAACAAATTACTACTGATAGATCATCTATTCCCGCAGAGACCTGTTCTTGGTGATCGATCAAAGAGATGAAGTCTCCAGTTAGCTACAGAGCACACCAACATCAAAGGGAACATGAGCGTGAAGATTGAAGAAGGCCGTCTACATTTATTGAATGGCACATTACAATGAATGGACCTGCCACCACTGTAAGCTATTTCTACCCTCCACCCCCCTTGTGTGACATTATCCCTTAGTTTGAGTCTGCAGACTAGAAACTTTTTTCTGTATTGTGTTCTTGTCAGACGTATACGTCGTATTCGATGGATACACTGCATATAGGTAAGTGTAAAATTGCCTATATGCAATTTCATTGTCTATGGACCTATGTTTGTGATATTTTCCTAGGATGGGGCCGGAGATACATTGCCCTAACTCGTTCACTCTCACAAACAACAATGGTCTTGGCAGCCAAAAGGCCACCAACGTTGTTGTTGGTAATGCATTTATCTCTTCTTCTGCTTTACCCCCTTCCCCACCTTCCTCACTTTTTATTCTATGGAAGCTGGAAGAGTAGAGAGGTACTAATGGCTCTGTGGGTGAGGGTTTGGGCCCACTCGTAGCTATTTCGAGCAGTTTCTAAGTAGAGACATGCTACTGAAATTTTATGCAATATAACCTTTTCATGTTCTAGTGTACTAGTAAAACTCTTGTTCATAAGTCAATGCTCATTCTCCTTTTTATTTGTATACACTAAGAGCCTTGTGGCTGAAGGTATGTTGACATGTTTCCCTTTGTTTGGATGTCTTTACAGATGCCTAGTGGTTCAGATGGCCTTATCTCCCAGGTCTTATATACAGGTTTGATCATTTGATTCATACTTGAATCATCCTACTTGAACTTGTAATCTAGTATTTGGAATACATGTTTATAATCACTGAGTATCTTTCGAATAATAACATTATATAGTTAATTGCAATCAGCCTGTCACTGATTCAGGTAGATAAATTAAATAAAACAACTGTTTCAGATTGGTTAAGTTTTGGTAGATTCACGGTTTCCTCATTTGCTTATTTTGTACAACTTGTTTGGTTACTGAACATGGCACGTCTTTCTTGTTTGCCTTCCTCCATGTACGTTTAGGTGTGCCCTTTCCCTTGTAAACCATTCCACCTCAATCATATTATTCTTCCTTACTGGTTGGTTGTTAATTAATGAGTTGGGTATCTTTTGATCATCCTGTTCACCTCTGCAATATTTCTATATAAACATATTAGTTATCTACTAAAATCTGGTCAGTTATAGATGAATCATCCTCGAGCCAACCAAATGAAAGTGGATGTTGTGCATCAATGTACATGTAGATGTCTTTTATTGGCAGGATTGGAGGAAGGTAGAAGGTTCTTATATAGTGGTTGAAGGGCACCTTTCAGTCTTCTACATGGTTATAGGATAAGTGACATCCCATTTTGATGCCCACAGGCTGTTGAGATGGAATTTATAAATCTTTTGTAGGACTATTGAAGCAATTCTTACTGCAAAGACTATTGAAGCAATTCTTACTTTATAAATCTTTTGTAGGACAAGATTGTGGAGGTGCAATGCTAGGTTCTGTAAGAAATGATTTGGAAGACGAGAAAGAGCTTGGGGATGTTGTCATCATAGAGATGGAATGATTGGTATGTTAATTTTAAGTTTAAGTTTTTGACATGTTATGCCCACAATAATCTTTATACTTGTTTATTTATATTGATAAATGGTTTACATTTTGTTTGTAGGTGCTTTGTACTCTTCCTTATCATGTCATCTTGATTCATTATTGATGTAGTGACAAAGCTTGATGATTGATGAACATCCATTCATTTTCTACATTTGGCGATGTGCATTTGATTGCTGAAAATTGATGTAACAACCTTATTGTTATGAATGTTAGCAATAGACAATTGGCCATGATGTATTTTGCTGTGTTGAGCTGTCTTTAACAATCCCGTTGATCATTTAACAATATTTCATTCTACTGTTGGTGAATTTCTTAATGTTTAACTTTCATATTTGATGGTATTTAATTTTGTGAAGTTGCTAGTTGATTATTGAGTGGTATTGTGTGATTTGTTGAAATATTCTTAGTCTCCAAATCGATGATGTGGATAATATTGTTCATTTTGCTAGGCTGTTTATAGCACACAACTCATACATTGAATGGTTTCTTTGGGTTCTATTGGGTTTTTCTAGTGCTTAAACCATATATGTGTATGATATGATTTTTTAATAAATATTTTGGGCCAAAAGTAGGTACTTGAATGGTTTTTAAGTGCACAAAGCCTCCCAAAATAGCAGCTTTGTGTTACTCTAGCAGCTCACATGTTGGAAATTTCGAACGTCGTTCTAGTGATTAAACCATATGTGTATGATATGATTTTTTTAATAAAGATTTTGGCCCAAAAGTAGGTACTTGAATGAGACAAAGCCCCCCAAAACATCAGCTTGGTGTTACTCTAGTAGCTTATATGCTGAAAATTGTAAACTTCAGTAAATGTATACATTAATTTGGGCTTAAAAATAGGTGCAACCATCAATTTTAATGCTTAAAATTTTTTTGCACAGAACCGTATACCCTTGGAACTGCACCGTGTACCCGCATTATATGTGGTTACGGGTATGGTGCGGGTCTGGTTACTGAGAAATGCGGGTCTGGACCCGTACCCGTACCTGCAAAAACAATTGGGTACAGTTCTGGGTATGGTCATACCCGCACCGTACCCGCACCGTTTACACCCCTACGTGATTGGTTGATGGTGGAGGGGGCAGATAGTTGGAGGGGAAAGGAAGGGAAACCAAGGATTCCCCGAGAGGGCCACACCCTGTTGGGCCAATAGTGCCAGCCCACGACCCAAAACAATGGCTGAGGAAAATTTTAGGGTTTTTGAAGGTCTAGATTTCAATTGGGCATAACTTCCTCCTCCGAGCTTTGATTTTAACAAAATAACTTGTGTTGGAAAGATAATTGAATCATATATAACATGAGACATATATCACAGAAAGAAGAGTTCATTAAAGGGGTTCAATTGGGATTGAAAGTTGGTGATATATAATGAGCATGCTACTGAGTTCACAACTCAAGCTAAAGTCATATATAAGTATAAAGTGATGTTTAATCAAGGTCAAAACTTGAATTGGGAATTAAATGATTCAAATTCATCAAAGTAGAGGTGAGGGGAGTTGTTGAGTACATTAGATGTACATTAATTATACAAGAGAGGAAAATCCAGGTTATCATAGAGATGGACTGCCATTGACCAAAACTTAGACAAAAGCCAAATTTAGACACTTCTCGACCGAGATCATCCAGTAGGGAGGGAAGCCCATAGTGTTCATGACTTCAAGGATGTAGTCTCTCTGAATAGTATCATAAGCTTTGCCAAGATCCACATTAATACACATTCTAGGATTTGTATGAGCTTCAGGAATGTGTAGGTGCAAGCAATCAAACTCCAACACCACCTATCAACCGCAGTAGCCGTTTGAGTCCAGAGAAGAAAATGACTAGGTCCAAGGTTCTAGTGGCGGAAATAGTCCAATTGAGGGCACATGAAGATTGGGCGGAGGCTGAGGAGCAATATTGGGCGGTCATGTAGAGATGGGGTGCGGTGGATGTGTTTCTATGAAAAATAGTGGAGAAGGTTGAATTGGACATTTCCTATTTATAGCGTGTTAGGGCTCATGGAAGGGATCAACATGTACATAATTGAATTTAGGACACAATGGAGAAGAAATCTCAGGCAACGACTATTTGTGGTGAGAGAAATTGGGTTTTAAAAATCCACATGAAGCGGTGCTTGTTTTGTTTTCTATCCTGAACTAGGTGACGGTGTGGGAACCATCTCATTGAAAAATCAATGGCCCAAATGCACGTGTGCAAAAATAAAAATAGAATCAGCAGTGTGACACATTAAATACCTTTCTTAATCAAATTAGAATAAAGTGAGGATGCATTAATGTATCTTTTTCTCTCTCTTCCAAAGAGGGTACAAACAACTCCCAAATTAATTGAAAATTTACACCTAAGCTAATTCGAGTGTGTATAATTCAAATATGCAATTAGATTTCCCTTTTGGAGACTTTTGATTCATTAAATAAGAAAACTTATTTTCTCTTTCCTCATGCATTAATGACTCTAGGATTCTTCAAAATTGATGAAACTTCACCAACAAGTCACATTAAATATGTTGGATACAAATTTGCCATTAATCTCATATATTTAAGGTGTTTCTATATTTATTTAATATTTTGAGGGTTCTATACACTTTCTCTCTCCTAACCTCACCTTTTTTATCAAAGATTTTCCAAATTAATTGAAAATTCACACATAGGCCTATTTTAATGTGTAGAGTATGAATCCAAGATTAGTTTTCTATTTTTAAGTCATTAAAATATTTATTACATATTTAAGAGGAAAAACGCCATTTCTTTTCTAAATAAAATAGATGTTATTATTATCCTAAATTTGTGAAACTTGGCATCCAAGGCAAAACATATCCAAAAAAATGAATCTCAAGTTATTTTTAACCAATTTGTCTTCCTTTTATGAGTTTTACATAATTGACATTTGTGGCCCCTTATTATATTAGTCAACATGCTATTTCATCATCATTATTATTATTCAAATACCATCATATTACAACCAAAAGGTTATATGTCATTTTATACAAAAAAATCTTATATATTTACCTTTTATCTCATTTAGTTTATTAATTCTAAATTTATTTGGATAATGTAACATTTTCTCTCAATTATGAACACATATGTCTCATGTGCTTATTATCTTTCTCATCATCATCATTATCTCATGTGACATATTCTATGTATCCCTTATTGGTCTTAAAATTAATATGAGGGTATTATGTTATATTTGATTATATGTCTACATGTTAGGGTGATTTATTCATGCATTAACATGTTAAGGTTTCAATTATCTATTATTGTGGGCTCTGATCTCCAAAACACAAGATAAACATAGCAGAAGCGATTCGATTAACAACGGAATACGAAATTCACGAGAAATTAAAAACTTTTCGAAAACGAGATCTTAAAAACCTGAAACTCCTTTTATAAAAGTAAGATGAACTGTTTACATCTTTGATAAATCACTTCTCGAGTGATTATATACGTCATGATACAAAATCTCAAGATTTCAAAATTCTCAGATCAACAAACTCCTAGGACCTGAGTGTACAGAGACGAAATAAGACTATTCTGACTACAAGACTAGACAGCACAGTGTTTCCACCTGAAGTCACTGCTGCTCCTGAATTTGCTGTTGTTGTTGCTGTCCACCAAAAGATCGGTGCCTTCGACCTCGACGTCCACCTAAAGGTAGAAATCTACGGGGTGAGACAATTTTAAATAATTGTCCCAGCGAGAGTTATAACTCTCCGCCAGAAACTTTGTTAAAAGCAATCAAAGGAATATCATGAGCAAGTAATTTAGGTTACTCACAGCAGGCTTGATAACAAATACTCATCTTTAATTAAGGAATATGAAGAACATGTATACTAATGCTTGAACATGATATTAAAAGCAAGCAATGTAATATCAATCAATGTTCCTCATAGTTCAACCTAAGCAGTTATGCTACGCGGTTGATTATGTTTTACAAACATCATTATGCCCTGCGGAGATGAGGTATACCGCTCATGCTCCAACCGATCACTAGTAAGTCGCATCGATATCATAATAGGTCATCGAAAGAGCCAGATTCTCATGACCTTCAACTACCTCAGTCAGAATGAGGATAAACATGCAGGACATCTAGTGTCCCTACTAATATAGCTTACCAGGGTATTCTGGTACTTCGCTATTAGAGTCACAGTGGCATTCTGCACTCTCTTCGCCATCGAAAGATTTCATGTTTATCTCTCATCGATGCGGTATAAAAGATTCCCTTGGAAGAATAGTGTTACATCATCCCGGTATAAACATATAGTGAAGGGTTGATGGATTAAGATACATCAACATCAACTCCTACACTAGGATGTAAGGATATACACATCCATATTCCCCCACATACTCTAAAGTATGTGATCCAGGAGTTCCCTTAGGAAAACCTGTTTCACCATCATTTAAATTCTGACAATGATGGATCTATGATCAGGGCTCTACATGGTATGATTAAACTTGGTTATTAGGTACATTTCAGTATTCTTTTAGCATCATACATGTTTTCAAACATTAATCATTAGCATAGCAGCTATGAAAGTAGAATACTAAATGTATCAAGTCTAACTCACATCAATTATCATTTCTCAATCGTCCAATCACAAGTCATTTGACAAGCATGACCTTGATGATATTCATGGCTCTTACAGCCTATCATTCTCATAAGATGCCACTTACTAGGCATCAACATATGTTATTATTCATAAAGCTAATAACATGCTTCCAATGAATATGAAATCATAATCCTTACCTGGATATGATCACCATCATGTATAGAAGCCTGCATGGTTAATTCAACTGATAATAGTAAGCAGTTTATATCAAGAGTTGTATCCTTATATTCTTACAAGGGTTAGATTCCCTGATTTTCATCAATTAGGGTTTACTATTCACAATATATGTCATCACCCTAGAATTAGGGTTTACTATTCACCTCATGGTGAATTAATCTCATTACATCACTATGCATGAGAAACATCATCATTAAAGCCCTCAGATAAGATCAAGATTCACCAATTACCATAATTAGGTTTTCCATGATCTCTCATAAGTGGATCATACCCTAATCATGCACATTCATGTATATTGAAGGTATGTTACTTGAGTTTCCATCATAAATGGCACTTTCTCTCTCCTCTCACTAGTAGATGATGACTACACCACTTAGATTAGGTTAGGTTAAGTACCCTTTGATCTACATAAACCAAATCACCACTATCATGTTATTAGAGTTTACATAAAACAAGGTATCCTTTAATTGAACCCATTTAGGTTGAAACGAGTGTGACCCATTTGGATTGAAACGAGTGTGACCCATTTCAGTTGAAACGAGTGTGACCCATTTCAGTTGAAACGAGTGTGACCCATTTGGATTGAAACGAGTGTGAACCCGTTTGGATTGAAACGAGTGTGAACCCGTTTGGATTGAAATGAGTGTGAACCCGTTTGGATTGAAACGAGTGTGAACCCGTTTGGATTGAAATGAGTGTGAACCCGTTTGGATTGAAACGAGTTGAACCCATTTGAGGTGAAACGAGTTGAACCCATTTGAGGTGAAACGAGTTGAACCCATTTGAGGTGAAACGAGTTGAACCCATTTGAGGTGAAACGAGTTGAACCCATTTGAGGTGAAACGAGTTGAACCCATTTTAGGTGAAACGAGTGTGAACTTACTTGGGTCCAAACCGCATGAACATAAAAGGTGACACATAGGTTAGGTTTGAATAGGGTTTCCTATGTTGAAGCCTTTAATTGGCCAAAGCCATGTTAACCACTTACGTATTGAGTCAATTAGGATGAGCCTCAATCAATTGGACTCCAATTTGACCCTTAATTGAAAGCCAATTAGGGTTAAGTCTAACTCAATTAGGGTTTCCAATCGGCTAATCATCAATTCTCAACAAAGTGAAACAAATTGTAATTGAACCCATCAATTGAACTCCAATTGGGCCCAAACTTGGCCCAAACGGTGTTGAGATCGTTTGGATGACCTCCAAACGGTCTTGAGACCGTTTGCCCAAAGTTTGACCAAAATCTAAGTTGATTTGATTAGGATTGAACCCTAATTAGGTCTAAAATCAGCACTTTTATCAATTCTTCAACCTATTGAAATTGGACCTACAATTGATCAATTTTCCTTAACCCTAGACCTACAAACGGTCTTGGGGTGTCACTAAACGAGTGTGAGACCGTTTGGGTGAACCCCAAACGGGTTTGAACCCGTTTGGATCCTCCAACCCAAAACTCAACAAGATCTATAATTAAAATCAGCAATTTCAACCCGATTAGGGTTAGGGTGTTGAAGTGCCTTCAACTCTCAATTGGTTAGGAATTAGATTATAATTCTTTGTAGGAAAGAAATTCAATACATTATGAACATACCCTCAAACGGTCATACCTTGGTCAACCATATGAAATGGTCTTGGGGTCGTTTTGATCCAAACGATCTTGCAGGATCGTTTGAGATCAAACGGGTTGAACGCGTTTGACCTTAAACGAGTTGCACCCGTTTGGACCAAAAGGGTCCAAGGTCGTTTCATAAAGTGACCTAGGAATCCACGCCCATCATCCTCAACCTCTGTTCAGGTCGGTTCCTCCACCGTTTTTCTTGCAAAAGAGCAAGGAAGAAGGGAGGTAGAAGAAGAACTAATCATAAAAACAAGAACAAAGATATGCATAACAAAGCTAAGAGTTAGAGTTATAAAACCCGCCTCAAACGTGGTTCCTAGAGATTCCAAGCTTCCAAGCTTCGAAACTTTAATGGTGGCTTGAGCTCCATAGGTCATCCAAGGTTGTTTCTTCAAGAAAGGTTGGGAAGGATCGGCTAGGAAGAGAATGCTAAGTAAATTAACCATGAAACCAACCTTATACTAGGATTTCCCCCATGAATTCAAGCTAGAAGATGGTGATTTCTTACCTTAGAACAGGTTGGTCGTTTCCTTGAGCTCCAGAGCTTTACCTTGGTCGGTTGAGAAAGATGAGAAGTGAGGAAGTGAAGGGAAACGTTTGCTTGGTTTGGAAAGAAAGGTGCTTATATAGTTTAGGCTGATTTTCACCATAAGGACCTCTAAAGCATGTAATTCTCATCCAAGTCCCTCCTTATTTCTAAGGCACGTTCAAGCTATCAAAACTTAATCAAAGCCCATCAAAACTCAAGATCTAAGGGTAAAGAAAACCAATATGCACACTAAGGTATATATATATATATATATGAAGGGTCTTCTTACTCATACTAGGTGTTTTCACTACAAAGATCATCCTTCTTATCCAATTATTTAATAGAAGAGCCCCTCTCATCCTTTCTTCTCTAAATGATGTCAATAGTCATAAAATATATTCTAGAAAGTGTATAGCACAAGTTGCACCCCACATTTTGGGTAAATTGCACTTTACACCAAAATTAGGGTGTAAGCACAAGGATTGCTCCACAAGCTGCACCTTGGTGCCCAAACTTGGGAAATCCATCATACCTCATCATATTCCTTCATATGATGTCTCTTTATTAGAGGAACATCTTAACCTATGTAATTTGCAAGTTAACCCCTCTAATTGGGTAATTTGCACATAGGTCCCTGTATTACCAAACAATACTACAATCATTGTTTAAAAAGGACAGGAATGAAAATGTATGTTCCTTAGGAACTTAATTACATGCCAAAAGATAATCACAAGGATTTAATTACATATCTTAGGCAAAACACCTAGGGTTAATTCATAACCCAGGTCAGGGATGGTACAAATTATCCACCCCTTACAAGGATTTCGTCCTCAAAATCGATAAAACATATTAAGAGAAAAGAGTAGGATATTTCCTTCTCATCTCTTCCTCTAGTTCCCAAGTGGCTTCTTCAACACCACGGTGATTCCAGAGAACTTTTACAAGACTTATCTCTTTCTTCTTTAGCTTTTTAATTCTGTTATCAAGGATTGACACCGGTCCTTCCTCATAAGTTATATCTTCATTCAATTCTACTTCCATAGGTTGTAGAACTGACTCGGTATCGGGATGACATTTCCTTAGTATAGAAATGTGAAACACAGGGTGTAGTTTTTGTAATTCTGGTGGTAACTCTAGTCTATAGGCTACCTTTCCAACCCGTTCAATGATTGGATAAGGCCATATAAATCTAGGAGCTAACTTCCCTTTCCTTCCAAAGCGAAGGACTCCTTTCCAAGGCGAGACCTTGAGATACACTCTGTCTCCAACCTGGAACTCCAACGGTCTACGACGCTTGTCAGCATAAGATTTTTGCCTATCTTGTGCAGTATTAATCTGTTGTTGTATTACTTTAATCTTTTCCGTAGTCTGCTACACAAGATCAGGACCTAACAACTGATGTTCACCAGTCTCATACCAGCATAAGGGTGATCTACAACGTCTGCCATACAAGGCTTCATAAGGTGCCATATCAATACTATGTTGATAGCTATTGTTATAGGCAAACTCTATCAAGCTTAGATGCAGATCCCAACTTCCTATGAACTGGAGAACACATGCTCTCAACAGATCTTCTAAGGTCTGTATAGTCCTTTCTGACTGTCCATCCGTCTGTGGATGAAAGGTTGTACTAAACCTTAACTGGGTGCCTAGTGCCCTATGTAGCTGCTCCCAAAAACGACTTGTGAACTGAGGACCTCTGTCAGAAACTATGGTGACAGGAACTCTGTGCAAACGCACTATCTCTTGAACATATAACTGGGATAACCTTTCAGCAGAATAGGTTGTTTTGATAGGTAAGAAATGTGTTGTCTTAGTCAACCTATCAACAATTACCCAAATGGAATCATGTCCTTTGTTTGTTCTAGGTAGACCAACAACAAAGTCCATGGTTACATGATCCCACTTCCACTGTGGTATGGGTAAAGGTTGCATTGTTCCTGCAGGCTTCTGGTGTTCAGCTTTAATTTGCTGATACACTGGACACCTCAGAACAAACTCAGCTACGTCCTTCTTCATCCCAGGCCACCAATACATATCTTTCAAGTTTCGATACATCTTGGTGCTTCCTGGATGCATAGCATACATTGAAGAATGAGCTTCTTCCAGGACTAACTTCCTCAGGTTATCTACATCTGGTACTATCATCCTCCCATTATAGCATGCCACTTGATCATCTGATTCATGAAAACCTTCCCGCTTCTCATCACCATACTCAGATCTGATCTGCTGAACTGCAACATCAACTTGCTGTGCCTCCTTAATCTGCTCTCTTAGGGTGGGTTTGATATGCATCTCAGCCAACAACCCGGCAATCCATGACACCTTCATCTGTACATTGTCTTGCCTTAAGGAGATAAGCATATCTCTCCTAGGGCATACTAAAGAGTTTAATTGTGCCCTATCAGAGGATGATGTTGCTGATTTCCTACTCAAGGCATCTGCAACTACATTGGCCTTTCCTGGATGGTAATCTATTGTACAATCATAATCCTTGATTAACTCCATCCAGCGACGTTGCCTCATGTTAAGGTCATGCTGAGAGAAGATATACTTAAGGTTCTTATGGTCTGTGAAAATCTGGAAGGTTTCTCCGTAAAGATAATGTCTCCAGATTTTCAAGGCATGAACCACAACAGCTAACTCTAAATCATGTGTCGGATAATTCTCCTCGTGTTTCTTAAGTTGTCGAGAAGCAAAAGAAATTACTTGTTTATCCTGCATCAACACACATCCAAGTCCATTCTTGGAGGCATCACAACAGATTACATATCCTTTTCCTGGCTCAGGTAGCACAAGTACAGGTGCACTTGTCAACCTCTCCTTCAACAGCTGAAAAGACTGTTGACACTTATCACTCCAGACAAAAGAAACATCTTTCTGGGTCAACTTTGTCAAGGGTAAGGCTATAGAACTGAAGTTCTTAATGAACCTTCGGCAGTAGCCAGCTAACCCTAGGAAACTTCGAATCTCCGTCGGTGTTTTCAGTTGTTCCCACTGTAGAACAGATTCTACCTTTTTAGGGTCAACACGAATACCCGAGGCAGATATCACATGTCCAAGAAAAGATACCTCCGGCATTCAGAACTCACACTTGCTAAACTTAGCGTATAGCTTATGTTATCTTAGCAAAGTTAGAGCCTGACGAAGATGCTGTTCATGATGTTGAGCATCTCTACTATAGATCAGGATGTCATCTATGAAGACAACAACACACTGATCGAGGAAAGGTCGGAAGATTCTATTCATAAGTTCCATAAATGCAGCCGGTGCATTAGTTAGTCCAAACGACATAACTGTGAACTCATAGTGACCATACCTTATTCTGAAGGCAGACTTGGATATGTCACTATCCTTAATACGGAGTTGATGATATCCAGACCTCAAGTCTATCTTTGAGAAGACGGTTGCACCACACAACTGGTCAAAGAGATCATCAATCCTCGGCAAAGGGTACTTGTTCTTTATTGTTACTTTATTTAATTGTCTATAATCGATGCATAATCGCATTGATCCATCTTTCTTTTTAACAAACAAAACTGGAGCACCCCAAGGTGAAGTACTCGGTCGGATAAAACCTTTCTTAAGCAACTCTTGAAGCTGTTTCTTGAGTTCTGCCATCTCAGCAGGTGCCATCCTATACGGTGTTTGTGCTATAGGTTGGGTATCTGGGATCAAATTGATTTCAAAATCAATTTCCCGAGGCGGTGGCATACTTGGAAGTTCTTCAGGAAATACATCTTCAAATTCCCTGACTATAGGAATTTCAGCAAGGTTAGGACTCTTCATGGTGGTATCTATCACATGGGCCAAGAATGCATAACATCCTTGCCTCATCAGCTTATCAGCAACCATAACAGACACAAGACATGTGGATAGAATCTTTCTCTCTCCTTGAAAGATCCATGTGTTGCTCTCATCAGCAAACACAGCCTGCTTGGATTCACAACCCAAGACAACTCTATACCTTTCCAAGGTATCCATCCCCAGGATTATATCAAATCCTTGCATATCAAGTGGTATAAGATCCACTTGAATGTGATGATCAGAAAAGAAGAGGATGCAGGGAGCGCATACCTCTTGCAAAATAGCATATCCTCTCAACGGAGTTTCAAGCAACAAGCCATCTGCCCTATGTCTAACTGTTATATTGCAATTACGAATCACTCTTCGAGTGACAAAGGAGTGCGTAGCACCCGGGTCAATCAAAACAGATACCACACATGATTTAGACATATCAGAATATAAAAGTTCCATCTGACCTGCCACAACCCGTGGATTGACTACTGCTTCTGGTGGGTTCATAGCATAGAACCTCACTGTCGCCTGAGGTTGAGTTGGTGCTGACGATCCAGCCTGAGATGCTTGCTCGCGTCCTCTAGCTGCTCCTTGAGACTGCCTTCTCTATGATCCCTGTTGATCCTGCCTCAGAGGCTGTGTCACACTGACAGGCCTAGACCTACAGTCCTTCATCAGATGTCCCACCTTCCCACAGTTATAGCAACTTCTCTCCAGTTGTTGTGGTCTTATCGGTCCTGTGACCGATATTGATGATGAACTGTGAGTCTCTCGTGGCGGTAAACATCGTCCTCTACCTCTACTTGGGGACCACTGAGTCTGAGAACTCGATCTGGGTGGTGGAGGTGTAGGTGCAGAGAATCTAGGATTCTTAAAGTCTCTAGATGAAGATCCCTGGAACTGTGGATATCTCTTTTGGGTTTGTCTTTTCTCGACTATGGATCTCTCTATCCTTCAGACTGACTCAACAAAGGTAGAGAATCCCTCTCAGTTTTCTAGTGCAGATACGGGAGTAGTCATGTCGGCATTCAAACCCTTCTCAAACCTCCTAATCCTTTCTTCATCTGTGGTAGCCATATGCAGACAGAATCGCAACAACTCCATGAACTTAGCCTCATACTCGCTAATCTTCATCATACCCTGTCTCAGTCTCTCAAACTGAGAGATCTTCTCATCCAGGAAGGTCTTTGGAAAATATCTGCGGACAAATTCCCGACGAAAGTCTTCCCACAAGATCTCTATTCCAGGCCTCTTCTGCTCTTCCATGGTCCACCAGTGACCAGTACTACCTTTGAGAAGATAGACAACATGTCTAACCTTCTCACCTTCGGGGATGTTAAGGATTCTGAAAGCTTTCTCCAACTCAGTTAACCACAGATCAGCATCAGTAGGGTCAGTTGTTCCAAAATATTCAGTTGCTCCGACCCGACGAAGTCGCTCGAACGTTTTACCAATACCTTGACCCTCAGACTGGACATGTGCCCTAGGTGCAGGCATGGGCATCCTATCGGTGATATGTGTCATGGCAGTCATAAACTGCCCAAACATGGTCTGAACCGCTGGGTTTCCCATATCAGCTGGGTCAAACTGAGGTGGCTCCAAAGGTGGCTCCGGTACAGGTTGCTCTATTTCTAGGTTCCTTGCACCTTCTCGAGGCGCATCAACACTACTTTCGGCCTCGTACTCCTCCTGTGGTCCAGACATCCTTAATTATCTTCTTCTCCTGAGGAGCAGAAGACTCTATTAAATAAGAAAGAAGTACTAAGGATAGACTTGACACTCTAAGTCCTATGTCTCTGTAGACTCAGTGAACCTAGAGCTCTGATACCACTAATTGTGGGCTCTGATCTCCAAAACACAAGATAAACATAGCGGAAGTGATTCGATTAACAGCGGAATACGAAATTCACGAGAAATTAAAAACTTTTCGAAAACGAGATCTTAAAAACCTAAAACTCCTTTTATAAAAGTAAGATGAACTGTTTACATCTCTGATAAATCACTTCTCGAGTGATTATATACGTCATGATACAAAATCTAAAGATTTCAAAATTCTCAGATCAACAAACTCCTAGGACATGAGTGTACAGAGACGACATAAGACTATTCTGACTACAAGACTAGACAACACAGTGTTTCCACCTGAAGTCACTGCTGCTCCTGAATTTGCTGCTGTTGCTGCTGTCCACCTACAGATCGGTGCCTTCGACCTCGACGTCCACCTAAAGGTAGAAATCTACGGGGTGAGACAATTTTAAATAATTGTCCCAGTGAGAGTTATAACTCTCCGCCAGAAACTTTGTTAAAAGCAATCAAAGGAATATCATGACCAAGTAATTTAGGTTACTCACAGCAGGCTTGATAACAAATACTCATCTTTAATTAAGGAATATGAAGAACATGTATACTAATGCTTGAACAGGATATTAAAAGCAAGCAATGTAATATCAATCAATGTTCCTCGTAGTTCAACCTAAGCAATTATGCTACGCGGTTGATTATGTTTTACAAACATAATTATGCCCTGCGGAGATGAGGTATACCGCTCATGCTCCAACCGATCACTAGTAAGTCGCATCGGTATCATACTAGGTCATCGAAAGAGCCGGATTCTCATGACCTTCAACTACCTCAGTCAGAATGAGGATAAACATGCAGGACATCTAGTGTCCCTACTAATATAGCTTACCAGGGTATTCTGGTACTTCGCTATTAGAGTCACAGTGGCATTCTGCACTCTCTTCGCCATCGAAATATTTCATGTTTATCTCTCATCAATGCGGTATAAAAGATTCCCTTGGAAGAATAGTGTTACATCATCCCGGTATAAACATATAGTGAAGGGTTGATGGATTAAGATACATCAACATCAACTCCTACACTAGGATGTAAGGATATACACATCCATATTCCCCCACATACTCTAAAGTATGTGATCCAGGAGTTCCCTTAGGAAAGCCTGTTTCACCATCATTTAAATTCTGACAATGATGGATCTATGATCAGGGCTCTACATGGTACGATTAAACTTGGTTATTAGGTACATTTCAGTATTCTTTTAGCATCATACATGTTTTCAAACATTAATCATTAGCATAGCTGCTATGAAAGTAGAATACTAAATGTATCAAGTCTAACTCACATCAATTATCATTTCTCAATCGTCCAATCACAAGTCATTTGACAAGCATGACCTTGATGATATTCATGGCTCTTATAGCCTATCATTCTCATAAGATGCCACTTACTAGGCATCAACATATGTCATTATTTATAAAGCTAATAACATGCTTCCAATGAATATGAAATCATAATCCTTACCTGGATATGATCACCATCATGTATAGAAACCTGCATGGTTAATTCAACTGAAAATAGTAAGCAGTTCATATCAAGAGTTGTATCCTTATATTCTTACAAGGGTTAGATTCCCTGATTTTCATCAATTAGGGTTTACTATTCACAATATATGTCATCACCCTAGAATTAGGGTTTACTATTCACCTCATGGTGAATTAATCTCATTACATCACCATGCATGAGAAACATCATCATTAAAGCCCTCAGATAAAATCAAGATTCACCAATTACCATAATTAGGGTTTCCATGATCTCTCATAAGTGGATCATACCCTAATCATGCGCATTCATGTATATTGAAGGTATTTTACTTGAGTTTCCATCATAAATGGTACTTTCTCTCTCCTCTCACTAGTAGATGATGACTACACCACTTAGATTAGGTTAGGTTAAGTCCCCTTTGATCTACATAAACCAAATCACCACTATCATGTTATTAGAGTTTACATAAAACAAGGTATCCTTTAATTGAACCCATTTAGGTTGAAACGAGTGTGACCCATTTGGATTGAAACGAGTGTGACCCATTTCAGTTGAAACGAGTGTGACCCATTTCAGTTGAAACGAGTGTGACCCATTTCAGTTGAAACGAGTGTGACCCATTTGGATTGAAACGAGTGTGAACCCGTTTGGATTGAAATGAGTGTGAACCCGTTTGGATTGAAATGAGTGTGAACCCGTTTGGATTGAAATGAGTGTGAACCCGTTTGGATTGAAATGAGTGTGAACCCGTTTGGATTGAAATGAGTGTGAACCCATTTGAATTGAAACGAGTTGAACCCATTTGAGGTGAAACGAGTTGAACCCATTTGAGGTGAAACGAGTTGAACCCATTTGAGGTGAAATGAGTTGAACCCATTTGAGGTGAAACGAGTTGAACCCATTTGAGGTGAAACGAGTTGAACCCATTTGAGCTGAAACAAGTTGAACCCATTTGAGCTGAAACGAGTTGAACCCATTTGAGGTGAAATGAGTTGAACCCATTTGAGGTGAAACGAGTTGAACCCATTTGAGGTGAAACGATTTGAAACCATTTGAGGTGAAACGAGTTGAACCCATTTGAGGTGAAACGAGTGTGAACTTACTTGGGTCCAAACCGCATGAACATAAAAGGTGACACATAGGTTAGGTTTGAATAGGGTTTCCTATGTTGAAGCCTTTAATTGGCCAAAGCCATGTTAACCACTTACGGATTGAGTCAATTAGGATGAGACTCAATCAATTGGACTCCAATTTGACCCTTAATTGAAAGCCAATTAGGGTTAAGTCTAACTCAATTAGGGTTTCCAATCGGCTAATCATCAATTCTCAACAAAGTGAAACAAATTGTAATTGAACCCATCAATTGAACTCCAATTGGGCCCAAACTTGGCCCAAACGGTCTTGAGATCGTTTGGATGACCTCCAAACGGTCTTGAGACCGTTTGCCCAATGTTTGACCAAAATCTAAGTTGATTTGATTAGGATTGAACCCTAATTAGGTCTAAAATCAGCACTTTTATCAATTCTTCAACCTATTGAAATTGGACCTACAATTGATCAATTTTCCTTAACCCTAGACCTCCAAACGGTCTTGGGGTGTCCCTAAACGAGTGTGATACCGTTTGGGTGAACCCCAAATGGGTTTGAACCCGTTTGGATCCTCCAACCCAAAACTCAACAAGATCTATAATTAAAATCAGCAATTTCAACCCGATTAGGGTTAGGGTGTTGAAGTGCCTTCAACTCTCAATTAGTTAGGAATTAGATTATAATTCTTTGTAGGAAAGAAATTCAATACATTATGAACATACACTAAAATGGTCATACCTTGGTCAACCCTATGAAATGGTATTGGGGTCGTTTTGATCCAAACGATCTTGCAGGATCGTTTGAGATCAAACGGGTTGAACGCGTTTGACCTTAAACGAGTTGCACCCGTTTGGACCAAAAGGGTCCAAGGTCGTTTCATAAAGTGACCTAGGAATCCACGCCCATCATCCTCAACCTCTGTTCAGGTCAGTTCCTCCACCGTTTTGCTTGCAAAAGAGCAAGGAAGAAGGGAGGTAGAAGAAGAACTAATCATAAAAACAAGAACAAAGATATGCATAACAAAGCTAAGAGTTAGAGTTATAAAACCCGCCTCAAACATGGTTCCTAGAGCTTCCAAGCTTCAAAGCTTCGAAACTTTAATGGTGGCTTGAGCTCCACAGGTCATCCAAGGTTGTTTCTTCAAGAAAGGTTGGGAAGGATCGGCTAGGAAGAGAAAGCTAAGTAAATTAACCATGAAACCAACCTTATACTAGGATTTCCCCCATGAATTCAAGCTAGAAGATGGTGCTTTCTTACCTTAGAACAGGTTGGTCGTTTCCCTGAGCTCCATAGCTTTGCCTTGGTTGGTTGAGAAAGATGCGAAGTGAGGACGTGAAGAGAAACATTTGCTTGGTTTGGAAAGAAAGGTGCTTATATAGTTTAGGCTGATTTTCACCATAAGGACCTCTAAAGCATGTAATTCTCATCCAAGTCCCTCCTTATTTCTAAGGCACGTTCAAGATATCAAAACTTAATCAAAGCCCATCAAAACTCAAGATCTAAGGGTAAAGAAAACCAATATGCACACTAAGGTATATATATATATATATATATATATATATATATATATATATGAAGGGTCTTCTTACTCATACTAGGTGTTTTCACTACAAAGATCATCCTTCTTATCCAATTATTTAATAGAAGAGCCCCTCTCATCCTTTCTTCTCTAAATGATGTCAAGAGTCATAAAAGATATTCTAGAAAGTGTATAGCACAAGTTGCACCCCACATTTTGGGTAAATTGCACTTTACACCAAAATTAGGGTTTAAGCACAAGGATTGCTCCACAAGCTGCACCTTGGTGCCCAAACTTGGGAAATCCATCATACCTCATCATATTCCTTCATATGATGTCTCTTTATTATAGGAGCATCTTAACCTGTGTAATTTGCAAGTTAACCCCTCTAATTGGGTAATTTGCACATAGGTCCATGTATTAACAAACAATACTACAATCATTGTTTAAAAAGGACAGAAATGAAAATGTATGTTCCTTAGGAACATAATTACATGCCAAAAGATAATCACAAGGATTTAATTACATATCTTAGGCAAAACACCTAGGGTTAATTCATAACCCAGGTCAGGGATGTTACAATTATTGTGTATATCTTTATCCTCGTTTGGCTAAGCTAAAAAAACTAAGGTCTCTAACCTCTTAATCTTGGAATAGGATATAGTTCTAGGATTCAATATGTTACACTTCATATAGTGGCCACTATGAATCTAAGATTTTGTCTCTAACTAGTGATTAGGAAATGCATCCAAGAAATGTGTCCTTTCAAAGATTTTTCCACCTTACTTCTTGTGTTGATGGCGCCCAATTTCTGGTAGTTCCAGGTATAAGAGGGGCCTTTAGCACATAATTCGATCAGGTTTGCAACAAAAATAGCATTGTTAATTCTTCCATTGAGCACATTGAAGGTGTAGATCTGTCACTTCTCTCAGAAGCCAATATGACTGTGTTGAAATTCTATATTACAAACCATGGATTACTAGTGCTTTTGCTAATAGTAGAAATGCCCTTCCATAACATAAAATTAACTTTTGTTGTTTCCATTATCTGCATAGACTACTGTATGTCCACACTAATGCAAATAAAGGAATAGTTTATACGAATCATCTACTTAGACTAAGAAATAACGTTAAGAACATAGTCAAATTTTCCCAAAGTGCTAGGATCCTCACATTATTTCAAGACTGTGAATTATCAAGCCAAGTAGCACCCGACCAAATACATTGAATAACTCTAGAAATCTTTCTTCTCTTACTTTTAGTTTCTACTAAAAAAACAATGTTTGCATTGCCTCTTGTTAACTTAGCTCGAAGACATCTTTCTTGCTCCAATAATACAAGCCTCAGGTGTTCCAAGCAAGAAAGGTGTGGCCTAGTTGATTTGCTACTATCTCAAGCACTGTTTGGTTGATTTTTAGACTTTTCTTCCTTCTTTGTCCATGGATTTAAACTTGTTTGTTGAGTTTGAATTCCCTTGAGATAAGATTATTGTCTTCCTCATGTTGTGTGGGGAAAACATTATTCTTTGGCACTTGGAATCCATCATTGTCATTTTGGCAAACAACTGCCCTACTATCTAATTGTAGTGGACTCTACAAATGGGAGGGGGAACTTTGCTCGACTTGCTGAACCACTCCTTGTTATGGATTTGAGCCAAAAATACACTACCCTTGAGTGATTGACTCATCTATTTTAGTTTCTATCTCAACTAAAACTTCTGATGTAGGACTCTTCTCTGTGACTGCTTCATGGATTTTCTATGTGGTCGCAGGTGGTAAATCTAGTGTTTGGCATAGTTTGCCACATCGTGCCCAAAGGTTTCCTAATGGGGGTAGTGGGCTGGAATCCATTCATATTCTATATGGACCTTAAACGGTGTACCTTTATCTATCCTCATCTTCACATCTATTAGGAAGGTTGATACAATGTTCATGAGGACGTTGACTCTAGTATATTTTGTATGCCTCTTTGCCTTGTTCTGTCTATCTAGACATTGAGATTATCCCATACAGGTGGCAATCCTAGCCAACATTTTTTCATTCCAAAGTTCTATTGGCTAATTTGCATTTTTTTTCAGACAAGAACATCAACCAATTTTTCTTGTTCAAGGGGTTGCCCTTTCTCCTACTTTTTCAATATAATCAGTTTGCCCTTCACATACCAATGCCCTCTTTCTGGTGCCATCATCAAGTCTAGAGACTCCTAAAACTTGATAATGAAATCGCCATTCTCCCCACCCATGACCTGCATGGCACCACTAGGTTTCCACACACCTCAGAGGTAATCCTACAAGGTAGGGATATGGTGGTCAAAAACCAATGATGTATCCAACGATCATATTGGTCCATAATGTTGCAGTAGCATCCAGCTCTTATTGTGATATTACAATCTCATTGTTCTCCACTATAATGGGTTCCTTGTTTATTCTTGTATCAGCGTCACCTACTTATTCTTCAAAGATAAATGCCCATGTTTTTGGACAAACTATGGTTTTGGATTGAAGTAGTTGTCTTATTGACTGTGATCTTCTCCCCCCTTGTGTTGGTGACACTCTCTTAGGGTTCCCCCTGCTCCTCTACTCTTGGATACCATCCTTTTTAACTTTACATCTAAAAAAGTGGCTCATTGTATGATTCTCGAATTTTCTAAGCTTAGATTTTATTCACTAATAATGCATTGAGATTCACTTTAACACAATCATATTGATACTAGGATGATGAGATCAACACTATGACTTTAATTGAATTGGAATGATGAGTTTAGGCTCCAGACTTAAGTAAGTCTTCAATTTAAATAATTAAAGAAATATTGAGCTAATATGCCTATATGAGACTCCAATTGGGTAATTATGGCATATCAAGACTTACATTCATAATTAAGAATATAATTAAGCTTTTGGATCCTTTGGAAGGTTAAGGCCAAGCCTCAGGCCTAAGGATCCAATATAAATCCCAACTAGAGATCTTTTGGGTTTATAAGCTGGTCCTTGATATACAAATTTAATAAATCAATATTCCCATAATAAATACCAATGGTAACTTTCGTTGAAAGAAAAAGTAATTATTAAATTGTGGTAGAAAATTCAGAACATTCTATAATATTGTGTGATATGGGTAACTAATTAAAGGACAAATTACTCATTTCTTGGGAACCAAGTTTTGGATAATTAAAGGATGATTTAGGGATTTATCTTTTTCCCAAAGAAAGATAATGGTAATATTAGATTTATCTTAAAATTTGGGAGCTTTTGAATATCTGACATGTCCTAGAGAAATATAAATAAGAACATAAATTATTTTAAAGGGACTCATAAGAAAATTGTTGAAAAGAGTCCCGAGGGACCTTGACTGGTGCATCCAGGTCGGGATCCAAATGAAGAGTCATCTATCCTACCAAGACTCCAACTGAGTTCCGTGTGAATAGTAGCCACAAGCTCCTTGAGACTCTCCCCTTCTCTCTAACCCTTATCTCTGATGCATAGCCACTTCGGTAGGATTGGGAGGTTTTTAAATGAAATGGACCATACCTATAATTGACATTATCACTAAGAGTGGAGATAATGCCCAATAATTTGATAGACGAGGGTCTTATGGCGGGCCACAAATGTATCAACCCTCAACCTTGTGCATATAAACCCATTCAAGAGCCTTTTAAAGGTCACTAGATATCAATGAAGCCTCTAGTTCCACCTGGAATACCACATATATCCCCTCCATCTTATTTCTCCTACTACTTCAGTACAACGACTGTGCAATGCCTCCCCAATCACCTTTGGGCACCATAGAAGATCTATACAAGTTTGGAGGCGTGCATCGCAGTGATCTAGGATCCTAGACCTGTTACCAGTGGCCAGAAGTAGAAAGTTAACCTTTAGTTGACCACCTTCATGGATCACTAGATCCCTCATTCACATGAATTAGGAGAAGAAAGGGAAGAATACAAAGCCATGACAATTACCTTCCTACCCTTGGGTCAATGTGTTAAGGTAAAGCATCATTCCAATTGTTTGCTGCTTTCTTTCACCTTAGTCATGTCAATAAATTATTCCTTTCTTTTGCCTTAGCCATGTATGAGCAAGCCCGTCAAAATGGAATAAGCCCATTGGCCTAGGCCTGACCCTATGGCTAAGTGGGACATAAATCTAATTGCTGATGTGGACTCTCCTGAGTGGCCCGTGTCTAGCTATATTGCAATTAATGTAACTAGTTATTGGTAGCTCTGATGACAGTGACCCTACATATGGAATTGGTCATGAAGATAAGTAGAATCCAAATAAAATATAATCAAGGCCTACTTTTGATCCTAGTTCTAAAATTATAGATGATACATGAAGATAGGGTGATTAATACATGTAAATCCTAGAATTGATGATCAATGTGTTAAATACATTAAACATGTGTACCCTGATGATTAAACTGATATTGTTGAATATAATGAAATGCCAAGATAATGATGATGCATATATAGGGATTCTAAAGTAAATAATCATATATATGTAGAATTAAGGTTTTAAGACTAACGTCTATAACTTGATATGATATTAACCCACATGAACTGATCTAGATGTTCATAATGTTATGAAATTCTCAATTAGATAATTTGGTTTGCATATAATATCTAATTAGGGTTTATAACCCTTAAAAACCATGATACGATAGAATTAGGGTTTGATACCCTTATTCCTAATCCAAACCCAAGATAACTATATCCTAGTTAGCATCCAATCTAGACCTAATTAGTATCTGTGAATGTTTACTGACACTTTAGGGTTATACATACATGCAAATAATGTTGATTGATTATGGGTTTCTTGATTGCACCTTGATGATTGCATTGCATAAATACATGGATATAACTACCTAATTTGAAGTACGTGGTTATTTATGAATAATTGCAAATACTAAATTTCAAATTTGGTTGAGGATTTCTAAAAGTTTGAGGAATTAGACTGTTATATGTTTATTTACTTCCTATACAACTATAATGCCAATATGAGTATCATATAAATAAACTAAGATAATTTGAATCCAGATTTATACCTACTAAGAGGTAGTTCACCTAAGTCCAACGATGGATAGAGCAAGGCGATCACACCCAAGGTGGCATGAAAAAGATGAGTTAGTTTATCTAGTAGAAATACATATTCATATGTTCAAATATTTGATTATTAAAATTATTTATTTTCATTATACTTGCAGATATTTTGGTCGCACCATGTAAACAGTATAACAACATACTGGTGCAACTTTTATGTAAGGCCCCTGAACTTGCTTAATGAGTTGAATAAGCTTAATTACCATACTTTAATGCTTATAACCCTAATATAACCTTTTGATATGTTTTTAAATCATAATACAAGCTTAAGTTTCAAATTTGGTCCAATTTGGACACTGTTTGAGCAAGTTATACAATTTTCTATACATTTTGGACTTTTTTGCAATTTACCCAATTGAGGGGTTTTCTTTGCAATTTATAACATAAATTATGTTCCTTATATGTTATATTATCATTCTTGAGTGTTTTGAGCCATGGGTGGAGCCATGGTTTGAAGGTGTTTTCCTCAAGGGTATTTTAGGGTTTACCCCTTCATGGATGAGCTACCTTTAGTAGCTATCAACTAATGAATTATGTGATTGGTTGGGAAATTCGACAAAGGAAAGCTAACAGGTCTAAATGGATGGTGGGGGAGCTGCTTGTGTGTATGCTTGTATATTTTTAATAGTTTAAGGCCATAGACACATGGGGAAGCTACTTTTACACCTCATGCTTGCTTCCATCCTTATCCATGGGCTATATTTACCTCTTCCCCACCCAAGTACGAAACTATGCTGATTTCTCTTTCCTCTAACCTGGAGCAATGAATTCACTCTATTTTTCTGTGGAACCAAGTGCTCTAACGTAGAAGACAACCTCTTTTTGGAGAAGAAAGTCTCTTAGAGTTCCATCTAGCCATACCTAGGGTTTCCAAGGTCATATTCTAGGGATTTCGACCAAGGCAAGTTGTTTTCTTCCTTCCTTCTCTATTTCTCTTTCTATTCTCCTTCCTTAGACCTTCCTCCAGGTCGGAACCTTGTTGTTTCATGGTGAAAGTGGCTCTAGAACTCAAAAATATATCCTTCTTGTTTCTTTTTCTAGGATTTTGCTTCTTTGTGGAGAGAAGTACCTATTTGGCCAAGTTCATATCTGAATCCAATATTTTATTGCCCTATTTGCTTGATATTCTTGCTGTTTGGGATCTGACCTACTCTATATAGGTGAGTTATATAACATTCTTCACTTATATTTCTTACTAGAAGCTTGTTAGTTCATGTTTATGCTTTAATGTGATGATCTAAGCATAAAGAAACCATGTTTGTTTAGAATTACAAATTTGTGTGGTGTTTCCTATTTTGTTCCAATTCTATATGAACTTGTAAACATGTGTACGACCTTTCTAAGGTGTAACATGATTTGGGACAGGTTGATAGCATCAACCTATGGTGCTAAGCACAAAATAATTGATGGTTCAAATTAGGGTTTTTAAGCTATTTCCTTCCCTATCACCCCACCGATGGTCATACCATTCAATAACCAATGGTTTTTCTATCTTGGCAAATGATGTTCGTGATCAAGGGTGACAATTTTTTTGTGACAACCTATGGTCACCCCCTTAGGTCAGGTTTTGGCTCAATTAGACGTTTAATTATCATCTACTAAGTATTCTAATGATGTTATCAATCGACGATGACATTAGATTAATATTTGATGGTGTTAACTGAATGTATTACTGATCTAACAACCAATGGTGACCTAATGACCTCAATTAATGGTGGATCAGGTCATCATCATATACGATGAGTTAAGAATGTAATTGTATATTTGACTAAACCTTTGACTACCTATACTTCAATTGATAGCCTTGAACAATGAACCTGATCCAATGAATATTATTGGATGCTTCAACATCCAATGGATTAGAATTAATCACATGGTATTATTTGTGGGTCCTATTTATGATATTTCGATGGTTCAATACCAATAATTTGTAGTCATACCTTTGCCATTATATAGTTATATTTGATAAATCACTATAATAAGTGGATGTGTAACTCCCATGTGATCTAGCTTGTTATACCTAACCTTGGGATAAAGAGAGGCATTCTCTCCCCCTATCCCATGCCCATGACGGAGGCCAAATATCTGGGCCTAACCTTAATGTAATTATATGATGTTGATTGGTTATAATAAGACCTCTTGAATGATTAATGTGATAATGAATTACACTCTTCTTGTGTTGAAACCACATTGTAGTACTATTTGAATATCATAGTGCCTTGCCATGTTAATATCTATGGACACATGTGTGCTAATGATCTTTTGAGCCTTGTTTAAGGCATGGAATGATGATGATAACCTTACTATGAATAATGTGATGGTCTTAATGACCTTTGGGCATGTTTGAAGCCATGATTGAGTTGAAATCCTCTTCATGTTCCAATAATGGTTAAAACCCTGGAACTTGTGATAAGATATTGGTATCTTGTAAAAGTATGATGATAAGTATGGTCCATTAATTTGCAATGAATTATAGCATGTGGTAATGTGATTAAGATTTATATCTCAAATGTTTTATATCTTTTGAAGTTGTTATACATATACTCTTGTTAGAAAAGAATTAGGGTTTGAATGTCCATTTGTATGATTTAGCCTTAATTCACCCAATCAACATAACTAATTAAGTGAAACTCTAATCATGTAGTGCCATGTGCCATAGATCTATCTGAGTGTCAGAAATTGCCAGATAGTGAAATGAGTATTCCTAAGGGATACTCAGAGTTCATACTGATGAGTATGCAGGGTGCTTGTCATCCTGAATTCAAGTGTTAAGGAGGATGACAATGGTCATACCTAGCCCTCATTTTGAGAATGGCTATGGTCATGTCTCGATGATTATATATATATATATATGATGAGATTGGAGGACAACTGTGGTTGTACCTTGGATGGCAGGGTATGCATACCTGCCTCCTTTCACTAGTGTTGTGACCTGTACCAAGGACGGACTAGGCTGTTAGCAGCTTGACCTTATGTGTCACTGTGGTAGACCCGTACTGACCGGGGGCGGAGAATATCTTAGGAGTCTGACTCTTCCTAGATCTTGTATGGCACTGATTTTGACTTAGTAGTGGTCAGTTGAGACTTGAGTGGTATTTTTCAAATCCCTCAGGACAGTATAATAAAAGAAGTGATATAAGCCATGTAGTATACTGGATATGGTTAAATATGTCTCACATTGTTTGATTAGTCTTTAACTTGTCTTTATACTACTCAATATTTACAAGATGATATCATATGACCTTTGAGTAATTATACTTCTTGTCAAGTTAATTTGCTTAATGGCTTAGTATGCTTAACCTATTCAATCTGCTTAAATTGCTTATTCATTACTATATATGCTCAGTTCATTTACTGTAAATCAAAATGTTATAATCAATATATGTTGGAGAGAGTTATATTTCTCACTGGGACTGGGTCTCACCCGTGGGTCACCACATATTTTTTAGGTGGTCGTGGGAAACGAGGTTGAGGTCGCATTGTGGAAGAGAACCAACCTGATGATCAATAGATTCAGAAGGTTAGTTAGTTGTAGATGTTAGTAGTAGAGTCCTAGTGTCATCCCTGTACTCTTAGGTCTGGGTATGGGATGTGTTTTTTTTATGGTATACTCGTATCGACACGAGATTTTGGTAGTATGCCAATGTTTGTAAATATATGGCATGTACATGTGAACTATCTTTTGTATGCATGATGTGACTGAGGTCTTTGGACCCATATGTGAATATTTTTTATAATATATGAGAATGGAATGATGGACCTTTATGTAAATGTTCTAGAGTTCATTTACATTGTTGAATTGGTTTTAATTACTCCGCATTTTTAACTATGTGATTAATTAGTAGTTGATCATATTTTGTGTTTTGAGTAATCTCGTTTAGCACGATGAGGTGTCACAGTTAAGTTGGTATCAGAGCTCTAGGTTTACTGAGTCTATAGGGACATAGGACTTAGGTTTGAGTCTATTCTTATGCATCCAACATATCTGATCATAGTTTATGCTTATGCAGATATGTCTGGAGGACATGAAGAACATGTTAAGAGTAGCTATGTTGCACTAGGAGGAGGTTCTAGGAGGCAGGAACGCGATGAGAGAGTGCCAGAAGTAGGGCCAGAGCAGCCCACAATGCTTCATCTAGATCCGACAATGATGGCCAATCCTGAGTTTCAGTCTATGTTTAGACAGATGATGGCCACAATTACACATATTGCTGACAGAGCACCAACACCTCAAGCTAGGGTAGGCGCCTCTAATGTGGAGTCCCAAGGTGTCGGGAAGACATTTGAATATCTTAGACGTGTTGAAGCAATTGAATATGCAGGTACTTCTGATCCAACAAACGCTGACATGTGGTTGACTGAGCTGGAAAAGGCATTCAAAATCCTAAACATTACTGAAGAAGACAAAGTTAAGCATGTGGTATACTTGTTGAAGGGTAGTGCTGGCCAGTGGTGGACCATAGAAGAGGAGAAAAGACCAGGAGTTGTGATAGGATGGGAGGAGTTTTGGAGGAAATTTTTTAGCTGATATTTTCAAGAGACCTATCTAGATGACAAGATATCTCAGTTTGAGAAGATTCGTCAAGGGGCTATGACAATTAATGAGTATGAATCAAAGTTTATGGAACTTCGGAGGTTCTTCCCGCATATGGCGGCAACGAACAAGGAAAGGATCCAGAGATTTGAGAAGGGTCTGAGTACAGAGTTGACTACTACAACATCAACCTTGGAGAACAGGGAAAGGTTTTGCACCTTTGTGGAATTTTTCAGAAGGATTGAGAGGCCTGCCAAAGAGAAGCGTGAAGCAAATGCTAAGAAGTGACCTATGCAGTTTCAAGGGCAATCACCTAAAGGCTTTAAGAAGCCCAGGTTTTTCCCACTGCCGTCGCAACCAAGGTCAACCTTCACTGAACCAAGATCACATGCACTGTCATAGTGGACCCCGAATAGGGGTAGAGGTCACAGTTTTCCATCGACAGGAGCTCGCAGTTCACCATCAGTCTTAGTTACAGGGCCATTTAGACCACAGAGTGATAACTGAGAGTGTCATAAATGTGGATAGACATGGCATATTAGAGGGAATTCCCCTATGAAGGTTGATGAGGTGACTCAGTAGCCAAGGTGGAATCAACATGGATTACAACAATGACAATTTGATATTGGTAGTGGTAGAGGATGAGGTTAGGCATCCCATGCAGGATCCTCTAGACAAGAAAGTAGAGGATGTGGACGGAAGCAGGCGACAACAAGGTTCTATGCCATGACCTAGCCAGAAGCAGTGGTAAATCCATGAGTCGTGACAGGTCAGATGGAATTATTTCATTCTGATTTGTCTGCTTCTTGTTTCATATCTGTGTTAGTAGATCTGGGTGTGACACACTCTTTTATCACCATAGAGGTGATAGGTAGATGTTATCTACCTGTTAGTCTTAGATCTGATAGCTTGCGGTTAGAGACTCCTTTGGTTGATTCCGCCAAGTTGTGGGAAGTGTGCCCTTCTTGTGTTTTTTCTTGTTTTGGACACAACATTCAAGTGGATCTTTTGCCACTTGACATGCATAGTTTTGATGTAATCCTAGGAATGGATACCTTGGAAAAATACAAGGTAGTCTTGGACTGTAGTAATGAGGTGGCGACGTTTCATGATGGAGATGTACAATGGATTTTCCAGGGTGATAGGAATATTCTTCCTACATGTTTGATGTCAGCTATGACAGTTGAGCAGTTGATGAGACAAGGATGTGAGGCTTTCTTAGCTCATGTTGTAGATACCAAGGCGGGATGTCCTAGTATCCATGAGGTACCAATGGTGCGAGAATTCGAGGATGTATTTCTTAAGGAATTTCCTAGCATTCCCCCTCTTAGAGAGATTGAGTTTGAGATCAATCTTGTTACTGGAACACAACCCATAGCACAGTCAGCATACCGAATGGCACCAGTAGAGATGCAGGAGTTAAAGAAATAGTTACAAGAATTGTTAGAGAAGGGTTTTATTAGGCCAAGCACTTCCCCTTGGGGTTCTCCTGTGTTGTTTGTTAAAAAGAAGGATGGTTCAATGAGGCTGTGTATAGACTACAGACAGTTGAACAAGGTGACAATAAAGAATAATTATCCTTTGCCGAGGATTGATGATCTTTTTGATTAGTTGAGAGGTGCCATTGTGTTTTCAAAGATAGACCTGAGGTCAAGTTACCATCAGTTGATAATTAAGGCTGATGACATACCCAAGTCATCTTTTAGGACTAGGTATGGTCATTATGAGTTTGTGGTTATGCCATTTGGGCTAACCAATGCACCTGCAACTTTTATGGATTTGATGAATAGGGTGTTTAGACCTTATCTTGATCATTGTGTGGTCGTGTTCATAGATGATATACTAATATACTCAAGGATAGTCAACATCATGAGCAACACCTTCTCCAGGCATTGACTTTGTTGAGGCAACATCAACTATATGCTAAGTTCAACAAGTGTGAATTCTGGTTATCTGAAGTGTCTTTGCTGGGTCATGTTATATCTGCAAAAGGCGTTTGTGTTGATCCTAAGAAAGTGGAATCTGTACTAGAATGGGAACTACCAAAGACACCGATAGAGATCCGTAGTTTTCTAGGTCTGGCAGGTTACTACAGGAGGTGTATCAAAGACTTCAATTCTATAGCGTTACCCCTAACTAGGTTAACTAGGAAGGATGTTCTTTTTGCTTGGAATGAAAAGTGTCAACGTTCTTTCTAGTTGTTGAATGAAAAGTTGACTAGTGCACCAGTGTTAGTACTTCCAGAGCAAGGGAAAGGCTATATTGTCTTTTGTGATGCTTCAAAGAATGAGTTGGGATGCATGTTAATGCAAAATGAAAATGTGATTTCTTTTGCTTCACGACAACTTAAGAAACATGAGGAGAATTACCCAACACATGATCTGGAGCTTGCAGCGGTGGTCCATGCCTTAAAGATCTGGAGACACTATCTTTATGGATAAAAGTGTCAGATCTTCACTAACCACAAGAATCTACAATATATCTTCTCAAAACATGAGATGGATATGAGGCAAAGGAGATAGATGGAGCTGATTAAGGATTATGATTGCACAATAGATTACCATCCAGGGAAATCTAATGTGGTAGTTGATGCATTGAGTAGAAAGTCGTATTCATCATCAACGGTAGACAATGCACAATTAAATTCCTTGATGTGCCATAAGAAAGATATGCTAATGTCTCTTCACCAGATGAATGTACAACTAGAAGTTTCCTTGCTGGTAGGATTGTTGGCACAGTTACAAGTGAAACCTACCTTGAGACAACATATTCATGATGCACAACAAAATGATATTGTGATACAGAATATCCAATCAGGGATTGGCAGTGAAAAGTATAATGGCTTTCATGAGGCAGATGATGGTACAGTTTGTTACCACAATAGGACAGTAGTTCCTGATGTTGATGGGTTGTGGAAGATGGTACTTGAGGAGGCTCACTCCTCCATGTATGAAATGTATCCTGGAAGTACCAAGATGTACCAAAACTTGAAAGACATGTATTAATGGCTAAGTCTAAAGTGTGATGTGGCAGAGTTCATTGCCAAATGTCCATTTTGTCAGTAGGTAAAGGCTGATCACCAGAAGCCTACAGGGACATTAACCCCCCTTGCCAAATCATAGTGGAAATGGGATCATATTACTATGGACTTTGTGGTTGGTCTTCCTAGGACAACCAAGGGTCATGATATCATATGGGTGATAGTAGACATACAAACTAAGTCAGCTCATTTTCTGCCAGTTAAGATGACATTTACAACAGAGAAATTGGCACAAATATATGTTAATGAGATAGTATGTCTGCATTGCATTCCAATGACTATAGTTTCTGACAGAGGTCCATACTTTATAAGTCATTTTTGAGAGCATCTGCATTCAGCAATGGGAATACAGCTGAGATTCAACACAACTTTTCATCCACAGACTGATGGCCAGTCTGAAAGGACTATTCAGACTTTAGAGGATCTCTTGAGGGCATGTGTGCTGTAATTTCTTGGTAGTTGGGATGTACATCTAACTTTGATAGAGTTTGCGTACAACAATAGCTATCAAAGAAGCATATATATGGCTCCTTATGAGGCTCTATATGGGATACGATGTCAATCTCCTCTTTGCTGGTATGAGATAGGTGAATATCAATTTTTGGGTCCTGAGCTAGTACAACAGACTACAGAAAAGATTAAAGTGATACAACAATAGTTGAAAGCAGCCTAGGATAGGAAGAAATCTTATACAGATAACCGACGCAGACCACTTGAGTTCCAAGTGGGATATAAAGTATATCTTAAGGTTTCTCCTTAGAAAGGTGTGCTGAGGTTTGGAAAGAAGGGTAAGTTGACTCCTCGATTTATGGAACCATACCCTATCCTAGCTCATGTTGGAAAGGTAGCATATAAGTTGGAAATACCACCAGAGCTACATAGATTGCATAATGTCTCTCACATCTCTATGTTGAGGAAATGCCATCCAGATATTGACCAGACAATCCAACCAGTAGAGGTTGAGTTAGATGAGGATATCTCCTATGTTGAGGGTCCTGTGTTGATCTTGGATAGAAGGGTGAAAAAGCTGAAGAGAAAAGATATAATACTAGTGAAAGTTTTGTGTAATAATCATTTCATAGAGTAATTCACATGGTAACTAGAGAATGAGATGCGTAGAAAATACCCATCTCTTTTTGCGTAGGATTTCAGGGCGAAATCCTTATCAGGGGTTTATAATTGTAAGGCCCCTAAACTTACTTAATGACTTGAATAAGATTAATTACCATAATTGTATGATTAGAACCCTAATATAACCTTTTGATATGTTTTTAAATCATAATACAAGCTTAATTTTCAAATTTGGTCCAATTTGGACACTGTTTGAGCAAGTTATACAATTTTCTATACATTTTGGGCTTTTCTGCAATTTACCCAATTGAGGGGTTTTCTTTGCAATTTGTCACATACATTATGTTCCTTAGATTTTATATTATAATTATTGATTGTTTTGAGTCATGGGTCTCCTAGTTGACCCATGGTTTGAATGTGTTTTCCTCAAGGGTATTTTAGGGTTTACCCCTTCATGGATGAGCTACCTTTAGTAGCTATCAACTAATGAATTATGTGATTGGCTGGGAAATTCGACAAAGGAAAGCTAAGCAGGTATATATGGATGGTGGGGGAGCTTCTTGTGTGTGTGATTGTATATTCTTAATAGTTTAAGGCCATAGACACATGGGGAAGCTACTTTTACACCTCATTCTTGCTTCCATCCTTATCCATGGGCTATATTTACCTCTTCCTTGCCCAAGTACGATACTATACTTGCTTTATCTTTACTCTAACCTGGAGCAACGATTCCACTTTGTTTTTCTATAGAACCAAGTGCTCTAAGGTAGAAGACAACCTCTTTTTGGAGAAGAAGGTCTTCTAGAGCTCCATCTAGCCGTACCTAGGGTTTCCAAGGTCATCTTCTAGGGATTTTGACCAATGCATGTTGTTTTCTTTCCTCCTTCTCCATTTCTATTTCTCTTCTCCTTCCTTAGACCTTCCTCTAGGTCGAAACCTTTCTGTTCCATGGTGAAAGTGGCTCTAGAACTCAAAAATATATCTTTCTTGTTTCTTTTTTCTAGGATTTTGCTTCTTTGTGGAGAGAAGTACCTATTTGGCCAAGTTTAGATATGAGTCCAAGGTTTTCTTGCCCTATTTGCTCGAGATTCTTTCTGTTTGGGATCTGACCTACTCTATAGAGGTGAGTTATATAACATTCTTCACTTATATTTCTTACTAGAAGCTTGTTAGTTCATGAATATGCTTGAATGTGATGATCTAAGCATAAAGAAACCATGCTTGTTTAGAATTACGAATTTTTGTGGTGTTCCCTATTTTGTTCCAGTTCTATATGAACTTGTAAACATTTGTACGACCTTTCTAAGGTGTAACATGATCTGGGACAGGTTGATAGGATCAACCTATGGTGCTAAGCACAAAATAATTGATGGTTCAAATTAGGGCTTTCAAGCTATTTCCTTCCCTATCACACCACCGATGGTCATACCATTCAATAACCAATGGTATTGCTATCTTGGAAACTTATGCTCATGATCAAGGGTGTCAAATTTATGGTGACAACCTATGGTCACCCCCTTAGGTCAGGTTTTGTCTCAATTAGATGTTTAATTATCATCTACTAAGTATTCTAATGATGTTATCAATCGATGATGAAATTAGCTTAATATTTGATGGTGTTAATTGAATGTATTACTGATCTAACAAGCAATGATGAACTAATGATCACAATTAATGGTGGATCAGGTTATCATCATATATGATGAGTTAATAATGTAATTGTATATTTGACTAAACCTTAAACTAATGGTTCCTTGGTTCAATTGATCTAATGGTCAGACCTATACTTCAATTGATAACCTTGAACAATGAACCTGATCCAATGAATAATATTGGATACTTCAACATCCAATGGATTAGAATAAATCACATGGTATTATTTTTGGGTCGTAGTGATGATATTTCGATGGTTCAATATCATTAATTTGTAGTCTTACCTTTGCCATTATATAGTTATATTTGATAAATCACTATAATAAGTGGATGTATAACTCCCATGTGATATAGCTTGTTATACTTAACCTTAATATAATTATATGATGTTGATTGGTTATAATCATACCTCTTGAATGATTAATGTGATAATGAATTACACTCTTCTTGTGTTGAAACCACATTGTAGTACTATTTGAATATCATAGTGCCTTGCCATGTTAATATCTATGGACACATATGTGCTAATGATCTTTTGAGCCTTGTTTAAGGCATGGAATGATGATGATAACCTTAAATATGAATAATGTGATGGTCTTAACGACCTTTGGGCATGTTTGAATCCATGATTGAGGTGAAATCCTCTTCATGTTCCAATAATGGTTAAAACCCTGGAACTTGCGATAAGATATTGGTATCTTGTAAAAGTATGATGATAAGTGGGGTCCATTAATTTGCAATGAATGATAGCATGTGCTAATGTGATTAAGATTTATATCTCAAATGTTTTATATCTTTTGAATTTGTTATACATATACTCTTGTTAGAAAAGAATTAGGATTTGAATTTCCATTTGTATGATTTAGCCTTAATTCACCCAATTGGCATAACTAATTAAGTGAAACTCTAATAATGTAGTGCCCTGTACCATAGATCTACCTGAGTGTCAGAAATTGCCAGATAGTGAAACGAGTATTCCTAAGGGATACTCAGAGCGCATACTGATGAGTATGTTGGGTGCTAGTCATCATAAATTCAAGTGTTAGGGAGGATGACAGTGGTCATACCTAGCCCTCAGTTTGAGAATGGCTACGGTCGTGTCTCAGTGATTATATATATATATGATGAGATTTGAGGACAATTGTGGTTGTACCTCGGATGGTAGGGTATGCGTACCCGCCTCCTTTCACTAGTGGCGTGACCTATACCAAGGGCGGACTAGGCTGTTAGCAACTTGACCTTATATGTCGCTGTGGCAGACCCATACTGACCAGGAGTGGAGAAGATCTTAGGAGTCCGACTCTTTCTAGATCTTGTATGACACTGATTTCAACTTAGTAGTGGTCAATTGGGACTTGAGTGGTATTTCTCAAATCCCTCAGGGAAATGTAATAAAAGAAGTCGTTTAGTATACTGGCTATGGTTAAATACGTCTCACATTGTTTGATTAGTCTTTAACTTGTCTTTATACTACTTAGTGTTTACAAGATGATATCATATGACCTTTGAGTAATTATACTTATTGTCAAGTTAATTTGCTTAATGGATTAGTATGCTTAACCTATTCAATCTTCTTAAATTGCTTATTCATTATTATATCTGCTCAGTTCATTTACTGTCAATCAATATGTTATAATCAATATATGTTGGAGAGAGTTATATCTCTCACTAGGAGTGGGCCTCACCCGTGGGTCACCACATATTTTTTAGGTGGTTGTGGGCAACGAGGTCAAGGTCGCGCTATGGAAGAGAACCAACCTGGTGATCAATAGATTCAGAAGGTTGGTTAGTTGTAGATGTTAGTAGTAGAGTCCTAGTGTCATCTTTGTACTCTCAGGTCTGGGATGTTTTTTTATGATATACTCGTATCGACACAAGATTTTAGTAGTATGCCAATGTTTGTAAATATATGGCATGTACATGTGAACTATCTTTTATATGCAGGATGTGACTGAGGTCGTTGGACCCATATGTGAATATTTGTTACAATATATGGGAATGGAATGATGGACCTTTATGTAAATGTTAAAGAGTTCATTTACATTGATGAATTGGTTTTAATTACTCCATATTTTTGACTATGTGATTAATTAGTATTTGATTGTTTTTTGTGTTTTAGGTAATCTCGTTTAGCATGACGAGGTGTCACATTTTACTTGTCTACATTTTAAGTAACTATGAGTGCAAAGATATGAATATATGGGAACTTAGAAGATTACATTGAAGATCACAAAGTAATGTTACAAGGAGGAGTATCTAGGTAGCCTTAGTATTTAGTCTCATGTATATGTTAGTTTCTTTTGAAAATTCATAAAACTCCTTAGAGGAGCATCATTAAACATATAGTGACCAATTTTTGTTCAATTAAAGGAAATTATTGATCATTACTTGTTATTTGTTAAATCTATATCCTAGAAATTTAAGTACCAACTCTCAACTTTGCGATGCTCTTGTAATTGGGGGATACTCAAAAGTGGGGGTCATTAGGCTTGATATAAGAGCCTATATTTATCAAATATTATTTAATAATTGATTATATCAAATAATTCATAGAATTATAGCAAAAATTATTAGGGCTTATTGTAAGGGCAATGGTGTTTAGAGAGGATCATGCCTTTGGGGCTGGTAATATTTTCCTCAACACCATTAAGTTTGTATACATGGACTCCCTAAGACATTGTGATATCTTCCTGTGTAGCAAGTTTACCTGAAGTAATTCCCCAAGTCTTCTCATCTCTAATTTCATCCACTTCTCGTCTCCTTTCTTAATAAACCCTAAAATTCACTTCTCTCTTCGTCTTTAATTAGGGTTTTAGGAAGAAGTGGGATTAAGGCATCCTTTGGCAATTTAATATAATGTTGATTGGGGAAATAGATATAAAAATGTGACATCTGATTTGTGTCCCTTTAGTGATGATAAACCCTAGATTGAGCTAAGTTTAGGTGGGAAAACCCATTCGTCCATGAAGGACTTGAGTGGGATAACCAAGTAGGGTATGGGAACCTTAGTGGGTCAAGGGAATCATTAAATCCTAAAATACATGTTGTAGTCCCTAACCCTAACCCTAAACCATAATCCAGTGTAATGGGAGTAGCAGGGGTTAAATAATAACCCTACACAAACAAACCCTAATTAGGGAAAAAGTAAAAATGAAAACACCAATGGGTTAGATAATCCAGTATGTGGACCATAAATTAGATAACCTAGTTTCCCATGCATGAAAGTACGTAGAGTGATGCAAGCATGATACACATAATAGTTTCTAATATGTATATGAAATATAGAAAATCAATATTTACATAATGGAAACTATAGGACCCTCAACTCACTCCTAAGGGTGGTGTCCCAACCTGGGGTGGTTCAACCCAATGATGGGAAATGACCTATATGGAGGTATAGGCCTAAGTTTGTGGGGGAACATTGTGGTTAGAAAGCATAAACTCCTCTTGTAAGACATGAAGGCACGTTAAGCTAGAACCTTCCCTATAAGGGTGAGTTGGCCAATCTCATTATGAGATTTGAGGTAACTTTGGACCCCTCAAAGGACCCAAACCTAAAGGAAAGGAATAGGATAGAAAGGTATGGGTTTAAAGCAAGAATTCACTTTACCACTACCTAGTCATAACATGTTAGCCAGGGAGTCCTAGCTCGGGTGGTGCGGCTCGCAAGCCCCTTGCGAGGAGGCACGGGTTCGACTCCCAGCTAGGCTCCGAAGTGAATTGCCTGTCACGTCGGCCGACCAACGATGCGACTAACTGGTGGGTCCCTGTATGGGCCGAGGGTCCACCCGGGGGTTGACGCTGCCTGCAGGGGTCACAAATGTGGTGCTCGTGCGGGAGTGGTTCCCTCGTCACCAAAAAAAGTCATAACATGTTGTCCTTAATATGTGGAAAATGTAATTTCAACATTAAAATGTGAAAACTTTGGTTAGAGAAATCCTAGGGTAAATAGGTAATGGCAAGTGAAATACATTGAAGAAATGGTATCATAATGATGCATTTAAGGTATGTAAGCTCTACTACCACCAAGTCTAAGTAAGAAAGGTGTGTGCTTGGCTTAATGACTTGGGTGCATTGACATATAAGTATGAAAACTTTGGTTAGAGAAACCACAAGTAAAATGTCTAGTACCATGTTGAAAGCAATTATATGGAAGACATCTAAATTATAGACTCTCCTTGAGCAAGACGAGTAATGGGATACATAAATAAATGATGTTATAGACCCTTGTCATGGAACAATGTAAATAAGTGAAACCGCCTCTCTACTAAAAATTTGAATAATAAAACCTCCAGTCCAAACACACCCAAAAAGGTATGATGGAGTGGGTGTAAAATTTTCAAATCTTATTAATGGTATTCAAAACGACCAAAGTATAGCAGTGGAAGAAAATAATGACTATATTCAATTTTTCTTAAGGGTAAAAAAGAACATCTTAAACTTACATGTAAGGGTACATCACAAGGATCCATATAGAGGAAATCTAAACCTCCTTAAGATTGTCTCCAACCATTAACTTATCAATCTAAGTCCATGTCTTTATGCCATGTCCACCATATCCTTCACCTAGGGTTGGAAGCATACCCCAACAAGAAGATAAAAAAAGAAAACATCAACAAAGGCTGGTATGTGCATACTAAAAAGAAAATTGAGCAATATAAGGAAATAGGACATCAAATACTAAAAAGCTTCCCATAGAAGAGAAAAGTACTACCCCAAAAGAGGGAATAAAAGATAAGAAACACCATCATCATAAAAGAAGACACTTGCCATAAATGAAACAATAAAGATTGTGCAATACTGGCACATAAAGAAGGTAGGGCACACACCCCACAATCATCATCAATATCCTACATGAATGTGAGATAAGCATAGCTCTAGAACAATATAAATACAAAAGCGACCAAGTATAAACTTGAAACCTGATAGAGAAAGGAATACTGCCAATATCCCAATACATAAAGTTGAGTATGGATTACTGCCACACTCGGTTATAGAGAATGGTATACTTCCACCCTCCTTAATAATCAACAGGGGATTACTACCCCAAAACTAAAGTAATTTACACTAGTGTAGTGCTACTGAATCACATAGCATGTAAAATGTAGAGGCAAGTAGAAAAGTATAGTCAGAATTATACAATGTTGCCATCACACAATGGACAACTCAAACATATAAACATCCACTTCAAAGTGGGCACATAACATTATATAAGACCAACATGCACCGAGGCACAAGATAGATATCAAGAGAATATCCAAGTCCACAATAAGCAAGATAGTTCACATGAACCATGATATCAAGAGAATAGACATATGTGTAGGCCAAAGTCAAAAGAATGATAAGATAGGTGAATTGCTCAACATAGAGGAATAGGGGATACAACATACCTCAAATTCAGAGTCTACTCTGTCCAAAGAATAATCTAGGTCCAAGCCTAGGCCTCCAAAGAACCTATGTTGCATATATGTGGAATTAGGGTTAGGTTTCCATTAATTATTCAAAACCCTAAAGATTGCCTTTTTATTAATGTGTGAATTAGGTTATCAAAACCATATCATATTTTAGGTTATATTTTTATGAGTTCAAAACATATTTTATTATATTTTTATGACTTATAAATATTTAGTTATGAATTATACAAGTTAATTCATCATTAAATAAATCCATTAAAATCACATGTTATTAAACATTAGATTTAGCCATCAACATTGATATCATTAGATAGGTCCTATTTTTCTGATTCCAATGAGTATTTTTCCATATTTTCTGACAAGTAGTTAATTAGTTATTAATTTTCAAAACTCGGCCAATCAGAAAATTACAAGTCAACTAATCGTTTGCAAAAGAAAAGAGAGAGGGAGAGGGCCGCGGCTCTGAGTTGGCCCAATTAGGGCTGGCCAACTCGACCGGCCTCTCATCTAGCTAAGCCAAGTCATAAAACAAAGGAGAGGAAACCTTGGAAAAAGACCGTTTTACCCATATCCGAAAAACAAAGCAAAGAAGGTAAATAAAGGGGTAAAGACGGGTTTATCAAGAAGGGATTCTTTCCCCGATCCTCCCCTCCCCTTCTCGCCATGGCCGGTGATAGGAGAACCAAGAAGCAAGGAACAACAACCAACATATCCCAAAGAAGGACTATCGAGTCCGCGAGAAGCCAGTGAACATGGCGAGACCATACTTGAAGTCGGAAAACCATAGGAAAGAAAAAACATCTCAGCTGATAGGAGAAGACAACCGGAGGTCAGAAAACTAAACTCAGCTACAACAAAGACCAGTTGAAGGTGCGAGGAAGTTCACATAGGCGTAAGGGAGAAGACAAAAGGTTTACCAGCGCCGAAAGGCCACACAAAGGCCCTAACGTTAAGGTCAGAGTTAGCAAAAGCTCTGTGAGTAGGGGAGGCCAACCTATTGCAGCTCAGGTGAGGGGGAAACCTCCAATGTCTTCGTGGTCGACTCAGGATGGTCCAGAAGAAGGCTATTGAGTAGAATGATTACCAACTCCAAGATCTGGTCTGAGAAAAAGACTGAGGAATCTGGAGGTTACTGGGTGCAATGACAAGGTTCTGGAATCAATTGATGCCACAAAGAAGTTATGGTTGGGTAGAGGAAGCGTTGAGATGGATTATATTTATAGGGGAAAGGAGGAGAAGAGAAAAGGAAACAGAGGTCGTGAAGGTGTTTTGGGGGTTTACGATAGGGATGGTGTAAGATAAGGAAACTTAGGATCCTTAGGTGCGATTTCATCTCCTGATCACAACAAAACAAAAATCATAAAGAATGGTGGAGGAGGGAGGGAGAATGATCAAAACGAAAATTATGCTAATATACATATCTGAGTTAGGCTCCTACCCGAGGTAGGAGATGACTCGGATGCCATCCAAAAATTCAATCCAACAGCTGAGAACAAAAGCCGCATAAGCAAACTGCGTGACAATGATGACTTTGGGCAAAATTTTGATTTAAATCGTGACATTTAATACTAAATCGAATCCAATTAAATCAAAGTTTTCCCAACTAATGTCTTATTTTCTCTCTCTTCAAAAGAGGGCTCAAACGTTAACCAAAATAGGTGAAATTTTGCATAGAGGCCAATTAAGGCATGTAGATTTTGATTATTCATTTAGATTTACCTTTTTAGAACTTTTGATGTGTTAAATAAATCAAATACTATTTTCTCTTTCCTCATGCATTAATGGCTTTCAGATTATCCAAATTTTATGAAACTTGACCCACAAGTCATATTTAATGTGTTGGATATGAATTTGCCATCAATTTTACATATTGGAGTTTTTTGTATATTTATTTAATATTTTGAAGGTTCTACACACTTTCTCTGTCCTGATTTTACCTTATTATATAAAGGTAGTCCAAATTAGATGAAAATTGACATGTAGGCTTATTTTGATGAGTAGATTAAGAATTTGAAGTATATTATTACTTTTGAGACTTTCTTGCATGTGTTATGTCATATGGCCCATTAAATTCATTACTCATCCAATTAAGTTCATTAGGGTGATTTTACATGCATTAGCTCATATTGATCATTCTAACTCTTTCAAAACTAACCTCAACCATGTTTGGCCAAACACAAAAGATCAAAGTTCTAGGGTAGGGTTCTAGATCTGGTATGTTACAAACAAGGTATAAATAATAAGTGAAATGAATGATATATGACATATCAATAAACCCTAGGAAGGTAGAGTCCTAAGTCAACCATAGGGTCAAGTAGGGAAGCCTAAAGGTACATAAGACCCAAGGGGTCAGGAGGTGATCAAGCCCTAAGTGCATAAGTCCCATGGTGTCAAGAGAAGGCCATCCATGTGTACATAAGGCCAATGGGGTCAAGAGAAGGGCCACCTCCATGAATACATAGGCTCGAGGGATCAATGTGAAAGGCAATCCATAAGTACAAGGCCCATGGGATCAATTGAAGGTCACTACAGAGGTACCTATACCCCTAAAAACCTTAAGGGTATGGCTAAGCCCCATGATACATTTGATGTGGATATAAGGAATACAAGAACTTATGTAATAATTGTTGAAATAGAATCTTAAGGTACTTGTGTACAAATTCAAGAGGGAGAAATGTGTTATTACTTAAATTCATAAAACTTAAGAAAAATCATGGAATAAAAGTATAGTTAGGGTTTGGAATGAGGAGGTTGAACCAAAAATTTAATTGAAGGATAATGTTGATACACCATCTCTCCTCATAGAATAGGATGAACTTTATATTTGGGATGCATCCAAATATTTATTTCATCTTATGTTGAGTGTGAGAGATTGGGTGTCAACATGTGATACATGTCGTTGACATTAGCTAATGGATTCCCTAATATTTAATTTAATGGCATGATCTATGACTTTGAGGTGTTACCTCACCCTTACAAAAATATATAAGAATAATGTTTAGTAGGTTTTGTAGACCTAGGTGAAAGTGTAATTACCAAGTGGAAATGATTCACAAAGTGAAAATGTAATCACTATCTGATAATATAATGCAATATATGAGGATGTGAGAATACCTTTTGATTGATTTTGGGTTCCAATCTCAGTTATATGAGAAATTTTAATACCATTGAACGTTATTAAAGACCACCTAGCTAAAACATATCAAATAAAAGTTGTTAGACCTAACATTTGACGCTAATATGAGTTACCATTCACCATAACATAATTAGTTTGATTTTTTAGGAAAAATTTCTTTTAAGGTGGGGTGAATGTAACATCATCAAACTGGTAAATTTAGATTCAATTCACTAATAATGTATTGTGATTCACCATATGACTACGATAGTAATATTACAAAGATGAGATCAATAGTATGAATTTGATTGAATTTGAATGATGAATTTAGGAAAGAGTTAGACTTCAATTTAAGTAACTAAACAAATATAGAGTAATATGCCTATATGAGACTCCAATTGAGAAATTATGGCATATCAAGCCTTACATTGGTTATTAAGAATATAGTTAAGCCTTTGAACCCTTTGGAAGGTTAAGGTCAAGCCATGGGACTATAGATCCAACCTATAGTCTGACTAAAACACTTTTGGGTTTACAAAAAGGTCTTTGATATATTAATTGATAAATTAGTGTCTTATTCCCATAATAAATAACAATGGTATTTTTAATTGAAAGATAAAGTAATTATTAGATTTTGGTAGAAAATTTAGAAGATTATATATTATCGCATGATTTAGGTAATTAATAATAGAATAACTTACAATTTTCTTGGAAATCAAGTTTTAGATAAATTAAAGGATGATTTAGGGAGTTGTCCTTTTTCCAATAGAAGATAATGGTAATATTAGATTTATCCTAGATAAATATAAATAACAACATGGTTTTTTTAAAAGGGAATTATAAGGAAATTGTTGAAAAGACTCTAGAGAGACCCAGATTAGAGAATCCAGATTGGGATCTACACGAAGAGTCATTCCTCCCTCCTGAAATCTAGTTGAATACCACCTGAACAAGAGTCCCGAGCTCCATGGGACTCTCCCCTTCTCTTTGATCCTTGTCTTTGATGGATAACCATTCTTGTGGCACAGGAGGTTGAGACAAACTCAACCATACCTAGAATTGCCATTATCACTGAGAGTGGAGATAGTACCCAATCGTTGGATAGACTAGGGTCTTAGAGCGGGCCACCGACTTCTCAACCCTTGACCATGTGACTATATAAACCCATTCAGTAGCCTCACCTAGACTATTAAATCTTAGTCCATCTACTAGTTCCATCGAGCCTACTGTCGGTGTGCCCTTAATCTTCTTTCTCCTACTAGTTCAATCCATCGATTGTGCAATGCCTCCCTAGTCACCTTTGCGCACCACAGAATATCTAAGTGAGTTTGAAGGGGTGCATCAAAGTGACTTTGGGATCTAGAACCATCACTAGCATCCATGATTAGAAAGTGAACCTTCAATTGACCACCTCTACGGATCAAAAGAGCCATCATTCCCCTCAAGAAGGGAAGAAGACGAATCCTAGAGCATTAGCTTCCTATTTTTGGACGTTGTGTTGAGGCTAAGGTCATTCTAGTATTTTGTTCCTCTCTTTCATATTAGACACATGTCAGGGTGACAAAGTGGCATGAGGCACTATGTTAGGATTGTCCCCTCAGTTGATTGGGACATACACCTAATTGTTGATGTGGCCTCTCCCGATTGGCTCAAATCTAGTTATCTTATAATTAATGTAAATAATTATTGGTGGCCTTAATGATAGTGACCCTACATATGGAATTGATCAAGAAAAGGACTAGAATCCATATAAAATATAATTAATGCCTAGTTCTGATCCTAGTTCCAAAATTATACATAATACATGAAGACAGGGAGATCAATACAGTGTAAACCCTAGAGTTGATGATCAATGTGTTAAATACATTTACCTTGATGAGTGAACTGACACATTTGAATACAACGATATTTGATAAAAATGATGATGATGATGTATATTTTGGGTTTGCAAAGTCAATAATAGTATCTATGTAGAATTAGAATTTTGAAACCAATGTTTATAGCTTAATATGATCTTTACCCACATGAACTGATCTAGGTGTTCATAATGTAGCTAGGGTTACATATAATATTTAATTATGATTTATAACCCTTAGAAACCACGATATAATGAAATTAGGGTTTGATACCTTTATTCCTAATTCCAAACAGAGATAACCCTAAGCCTTGGTTAGAATCTAATCTAAACCTAATTAGTATCTTGTGAATGTTTGGTGACATTTTACAACTATACATACATGAAAATAATGTTGATTGATTATGGATTTCTTGAATGTACCTTGATGACCGGATCACATAAAATACATGGATATAATCGCCTCGTCTATGGTATGTGGTTTTTTATGAACATCTGCAGATACATGATTCTGAAGTTAGTTGAGCATTTCTTGAAGTTTGATGAAAAAATTTGTTGGATGTTTATTTACTTCATGTTCAACTATGATGCTAATATGAGTATCATATATAGAACCTATGATAATCTGAACCTAGGGTTAATAATCGATAGGAGTGGCCGATACCTGGGAGCAACACCCTAACTCGACACGATACCAAACCCCGTACGCATCACCGATCGCGACGTGTCGCCCGACATGATCATATCGGGCCAGGGCGACCCGCGCGATACATCCACCCTGTTGGTATGTATGCCCTGAGAGCCAATCATGGGATGATTGGTGGGATACATTAAGATTGATTTTATAAACATCAAAGGCGAGCTTCCAATTCTTTTTTGTTCAGTCATATGAGATAGTGATAGAACAGATTGAATGTCTAGAGAATGATAGTACTCAATGACGTATGCTTTCAGGTTGAGGACCTGAACGATGAGATCATACAGATGCTAAGAGTTTGTACATTCTTGTTATGTCCCTAGTCGGATGTCATTGTGGAAGGTAGATAGACAACAATGACACACAAGACTAGATTGTGGTGTTGGTTGATGACAGAATCTCATTAGTCATGATGTAGAGATATCAAACCAAACACATAGGTACTTGTTAGAGAACAAGTATACCAGACAGACCCACCGTGAGTTTGACACATGGAACCATAAGATGGTAGTCACAGTCAGTACTCACAGTGATGGTGGTGAGTGTGATTCTTAGACCTAAAATCACTACACTCAACACATGTCGTTGGGCACACTTAGACATCATCAAACGCAGTCCTGAAACATGGGTTGTTATAAAGGTGATGATTGGGTGGCTTTGACACATGGGGCTTTTGAGGGGTGAGTGATAGATATGGGATTTGTCCCTCTTGAGGGAGTTTGGTATCTAAGGCCACTTGATGAGTAGGATTGAGATAGGCGTGCGCACGCATGTGTGAATCAATATGTAATATTGATGTCATACATATCTCCTTCAATCTACTCTGAGATCAAGAAAGTGAATGAACGTTGACAGGATGACTGTTCCATGCCTTGAGTTCATTCAGGATATTGGTGACAAAGGAATTATACATTCACTGTAACACCATTCACGGATTGTAGGATGAAAGTTGTTCTCCAACTTTCTACTTTCACTTGGGTAGCACTGATGTGTGACTAGGCACCACTCTTTGCTTGTGAAGTCATAAGTGTTATGGACTTTCACTGCCAACGTGAAATGGACCTGCAGGGTCACACACATAAGATTTAACCTGGAAGAGGAGTTTTGTCCACAAAGAAATGTTTAGATTGATTACTAAAGGAGTTTAGTAGTTCAATTAAACACTCAATCAGTTGATAGCTCAATATCATATGGTTCAAGGTGTTGGACGCATTGGTTGGAGTATCGGATTGATTGAAATCGCATTTGACTGATTCTGCACAACCTGTACTCCCAACCGATCGGTTCAAGTGTTGAACCGGTCGGCTAAGGTTGCTGAACCGGTCGGCTCAAGTGTTGAGTCGATCGGCTCATGGTCAGAGTGAAACGATCGGTTCAAGTGTTGAAACGATCGGTTCAACTGGTGCAACCGAGCAAGTTGGGAAAGTCAGGTCAGTGAGAATTTTCCTTGCGTTTCACTTGCCCAATTTGATTGGGAATAGGATTGGTATTCGATACCAATTAGAAACGAAAGAAGGAAAGTCGATCGAGAACCGACCAGGACCACGAACCGACCGGTTCAGAAGTGAACCGATCGGCTCATGGGTCCCAACCGATCGGTTGGTGCTCCAACCGACCGGTTCAGGTCCCCAACCGACCGGTTCACTTGTGAACCGATCGGTTCAGGTTGCGAGTTGGTTGCTTTTTGTGGAAAATCTCGAACCCTTCTACTCCTGCTTTAGTCCCATATTGCCGGACACAGAGAACCCTGTCCCATGACCCGCATATATATATATAGGGGTATTGGGGGCTTCTCAAAGTACAACTCAATGCAAGCCGGTTGCTTTACGAAGTTGTCGTTCTCTCTAGTTTTGGTAACCGTGAGAGATCCCGAGGAAGTGCTTCCCGCAAAAGGGAGGTGCAGCAAGGGAAGGACAACTGCAGTTGCAACTGGTAGCAGGAGAGTATGTTGGCGACTAGTACGTCAACAGGAGGGTGCGACTCCTTCCACTTCCTTGTGGGACAAGGAGTGTGGAGTTCCAGGTGGTCCCTGTGGACTACTACAGAGGCGGGATGACACTGCCGCTCAGGAGGACAACTGTCATCCGACAGTCCGGTAGGAGGATGAGTCGTCAGTCCCGGTGCGACTAGGAGCTGCACAGACGCCGTCTAAGACCGGAGTTGAAGACCGCGCAAGGCGCGAGGTATTATCGCCGAGCAAGCCTCGGGACAAGGTATGATTCCACAAACCATCCTTTCCTATTATATAGACGTTGACGCGTTTCCTCGGTATGGGTTGGGGGAGAAATTTTTGTTTCCGCTGCCTTCTCTGTCTCCCCTAAAACCCAACACACCCGTCGTGAGCGTGTCGCCCGAGAGGGTGTGCTGCCCGACACAGTGTATCGGGCGGGGCTCCTGCCCGGTATCGAGTTGGAGAGTCAGCTGCTGTCTGTCGACCTTCTAAATCATGAAGGTGATACTTATCTTTATTATTTTAGTCATTTACTTCCTTTATCTTATGCAATGTAATCAGACCCTTATATGCTAATGGAAATAGAAGAGTTTTAATCATCTGCTGCTTTATGTTTGGTACCTTTGTTGGATGACTGCTATGTTTAACATCTGAACTCTAGCTTGTACGCTTGGATTGCATTTCAATTAGCTACCGAATTGTGTTTTCCCGTTGCAACAGCCTTGAGAAGGTGTTGTGGCTCTAGTGTTTGGTCCGATTCTGGAGTACGAGAGTGCCCAAAATCGGAGTTGCTTTAGTAACCTTTCCACTCTAACTTAAGTCCAGCAACCTCGAGAGGGGTGTTGATGCTTGGTTAGAGGTACCCGCTTCGAGAGGAGGGGTACATGATGTTTCTGCTGCCGCTTGTTTTACCAAAGTTTTCTCCTTCATACCTTACTTTAGTGCTAGTTTTATCTCTCTGTTTCCGTTGCACGAAAATCCCTAAAAACTAATAAATGCTTAAAACCTTAATTTTTCCTCGTAGCTCCAATTGGAGATAGATTTCTTTTATTTTATCGGTCTTATCCTGTTGTTCCCTTTGGGAATTTTACCATCTCTTTACCCCTTCCAGAGTGTAGCGTGTCGATTCTGTGTTCTCAACACTACCACCCTTGTCCCTTTGTTCGACCCTATATATCTACTTTGACCCCGTAAACAAAGTTGCGGGGGCCTAGAAGGTTTCAGGTTATAAATGTAAAAGTCTGACTACTTCAAATCCACCTCCAATTTTAGGACGCGCAATTTAGGCCGGTCAACTTTTTGGCGCCATTGCCGGGGACAAGGCAAAATGGTACTATTGACGAACCTGAATCCACTAACTACACTCCAGTGCCTCAAGATTAGAAATGAGCTTGACAACACTCTCTTTTTCTTTCTTTCTTTTCTTTTTGTTATTATTATTATTATTATTATTCTTTGCCTAAAATAAATAACTCGTATTACTATTGATAACAACTTTTCTAACTTGATTTTTCGTGCTATTTCAGCTACTCTGAAGAAAGGCATTCTGTTCAACGGAGCACCATCGACATGCAACCTCGCAATGAGAAACCTTTTTCTGAAAGCGAACACCGAGGGAGAGACAGACCTCTCTCGAGCACCAGTCAAGGCCAAGACGAGGTTTCAAACCAACCAAAATTGGTTGGACAGTTATTCGGTTTTATAAAGAGACAAGATACAATCATAAACCAGCTGGCACAAAGTACGCTTCCCCATCCAGGAGTTCTAAACTCCATGCAGTTCCAGATGGCAAATATGCAGACACGCCAACGTCAAATTGATCAACAGTTGGCCCAGATGGCCGATTTGATGAAGAACCCTTCAAGAAAGATGCTCTCCAGTCCTGAATCTTCCAGAATGGTAGTACTGAGATCTGGGAGGACAGTAGAGCGTGATGAGGAGGCTAGGGCAGAACCTGAAGCGGAGACTGTGGGTGCGAATCCCGCAGAAGATGAAAATCGACAAGCTGATGCCAGAGAGCGTGAACAGAGATCCTTCGAGGAGCTACCTGGTGGGAGAAGCCCTTACGCTCCTAGGCTACCCTTTCCATACAAGTTGATAAAGGCAAACCTGAAGAAGCGTCACGAAAAATTCATGGAATCAATCAAGAAACTTTATCTCAAAGTTCCCTTTCTGGACGCCTTGGAAGAGATGCCAACTTATGCCAAGTTTCTCAAAGATCTGATTACGAAGAAGAGAAAAGGAGGAATGATTGAAACTGTGCATCTAGCAGCTGTTTCGTCTGCTTTTGAAAAACCAGATCTACCCAACAAAAAGAGAGATCCTGGAGATTTCACAATCCTTTTTGCCATCGGAGATAACGTCGAGCAGAAAGGTCTCGCCGACTTAGGGGCTAGCATCAGCCTGATGCCCCTAAGCTTTGCGTAAAGATTAGGTTTAATCGACATGGTTAGAACCAATATGAGAATCGAGCTAACAGATCATACCTTCAAAAGACCTGTCGGCGTTGTTAAAGATGTGCCAATCCGGGTGGGTAATTTCTTCATTCCGTGTGATATAGTTGTCATAGACACGGTGGAGGACCCCCACTGTCCTATAATCTTTGGACGTCCTTTCCTGGCTACAGGAAGGGCGTTGATAGATGTTTCTGAAGGGATAATCACTCTGAGGGTCAGAAACGACCACTTAGACTTCAAGGTGAAGGATGCAATGAGAGGGCCTGTTACGAACCCACCTTCCGATAACCCCCAATTAAGGGAGACCGAGAGGTTGAAGCCGCACCCATAAATTCCAGATCAAAGGTTTGACATATAACCAATAACAATTATTAAATTCTAACAGACTATACTGAAAATGGTAATAAAAATTTTCTTTATCATACCTTTGAAAAGATTGGAAGTACTAGACTTCTAACCACATATGAACTACTCTAACTAGTCCCTCCTTATTCTTTAATTCTTGATTTCACAATGTATCACTTTACTATTTGTACTTTGGGATTTGTACCTAAATCGCCGACAAACAAAATAACGGTCAGTCGAAACTGGTATGTGGATGAAACAATAATCAAGCAATTATGCTAACAATGTAATCAAGAAATTAGTCTTTTTAACAATCAAGATTACATTTTAATCCAAACTACTCAATCCATACTTATCCACAACTCTGTGTTGTCCCTGTAAGGACTTATATGGTACCTCTATAAGGTGACTTGATGGACTTACCCTCTAGGCAGCCAAAGTCTTTCATGACCTGGTGGATCTACCCTCTAGGTAGCCTTTGTACCAGGTCAACCATTACGACACAGAGAGGATCAAGGATTGAGCTAGAAGGCATATACATTATGTGATAGTCATATCCACTTTATAATTGCATGAACTAAATTCATCCAACAGTTAATTCATGTCATCGATGAAAACTTCAGAAAACCTCGAAAAACTAACTCGAGATATTCATAAGCATAACCAAATACCTTTAATTGCACTTTTCAAGATAATAACCCAATCTACAAGCAATGAGGAAGAGAAATCCTGAAATAAAAGTACCAATTCCTTTTATTAATAATTATCCAATTTCATTATTCAATTTAGGATTTCAATTCCATAATTAGGGTTTCTTCTGGAAATTAGGGTTTTACTTCTTCTTTCATCATTATCATCCTTAATTTATCAATCTACATAAAACTCCTAATTTCTCAACTGATTTCCTTATTTCATAAAAATATAATTTTTATCTCCTTTTATCCCAAATTAGGGTTTCCATGCAAATTAACCTTCTTTTAAACATTATAATTCCAAGTTAAGCATTTGTGCAATCAAATAGTAAATTAAACCACCATTATCATTATCACATTCAAACTTAGCAATTTGACCTATTGGATTACCAAATTACACTCTAATCATGCAATTAGGGTTTCTCATCAATATTTAATACACTGTATTAGCCAAATAAAGCACTTTTGCAAAACGAAGTGGAATTAGGTTCTGGAATTATTTTTATCATATTCCTTGCATTTTTCTATACAACTTTCATATATAAAGTTTTCTCATTAGCCAATCCTAGCAATTTCTATTATTTTTGCAAGAAAAGTCCTTTTTCTGATTATTCGTTAGAGAGGGGAATTTTACCAAAATTCGTAGCCGTTCGATCGGTGCGCCCTTTGGTCCGTGCCTTGATCCGACGCCCAGCGTTGCACGTGCCTCCACTCAGCCCTCACTTAAGTGCCGTGAAGCCCCGACCGTCAGATCCACGAGCCCACGGTGGTCTTTAGATCCAACAGTCTTCGCCCAACTTTGACCCGATCGTCCGATCACGATCGAACGACTGCTGCTCTTTGTCCCCTTCCTCTTCTTCTTAACAAAGATGCGCGGCAGCACCGCGGAGGAGGCTTGCCGTAGCTAGGTCAATCGGACGAAGGAGTGGGTAAGGGCACTCGAGAGAAGGCCGGTTGAGATCTTTAGGTTGCGAGGAACCGAGGGGTGCCTTTATATAGGCACTGGGAGGTCCCAATTAGGGCTCCCAAACTCGACCTCCATCCTAGTTCTATCCCAATTGGGCGTTTCACGAATCTTGCTCAAAACCTGGTAAAACCAGGGTCTAGGTTCTTCGTCTTGGTCTCCCGATCCCATTGGGACATAGACCTTGAGTGCACATGCACTGTACCGATCAGGAAAGCAAGGGAAAAATCCCCTGTATCACACTACAGTCCGAGTCCCTTTGGGACTCTAGACGATGAACCCAAACCGTTGGATTAGAATCCAACAGTCTCCATTAAACGTGTTCAACCGAAAAGGGAAACAATTCCCAATTAATTGAATTATATTCCCAAATCAAAGGAAACTTGGATAATTAATATCTCCCAAACGGTTACTCCTTTCTTTACCAAATTTTGAGGGAAGCTTCATCATAGGTTTCTCTTCCTTCCTACAAAATTTGGAGTTATAATAATAAGGATTCAATTAATTTTCTTAATATGCAAGTTATCTTCCTATTAATCACATTTCCCATCTTTTCTTTAATCCTTTTATCATTATTTCCTGATTTTGAGTTCCTTGAACTCCAAGGTATCCATTATCTAGAAATCCTATTTTTAGGGAAATATTCCATATCCTTTTCCTATTTTATGGGATTTCTTTATGTATTCTTCAATTGTATCAATTTGGGCTTCAAATAAAACAAGGCCCATTAAGAAACACACAAACAATCATTCATGAAATCCATTTCAATCCACATCACATCAATCATAAAAATTCATTTATCTTTAAATGAGATTTACAAATGTCATTACATAATTTGGGAAAAATGAGGTTATAACATCCTCCCCTCCTTATAGGAATTTTGTCCCCAAAATTCAACAATAAAACAAACAAATCAGGATATGCTTTTTCCATGTCCGTCTTTAGCTCCCATGTGGCCTCATCCTCTCCATGGCGTTTCCAAAGAACATTTACCATCTCTATATTCTTATTTCTGAGCTCTTTTACCTTAGTATCTATAATACGCACATGTAACTCAGGATAAGATAGCTTTCCTTGAAGCTCAATAGGTTCAATGCTCAACACATGGCTTGGATCTTGCACATATCGCTTCAGATTGGACACATGAAAAACATCATGCATCATACTATATTGAGGGGGTAACGCCAAACGATAAGCCACCTCACCAATCCGTTCTAGCACTTCAAACGGACCCACATATCAGGGACTCAACTTTCCTCTATTCTTGGCTATAGCTCAAAGTGGTCAGATTTTTAGAAAAACATGTTCTCCCACAGTGAAATGCACATCAGTCCTCTTTGCATTAGCATACGACTTTTGTCGATCCTGGGCTCTCTTTAGCCTTTGCCTGATCAAAGCGACTTTATCAGCATACACTTGGAGCTCATCTGACCTCAACAAGGTCCTCTCACCAACATCATCCCAGTGAAGTGGTGACTGACACAGTCTCCCATATAGAGCTTCATATGGAGGCATCCTGATACTGGCTTGGTAACTGTTGTTATAAGCAAACTCTGCTAAAGGCAAGTACTACTCCCATGATCCACCCCAATCGAGCACACAAGCTCTCAAAAGATCCTCTAAGGTCTGGATTGTCCTTTCTGACTGTCCATCTGTCTGGGGGTGATAAGCGGTACTGAACTTTAGCATTGTACCAAGTTCCTCTTGAACCTGCTTCCACAGTTTGGAAGTAAACTTTGGATCTCTATCAGAAATAATGGAACCGGGTACTCCATGTAAATGTACTATCTCTCGGATGTACAACTCAGCTAAATCTGACACCTTGGCAGTGGTTTTCAGTGCAAGGAAGTGTGCTGACTTGGTAAGGCGATCCACTACCACCCATATTGCATCATGACCTTTCTTGGTATGGGGTAAACCCACCATAAAATCCATGGTGATCTGTTCCCATTTCCATTCTGGAATCTCTATAGACTGCAAAAGTCCACCGGGTCGTTGATGTTCAACCTTCACCATTTGGCACGTAAGACAACTGGCCACATCAGCTGCAATGTCTCTCTTCATTCCTAGCCACCAGAAAAACCTCTGCATATCCTTAAACATCTTAGTAGTACATGGGTGTACTGTATACTTGGAACCATGAGCCTCTTGCAAGATATGTTCTTTCAGTGGTGAGTCTTCAGGAAGCCATATACGATTCTCAAATCTGATTCCTCCATCTACTCCCAAAGAAAGACGAGTCTGTGGCTTACTCATCAAACCTATCATTTTGTCAAGTTCCCTACTGGCCAACTGTGCTGCAACGATCTCACCTAACAAATCAGATTGTATCTGAATGTCGAACTCGATCACTTAACGGTTGAGGAGACCATTTCACCAACTCTTCTAAGCTCTTCCACCGACTGGACAGGACAACTGCACACCTGAGCTGTTTTCTACTCAAAGCATCTGCTACGACATTTGCCTTTCCTGGATGATAAGCGATGGTGAAGTCATAGTCCTTCATGTACTCCATCCATCTTCGTTGTCGTAGGTTTAAGTCTTTCTGTGTCAGAAGGTACTTCAAGCTCTTATGGTCAGTGAAGATCTCAAAAGTAGCACCATATAGGTAATGTCGCCAAATCTTCAAATCATGAATAATGGCTGCCAGCTCTAAGTCATGTGTAGGGTAATTCACCTCATTGGGCTTGAGATGTCGGGAGGCATATGCAACCACATGTCGGTTCTGCTCCAACTCACAACCAAGTCCCATTTTGGATGCATCGGTGAAGATCATGAAACCCTCATTACCTGATGGTAGAGTCAAAATGGGTGCAGTGGTCAACTTCTCCTTCAGCTCTTGAAAACGGGCCTCACAAACATCGGACCACACAAACTTTGAATCCTTTCGAGTCAACATAGTCAAAGGCAAGGCAGTCTTTGAGAAATCTAAAATGAAACGCCGATAGTATCCTGCTAACCCCAAAAAGCTTCGGATCTTGGAGGGGTTCTTCGGTGTAGGCCAGTCTCGAACTGCTGACACCTTGGCTGGATCCACGGCGATCGTTCCTCCTGAGATGATATGTCCAAGGAACATGACTCGGTCTATCCAAAACTCACATTTTGAGAATTTCCCATAGAACTTCTTCTTTCTCAGGACATCAAGGACTATCCTTAGGTGGTCTCAGTGTTGTTCTAGGTCATTGGAATAAACCAATATGTCATCTATGAACACTATGACAAAAGAGTCAAGGTAGGGTTGGAACACACTATTCATAAGGTTCATGAATACACTAGGTGCATTGGACAACCCAAAAGGCATAACCACAAACTCATAATGGACATAGCGTGTTCGAAAAGCTATTTTTGGAATGTCCTCATTCTTGACCCTCAACTGATGGTAACCTGATCTTAACTCAATCTTGGAAAAGACTCGAGCAGACTTCAACTGGTCAAACATGTCATCTATACGGGGTAAAGGGTATTTGTTCTTAATGGTAGTCTGGTCGATCATCCGGTAGTCTATGCACATTCGAAGCGACCCATCCTTTTTCTTTACAAAAAGAACTGGTGCTCCCCATGATGATGTGCTAGGACGGATAAAACCCTTGTCTAGCAGTTCCTGTAATTGTTTCTTCAACTCGAGCAACTCCGCAGGGGCCATTCTATAAGGTGCTCAGGAAATAGGGCTTGTTCCTGGAGCTAGCTCTATGGAAAAGTCCACCTCTCTTTCGGGAGGAATCCCAGGGAGATTGTCCGGAAAAACATCATCATAGCTCTTTACTACCTCTATCTCCTCTAAGGTTTGCACCTTGGTCTCGGGTTCGGTAACAACTGCTAGGAATGCTTGACAACCTTTGCTTATCATCTTTTCAGCTTTTAAGGATGACACATACAGGCTGGTGGTGGCATCTTTTCTACCTCTAATGACAAAAGGTGGGTGACCTGGTTCTTTAATGATCACTTTCTTTTCCCTACAGTCAATATGTGCCCTATAGGTATAAAGTCAATCCATTCCAATGATCACATCAAAATCATTCATGTCAAGAAGGATAAAGTATGTAGGAAACTCATGATCTCGATATTTCACAGGCAACACCGGAGTTTTCAAAAGAGAAGTAAAGATACGACCACTCGGGGTTGTAACATCTAAGACATATCCTAACTCCTTGATATACAAACAAAGCATAGTTGCAATATTTCTCGAAATGAAAGTATTAGTAGATCCAGAGTCAAACAAAGCTTTTACATTATGTCCCATGACTTCAAGCATGCCTACATCATGTTTACCATACATTAGACCATTACATGCTTATCCTTTTTAAACATAAATAAAAACTCTAAGGGTTATTACCCTCAATCAACCGATTAGCATTAGCTTGAGCTTCTTCATTGTCAATGGTGAACACTCAAGCTTGTCTTCTATCTCCAGCAGGTGGTGCCACAGCTACTGGTGGGGCTGCTACTGGTGGGGCTGCAACTTGACCTGGTCCTATGGGATCCGGTAGGGGACAGGCAGCTTGGATATGTCCCTCTTGATTACAGCGGTAACAGACCCTCTTCTTATGGTGACACTCACTGAGATGCCCTTTTCCACAAGAGCGGCATCGGGGTCGGTTGCTTTCTTGATGAGGTTTCCCCTTTCCTCCATATTTTCCTTTATCTTTATGACGTCCCTATCCTTTCTTGTGATGGTTCTTATGACTCTGAGTTCCTTCAGTGAAACCCAAATACCCCTTAGGTGGAGGTTGAGCAGGCATCACAGTCCTCTCCATATCCAAAGCAGTGTTGTAAGCTTCTGCGAAGGTTTTAGGTTTGCTTGCCATTACATGAGGCTTGATGGCAGGATGAAGTCGCTCTATGAAGTGATCCACCCTCCTTTCCTCATCCATTTTGTACCCAAAACGTTCTAGGATGCGAAACTTCCGCCCAAAGTCCACCACAGAGGAATTTCCTTGAGTCATGTTGGTGAATTCTCTTTCTTTTTCCTTCTTAGCAGCAACAGGGACAAATCTAGCATTAAAGATGGTCTTGAAATCATCCCATGCCATTGGTTCCTCAGTCAGATCTCATCCTGTGATGTGAGTTTCCCACCATATCTTAGCTGCTCCTTCCAGGAGGTGAGCAGTAAAGAGAACCTTCTTGCAAGGCTGCACTTCAAGCATGCGGAATCCATTCTCTATTGCAAGCACCCAAGCTTCTGCCTTGTCAACCACCTCAGATTTATCTTCTCCCCAAAACTTCTCTATGTTCATCTTGACAAAGTCTAGAATGGTGGCTCCTACACGGGGATGAACAGGATGTGGTTCACCATTCTCAGCTCTAGCTAAGTCTCAAAGGGCCAAAGAATTAATGGCCTCAGTCAGCTTCTTCTGTTGTTCCAGCCACAAGGCTTCCGGGGTGTGGATCATCATAGTTGGTTCTGGACTACCAGTCTGGTCCTCCTCCATATTGTCCGCTTCCTCGTACACACACTGCTCTTCATACCCTTGGTCCTGCTCTTGATCAAGGTTGTTGAAGGGTGTCAGATCAGGGTTAGGGACCTCATGAGTGGTTTCTTCAGGCCTCTTCCTCTTCTTAGAGGATCCATCCTCATGGTTCCTATTCCTCTTTTCAAAAGACTCCTTTACTTTACGGGGAGGCCAAACCCTCCTAGCCGGATTCCCAGAGCCCTCCGGGATAGCAACAGTCTTGGTTTGTGCCATCTACATAAGCATAACAAACAAACCTTTAGTTTATCATTTAATCTAGTTATACTTATGTTCAGTGATATCTCATTACATATATTTTATTAATTTGCTGGAGGATTCTTAAACCCTTAACTTATTTTCCCATACCACATGAGTGTGGAGGAGAGAGAGAATCCTACTCTTAAAGCCTTAAAAGAATATGTGATGAGAAAGGATGAATAAGATGAGAGAGTCTTAAAGGTATCTTATTTCGATTCATACCCTAAGACTTTGGCCAGGCGGTCACACGGGTCCAGGAGTCCTCATATTCTGACTAGCGGTGCGGAGGAAAATCTTGCCAGCCCCCAGTCGTGATCCCTTTCTAGACACCTCCGTCTTTCGGATACTCCTCTAATAACTCCCTTGGGTTCTATGGAGTTTGTAAAATTTAATAATTACTAATGGTTACATGAAGAACCTAGGCTCTGATACCAAATGTTATGACCCCACCTTCCGATAACCCCCAATTAAGGGATACCGAGAGGTTGAAGCCGCACCCATAAATTCCGGATCAAAGGTTCGACATATAACCAATAACAATTATTAAATTCTAACAAACTATACTGAAAATGGTAATAAAAATTTTCTTTATCATACCTTTGAAAAGATTGGAAGTACTAGACTTCTAACCACAGATGAACTACTCTAACTAGTCCCTCCTTGTACTTTAATTCTTGATTTCACAATGTATCACTTTACTATTTGTACTTTGGGATTTGTACCTAAATCGCCGACAAAGAAAACAACGGTCACTCGAAACTGGTATGTGGATGAAACAATAATCAAGCAATTATGCTAACAATGTAATCAAGCAATTAGTCTTTTTAACAATCAAGATTACATTTTAAGCCAAACTACTCAATCCATACTTATCCACAACTCTGTGTTGTCCCTGTAAGGACTTATATGGTACATCTATAAGGTGACTTGATGGACTTACCCTCTAGGCAGCCAAAGTCTTTCATGACCTGGTGGATCTACCCTCTAGGTAGCCTTTGTACCAGGTCAACCATTACGACACAGAGAGGATCAAGGATTGAGCTAGAAGGCATATACATTATGTGATAGTCATATTCACTTTATAATTGCATGAACTAAATTCATCCAACAATTAATTCATGTCATCGATGAAAACTTTGGAAAACCTCGAAAAACTAACTCGAGATATTCATAAGCGTAACCACATACCTTTAATTCCACTTTTTAAGATAATAACCCAATCTACAAGCAATGAGGAAGAGAAATCCTGAAATAAAAGTACCAATTCCTTTTATTAATAATTATCCAATTTCATTATTCAATTTAGGATTTCAATTCCATAATTAGGGTTTCTTCTAGAAATTAGGGTTTTACTTCTTCTTTCATCATTATCATCCTTAATTTATCAATCTACATAAAACTCCTAATTTCTCAACTGATTTCCTTATTTCATAAAAATATAATTTTTATCTCCTTTTATCCCAAATTAGGGTTTCCATGCAAATTAACCTTCTTTTAAACATTATAATTCCAAGTTAAGCATTTTTGCAATCAAATAGTAAATTAAACCACCATTATCATTATCACAGTCAAACTTAGCAATTTGACCTATTGGATTACCAAATTACACTCTAATCATGCAATTAGGGTTTCTCATCAATATTTAATACACTTTATTAGCCAAATAAAGCACTTTTGCAAAACGAAGTGGAATTAGGTTCTGGAATTATTTTTATCATATTCCTTGCATTTTTCTATACAACTTTCATATATAAAGTTTTCTCATTAGCCAATCCTAGAAATTTCTATTATTTTTGCAAGAAAAGTCCTTTTTCTGATTATTCGTTAGAGAGGGGAATTTTACCAAAATTCGTAGCCGTTCGATCGGTGCGCCCTTTGGTCCGCGCCTTGATCCGACGCCCAGCGTCGCGTGTGCCTCCACTCAGCCCTCACTTAAGCGCCGTGAAGCCCCGACCGTCAGATCCACGAGCCCACAGTGGTCTTTAGATCCAACAGTCTTCGCCCAACTTTGACCCGATCGTCCGATCACGATCGAACGACTGCTGCTCTTCGTCTCCTTCCTCTTCTTCTTAACAAAAATGTGCGGCGGCGCCGCGGCAGAGGCTTGTCGGAGCTAGGTCAAACAGACGAAGGAGTGGGTAAGGGCACTCGAGAGAAGGTCGGTTGAGATTGTTAGGTTGCAAGGAACCGAGGGGTGCCTTTATATAGGCACTGGCAGGTCCCAATTAGGGTTCCCAAACTCGACCACCATCCTATTCTAGCCCAATTGGGCGTTTCACGAATCTTGCTCAAAACTTGGTAAAACCAGGGTCTAGGTTCTTCGTCCTGGTCTCCCGATCCCATTGGGACATAGACCTTGAGTGCACATGCACTGTACCGATCAGGAAAGCAAGGGAAAAATCCCCTGTATCACGCTACAGTCCGAGTCCCTTTGGGACTCTGGACGATGAACCCAAACCGTTGGATTAAAATCCAACAGTCTCCATTAAACGCGTTCAACCAAAAAGGGAAACAATTCCCAATCAATTGAATTATATTCCCAAATCAAAGGAAACTTGGATAATTAATATCTCCCAAACGGTTACTTCTTTCTTTACCAAATTTTGAGGGAAGCTTCATCATAGGTTTCTCTTTCTTCTTACAAAATTTGGAGTTATAATAATAAGGATTCGATTCCTTTTCTTAATATGCAAGTTATCTTCCTATTAATCGCATTTCCCATCTTTTCTTTAATCCTTTTATCATTATTTCCTGATTTTGAGTTCCTTGAACTCCAAGGTATCCATTATCTCGAAATCCTATTTTTAGGGAAATATTCCATATCCTTTTCCTATTTTATGGGATTTCTTTATGTATTCTTCAATTGTATCAATTTGGGCTTCAAATAAAACAAGGCCCATTAAGAAACACACAAACAATCATTCATGAAATCCATTTCAATCCACATCACATCAATCATAAAAATTCATTTATCTTTAAATGAGATTTACAAATGTCATTACATAATTTGGGAAAAATGAGGTTATAATAGGGCCTTCCCTGTTAGAGTCCGTTTGCTTAGCGGACAGCTACGACCAGTTCTGCGAGGAGATAGAAGAGGACATCCGAATCGTAGACCCCCTTGCGAGGGCAATAAGCGATCAAGATTCTGAATTTGAAAGCCCAGAAGTTGTTGAGTGTCTCAGCCTTCTTAACCTATTTGAGGAAGATTTGAGTGACGAGGATGAGGTGGTGGAATCTGTCAAGTATGCCTCTCTCGAAGGGGGGCCACAAGAAAGAACATCTAGGGCCAAGCCTGAATTGAAGCCGTTACCTGAAGGATTGAAATATGAGTTCCTAGATCAGGAAGAAAGGAACCCTGTCATCGTCAATGCCAATCTATCAAAGAACCAACTGGACAGACTTCTTGAGGAGTTAAGACTCCATCGTCGGGCTATAGGATACTCAGTGGAAGACATCAAAGGCCTTAGCCCTGCTTTATGCATGCATCACATCAATCTGGAAGAATCTGCCAAGCCTCTGGCTCAACCCCAGAGGAAGCTGAATCAGATGCTGAAAGAGGTCATCAAGAAAGAGGTAATCAAGTTAAGGGATGCGGGGATCATTTACCCAATCGGCGATAGTAATTGGGTAAGCCCGATCCACGTAGTACCCAAGAAAGGCAGTATGACAGTGGTAAAAGGAGAAAAGGGCGATGAGGTGGCAGTTAGGACTGTCACCGGATAGAGAATGTGCATTGATTACAGGAAGCTAAACCATGCTACAAAAAAGGATCATTTTCCGCTACCTTTTATTGATCAAGTTCTTGAAAGATTAGCACATCATGACTTTTTTCTGTTTCTTGGATGGCTTTTCAGGATTTTATCAGGTCCCCATCTTGCCCGACGACCAAGAGAAGACAACCTTTACCTGCCTCTACGACACCTATGCCTTTAGAAGGATGCCCTTCGGACTCTGCAACGCTCCTGCCATGTTTCAACGATGCATGATATCAATGTTTTCAGATTTTCTGGAAGATATCGTAGAAGTTTTCATGGATGATTTTTCAGTCTATGGAAAGGACTTCGATACCTGCCTAAAAAACCTATCTTTGGTTCTGCAAAGATGCGAGGAGAACAGTCTGGTTTTAAACTGGGAGAAGTGCCATTTTATGGTGTGGGAAGGCATCGTTCTGGGACATAAGGTCTCAAGGCGTGGTATCGAGGTGGACACTAGCAAAGTTGAAGCCATATCCAAGATTCCTCCACCGAATTCTGTGATGGGAGTGAGGAGCTTCCTTGGACACGCCGACTATTACCGAAGATTCATAAAGGACTTCTCGAAGATTTCAAAACCATTGTCCAATCTACTGGTAAAGGATGTTGAATTTGTTTTCTCTGATGACTGTCTAAATGCTTTTCAGGTTTTGAAGAACGCCCTTATCTCACCACCCATCCTCCAAGCTCTAGATTGGGATTTACCGTTCGAGCTTATGTGCGACGCTAGAGACTATGCGGTAGGATCAGTCCTGGGGCAGAAAAAAGATAAAAGGCACCACGTGATCTGCTACGCTAGTCGCACGTTGGACAAAGCTCAGGTAAATTATACCACTACCGAAAAAGAGATGCTTGCAATTGTCTTCGCCTTTGATAAGTTCAGGTCGTACCTCATTGGAGCAAGGGTCAAAGTATACACCGATCACGGGGCCATAAGATACCTAATGCATAAGAAAGATACAAAGCCCAGACTGTTGAGGTGGGCCCTATTGCTGCAAGAGTTTGACCATGAGATTATCGACAAGAAGGGTGCAGAAAATGTGGTCACCGACCACTTATCGAGGATCGTAGCCAAAGGACAGGGGGGACCGCCCATCAATGACAACTATGCTGACGAAGCTTTAATGTTGGCTGAAACCAAGGAAGAAGACTTACCCTGGTTCACGGATATCTGTAACTATCTTGCTTGTGGAGAACTGCCTCCTGACATCACATATAATCAGAAAAAGAAGCTGTTTGTGGACGTGAAAAATTACTATTGGGTTGATCCTCTCCTTTTCAGAAGGTGTGCGGATAACTTGTATAGGAGATGCATTCCCGAGGAAGAAACCCTGAACATTCTGAAGGAGTGCCATGCCTTCCCTTATGGGGGACATCTGGGCAGCGAAAGGACTGCTGCAAAAGTGCTACAATCAGGTTTTTACTGGCCTTTTTTATTCAAGGACGCTGCACAGTTTGTAAAGGTCTGTAAAGAGTGCCAATCAACAGGCAATATAGGGAGAAGGAATGAGATGCCGATGGCGAATTGGATTGAAGTAGAAATCTTTGACGTGTGGGGGATTGATTACATGGGGTCGTTTCCTCCATTAAGGGGGTATCAATACATTCTAGTGGCAGTAAAATATGTATCGAAATGGGTAGAAGTTGTGGCCACCCAAACATGCGACGCTAAGTCTGTGATAAAGCTGTTCGAGAAGATGATTTTTCCTCGGTTCGGTGTACCACACACTGTAATAAGCGACGGCAGGTCACATTTCGGTGAAAGACAGTTTGAAGCACTCCTACGAAAGTATGGAGTTAAGCACAAGATCCCTACACCCTACCACCCACAGACTTCTGGGTAGGTAGAGGTTTCAAATAGACAAATCAAGCAGATTCTGGAAAAGACTGTCAGCCGTATGAGGAAGGATTGGTCATTAAAGCTCGACGACACACTTTGGGCCTACAAGACTGCCTACAAAACGCCCATTGGAACCACCCCCTACAAGTTGATCTATGGAAAATCCTGTCATCTACCTCTAGAGCTGGAACATAAGGCCCTCTGGGCAATCAAATTCCTGAATATGGATCTGGAGAAAGTAGGGGAAAAGAGATATTTGCAGTTACAAGAGCTTGAAGAATTAATGATTCATGCTTATGAGAACGCGAAAATTTATAAACAAAGGACGAAGGTGTGGCATGATGCCCACCTAAGGAGAAAGGATGTAAGTGAATGGGATAAAGTTTTATTATTTAAATCCTCCATTCGTCTTTTTCCTAGGAAGTTACAAATGAGATGGTCGGGACCGTTCACTATGTCGAAGATATACCATCAGGAATGATGGAGCTATACGACAAAGATGATCCGACCAAGGTCTTTCAAGTTAACGGGCACAGAGTGAAGAGGTACTATGAAGACGAAGCTTTTATTAGGAGGGTAGAGATCAACTTTTAGGACATGGATACTGTTGAAAGCCAAAAGTGAAGAACCTAAACCGGTCGAGCTGGCGACGAAAACTACAAAGCTTCTCGGGAGGCAACCCGAGCTTTCTTTTTCTTTCCTAGTATATGATGCAATTTACTTTCCTAAAATACAAACATTACAAACAATTGGACTGTAATAAGGCCCGAGTCAGCACATGCACCACATGCACTGACTCTTTTGTTTTATGGGCCACCGCTCTTTTTCAGAGACCGGGATGGGTATTACTATCTGAGGCCGGGGACTTAACCCTGGGCCAATGATGTTCTACCCATCAATAACTGTTGCCTTCACCGCATTTTTTGTTCTTCAGGCCGCATATCGGGCATGTATCTCCTTTTACTGATCATATCGGGCAGCAGCTCAACCGGCGCACTGAACCGCTCGTGTCGGGCAATGGCATATCAGGGATTGCAAAGGCTGTAATGGACGGTACTCCCGGGCGACGAGTGCCTATATCAGGCAAGATGAATAATTGCCCTTGATTAGATGGATGGAACCACTCGTCTCAGGAATGACTTGTCTCAACAGCCGACGCGCGCCCCAGATTTACCTGTTTTACCCCCGGTTGAGATTGCTATATATAGTACGAAGGTTTTACCGTGTCGGGCTATTACTTTTGCTCTTCTAGCCACCCGTATCATGTAGTAATTTCCCCCTTATGCTCTTGTGTCAGCCAGGGTTGCTTCAGATAGAAAAGGTATAGCCCGACAGCCTGCTTGCACGACACATGCTTCTTATCGCGCGCAGCGTATCAGGTGGACGACTTTAGTTGATTTTTCTTATGTCGCCTGACACGTGTGCTACATGATATGTTTTTCTTATGCGTCTGCCGGATACGCCGTGTCCGGCGATAAACCATATCGCCCATTCTTGTGCCACATCGCTTGTTCTTGTTATCATGTGACACGTTTCTCTCTCTTTCGGGGAAGTCCCTGTCGAGTAGTTTGATTCACACGACCGTGTCGCCCGACACAACCATGTCGGGCAACAGGAGTGATGCACAACTTCTCCTCCTTATCGGCCAGTTTTGTATCACCTAGGATGTTCTTCTAATGAACGATACGATACCCGGACTTTGCAACGAGACAAGTTTTATCGTGATATCAGTTTTTCTTGCCTATCTAACATTTAAATGATCAATGAACTGATAACAGGTATGGCCCGTACAAAACTAGCCCCCGGTCGAATTGATAACGGTCAAGTTGAAAAACACGGCAGAAGAATTGACACTGCGGCCGCAGCTGAAGCAACAACAGTCGGACAGAAACGCCAGAATCACGGGGCAGCTGGGCCATCAATCACCGAAAAAAGAGCAAGGACAGAATTTCTTGATTTGGTAGCCCCAAGAGAGGTCCATTTCCTTATCATAGTCTGTCTTCTGTGGTGGTTTAGGACCATCTCCAAAAGAGAAAATCAGTGGGGGTTTTTCTCCAGTGGCCTCTGTTTTGAATGTGGGTATTTTGGGTTCATCAGTCATGAAGACACCTTCATCTTTAGGGGGGTATCTTTTTTTTGATACAGTATCCACAAGTGTTTTCAAGAGCCCTCTATCTACCATAGGCCGGTTACCATCATCATAATCCGCACGAGCCTTGCGCTTCCTTCTTGAGAGATTTGCACTTGTTCTGGCTGCATCCTCCTGGGAAAGAAAATAGACTCAAGTGGACTTGTCTGACTAGTCCAATAGCATCTTAAATTGATGAAGGTTTAAAGAAGCTTAGATTGATGATCAGGCCTTTTGTTCATGTTCACAACGGAAGCATCTTAAAAAGTCTACCTGATCTAAGGGAATGTGAACCTCTTCCTCAGTAAAAGTGCACGACTGATCTCATTGAATCTTGCAATTCCGAACGCACTTTTACCATATGGTACAACTGTCTGCAGGCGCGATCAACGTCTAACCCTCACTGGGTTAACATTACCTTACCCTATCTACTTCACTACTCTGGGACAGAGTGTGGAGTAAGTTGGGGGGGGGGTACCCAATGTACCAGTGGGGGAGGTATACAATTTTCTTCTTCAACTCCACCCTTTGTGTTCTTTCGTTTTTCTCCTATATCATGTATACATATACATATGCATGCTAAAATTTTGAAAATTGTTGCTTATTTTGTCTCCCTTCATATGTACAAAGTCGCTATATTAGTAAAAACCTGATACGAATTCTTACCAGTTTGTTTTCTATGTGCCCAATGAGATGCAAGTTTTGTTATGTCTTTCTGATAATACAGCCTCAAACGACAAAAGACTATGAACTTTCCTCACAAAAAATTGCGAAATATAATCTTGCAACAGCTAAGAGACGTGTATGCAGAAGGAAAAAAGCTGCACAAACAACAACAAAACTCCTCTTGTTCTCCCCTACCCAACAAAAATCCCAAAAAGAGAAAGCAGCCTTATGAGAGTGAATAAAAGCATGAGAGTTGTGCCAAATTAATATATATATATATATATATATATACTTGTTTTCCAAAAGTACCCATCTTTAGGCATGGTAGATCCGAGGCAGTTGTATGTAGGATGTGAAATCACTACTCTAAAGCCAACTGGCTTGGACTGCAGGGACCACTTGTCCGTTAACGGACCCTTACCTGGATGGACTGATGGGAAACAAGAAAAACCCAAAAATCCTTAAGCATACCCAAACATAACTTTTTCCCCCAAAAATCTATTTGGTGTGAAAGCTAACTTCGAAATCATGCACCTAAGTCTAGCCGAAGCTGTGGAGAAATTTTTTGCTTAAATAAGGTAGGAGAAAATAAAGTATGTTGTTTGTGACCGGGTCGTATTCTCAGAAAGACATCTCAATACTTGCCTTAACTCATGGACTGAAAACTACACCGGTCGATAAGATGCATCACAAAATAAAGTTTAAATATTGATTGAGGACAATCAAAATGCTAAGTTTGGGGGAGTTGATAACACCAAATTTTGTGATGTTTTTGACTGTTATTTTGTTATCAAAACTGCCCTTTTAAACTGTTTTCCTCTCTTTTTATATGTACTTTTGCAATAACAGGCCACGCTACGCTCTTAACCCAATATTTCCATCTTTTGCAGTGTTTTCCTCCATTTTTGACTCATTTATCATCGAAAAGGACCGTCCCGGCCCATAAACGTGTTCTACATGCATCAGCCTTTTTTCCCCAGGAAGTCGACCGATACGCTCGCTGCCCGATAGGGTAGCGCAACACACTGACGCGCGACACAAGGGTGCCGTGTAAGAGGAAGCGGATGAGTGATACACCCTTTTACCCGATAGGGAGCTGGACTCGCCATGACTGCAGCGTGCCACGATACAGGCCACCTACTGGCAGGCGTCACTCGTCATGATGACCGACAGCCGACATCCTTATGTCAGGCGATACTGATATCGACCATCCACTACCTCCGTGATAATAAGAGCTGGGGAAGGACATGTGGCGTCCGGAGCACCATAACTTCTTCCAACTGCTGCCTATAAATAACAGCTACAGAAAGCCAAAAAGATAGTTCGGAACCCCCGAGAGCTGACTAAGGAAATCATCTGGGAGCTAGTGTGTCGTGCCTGAGAGGTTGTGCCGGGCGATTCTAGGTGAGCACTTCCCCATCCCGAGAGGGAGGGAATGGTTCACTTAGGGCCGTCTCGGGCGCCTCTACAGGACGATATCGGCCGACAAAGGATAACGGATAGGAGTGGCTGATACCTGGGAACAACACCCTAACTCGGCACGATACCGAACCCCGTACACATCGCCGGTCGCGGCATGTCGCCCGACATGATCGTATCGGGCCAGGGCACCCCGCGTGATACATCCACCCGTCGTGAGCGTGTTACCCGAGAGGGTGTGCCGCCCGACACGGTGTATCGGGCGGGGCTCCTACCCAGTATCAGGCTGGAGAGTCGGCTGCTGTCTCTCGACCTTCTAAATTAAGAAGGCGACACTTATCTTTATTATTTCAATCATTTACTTCCTTTATCTTATGCAATGTAATCAGACCCTTATATGCTAATGGAAATAGAAGAGTTTTAATCATCTGCTGCTTTATGTTTGGTACCTTTGTTGGATGACTGCTATGTTTAGCATCTGAACTCTAGCTTGTACGCTTGGATCGCGTTTCGATTAGCTACTGAATCATGTTTTCCCATTGCAACAACCTTGAGAGAGGTGTTGTGGCTCTAGTGTTTGGTCTGATTCTGGAGTACGAGAGTGCCCAGAATCGGAGTTGCTTTAGTAACCTTTCCACTCTAACTTAAGTCCAGCAACCTCGAGAGGGGTGTTGATGCTTGGTTAGAGGTACCCACTTCGAGTGTAGGGGTACATGATGTTTCTGCTGCCGCTTGTTTTACCAAAGTTTTCTCCTTCATACCTTACTTTAGCGCTAGTTTTATCTCTCTGTTTCCGTTGCACGAAAATCCCTAAAAACTGATAAATGCTTAAAACCTTAATTTTTCCTCGTAGCTCCAGTTGGAGATAGATTTCTTTTGTTTTATCAGTCTTATCCTGCTATTCCCTTTGAGAATTTTACCATCTCTTTACCCTTGCCGGAGTGTAGCGTGTCGATTCTGTGTTCTCAACACCGCCACCCTTGTCCCTGTGTTTGATCATGTATATCTACTTTGACCTCGTAAACAAAGTTGCGGGGGCCTAGAAGGTTTCAGGTTATAAATGTAAAAGTCTGACTACTTCAAATCCGCCTCCAATTTTAGGACGCGCGATTTAGGCCGGTCAATGGCAACCATGACACATATGGCAGATAGGATGCCACCACCTGCACCTAAGGCACCAACTCACCATGAAGGATAGGGATCCAACAAGACTTTCGAACGACTTCGTCGGGTTGGAGCCATAGATTATGCTGGTACAGCTGACCCAACAGATGCGAACATGGGGCTGACTAAGTTGGAGAAAGCCTTCAGAATCCTTAATATCCCAGAAGATGAGAAGGTTAGACATGCAGTGTACCTTCTTAAGGGGAGTGCTGGCCACTGGTGGACAATAGAAGAGGGAAAGAGGCCATGTGTTGAGATTGGATGGGAAGTATTCCAACAAGAATTCATCAATAGATACTTCCCTAAGACATTTCTAGATGAGAAGATCTCTCAGTTTGAGAGGTTAAGGCAAGGATCAATGAACATTAGTGAGTATGAAGCTAAGTTCATGGAGCTTTTGCGGTTCTATCCACATATGTCAGCTACTGATGAAGAGAGAATTCAGTGTTTTGAGAAGGGGTTGAACGCTGATTTGACCACTCCTGTGTCTGCCTTAGAGAACAGGGAGAGGTTTGCCACCTTTGTGGAGTCCTTGAGATGGATAGAAAGGTCAGTGACTGAGAAGCATCAGACCAAGAGTAAGAAGGTGTATACTCAGTTTTAAGGACAAGGGTCTAAAAGTTTCAAGAAACCGAGATTTTCTGCACCAATAGCACCACCAAGATTCAATACCCAGACACAAAGGACGTCGAATAGGAGTAGAGGCCATAGTTTACCACTGGAAGGAGCCCACAACTCAGCATTAGTGTCGGTAATAGGACCACCCAAGCCACAGTTGGGGAATAGAGGCTATTTTATATGTCAAAAGATGGGGCATATAATGAAAGATTGTCAAGCTAGAGAGGTAAGTGTGACTCAACCTCAGAGGCAGAGTTAGCAAGGCTCTCAGAGGTGACCGTTTTCGAGTGGTGCTAGAGGACGTGGACAAGCATCCCAAGATGGTTCGTCGGTACCCAACAATCGAGCACAGGGTCAACAACAAGCAATGATGAGATTCTATGCGATGAGTCAACCCGAAGCAGTAGTCAGCCCTTGAGTTGTGACATGTCAGATGGAACTATTTCATTCTGATATGTCCTCATCCTGCTTCATATCTATTTTAATTGATATGGGTGCTACACATTCCTTTATCACTCAAAGAGTGATCTTTGACTACAATATGACTATTAGTCATAGAGTAGATAGTCTGTTGTTAGAAACCCCTTTGTTGGGATCTGCAGTGCTGTAGGAGGTGTGCTCTCCCTGTACTCTTTCCTTTTCTAAACATTGCATTTATGTGGATCTTATACCACTTGAGATGCACAGATTCAATATAATCCTTAGGATGGACACCCTAGAAAAATATAAGGTTGTCTTGGATTGTGATTCCAAGCAAGCTGTGTTCACAGATGACAGTGACACATGGATCTTTCAGGGAGATAGAAAGATTCTTCCAACCTGTCTTGTGTCATCTATGGTAGCTGAGAAGCTGATGAGACAAGGATGCTTTGCATTCTTGGCACATGTGGTAGATACCACAATGGAGAGCTCTAATCTTTCTAAAGTTTCGATAGTTAGGGAGTTTGAAGATGTGTTTCCTGAGGAACTTCCAGGTGTACCTCTACCCCTAGAGATTGATTTTGAGATTAATCTAATCCCAAGCATGCAACCAATAACACAAACACCATATAGAATGGCACCTGTTGAGATGGCAGAGCTCAAGAAACGGCTACAAGAGCTGCTTGAGAAAGGTTTTATCCGACTGAGTACTTCACCATGGGGTGCTTCGGTCCTCTTTGTTAAGAAGGACGGATCGATGCACTTATGCATTGATTACAGACAATTGAATAAAGTAACCATAAAGAACAAGTATCCTCTGCCGAGGATCAATGACTTGTTTGATCAGTTGTGTGGTGCAACTATCTTCTCTAAAATAGATCTGAGGTCGGGATATCATCAGTTACATATCAAGGAGAGTGACATACCTAAGTCTGCTTTTAGGACAAGGTATGGTCACTATGAGTTCATAGTTATGTCGTTTGGACTAACTAATGCACCAACTACATTCATGGAACTCATGAATAGAATCTTTCAACCTTTTCTTGATCAATTCATAGTAGTCTTCATAGATGATATCTTGATATACAGTAGAGATGCTCAACAACATGAGCAGCACCTCCGTCAGGCTTTAACTTTGCTAAGAGAGCATAAGCTGTATGCTAAGTTTAGCAAATATGAGTTATGGTTACCAGAAGTTTCTTTTATAGGACACGTAATATCTGCCTCAGGTATCTAAGTTGATCCTAAGAAGGTAGAATCTTTCCTAAAATGGGAACAACCAAAGACACCAACGGAGATATGTAGTTTCCCAGGGCTGGCATGATATTACTGGAGGTTCATTAAGGACTTCAGTTCTATAGATTTACCCCTAACCAAGTTGATTAGGAAGGAGGTTCCTTTTGTCTGGAATAACAAGTGTCAACATTCTTTCTAGCTGTTGAAAGAAAGGTTAACAAGTGCACCTGTGCTGGTGTTACCTGAGCAAGGGAAGGGGTACATAGTTTTCTGTGATGCATCTAAGAATGGTCTAGGATGGTAGTACCTGATGCCAATGAATTAAGAAAGTTATTCTTGGAGGAAGCTCATTCTTCGATGTATGCAATGCATCTAGGAAGCACCAAAATGTATCATAACTTGAAGGATATGTATTGGTGGCCAGGATTGAAGAAAGATGTTGCTGAGTTTGTTATGCGGTGTCCGGTGTGTCAGCAGGTTAAAGCCGAACATCAAAAGCCCGCAGGAACAATGCAACCTTTACCTATACCACAATGGAAATGAGATCATGTGACCATGGACTTTGTGGTTGGTTTGCCTAGAATAACCAAAGGTCATGATTCCATATGGGTGATAGTTGATAGGTTGACTAATACAACACATTTCCTTCATGTCAAAACAACCTACACTGCTGAGAAGCTGGCACAGATATATGTAGATGAGATAGTGCGGTTGCACGAGGTTCCAGCTACTATTGTTTCTGATAGAGGTCCCCAGTTCACGAGTCATTTTTGGGAACGAATACATAAAACTTTGGGTACACAGTTAAGGTTTAGTACAACCTTTCACCCATAAACAGATGGACAATATGAGAGGACCATACAAACCTTGGAGGATTTGCTTAGGGCATGTGTCCTTCAGTTTGTAGGAAGTTGGGATCTACACCTAAGCTTGATAGAATTTTATTACAATAATATCTATCAACACAGTATTGATATGGCACCATATGAAGCATTATATGGTAGACATTGTAGATCTCCTTTATGTTGGTATGAAATAGGAGAATATCAACTTTTGGGTCCTGAGCTTGTGCAACAGACAACTAAAAAGATTAAAGTAATACAACAACAATTAAAGACTTCACAGGATAGACAGAAGTCGTATGCCAACAAACGGTGAATACCTTTAGAATTCCAAGTTGGAGACCGAGTATATCTCAAGGTCTCACCTTGGAAAGGTGTTCTTAGATTTGGAAATAAGGGAAAGTTAGCTCCTAGATTTATGGGGTCGTATCCAATCATTGAACAGATTGGAAAGGTAGCATATAAGATGGAATTGCCACTTGAGCTGAATAAGTTACATCAAATCTTCCATATCTCCATGCTAAGAAAGTGTCATCCTGACACAGAGATAGTTTTGCAATCTGTGGAGGTAGAATTAAATGATGATATATCATATGTTGAAGGACCTGTGATGATCCTTGATAAAAGAATTAAAAAGCTAAAAAAGAAAGACATATGTCTTGTGAAAGTTCTCTGGAAACATCATGGCATTGAAGAAGCTACGTGGGAACTAGAGGAAGAGATGAGGAGGAAGTACCCTTCTCTTTTCTCTTGATGATTTCGGGGACAAAATCCCTGTTAGGGGTGGATAAATTTGTAACATCCCTGGCCTGGGTTGTGCTTTAACCCTAGATGTTTTGTTTAATAAAGTTAATTATATGCTTGATCTTATCTTTTTAAAAGTAATTAAGGCTCAAGAGGAACTTATGTTTTAATTTTAGTCCTTTCTGAATAATGTTGAAACAATGTTTTTCCTGTTTTGGACTAATGTGCAAATTACCCAAGTTGAGGGGTTAACTTGCAAATGTTACATGGTAAAATGTTCCTCAAGTTTTGAAGCATCATAAGAATGAGAATGATGCAGAGGTATGGCTGCCACAAGCTCGAGCACCAAGAAAGAGCTTGTTAAGCAATGTTTGTGCATTAAAACCTAGTTTTGGTGTAATGTGCAATTTACCCAAAACCTAGGGTTCAATATGCAAAATATCACTTCTAGAGAGTCCCCAATATTTCTTGGTATCAATTATAGACAAGAAAATTAGAAGTTCATCTCATTTGAATCACTTTGGAGGAGAGAGAATCTTGATACTAAAATAATCAAGATTTAAGCATAATTGAAACCCTAATTCAATTTAATGCAAAAATAAATATAACAATGGAAGTGCCCTTCAACCAAAAATTAGATGGTTGAATTTGCATAAGTGTGGACTTCCTTGTGCCTTTCAAAGGCCACGAAATATCTAAAGTGAGTGGAGAGCCCACTCACATTAGTAAAAGGAAAAGTAACATCCACTCAATTTTGGATATTATTATTATTATAATGGTTAAGATGCTTAATTTTCTTTCTTTTAATTCATGGATAATGAAGAGGAATTACAAGGTGGGGGATATGTATTCGTATGCAAGGGATGGAGGGGAGTATGTGGCACCAATTTTGGGAGTTAAAGGATTTTTATATCACTTTCGCTCTCATTGAAATTTCCTTATATACATCCCATTTTCAACCCACATGATAGGCTTTTTCGATCCCTTTTTCTTTCCTTGCTTTGTCTATGCACAAAGGAGCTTAGGAGCAACAGAAGGACGTTCCCCAACCTGTAGGTAAGCTCCATAGTCATCTTCAACCCTGATTTCATGGTGGAAATCGAAATTCAATGCTCAATTTCTTCTTTTCTTCATTCAATCGTCAACCTTAGCCATTCATTTCACTCAAAGAATTGAGAACGGGCCTTGGACAGTTGAGAGAGCTTCATTCACCATTGAGGACGTGAAGCTTGAAGCTTGGATTCGGCTTTGGAGGCGGGTTATATAACTTGAACCCTTAAATGTCATTATTGCTTGCAATTTATTCATCATGTGTTGAACCTTTCTTCTTTCTCGATTTCCTCTTGATTAGTTGTTGAAATCACCATAAGAATCACAATTGATTTCGAAGGTTTGAATCTTGAAGATGATGATGTCATTTTAATCACACACCTCAACAAAGGAAGGGGCAATCAGTTTTCAAAACTGATTGAGCTAATTCAGTTTCAAACTGATTAAATTGATTCAGTTTCAAGACCGAATGGGCAATTGAGTTCAAGACCGAATGGGTAGTTGAACCCAAGACCGAATGGGTAATTTAGTACAAGACTGAATGGGTAATTAACTATAAGATTGAATGGGTAATTGAGTTCAAAACTGAATGGGTAATGGATCTCAAGATCGAATGGATAAATTGAACTTCAAAACCGATTGAGGTTAATTGCTGATGTGAAAGATGAAGATCCAATGGCTCAAATTGATTTATTTATAATGAATTTTAGAATGAATGATCCATGGATTGCAAACCCTAATCAATTGATTGAAGAATTCCTAATTGAATTGGATCAACTTCTTGGTTGATGGTCCAAACGGTCTCAAGACCATTTGGAGGCAAACAGTCTCAAGACCGTTTGAGATCAAATGGTCTCAAGACCATTTGGAGGTTAAGAGATATGAAGGATGATTGGAGATCCAAGGACTGTAGTTGAATTTACTCTCAATGGTTCATTGATGATCGATTCAATAAAGCAAACCCTAAAATCAATTGATTGATTGGAGGAAACCCTAATTGGTCCAATCAGTTTCAAGGTGGTTTGGACCAATTGGTCTTGAGATCGTTTGAGTCCAAATGGTCTTGAGACAGTTTGGGATCAAATGGTCCTCAGATTGTTTGGAGGGCAAACGGTCTCAAACCGTTTGATGTTCATTCAGTTTCAATGATGAATTGTTCAATTGGTTTCAATGATAAATTGAGCAAACAGTTTCAAAACCGAATGAAGGAGTTAGGGCAAGACCGATTGGAGGTCAAGCACCTCAAGACCGTACGGAGATACAATTGAACCAAGACCGTTTAAGGTCTAACGGTCTTCAAGATCGATTGAAGGTCAAGGAGGTCAAAACCGTATGAAGGTTCAAAAGTAACAAAACCGTTTGGAGATCTAATAGTCTCAAAGCTATGAAAGATTAATTAACCCTATGATTGTTAATGATGTTTATTAAAGGTAATTACAATGGTTGTACCTTTAAGGAACTAGGGTGATTAGTACTTTTGAGGGGTTAACCTTTGATGCTTAAGGAAGCAATATCTCAACAGACTATGCTAACCCTAAATGTGTGTACTTAAATGAGGGGTTGACCTAATCTAATCAAATTTGAAGCAAATCAACATCCTATAGAGGATGAGAGAGAGAGGAATTCATACATATATAATAAGCATGTAGTGATTAAGCCTCAACACTCTCAACATGAATATAATATGTAATTAGGGTGTGATCCTTTATAAAGAGATCATGAAACCCTAATTGAGAAGGTTGATGAGCCCTAACCCTAATTTAGGGCAATGCTATATGTAACCCTAATCTAGGGTAATGATGAAACCCTAATTATAGGTGATGACATGTGAAACCCTAATTAAGGGTGAAGTTATGTGAAAACTAATTATGGGTGATGTCATGAGAAACCCTAATTAAGGGTGAAGTTATGTGAAACCCTAATTAAGGGTGATGTCAAGTGAAACCCTAATTAAGGGTGATGACATGTGAAACCCTAATTAAGGGTGAAGTTATGTGAAACCCTAATTAAGGGTGATGTCAAGTGAAACCCTAATTAAGGGTGATGATATGTGAAACCCTAATTAAGGGTGAAGTTATGTGAAACCCTAATTAAGGGTGATGTCAAGTGAAACCCTAATTAAGGGTGATGACATGTGAAACCCTAATTAAGGGTGAAGTTATGTGAAACCCTAATTAAGGGTGATGTCAAGTGAAACCCTAATACAGATATGTGATGTGAACTCTAATCCCAGGGTGATGCTATATAATGCTATATGAAACCCTAATATGAAATCCTAACCCTGATATAGAGTAAAGGTATGTGAAGCCCTAATCTTGGGTTATAGTGCATGAAACCCTAATGTTGGGCAATATGATGAGAAACCATAACCCTAATTTGGGTAATGGGATGAGTATTCCTAATTGACATGAATTAGGAAATACTAACTCTAATGAGGGAATAGTGATGCTACTCTCACATGCATAGTCCTGATATGTAATTGATATAAGTATTATCATGTGCACTAATCATGCATGTATCATGAGATGTTGGACATAGCCCGGTATGAGCTATGCTGATTTATTATTGAAACTATTTTATGGGCCTTGTGAGCCATAATATGCTTTGTTGCCTAATGAGAGGTAACAAAAAATTAATGGGCTTTAAGAGCCATGTGAAATGCCTATATTGCAAGTATCATGTTTACCTTGGTCAGATGACCTGAAGGTGTTAGTTACCTGATAAGTGGTAACAAGCGTTCTTGATAAATTGAGGGTTTGAATACCCATATTCCATAATCACGATGATGAGATGTTAAGGGATGAGAATGCCCCTGATGTGACAAGGGATTGAGATCCCAATGTTTCATAAATCTTTGAAAAGTACTTGATAGAAGTATTACACATTCTTTGTAGCATTTTTTATAGTGAATTATATTTGAAAACATGACTGATGCTAAAAGAGTATGGTAATGTACTTAATTAATCAAGTGAAATCTTATCATGTAGAAACCTGACCATAGATCCATCATCGTCAGTAGTTGGTGATGGTGAAATAGGTTTTCCTACGGGAACTCCTAGAGGGCATACTATTGAGTATGTGGGGGTTATCGGCTCGAATATCCTTACGCCCTAATGGAGGAATTGATGTGAGATAAACATTAAATCTCTCAATCCTTCATTATATATGCCGGGATGGATGTATCACTAATATCCCAAATGCCGAGATGGATGTATCACTAATCTCCCGATGATGTTAATACCAGGTTGATGTGAGATAAACATGAAATTTCTAAATTGCGAAGAGAATAAAGCTGCCACTATAACTCTATAGAGAAGTTTCCAGTATACCCCGGAAAGCTATTTAGCAGAGACACAAGATGTCCTGCATTCTATCCTCACACTGATTGAGGAAGATGAGGTCATGGGATTCCGGCTCTTCCATTGACCTATGTATGGTACTGATTTTGATTTTGTAATGGTCGGTTGGAGAATGAGCTGTATACCTCATCTCCTCAGGGCTTAAGTATAACTGTAAAATGTAATCAGCCGTGTAGCGTATTTGCTTAAGGTTGAAATACGAAAATCATTGGTTGATGATATCTTGCTTAGTATATTCTAGATGGATAAATGTTATACATGTTCTTCATATTACTTATTGGATAAATGACATACTGCTTTATCAAGTTACAAGCTGAAATACTTTGAAGAAGAACATTCCTCTAATATGCTTAGATAATTGATTTATCTGCTGTTGAATACTTATGATTCTTCTGCTCAGTTTTATTCCATGAAACTGCAATAATAATATTTCTGGCAGAGAGTTATATCTCTCGCTAGGACAATTTCAATTATCTCACCCCTGTGGGATCCAACTTTTTAGGCAGACGCAGAAGGAGAGACAGAAACCCTACTACAGGAGAAGAGCAGCAGCAGCAACGGGGACAATAGTGATATTCTAGGTGGAGACACTGGCTGTCATGTTTTATATAGAGAGTCCTATGTGTCGTCTCTGTACTCTCAGGTCCTCGGAGTAGTAGTCAGTAATTTTAATGAATCAATATGAGATTTTGGCTTGATGCCTCGAGGTTCTTATGCTGTCTATGTATAATTTTAACAAGGCAGTCAATGCTTGTAATCCTCGAGAAGAGACGGTACAGAATATGTACTTATGAACCATGATGTAATTAAAGTACATTGGTTCTTGATGAAAAGAGTTTTCCTGTATTTGGATCTCTTTGCAAATGGTTTTAATTTTTAGTGATTTTCAGTAATTCCGCTGCTTATGTTTAATTCCACAATTAATTAAACTGTGATGGTCTGATTTGTTGTCGGGTCGTCTCAGTACATAAGTACCACTACTTTCAAATTAAATAGAACATATGACTACATGCTAGCAAATGAGTTATGGAAAGATTAATCAAATGATTTAAATAATATGGCAATGGGGTATAAGACCCAAACGAGATAATACTACAACTGATTTTGAGGCATAAACAAATTAGGTTTCAAGAATAATGGATTAGGTCAAATTAAGCCTCATTAGGGAACATAGGTAAAGGTATAATAAAATTTCCCAACTGAAGGTGTAGATGCACATATCTTGTTCCTTCATACGCTAGAATTCACTTTCAGATTACTAATCAAGATCAGAGTCCACTTTCCCCTATTACATAATCACATAAATGTATTCATGCTAAGTTCATTCATTACAAGGTTAAAACCCTAAAGTTACAACCCTTTTTCCACAAACCTTCAAATATGACTCTAAAACCCTAACTACTAACTTATTTAGGTTCTCTTGATCAAAATAACATATAGGTTTATATATTTTTGAGGTATTAAATTTTAGGCTATTTTTCTTAATTTTTAGTTAATTAAATCAACCCTAAAAACACATATCCGAAAACATCAGAATCAAGTGGCAAAACTATTTTTATTAGATAGCTTATGTTTTCCTAATTCCAAAACATATTTTATTTTTAAATTTGGATAAATGAATAAAAAGATACGACTTTTCCAAAACGGACCAATTGGAAACTGCCGCGTACGCAACTCTAAGCAATACATAGAGAGAACGAGAGAGAGTGAGCGAGGGGGGCGGGGGTGGGGACCGCGCCTCGCTGGCGGCTCGGTTGCAGCCGAGCCCCCCCGTCAACTGGGTCAATGAGCATAAAACCAAAATGAAAGGATGTATGTACCCCAGTGCGCGACAGAGAGGGAAAACAAGAACACGACGATGGCAAAATAATAAAAACATGGCAAGTCATCTTCTCCAACAACCCCGAGCCATGGCCGACGAACAAGCATCTCCAGCTTGTGGAAAAATTGGGTGATTTAGCTACACACCACGGAAATCGACGCACGAATACTCAAAATGAAGAGGGGAACAAATCGAAACTAACTATACCTGCAATTGCATTTGAAGACGAAGTGGGGAGAGGGAGAGAGGGGCTGCAAGTCCACGGCTTTCGGCGGCTCACTGGGGGCCAAAACAGAGACAGAACTCGCAATTGAGAATATGGTTGAGTTGCAAAAGTGATGACGAAGCTAGGACTAGAGGTATTTATAAGCAAGGGGGTCTAGGTTAGGGTTTATATAGATGGGGTGAGAGAGGGTCGGCGGCCAAAAGGGGGATTTCTCGAAACTTCATTAAAACTCGATAATGTTGGGAGTATTAGGAGTGTAATCTCTTGAGGAATCTGTAGAACCAAAAATCACCGAATTTGATTAAGAAATGAGAGAGATATGGCCATCCGAAAAATAGCAAAAAAACACGGATGTACTGTTCACACGTCCAAGGTAGGAGATGACATCCGATCATTTAGTACAACCTCTAAACTTTGGTCTTTTGGTGCATTTAATACATAAAAATTTCCATAATTATTTATGGGTGCAGAAAAAGTCCAAATAAACTCAAATTTGGTAGGTTTACTGATTTTGGGATGAGGAATCCGAATATAAAATTAGATTTTCCTTTTGAGAAAGTTAAATTAGCTAATTAAGCCCATTAATATTTTCTCTTTCTCCCCTCATTAATGACTATTAGATTCTCCAAAAATAATATAACTTCACCCATAAGTCTTATTAAGTATGTTGGATACAAATTTGCCATTATTTCCATTTATTGGTATTGTTTATTATTTTATTTAATGATTTTAATATTTTACATACTTTCTGTCTCCTAAAATCACCTTCTTATCAAATATTTTCCAAATTGAGTAAAATTCATACAAGGGTATATTTTAACATGTATAACATGAATTTGGTATTATTTTATTTTTTTAAGACTTTTATTGTTTTATTTAATTCATTTAAAATTTATCACTTATTTATCCTTTTAATTTATTAGAGGCATCTAGAAACTTTCTAAAAATATAAAACTTGACCTATAAGAAATACCAAATGTATGGAACATGATTTTTGTATTATTTAATTTTTTTAACATATATTTAATATTTTTGGTCTTTAAGTCATTTTCTCTCTCCTGAATAAAATATTTAACATAGACCAAATTAAATAAAAATTCACACATATACTCATTTTGATATATAGATGACGAATTTGGAGTTAGTTTTCCAATTTGAGGATATTAGATATTTTATTTCTCTTTCTTGGCCTATTCCATATTATCTTGTAATAAAGGCTTTTTATTTATTTATATATTATCCAAATTAGATGATACTTGGCCCTTAAGTATCTTTTGGCTCAAGGAAACAAATTTTGTCATCGAATTATCTTGTGGCTTCTATTTATGATTTTTGAAACAAATATTCCTTTTTTTGAAATCACCGCCTTTCATTTATTCAAAAAATCAAGGTAAAAAAATACATAATCTTTAGTTGTTGTTTTCCATCTAACAGGTAGGGATGCCCTATGACTAACATGACCAGCTAACACTAATGCATCTTGAGCAACCATATGAGCCAAGGAGTTATATGCTCTTTTTACATGGACAAAACATGCAGAAAGAAAAGAAGAAGCAAGGTAACATATGTCTTCAGCTATCAACCCCAGGTAGTCCGGTCTTTCCCTCAAATCCTTCAAGGTGTTAATCACATTCAAAGAGTCCGAGCATAACACCACTTTGCTTCCTTGGTCCAGCTTTTTCAGCACAAACTGTAGTCCCTCCCTTGTTGCCATACCTTCGGCTATATCTGAGTTCCAATCCACCCGTACCCTCTTCTGGACAACACCAACAAAAACTTCCCCTTTCATCACAAACCACCACCCCCAACCCACAACCGTCAACTCCCCTTACTGATGCATCAACATGCACCCACCACCAGCTCCTATCCACACCCAGCCCGACGAGATCACTAGCCTTAGACACTAACACACCCGTGCTGACTGCCTGTCCTGCTCCCCCGCTACTACTATTTGCTACATCCCCTCCACCATTAGCCTTCCTATAATATGATATCATGGCCCTACAGTTATGAAGGATGGGGCGGGGAAAGGGTGCTTCATCATTGAAAATCTTATTGTTGTGCCAAGTCCAAATAGTCCACCAAACAGCCATAAGTTCATCAAGTTCTTCTACCATGCAGCTTTCCCAAAGAGCCATCAAGTCATCATGCAGATGGTCTCCAACAGCCAGACACTTTGTACTATCCAGCCAACTCACATGTCTCACAATTTCCGCCCCCGAACACTGCCCAAGCATATGAGGGATAGTTTCTTCATTAGTTGCACATATTGGGCATATTCCATCAGCCGTGACATATCTTTCCTGCAGTCTCCCTTTGGTTGCTCTGCTACCCGTTGCTAGACGCCATAGAAAATGAGATAGCTTCGGGGGCCATTTCCTATCCCAGATAAGTTTCCAAAGTTCATGGGGGACCTGTCCTTCCCGCCTCCTCATGCCATTGCTTCCTAGCATTCCTAGCCAGTAGGCCGAATGAACAGTGAATATACCATCCTTGCCCAGCCACCAGAACACACTATCCACTATCTCCCTATTAGACAAAGGGATAGTCATAATATGTGCAGTAATATCCCTGGGAAAAATCTCAAGAAGCTTGTCCACGTTCCACTCCCACCTGTTGTCCCGCATCAAGTCGCTCACCATGCTAATATCTGGATCCGCACATGCTCTAGCTGTATCCATGTCCGCCTGGTCGCCTTCAAACCACCTGTCAGACCAGATTTTAATGCTTTGTCCATTACCAACTCGCCTCATGATGCCCTCCATGAATAGATCTTTCGCCCCCCATAAACTACGCCAGGTGTAGCTCGTGATTAAGCCAAGACGTGCCTCTAAAATGGTTCTATTCGGATAGTACTTTTCTTTCAAGAACCTTGCCGCCAAAGTCTCCAGTTTGGTATAAAGCCTCCATAACTGTCTAGCAAGCAGTGCCTGGTTGAAGACCGACATATCTCTAAAAAGTAGAAAAGCATAAGCACAAAGAATGAAAAGATAAGGGGATAGCGGGTCACCCTGACATAGTCCTCGTGAAGGCTGGAAGGCGTTTGATCTTCCCCATTGGTTGTAAAAGTGTGAGAGAATGAGGAAACACAATCTAATACCATATTCCTCCATCTGCCGCTAAAACCAAAATTTTCCATAACTTTTCCTAGGAAGGACCACTCAACTCTGTCATATGCTTTCATCATATCAAGTTTCAGCGCAACATGCCCCTTTTGACCTCCTTTGCCTCCCTTCATGGCGTGAAAACACTCATATGCAATGAGAGCATTGTCCGTTATCATTCTGCCCGGTAAAAACACACTTTGATTTTCAAAAATGATTCTATCCATGAAAGGTTTCAATCTATTAATCAACACCTTGGTAGAAATTTTATAAATAACATTGCATAAACTGATAGGCGCGAAATCAACAACTACTTTTGGTTTTTTTTTATCTTCAGAATTACCACCACCAAGGTATTGTTAAACCCTTGGAACGAGTACTCCCCTTTCCACCACCCTTTGATATAGCTGGCTATATCCCGTCCAATCACATGCCAGAATTTTTGGTAGAACATAGGATTTAATCCATCTGGTCTCGATGCCTTATTTGGGTGCATTTGAAACACCACCGCCTTGATCTCATCCTCGCCCAGATTAGCCTCTAGAGCCACAGACATAGAGGTACTAATTTTATTTTCAATTCCTGCCACAACCTCTTCCATACCCACAGTGCGACCTGCCTCAAAAAGCTTCTGAAAGAAATTTTCAATGATGCCCAAAATATATTTTTCCTCAGTTCTCCAAATCCCTCTATCACCCCTCAGCCCCATAATATTTTTTTTCTATCTCTATGAAGCTTTATGGTGAAAATAAGAGGTATTTCTGTCCCCTTCCTTCATCTCCTTCACCCTTGCTCTGGCACACCAATATGTTTCATCATCTTAGTGTAGTTTCTCGAGCTCATTAGCAAGTTCCTCACATCTCTGAATAGTCCTCCCATCAGGCCATTTTTTCTGTTCCTCCCCAAGAATACGCTCAGTCGTTCTAATCTCTTTCTTTATTGCTCCATATTTAACATCGACCCATTTTGTTAGCTCACCACTAACTCTACTCAGCCTCCCTTTCAGATCCATGTCAGCGCTCGCCTCCCAAGCCACATTTACCGTCAATATACAGTCCTCCTCAGATAGCCACATGGGTTCAAAGTAGAACCGGTTTGCCTCCTCCTTTTCTTTTCCTCTCCCACCACCGCATGCAAAACAATGGGAGCATGGTCCGACTTGTAGAAGGGGAGATGATGAACCCAACTTCCCATATAGATGCTACGCCAATCATCACTGACCAGGAATCTATCCATCCTTTCCTCGACCAGTGTTTGAACAGTAACACCCCTTCTCCAGGTATATATATTTCTAGAAAAACCCATTTCTAGCAATGCACAATCATCAATGACATCTCGTAAAGCCTTCATGTATCTGTCAGGTTTGCTAGGGCCACCCCTCTTCTCCTCATTATTTGTAATCTTGTTTAAATCACCGAAGAACACTATCTAGCCTACACCCCTATTTGAAACCTATCTCATTAGATCCCATGTCTTGTGCTTCTCTACTTGTGCCAACCAGCCATATATACCACATACCAACCACTTTGTGTCAGTCTTCTCATCATCAATCATGCATTCCACATGTCTAGCCGAGTAACCTATGATGTCCACATTTACCCCACACCACCAGAACCCCAACCCACCTGTACTGCCAGTACTAGAAATGCAAAGCCCATCCACAAAACCACATCTTCTTTTTATTTTTTCTAGTAACTTATCTTCTAACATAGTTTCCATGAGGAACACTATGTCGGGCCTCTCACCCCAACACAGAGATCGGAGTGCGGCTACCGCTGCCGGGCGACCCAAACCCTGGTAGTTCCAACTGAGTATTTTCATTACTGTTCACGGGGTTGAGTTGGCCCAACACCCGCTACTTGGTGGTTTACACCCAACATAATCTCATATGAGCCAGTGATTCTCTAGCTTCCTCTCCTTGATTTTTTGTTTGCACTTCTGCCTGGTACTCATGCACATCTATTTTGGTTAACATCAACTCTTGGTTGCCCATTTCCTCTAGTTCCCTGCGTCTTTTTGTAGCACCCATCCTCGTAGTCACCTGACCCCTACTAGAGCAAACAGACTGATCTTTCGGTAGAGGCACACCCACTGTCTTCTTTGCACCCTTAGATTTGAGACACAACTTCTTCTGTTCTTTGGCTTTCCTCCATTGGTTCTCTAGCGCCTCTCCTTCCTTCCCTGGGAACATTCAAAGATCATTAGGAAGAATGATCTTGGTCACCTTCATGCCTGGTCTGATCGGCATTACCCCGCCGACCCTCTCGACCCCCGTTTATGCCCTCTGCCCCTCAATAGAGACATCCCCGCCCCCATTAACGGCTTCCGCCTTCAGCTGTCCCATGTTTCTTTCCACCTCTATACTACCCAAAACTTTACCCCAACTCAGATTTTCCTTGGCCTGGTAACCTTGGTTGCTCGACGCTGTGCAGTCCATTGCCCCTGGTTCTCTCCCCTGGTTTTGAGTCCCCTGTGCTTGGGTGTCCAAATTCATCAAAGCCTCCTTGCTGTACGTCCTTCTCTGAGCCTGAGGAACTTGACGAACACTCGCCGCTCGCTTATCCTCCCTCTCATTTATCTCAGCCACGTGCAGTACTCCTTGAGCTGACATCGAGTTCATCGCCATCCCCTCGTCGTGCCCTTGTTCACCCTCCCAGCTTGTAGATTGAGCCTCCTTGTCAGTCCCTACCGCCATCTTCACTCCTGACACTGTGTCTGATGCCGATGCCTTTGGGCCATTACGAGTTTGAAAGAACAATCTCTTCTTGGTCCTCGACCTGGTGCCTCCTAGCAACTCTTCCTCCAATGGTATCCTTGGCCGCCACAGAGACACCTTGAGCCAAGATCCCCAACCTCACTAGTTCTCTCCTTCATCGTCGAGCTCCACAAAATCCTTTTCGACATGCCCCATCTTGCCACAGATGTAACAGAAATACGACAGTCTTTCGTACTTCAGCTCAATGTCCACGATAGCCCTATCGCACACTCTTAGTCACTGGAATCATTTGATTGGCTTAATAACATCTATTCCCAGTCAGACTCTCACAGATGTCTCCCATCCTAACACATCACAGTCCAACGTAATAACTCTGCCTATCTTCTCCACCATCTTTCAGATCATCATCTCCATGCGGAACCCTAACATCACATTATATAGACTCACCCAGAGTTGGCACTTGTGAAACTGAATCTTCCCTGGCTGGTCCGTCAGGTCCACCTCCTTGATAAGCAAGATCTTGTTGTCTAAGTTCCATGGGCCTCCTTCAATGCCTTTTTTCTTATCCTTCCTATGAGTAAATTGGATAGCAAAGGTTGAAAAATCAATGGATCTAAACATGACGTCGCTCGTCAAACCCCATGTCTGCGCTAGGGTTTTCTTCATTGCCCCAAAATGGTATGATCGATCCGTAAGGATACGACCAATATGAGCTAGTTCCACATGATTAGGAACTTTCCATCCCTCCTCATCCTCGATCTTGGCCACCTCCTGCTCTTCATCTGTTATCCTGAGTCTCTCACACTATTCAGCTAGGAACTCCGCCATACTAGATACTGAACGTAGCCCTGAGTGAGATCAAACACCCACAACAACACTTGGACCTGCAAGAGAAATGAAATAGGTAGAGCCCGCTTAGGGGGATGGTTACCACTACCTTAAAACCTAATCGTCGAATTGCGTCACCGCAGTGAAACAAATATTCCTTATTTTCCTTCTTTATTCAATATATTCCCTATTTTCTCCAATTATGACATTTATCATCCCCTTTATGCACATTTCAAGATTTCCTTTATTTTTCATATCCAAAAAGATACTAGAAAGTTCTAGCATGAATTTGTTTATTCTTTTTATCACTTGAGTGGACATTTTACATATTAGACCCATTACTAAGCTTTCACTGAGGTATTTGTGCATAAAACACAAATATTGAGAGAAAAGGTGAACAAATGCTCATTAAGCCATTATATTCTCCACAAATTAAACAGAACGACCAAAGAGGATAGAAATGAGAGGAAAAGATGGAAAAGAGGACGAAAAGGCAAAATGCCCAGAACTCAGTATGTTACAACACTCCATCCCTTAAAGAGGATTTCGTCCCCGAAATCACTAGAAATTAGGGAAGGGTGAGTGTGCAACCTCACATCACAAAATATTAGGTTGTTCCTCCAGCCATAAAACTTCCACCAAAACTTATACTTCAACGACACCTAAGGGTTCAAAAACTTCACATACATCAACTAATCATAGGTCGGGTTCTCATGGATCACCTAGGTCCATTATTAAGATATTCTTTTTAGGAGACTTAACATTCTTTACATTTATGGCTCATCAGGATTACATTCATTATGATATCACATTATCATCATTATTTTAATTATGTCATGTCATATTCACTTTATTGCTAAAAGGGTTATATTTCATTATCATCCATGAAACATTATATATATATATATATATATCTCATTTTTCTTACTAAGAATTTTAGCACAATTAGGGGTTACTCAATTATCTCAACATTCATTATTATATTTGATCACTGTCCTTAATAATTTCAGATTTATACTTCATTATCATCATATTACCACTTTATTAATTATAACAAATTATTTTACATGAAATAAGACATTCTCTTCAATTTGTAGGTAACACACACTTATTCCAATTAATGTCACATTAATTACTTATATCCATATTAAACATTATCTCATTGACACATTATCTTTATTGCTCACATTAATGTCATCATTAATCATTCCTCATATTTATTCATTTATGTACCTGATTTTGCACATTTATGTGAATCCAGTAATTTCATATTCATATTGATATATGTATTTTAATGATCAAGGTGGGACATATGTCATATTAATGACTCGGTTTTCATTAGGTGATATGCATTTCATATTCAGGACTTGAGTAATCTATGATTAGGTGAATATATATCATTTATGTACATCAAGGTAGGTTATCTAATTATGATACTTAACATCATTAATGTATCATGGAAGGCATTAAAGATGTATAGATTAGGGTTATATTATTACAACTTAGGGTTTAGGTCAACATGACCATTTTATTTCACTTATTCATCCTTAGCATGCATTAATTCCGAATTATATTATAATTATTTTACTAATCATATCATTAGGGTTTAAACATATGAATTATTCCTCAGATGATCATTATATGTTCATTAATATATGTTAGAGTTACCATTATTACATGTTTGTTCAAGACCAAGGATCCAAGCATACTAACTACCTATTTATGGAGTTAGGGTTTCTAAAGATAGAGTAGATAGATTTCAAGGTATCACAGGGTTCCATCCCCCTAAAGAGGATTTCGTCCACAAAATCTAACCACTCAAACCTCATCAACTAATCATACTCCACCCTTTAAGGGTTTGACCCATCAAGCCAAACTACATTAGGGTTGAAGGATGAGTCTACTAGACCATGTACAAGATCCATCACACTTCCACTGCACACTCTGATAGCTCACTTAACCCCAAACTTCAAAGGTCTAGGTTCTAGGGATAAACCATCCAAGCATTTGGTCCTAAGGGACATAAGGAAACTATCTTGGTATCCATCCTGAAACAAGTCATAAGGTTATCATATTAGGGTTCTAGCAGAAACCAACATACATGTGAAACTTAAGTCAAACTATTAGGATACCCAAAGATATACAACATAGAACTCTAAGGTTACTATTGCCTAAAAGCAAACTATTTTGGGCAATTCGTATTAGCTCAGGCTAGGCCGATATCATATGGGAACGGGAGTCCTCGTAAACCAAGCTAGTGGCGTGGAGGAAAATATTTCCATCCCCCAAAACCCTGATCCTTTCTAGACACCTTTGCTTCAACTTCATGCCCTAATAGTTGCCTAAAGGCAAACCTAAACAACATCAAGTTATGCATGTTTTAGTTATGGGTATTTTAGGATTTTATTCATCAAGACTCTAAGGTGAAACGATAGGGTCCTAAATCAACCTATCATCAACATAGATCAAATCTAGGGCAAAGATGTAACTTAAGGGAAACTATGCAAATCTAGGGTTATAACTAGGGAGACAAAATTGAAATAGCCAGATTTCGAATACCATGGACTCTGATACCATGTTGTAAAGAGTGTGAGATCACCTCCTTACTAAAATATGGTAAACAAAACACATTGGAAAGCAGGAGAATACAATTTTCTAACTAAATCAATTTCATAAAAGATTGTACAAAAACACATCAACAATCTCCCTTTTAGGGTTACATCAAGATACAACAATTGGGATCTAGATAGAGGGAAGTCTAAACTACTCCATTTTGTCTCCAAGCAACATATCCATAAGCTAAGCCATACCAACGCTAAGATCTTCATGCCTTATCCATCACCTTGCTCCACATTTGGGTGGTTGGGAAAGCACCCAACAAAAGGGAAGGAAAAATAAAAGTATGTGTCACTAAACTATACTCAAGGTGACAAGATAAATATAACAAGTAAATCAGGCTAGGGATTCATCAAAAAATGAGACATCAAGAGTATGAAGCTTTAAACAAAGAAACTTGCCAATAACAGATATAAATACAGGATTTGTATGTAAATTAATATGTCTACCTAACTAAGTAGGGTTGAGGCACCTACCAGACCTCTAACCTATAGGTGAGGGGAGAATAAAATGTTTCCAGTCACCTACATAATATATTGGGGAGAATACAAACATTCCCCCTAGGGCGATTATATACATGCCCTCTGTGGGTGGTTGTACATAAGTACCACTACTTTAAAATTAAACAGAACATATAACTACATGCTAGAAAAAGAGTTATGACAAGATTAATCAAATGATTTAAATAATATGGCAGTGGGGTATAAGACCCAAATGAGATAATACTACAACTGATTTTGAGGCATAAACAAATTAGGTTTCAAGAATAACAAATTAGGTCAAATTAAGCCTCATTAGGGAACATAGGTAAAGGTATAATAAAATTTCCCAACTGAAGGTGTAGATGCACATACCTCATTCCTTCATACCCTAGAATTCACTTTCAGATTACTAATCAAGATCAGAGTCCACTTTCCCCTATTACATAGTCACATACATGTATTAATGCTAAGTTCATTAATTAAAAGGTCAAAACCCTAAAGTTACAACCCTTTTTCTACAAACCTTTGAGTCTGACTCTGAAACCCTAACTACTGACTTAGTTAGGCTCTCCTGATCAAAACAACATATAGATTTGTATATTTTTGAGATATTGACTTTTAGGCTATTTTTCTTTATTTTTAGTTTATTAAATCAACTCCCAAAACACATTCGAAAACATCAGAATCAAGCATCAAAACTATTTTTATTAGATAGCTTATGTTTTCCTAATTCCAAAACATATTTTATTTTTAAATTTGGATAAATGAATAAAAAGATATGATTTTTCCAAAATGGACCAATTGGAAACTGCCACGTAGGCAACTCTAAGCAACACAGAGAGAGAATGAGAGAGAGAGAGCTGGGGGTGGGGCCCGTGCCTCGCTAGTGGCTCACTAGCAGCTGAGGGCCCCCCAGTCAACTGGGTCAATGAGCAGAAAAGCAAAATCAAAGGACGTATGTACCCCATCACGTGACAGAGAGGGAAAACAAGAACACAACGAGGGCATAATAGTAAAAACACAACTAGTCATCTTCTCCAGCAACCCCGAGCCATGGCCGACGAACAAGCATCTACAACTTGCGGAAAAATTGGGTGATTTAGCTACACACCACGGAAATCGACGCATGAATACTCAAAACGAAGAGGGGAACACACCGAAAGAATATGGTTGAGTTGCAAAAGTGATGACGAAGCTAGGGGTAGAGGTATTTATAGGTAAGGGGGTCTAGGTTAGGGTTTATATAGATGGGGTGAGAGAGGGTCGACGACCAAAAGGGGGATTTCTCGAAACTTTATTAAAACTCGATAATGTTGGGATTATTAGGAGTGTAATCTCGCGAGGAATCCGTAGAACCAAAAATCATCGAATTTGGTTAAGAAAAGAGGGAGATATGGCCATCTGAAAAACAGTAAAAAAATGCGGATGTACTGTTCACACATCCAAGGTAGGAGATGACATCCGATCATTTAATACAACCTCTAAACTTTGATCTTTTGGTGCATATAATGCATAAAATTTTTCATAATTATTTAAGGGTGCAAAAAAAGTCCAAATAAACTCAAATTTGATAGATTTACTAATTTTGGGATGAGGAATCTGAGTATAAAATTAGATTTGCCTTTTGAGAAAGTTAGATTAGTTAATTAAGCCAATTACTATTTTATCTTTCCTCTCTCATTAATGACTATTAGATTCTCCAAAAATAATATAACTTCACCCATAAGTCTTATTAAGTATGTTATATACGAATTTGCCATTATTTACATTTGTTGGTATTGTTTATTATTTTAAATAATGATTTTAATATTTTACACACTTTCTCTCTCCTAAATTAACCTTCTTATCAAATATTTTCCAAATTGAGTCAAAATTCATCCAAAGGTCTATTTTAACATGTATAACACAAATTTGGTATTATTTTATTTTTTGAAGACTTTTATTATTATATTTAATTCATTTAAAATTTATCACTTATTTATCCTTTTAATTTATTAGAGGCATCTAGAAACTTTCTAAAAATGTAAAACTTGGCCTATAAGTAATACCAAATGTTTGGAACACAATTTTGGCATTAATTAATTAATTTCAACATATATTTAATATTTTTGGTCTTTAAGTCATTTTCTCTCTCCTGAATAAAATATTTAACATTGACCAAATTAAATAAAAGTCACACATAAACTCATTTTGATTTATAGATTACGAATTTGGAGTTAGTTTTCCAATTTGAGGTCATTAGATATTTTATTTCTATTTTTTAGCCTGTTCCCTATTATCCTGTAATAAAGGCTTTATATATATATATATATATATATATATATATATATATATATATAATTCAAATTAGATGATACTTGGCCCTTAAGTATCTTTTGGCTCAAGGAAATGAATTTTGTCATCAAATTATCTTGTGGCTTCTATTTATGATTTTTGAAACAAAATATTCCTTATTATCCTTCTTTATTCAATATATTCCCTATTTTATCCAATTATGACATTTATCATCCCCTTCATGCACATTTCGAGATTTTCTTTATTTTTCATATCCAAAAAGATACTAGAAAGTTCTAGCACAAATTTATTTATTCTTTTTATCACTTGAGTGGACATTTTACATATTAGACCCATTATTAAGTTTTCACTAAGGTATTTGTGCATAAAATCCAAATATTGAGAGAAAAGGTGAACACATGCTCATTAGGCCATTATATTCTCCACAAATTAAATAGAATGGCCAAAGAGGATAGAAATGAGAGGAAAAGATGGAAAAGAGGACCAAAAGGCAAAATGCCCATAACTCAGTATGTTACAGGCTTGGAGCACATGCAAAATTCCTACATAGAACTCATTCTAGCCACAAACATCACAAGCAAGTTACATTATCCAAGATTTAACCATTTTCATCACAACAGACAGAGATTCAATTGAAACACACTTTTGGGAAGAAAATTCAAATTTGGGAAAAATAAGCCAAAATGATGCCAATTTGCATTCAATCACATCTAAACCTACATTTAGGGAAATTAAAACATAAAGCAACAAATCCTAGTTAAAACACATAAATTACCAAAATCTACATGGAAATGCAATGCATGATATGGAAGATCAAAAAGAACAATTATTTTGAAAAATTATGCAAAAATACATGAAATTAAACTACATGTATGCATGAATGCTAACAACAAGAGATCTACACTAGAAAGAGTAATGTCAATCAAACAAAGATCAGGTGAGATAGTCATAAAAAAAAGGCTAAGAAAGGGGGCTTACTACCCTACCACCCCAAACTTTTGAATCATGTTATCCTTAGCATGAAACTAAAGATCAGGAATGATAGGGTAGACGTCACTTCTTTGGTGGTCTGGGATCCAGTGGTGGGTCAGCCTGTGGAGGTGGGTGCTGGTAATAGTGGCCCCATTAGTCCACATGTGGAGGTGGGTATGTCTCTTGTGTTGGGTTTTAGGGGAGGCAGAGAAGGTAGCGGAAACAAAAAATTCTCCCCCAAACCCAGCACGAGGAAACACGTCAACGTCTATATAATAGGAAAGGATGGTTTGTGGAATCATACCTTATCCCGAGGCTTGCTTGGCGACAATACCTCGCGCCTTGCGCGGTCTTCACCTCTGGTCTTGGACGGTGTCTGTGCAGCTCCTGGTCGCACCGAGACTCATGACTCCTCCTCTCACCAGGACTATCAGGATTGACAGTTGTCCTCCTGAGCGGCAGTGTCCTCCCGCCTCTGTAGTAGTCCACACGGACCACCTGGAACTCCACACTCCTTGTCCTACAAGGAAGTGGAAGGAGTCGCACCCTCCTGTTGACGTACTAGTCGCCAACACACTCTCCTGCCTCCAGTTGCAACTATAGTTGTCCTTCCCTTGCTGCAACTCGCTTTGCGGGAAGCACTTGCTCGGGCTCTCTCTCGGTTACCAAAACCAGAGAGAACGACAACTTTGCAGAGCAACTGGTTGCACTGAGTTGTTATCTGAGAAGACCCCACTACCCCTATATATATAGGAGGGTCATGGGACATGGTTCTCTATCCCGGGAAATACGGGACTAAAAGCAGGAGTAGAAGGGTTCGAGATTTTCCACAAAAGGCAACCGGTTCACAACCTGAAACGATCGGTTCACAGCTGAACCGTTCGATTCGGCCATTGAGCCGATCGGTTGGACCTGAGACGATCGTTTGGGGCACTCCAACTGATCGGTTGGTGCCCTAAACCGATCGGTTCATGGTCCTAATCCGGCTCAAAAAGACTTTCCTTGTTTCGTTCCCAATTGGTATCGAATACCAATGTTATTCCCAATTGAATTGGGCAATTTGAAACCAAAGGAAAATTCTTGCCGACATGACTTTCCCAACTGGTCGGTTGCACCAATTGAGCCGATCGGTTTAACTCTTGAACCAGTCGTTTCAACCTGGGCATGAGCCGATCGGCCTGGGCACTCCAGCCGACCGGTTCTGCAACCTCAGCCGACCGGTTCAACACTTGAGCCGATCGGTTGGGAGCACAGGTTGGGCAAAATCAGTCAATTGTGATTTCAATCAATCAGATACTCCAATCAATGCGTCCAACACCTTGAACCATATGATATTGAGCCATCGACTGATTGAGTGTTTAATTGAACTACTAAACTCCTTTAGTAATCAATCTAAACATTACTTTGTGGACAAAACTCCTCTTCCAGGTTAAATCCTATGTGTGTGACCCTGCAGGTCCATTTCACATTGGCAGTGAAAGTCCATAACATTTATGACTTCACAAGCAAAGAGCGGTGCCTAGTCACACATCAGTGCTACCCAAGTGAAAGTAGAAAGTTGGAGAACAACTTTCATCCTACAATCTGTGAATGGTGTTACATCGAATGTATAATTCCTTTGTCACTGATATCCTGAATGAACTCGAGGCATGGAACAATCATCCTGTCAACGTTCATTCACTTTCTTGATCTCAGAGTAGATTGAAGGAGATATGTATGACATCAATATCACATACTGATTCACACATGCGTGTGCACACCTATCTCAATCCTACTCATCAAGTGGCCATGGATATCAAACTCCATTAGGAGGGACAAATCCCATATCTATCACTCACCCCTCAAAAGCCCCATGTGTCAAAGCTACCCAATCATCACCTTTATAACAACCCATGTTTCAGGACTGCGTTTGATGATGTCAAAGTGTGCCCAACGACATGTGTTGAGTGTAGTGATTTCAGGTCTAAGAATCACACTCACCACCATCACTGTGAGTACTGACTGTGACTACCATCTCATGGTTCCATGTGTCAAACTCACGGTGGGTCTGTCCGGTACACTTGTTCTCTAACAAGTACCTATGTGTTTGGTTTGATATCTCTATATCATGACTAATGAGATTCTATCATCAACCAACACCACAATCTAGTCTTGTGTGTCATTGCTGTCTATCTACTTTCCACAATGACATCCGACTAGGGACATAACAAGAATGTACAAACTCTTAGCATCTGTATGATCTCATCGTTCAGGTCATGAACCTGAAGGCATACGTCATTGAGTACTGTCATTCTCTAGACATTCAATCTGTTCTATCACTATCTCATATGACTGAACCAGAAAGAATTTGAAGCTTGCCTTTGATGTTTATCAAATCAATCTTAATGTATCCCACCAATCATCCCATGATTGGCTCTCAAGGCATACATACCAACAGACTCCCACTTGCACTGCGAGACAATCACCCTTGAATCATATTCATAGTGATCTTCAAACATGTCCTACATGTTACTGTGCTCTAGTGCTAACATAGTGAGTAATGGCAACACCTTGCCAAAGTCAGTGTAATTGCGTCTCTCTCATCTCTTCGCTGTACGTCACACGTATGAGATGGAGTTGCCGTAATATGCGATCTAGTATTCCTTGCTAACCTTTAGCCACATTGCATGATCAAGGATTCCAGACTTGTCATCAATGAGCGGAATGTCTTATAATTTCTTCTCAGGAACTTCCAGATCCATATAGTATCTACTGCTGTTCTCTAACGCATAGATACTCAGCATTTCCTTTTAAATGGTTTTATTGGAACACTTCCAATTATCAACAAACTTTCACTTTTATATATCTTATATATGTTTTGCGATTAATTTTATGTCCTTTCGGAAGTTTTCATCAATGTAACTCTTTACATCGAACTCTTCCTTATCTCCATAGAACTAGTACTTCTCAAGTACTTATCAAGTTCTCATGGTATTCCAGTAACCCTTACTGGAAGTAGACAGACATCCACTCGTCATGTCCCACATACGAATTATCAGGATGAGCATATCATATTGTTATGTCGTACATACAAGATGATGAATGCATTTTATTCTTGCTATGTCATACATGCAAGATAATGGGATGATTACATACATGATAGATCATATCTATTCTTAGTGTTCATATTCTTCATAAGAATTGGACACTTGGCCTTGGGATACTAACTCCATGTAACATGGACAAGTTTTCTCCCACTGAATCTATGCATACTGAACCCTTCAGTGCAGATTGCCAATGTATGCTTTCTCTTTTCAGGTCAAGAGGTTTTCGAGAACTATCTCTATAGATCTCTATTCCTATCGCATAGGAAATATCTCTATCTTCCTTAAAGACAATTTCCACTTTTGGATTTCCATTCTAGAACATTTCCATTTCACATCAACATGTGGAATGTGAACACGCTCCCACTAAATCATAGATCCCTTCTTTATCTTTGACATATCAGTCAAACCCTTTGACTATATCATCAAAGTAAAGATCCAATTCTGAGTTGCTTGTACTCAATCAATCACATTGATTGGTCCATTGTAACTTATAGACTTCATTTGCATTAGTGGATTCATAAACCTTATAGGTTGTGTCACATACACATCCATGTTTTATTCCTCATAGGAATGCGGTTTTAGTATCCATGTGCCAAATGTCTTAGTCATTAAGTTGCAATCAACAAGCATCATCCTTCTCAAAATGTTACCCATGTGTCTTAACACTTAAGACTCATTTACACTTATGGATTTTATCCAATGAGTGCTACCATCAAGGTCATACCTTATGGTTGACATGGATGTCATTTAGGATGTAATGGTCATAAACCATAATTCAGAATTCGATTCCTCATATTCATCTAGATAATTGACTCATCACATGAACAACTGATCACATAGATAATTGAGGTGTATCTGTTAAAGATATAAGAACTCACAACCCTTGTGATTCTTAATTTCTTTTATTAGTGTGGGGTATTCTTTTATTAAGAAGAATTCAGTTATTTGATAATCATTCTCTAACTCTTTAGAGTATGATTACTTCTTGATTTAGACATCACCATGCCTTAATCATGAGTTCACTATGATACACTATCATAATCACTCAAAAGGATCTCAAACATTTGGTCCAAGTATTTCATTCATTGATCTCATCAAGAATTAACACTTTACCAAATTTTTACTTCATCTATGATAATCTTGAACACTTCAAGATACTCATATTGGTATTTCTCTAAACACCATTTGAAGTATTAGCATTTATTCCAATAGGTATGTAAATACATCACATGTATTATACCTTATAGGACAATCATTCTCCCACTACCTTTAGTGAAGATTGATTAATCATGTCTAAGATATTCATGTCTCTTACCAATTCTCTAACCAAAAGAGTCTAGATTTATCCATCACATGGAAACTAGAAATGAATGTCTCATGATTGATGCTAATTTGATTGTTTGAGTTATCTATAACCTTTAGGTATCATTTTATCTTATGCATATCAAATACCACAAGATAACTAAGGCCTTGCCACAAAGATCATATCTTTTAAGATTGAAACATAAACTTTATTAATTGCCATCATTATCATACAATATGCAAAAATAAAGTGTTTCTATCTATTGGCAAAATGAAATAGCAGTTCATAACTGTATTACATGCCTTATAGGTTGAAAATAAACTAAAGTACTCCTATCTATGGCGGCAACACTTGCCCCAATTATGAGTGCTTTACACTTTACATCTTGGTATCATATACCTCAAAAAGTGTTACAAGTTTACTTTCATGACACCTTTAAGTAGAGGCTTCAGTCGCCTCCTTCTTCTTTTGTTCTTTCAGATAGAGAGGACAATTCCTTTTCCAATGTCCTGGCTTTTGACAGTGATGGCAATTTCCTTTCTTGGTCACGCCTCCCTTGGCCTTGAGAGCTGAAGACGGCTTGGACTCCTGGCTAGCATCAGAACCTTTCTTAGCTTTGCCCTTGCCCTTGCGCTTGGACTTGCCTTTCTTACTCATGATTACCATGACAGCCTTAGGCTTGTCCTTCTTCATCTATATCTCGGCTGTCCTCAACATGCCCAACAACTCTGACAGTGGCCTATCAAAGTTGTTCATGTTGTAGTTCATCACAAACTGACTGTATGATTCTGGCAATGATTGCAGTATCACGTCAGTAGCCAACTCTAGGCTCAGTGGAAATCCCAGTCTCTACAGGTTCTCCACATACCCAATCATCTTGAGTGTGTGAGGACCAACTGGATCTCCTTCTGTCATGACGCACTTGAACAACGCCCTAGAAACATTGTATCTCTCTTGTCGTGCCTGATCTTCATACATGTTCCTGAGATGCTGAATCATCTCAATGACACCCATGTTCTCATGCTGTCTCTGCAACTCATGGTTCATGGAACATAACATCAAGCACTTTGCATCAATGGCATCATCAGCATGCTTCTTGTAAGCATCCCTTTCTGCCTTTGGTGCATTAGGAGCGGGTTCCTCTGGAATTGGAGTATCCAAGACATAGAGCTTTCGCTCTTAAGTGAGAACAATTCTCAATATCTGATACCAGTCGTGGAAGTTCATCCCATTTAGTTTGTCCTTGTCAAGGACCGATCACAAAGAAAAGTTGTTGTTGTTTGTTGCCATTTGAACTACAAAAGGAAATATGCAATTTTAGTCCAAAACTTATTTTTTGACTTATTTGATTGATTTGAAAGTTTGACGATATAATTAGGCCTTTAATTAATTATCACTCCCACTATTTTACTTCAAATTGATAGCCCTCACCATCAATTCGGAAGATTGCAGCGTACAACCTTCTAGTGGGCAAGATCCTGAAATCCTCTAAGTCATGAGTCAGCTAGGGCTGATCGCCCACAACTTAGATCTCTCAGGTAGGCAACTCTTGCCAATTGCATCATATGAAACTCTTGATAAGTTGTCATATACAACTCTTTGCAATGATCATCTCTATGCCTCAAGGTACTAGATCCCATCTAGATCACCTTGTTAAGTCCGACCCAAAGCAAACACGATGAATATGCACCCTGCTAGGGCAGACCCACACATTCATCCTTCACGCTTCCACGAGATAGACGGTGCACCACGCTAGGGCGTGCCCACACTTGGTCGATCAAGCTTTTCACGTGTGTCACATTTGGAAGGCATATAAAACTTAATATTTAACGAGGGATTTGGTTTTTATATACATATACATATCCAATCACCACAATACATAGTACGTATCATATACATGCTATATCCCACAAAACATGCACAAATGATAAAAGCGATGATTATGGCCATCCTAATGTGATTCCTCGAGCCAAGAGGAATCACAGTCATCTAGGTCTACATCACATGCAACCTATACAAGATGAACATCTGTGCCTTGCCATCTGAGTTGATCAACTCATCACATGAATGATCTGTACTCTCCAGCCGGTCGTCTGGGTGCCACCAGCTGATCGGTTGGCTCCTCCAACTGATCAGTTCGCCTGGATGTCGTGCATCTCGTCATGTCCGCCACCCGGTCGTCTCGCTCCTCGATCGGTCATCAACTGATCGGTTCACTCCTTGAACCGACCGTCTAGAACGTCAACCAATCGGTTCACGCCTTGAACCGATCGTTTCAGCTGTCGTCAGATGTCTGCCGATCTTTGACATAATAGGAAATAAAATCTATCCTATTATTACATTGCTTTAAAAGGGAAACCCCGAGTTACATTCGGGGGGAGCAAAGGTAGGAAAGAATCTTGAACTATTTCGAGTTACATCAGGAATAGGAGACGGGGGGAGCAAAGGTAGGAAAGAATATTGAACTATTTCGAGTTACATCAGGAATAGGAGAAGGGGAAGATCGGTGCGCAGACCGAGATGCAAGCAACCACACACAACCAATCACAGATAGGGTTCATTGGCCATAACCACACTATACATCCACCACAAAACTCATTTAAGGGTGATGCGTATCAAGTGCATTAATAATACATATCATATATGTAATTGGGATTTGTCGATTTAGGATTGGACATGCATAAAGACAATATTATTCACATCGTATGCAATAAATAAAGATGACAAACCAAATTCGATCATATCGATATTCCTAAAATATAGAGCAGTTGACGTGGCTCTGATACCACTGTTGGGTTTTAGGGGAGGAAGAGAAGGCAGCGGAAAAAAAAAAATCTCCCCCAAACCCAGCACGAGGAAACACGTCAGCATCTATATAATAGGAAAGGATGGTTTGTGGAATCATACCTTGTCCCGAGGCTTGCTCGGTGACAATACCTCGTGCCTTGCGTGGTCTTCACCTCCAGTCTTAGACGGTGTCTGTGCAGCTCCTGGTCGCACTGGGACTCACGACTCCTCCTCTCACCGGGACTGTCGGGATTGACAGTTGTCCTCCTGAGAGGCAGTGTCCTCCCGCCTCTGTAGTAGTCCATACGGACCACCTGGAACTCCACACTCCTTGTCCCACAAGGAAGTGTAAGGAGTCACACCCTCCTGTTGACGTACTAGTCGCCAACACACTCTCCTGCCTCCAGTTGCAACTACAGTTGTCCTTCCCTTGCTGCACCTCCCTTTGCGGGAAGCACTTGCTCGAGCTCTCTCTCGGTTACCAAAACCAGAGAGAACGACAACTTTGCAGAGCAACTGGTTGCACTGAGTTGTTATCTGAGAAGCCCCCACTACCCCTATATATATAGGAGGGTCATGGGACAAGGTTCTCTATCCCGGGCAATACGGGACTAAAAGCAGGAGTAGAAGGGTTCAAGATTTTCCACAAAAGGCAACCGGTTTGCAACATGAAACGATCGGTTCACAGCTGAACCGATCGGTTCGGCCATTGAGCTGATCGGTTGGACCTGAGCCGATCGTTTGGGGCACTCCAACCGATCGGTTGGTGCCCTGAACCGATCGGTGCATGGTCCTAATCCGGCTCAAAAAGACTTTCCTTGTTTCGTTCCCAATTGGTATCGAATACCAATGTTATTCCCAATCGAATTGGGCAATTTGAAACCAAAGGAAAATTCTTGCCGACATGACTTTCCCAACTGGTCGGTTGCACCAGTTGAGCCGATTGGTTTAACTCTTGAACCGGTCATTTCAACCTGGGCATGAGCCGATCGGCCTGGACACTCCAGCCGACCGGTTCTGCAACCTCAGCCGACCGGTTCAACACTTGAGCCGATCGGTTGGGAGCACAGGTTGGGCAAAATCAGTCAATTGTGATTTCAATCAATCCGATACTCCAATCAATGCGTCCAACACCTTGAACCATATGATATTGAGCCATTGACTGATTGAGTGTTTAATTGAACTACTAAAATCCTTTAGTAATCAATCTAAACATTGCTTTGTGGACAAAACTCCTCTTCCAGGTTAAATCCTATGTGTGTGACCGTGCAGGTCCATTTCACGTTGGCAGTGAAAGTCCATAACATTTATGACTTCACAAGCAAAGAGCGGTGCCTAGTCACACATCAGTGCTACCCAAGTGAAAGTAGAAAGTTGGAGAACAACTTTCATCCTACAATCCGTGAATGGTGTTACAGCGAATGTATAATTTCTTTGTCACTGATATCCCGAATGAACTCGAGGCATGGAACAATCATCCTGTCAATGTTCATTCACTTTCTTGATCTCAGAGTAGATTGAAGGAGATATGTGTGACATCAATATCACATACTGATTCACACATGCGTGCGTACGCCTATCTCAATCCTACTCATCAAGTGGCCATGGATATCAAACTCCATTAGGAGGGACAAATCCCATATCTATCACTCACCCCTCAAAAGCCCCATGTGTCAAAGCCACCCAATCATCACCTTTATAACAACCCATGTTTCAGGACTGCGTTTGATGATGTGAAAGTGTGCCCAACGACATGTGTTGAGTGTAGTGATTTTAGGTCTAAGAATCACACTCACCACCATCACTGTGAGTACTGACTGTGACTACCATCTCATGGTTCCATGTGTCAAACTCACGGTGGGTCTGTCAGGTACACTTTTTCTCTAACAAGTACCTATGTGTTTGGTTTGATATCTCTATATCATGACTAATGAGATTCTGTCATCAACCAACACCACAATCTAGTCTTGTGTGTCATTGCTGTCTATCTACCTTACATAATGACATCCAACTAGGGAAATAACAAGAATGCACAAACTCTTAGCATCCGTATGATCTCATCGTTCAGGTCATGAACCTGAAGGCATACGTCATTGAGTATTGTCATTCTCTAGACATTCAATCTGTTCTATCACTATCTCATATGACTGAACCAGAAAGAATTGGAAGCTTGCCTTTGATGTTTATCAAATCAATCTTAATGTATCCCACCAATCATCCCATGATTGGCTCTCAGGGCATACATACCAAAATCTTGGTATCTAGATAGGGCTCCCCAGAAATCCTCCCCCCATTGGGGGTTTATCTACACTTGTGCATGTTAATACTGGTACATGTGGTTGATCTGATGATGCATCTTCTGTTGATCTAACCACATGGCCTGTTGTGTCTGTTGAATTACCTCCAACTATGAATGAATGGCTAAAATGTCATATGCATTTGTTGGAGGTGGCTACACATCAAATTCCTCATGTTTATGTCTTGTGTGACCTGGCTGCTCAAGGATGCATTGCTGCTCTGGCACATTTATCTCTCCTCCCCCAGGTAAGTCCACTGGCACGAGTCTGTAGTCTTTTCTAGGATACTGGCTTTCACACTTGGAAACCTATGTTGGAAGATTTTCCAACGACCTGATATCATCAAGAAGAATATAAGCATGGTAAGGTAGCTCTAAAATGGTGCCAGGGTACCCGGGGTTCATGTTGTAAATGATCTTTTTGTCTCTTATAGATATCATTTGGGACCTTGCAAGATAGTTCAAGCAAACCAACTTGGTCCCTTCTATATTTGTGAGGTTATGGAGATCACAATCAAGTGCTTTTTCTATTGTGGTCACAATCCCCCCCCCCCATTGTGAAAGGGTTCTTGGTCTTGGAGGGGATTGTTTTTAGGTGATCAATCATCATTATTCCCAGATTCACATGACCACGACTTACCATTACTGACTTCAAAAACATGTTTTTTTGAGTGCATCAACCTTAGTTTTCATACCGGCCAAAGACAATGTTGGCTAGAACTTTCTAAATGTATCTCAAAGCAGGGTTGACATTTTTGCTTGTTTTTGACTTTCCCATTGCAAAGGGGCCTTGGCCAGTGAATGTTTCCCACATATTAGAATAGTTGCATTTTCCATTTTTATCATACCTGCCCCATCAAATTTTTATGCCATCTCTGGTGTTGGTGCTAAGATCTTGTTGAGGTGGGAGGACTTTAGTACATGTGTAGAGTCATTGAGCCTGAAATGGATTGCATCCTCACCTTGATATTGCACCTTCTCCAGATACCCGAAGAATTAATGAGTTATCTCTAAGTATGTTTCTTCTACAGTGGTCACCAAGTGATACGACCCACATGATTCTAAGAAATGCTTGGCGATAACATGCATCTGTAGAGCTTGCATGGTGTCGGGGAAAGCATATCTTGTTGGAATCACCCTCCTGGTAGTGTACTCGGGGTGGAGGGGCCTTGTGAACACTCTACTTGATGTGCCTCTCCCATATGCATATTCTTTAAGATGCTTTCCAATCCACTTCATTCTATCCTCCTCTAGCTTGGATAAGAAGTCCACTAGCTCATCCTCCATCTCCTCACTCTTAGTCTCATCTACCCCCTCCTCCTCATAAGTGTGTGACCCCAAACTTGTGTCCAAGTTCAAGGGCACCATCTCAATGGGTGCACCTCATCTTCTTCTTCAATCAACGACCGATGTCTAGTGAGTTGTTGAGTGGTGAGAGGCTGTGTTGATGAAGTAGAGTGTCTCACCAGAGTTGGTTGTGGAGGTAGGCATGAGGACGGCACAACAACTGCTTTCTTGGCCCTCCTTTCTCAGGTCGGTGCATCAACATCAATGGAATCAACAATGTTTTCCAACTCTTCTTCTTCCTCCTCCTCGTCAGGATTGTTGTAGCTAGGATCCGATGTGTGGTGGCTTGAGGAGGAGTAGAGTTGGGAATCACTTGTTGATGCCGATCTTAAGAGAGATGAACATGAGATGGAGTTGGACGGCGGCATAGGGCTGTGTGATGGAGTTGTGACGTTGGATGCCCGTTTGGTGTGACTTTTGCCTCTAGTGAGGATATTCATAGTATTCTCTACCCCTTTCTTGATTGCTTTGCCTGTGCTCTTCATTGTTGCAAGGATTTGGTGGATAAATAGAGAAGCACAACAATTTTTACACTTCCGGAACAAAGGGGCAAAATCTCCTTGGAGATGGAGAAATGGAGGGTGAAAAGTGAAGCTTAAGGTAGGGGAAGGTGATTGGGGGCCAAAGGGAAATCAAATATAGAGTTTGGGAGGAATAGGAGGTGATTTGGGGGTGAATGGAGGTCGCTCTAGGCTGCAGAATGGTCGTTCTAGGTTGAGAAAATGAGAAAGAAGTCATACTAGGTCATGAAATTTTGGGTAACTTAAGTACTGGGCCCTGGCTAGCACGGTCGTTCTAGCGGAACACTGACTGTGTTGGTCAGAATGGTCAAGCTGACTGAGCCTAAAACTTGGGTTTCTTTGTTGAAAATGACAATGCTAGCACGACCGTTCCACACCAACACAACCGTGCTAGTACATCCAAGTTGACAAAACTCCAAACATTCTCAAAACACTCAATCGTTCATAATCCAATTATCAAATTGATCAAATTAATGTTCCATCACTACTTTTTGCTAAAATGTACCCCATTCCTCATCCTTTCACCTATTTCACCTACCTCATCATCAAAGCTAAAGCAAAATTGTTAAACACAAGTGTGTGTGTATTCTTGGAATCTTGTAAAAACAAAGCAAAAGTATCAAAAAGTGAAGGTTGGGTGTAAAAGTTCCCAAACCTAGGTGGGTTTCCTCCCACTAGCGCTAAATTTTACACCTTCGGCCAGGATTATTGATTCTTGAACTCGATCATCCTTGTGGAACTTTCAAAGAATATTTGTAGTAAATGTCCCTTTCATGTGCATTCAAGCACATCTCTTCATCAAGTGGATGTTCTTCAATCAGCATCACAATATCAAAACTTTGGTTGGCTTTATCAGGACCTACTTCAACAACTAATTTCAATCTTTGTCCATTGACAGTGAACTTTCTTGCTCTGTCCTTTTCACATATCACTACAACTTCAGATGGATATACATTTTTAATTAGATAAGCTCCTTCCCATCTAGATCAAATCTTTCTGGGAAAGAACTTAATCCTAGGGTTGTATACCCATACCCATTGTCTGAGTGCAAATTCCTTCTTCTTGATCGACTTATCATGTAAGAACTTGATACTCTCCTTGTAAAATTTGAACAATTCATAAGCCTCATGCCTAATCTCCTCAATCTCATGTAGCTGCAACTTTCTTCTTAATCTAGTAGTATCTCCATCCATATCCATGGCTTTCAATGCCCACAAAGACTTGTGTTGCATTTCTACTGGTAGATGGAAGCTTTTTCCATACACAACTTTGAATGTTGTGGTGCCAATCAAGGACTTGAATGCAGTCCTATATGCCCACAAAGCTGCATTGAGACACAAAGACCAATCCTTGTGGCCCGACCTCACGATCTTCTCAAGAATGAGCTTTATCTCCCGATAAGATAACTCAACTTGACCACTAGTTTGAGGGTGGTAAGGAGTAGCCACGTAGTGATTTACTCCATGTCTTTTAGCAACCCTTCAAATGTCCTATGGATCTTTCGCCATCACTAATCATTGCCCACGATACACCAAATTGACTGAAGATGTTTGACTTTACAAAATCACAAACCACTTTATGATCATTCATTCTAGTAGCAATAACTTCAATCCACATTGATACATAATCAACAGACACCAAGATGTACATATATCTGAAGGAGGGAGGAAACATACCCATGAAGTCATTTCCCCAAACGCCAAACACCTCTACCACAAGAATGGGTGAGAGAGGCATCATGTCTCTTTTGGAGATAGTGCCCACCTTTTGGCACTTTAAACAACATTTGCAATACTCATGAGCATCTCTGAACAAGGTTGGTCAATAGAATCCACTTTGAAGAATCTTGGTGATTGTGCATTTTCTGCCAAAATGACCTCCACACACGCCAGAGTGGAATGAATAGGATCTCTTACTTCTCAATTTTTGGAACACACCTTCTAATGAGTTGGTTAGGATAATGTTTGAATAGATGTGGATCATCACAAGTATAGTTTTTCACCATAGCAAACAACCTCTTACTCTCTTCCCTTATCCAAGTACTTGGTATCCTCCCACTAGCTAAGAAGTTATCTAAGAGCTTGTACCATGGTGGATGAAAGTAAGAAAAGCTGCTCATGTGGCATTGTTTCCTTGATTCAATTTCTATCATCATATGATGCTTCAATGCGGGAGAGATGGTCGACTACAGAATTTTTGACTCCCTTCTTATCAACAATTTTTAAATCAAACTCTTAGAGCAATAGAATCCATTGGATCAACCTTGGCTTAGAATCTTTCTTTGACATAAGATAATTCAAGGATGCATGATCCGTGTATACCACCACCTTATTTTGTAAGAGATAAGAATGGAAATTGTCAAGAGAAAAAATCATGACAAGCAACTCTTTTTCTGTGGTGTAGTAGTTACTTTGGCCTTCATCAAGGGTTTTGCTTGCATAGTAGATGGCATGTGGAACCCAATCAATCCTTTAGCCCAACACAACCCCCAGTGCCATATCCAATGCATCCATCATAATTTCAAATGGTAAGGATATATCCAGGGCCTGCATAATAAGAGCAGAGATTAGCTTATTCTTCAAGTGGTTGAAGGCTTCAACACACTTGTCATCAAATTTGAATTCCACATCTTTTTCAAGCAAGTAACAAAGCGACCTTGAGATTTTACTAAAGTATTTGATGAAACAACAATAGAAATGCACATGCCCCAAGAAAGACCGGACATGTCTTACGGTGGAAGGAATGGTGAGAGTGGAAATTAGACCTACTTTGGCCTTATCAACCTCAATTCTGGCCTTAGAAACTCGGTGACCCAAAACAATGCCTTCAAGAACCATGAAGTGACTCTTCTCTCAAGATAGAACCAAATGAACCTTGACACATCTTTCAAGCACGACTGCTAGGCGGAGCAAGCATTCATCAAATGTCTTACCAAACATTGAAAAATCATCCATGAAGACTTCAAGTGACGAATCAAGCATATCAACAAAGATGGATGTCACACATCTTTGAAATGTCGAAGGAGCATTGCACAACCCAAATGTCATTCTTTTGTAAGCAAAAGTACCACTTGGACAAGTGAACATCGTCTTCTCTTGATTTGTAGGGTGAGCAACTATCTGGAAGTAATCGTTGTACCCATCAAGAAAATAGTAGAAGCTTTGTCCAGCTAATCTCTCCAAGATATGATAAAGGAATGGAAGAGGGTAATGGTCTTTCTTGGTCTTCTCATTAAACTTTCTATAGTCCACACACATCCTTTACTTATATTGTTCTCTCATAGGCATCAACTCCCCATCTTCATTCTCGGCTATTGTGATCCCACCCTTTTTGGGTACAACCTGGATGGGAATCACCCGTGGGCTATCAGAAATGGGATGTATGATTCCAGCATCTAGTAGCTTTACTACCTATTTTGCTACAACTTCTTTAAATTTCAGATTCAACCGTCTTTGCATTTGACAGGTTGGTCTAGCATCATCCTCAAGGTAGATTATGTGGACACAAATGGAAGGGTCAATACCCCTCAAATCAGCAATGGACCATCCAATGTATTGAATGTTTTTCTTTAAAACCACCATCAATGCATCTTCTTGGTCCAAAGAAAGGATAGAGGAAATGATCATTGGGAGGGTGTCATTGGAGCCTAGAAAACATATTTCATCCCTTTGGGAAGATATTTAAGCTCAAGAACTAGAGAATCTTCAAGGGAATTCTTCAATGGTTCAGAAATGGAAGGGAGGTCCTCACTTGCAGCCACTGAGGACAACTCTTCTTCCTTATCCTCATCATCACCATCATCGAGAAATTCCACAATAGGCTCTAGACCTCTACCTTGTGTGGCAGTTTGAATCCATGCAGATTGACATTCTTCTACAATCCCATCAAAACACTCAATAAGATAACAATCCTCCTCTATAGCACCTATCACCTCGGCCTTAGCAGAAGACTTGAAAATGTTCAACATGATATTCATGTGCATGAAAGTCACATACATGGTGTCAGTCCTCACATGGATCACTACATCGGCTGTAGCCAAGAAGGGTCTCCCCAAGACAATAGACACTTTCCTTGAGTCTTTTTCCATGTCCAAAACAATGAATTCCGCAGGGAAGAATGCAGAGGTCTCATTATCAAGTCTGACCAGGCCAAAACATCATCAACATGCCCTCTAGGCATTTTCACAGATCGATCGGCCAATTGCAAAGTGCAGTGAGCAGGACTCAGTTGCCCCATTTGTAGTTCAGCAAACACATCATACGACATCATATTTACACTAGAACCCAAGTCAATAAGAGCTTTGTCTATGCGGTGTGCTCCAATGTAGCATTATATGATAAGACCACCATGATGTTTTCTCTTCCTTGGCACAGTGTGTTGCAAAATTGAGCTCACTTGCTCAATGCGCTTGACTTTCCTTGGTGTCCTACCTGTCGTTTTCCTCTTAAATGTGCACAAGTCTTTCAAGAACTTAGCATAGAATGAGATTTTCTTGATTGCATCAAGCAAAGGCATATTGATCTTGACTTGCATAAAAGTAGGGTTGGCAATTTTTGACCCGACAGGACCCGAAAATGTGCAATTTATTCCAAACCTAATTTCTTTCATTTGTGAATATTTTTGGTTGTATGAGACCCGAATAAGCCAGACCTGACCTAAAATGACCTGAAATCATTTGTTTTGAATATTTCATTTTAACATTCAGTTTCAAGACTTCTAAACATATGACCTAAAATTGACCCGATTGCCAGTCCTACTTAAAAGTTTCCATGTTGTCTTCGGTGTGCCTCTTCTTGCTTCTCTCAGTGGATGGTTCCTCAAGTGCATCTAGGAATGGAGGGAGTTGTGATTCCAACTGGTTCAAGTCAACAAAATCATCAAGAAGTACCACAGAAATCACAATATCATCTCTCTATATCACAATATTATTCTGGGTGCCCGTCACAATATCCACAACTTGAATCTCAGTATCAACATACCTAATCATAATATCAACTCTATCATCACTGACTGATCTATCAATGGAAGTATCTTGTGGCTGCTCCAAGGTCCTACCACTCCTCAACACTGTCACTGCCTTCACATGCTCATGGGTAGTAGAAGAGGAAGCTTGTGGAGGTGGTTGTGGCTGTTGACGTGGTGGTGGTCTTGTGTGCGGTGGATTTGGGTTTTGAAGGATGAATTGTGGCTGAGGTTGTGGTGGTTGTGGTGGATGGGGGTGATATTGTGAAGGGGGTTTATGGTTTGAGTGAGGTGGAGGAGGAGGGTATTGGTAGTTGAATGGGGGTTGTTGAGGTGGAGAAGCATAAGGATTTGGTGGTCCTTGCTATTGGGTTGGAGCATAGGTACTTTGGGGAGTGCTCATAAAGCTACCATCATTATTTGGGTTAGGCATAGGTTGAGATGGGAGCCTCCCCTCTTCACAATGAGTAAGTGAAAGAGAAATATGATGAAGACTTTGCTCAAGGCGGCTAATGTATTTCCATTGAGAGGACACATATTTCTTCACTTCATCAAAGGCTCCTTACCATTCCTAGAACTTCTTCTTGAAACTTGGAGCTATACTTAGGGCCTTGATGTTGCCTTGGTTGCCCTTTCCCATCCTCAAGTTGTTATTTCCATGAGAACTTAGGGTAATTTCTCTACTCTGGAGTATAAGAGTTGGACATCAGGCCTTAGTTGTTGCAGTTTCCAAAGGCATGCAAAGCATTCACTTCTTCATCCACAACATCAATTTCCATTGTAGATTGGCTAGAAGAACCTCCATCTTGATTTTTCATCATGTTTATCATATCTGCCATCATCTTCATCATTTAGGGGTTGGCTTCTATTCTGACTGGAGCTGTAGGAGGGGATGGAGGAATGTAGTTCCGGTCACAATGCTCCCCTTTAGTTGAAGCTCAGTGGTAAGAATTCTCGGCAAGATGCTCAAATAGGGACCAAGACTCCTCCAGTAGCTTTGCCATGAATGTGCCTCCACGTGAGGAATCAACATTATTTTGACTCAATTCAACCAGCCTGGTGTAGAATGACTGAACAAGCTACCACAAAGGTATGCCATGATGAGGGCAGTCATGCATGAGCTTTTAGAACCTTTCCCATGCTTTATGGAAGGGTTAATTTTCTTTTGTGAGAAGGAGGTAATGCATCTCCACATCTAAGTCAACTTGGCGATTGGGTAAAACTTCTTAAGGAACTCATTCTTCACTGCATTCCATGTCACTAACTCAAGCTTGGATATGTACCACTCTTTAGATTTTTCTTTCAGGGAAAAGGGGAAGAGGGTTCTTTAGATTGAGTCATCGGTGGCGGTGGGTGTGCGGAAAGTGGAGCAAGTTTCAATAAAGACATCTATTAGTGGTAGAGATTATCGTTCTCCATCCCATAGCAAGTAGGAAGGAGTCTTAGAAGGGTTGGTGGAATGGAGAATTGTTGACCTAACATTTGGTCAACAAGAGTGACAATTGGGGAGTTGTAGTTCCTCGGGGTGAAGTACTCGTTGAGAGGGCGGTTGGGTTGTGGTTGAGCATCACCATGAGCTTCACCATGAGGACTAGGGCCTTCCATTTCAGCTAATTCGTGTTGTTTGTGATGGCTTTGGTGTCTTCTTCTACCTATCTTGGGGTCGTATGGCACCATTCACTACAAGTCGAACGCGTAATGCTCATGCACAACTGTCACCTGCACAATACACAAACAAGCAAGAAGAGCCAAGTTATAAAGCTAGTATGCAAAAGTAAACAAAGAATAAAGAATAACAATGGTAAGGGAAGTAGGAAAAGCTAAGCTACACTAACTAGCTAGGTCAAGCACCTCTATCCCCGACAATGATGCCATGAAGCTTGGTGTGTTTTGGACTGCCTTGGGTTACGACTAGCCAATTAGATTTGATTAGATGCAACTTAGGAAAACACACATGGGATCTTTCAAAATTAATTTATGGGATCTAGTTTAACACACTGGCTTACACTATTCACACTTCACCCACAAGTGCACGGGGTTGTGCTGTGGTATAGGCTAGTGGCAAGTGAAGGGTCGATCCTCACGGAGATAGGGGGCACTAGAGCTAAGTTAATGTTAGCTATGTTCCTAAAGAGGAGTGTAGGGTTTTAGGGTTTGAAGGTTGGTTTTGGTTGATTACACTACAATTACAAGCAATTAACAATAAGAAGGAAACTAGATTACCAAAAACCCTAGATTACCCTAAGCAAGTTAAGATTAAGAAACTAAGCAGAACAAGCAAAAGAGCAAGAGAAGAGGATTACACTACACTAGCAATTCAAATTATTAGCTAAGAAATAAGTTAATCACTAAAGCATGCAAGGGCTTAAGTTATCACTAACTAAGTAAATTAACATAAGCAAGTTAAAAGAGCCCTAACTACTGAAGCAAGACCTAACTATCAAGAACTAAGCAATTATCTAAGAAGTAACAAAGCCAATTAACTAAATTAGCATTGACAAGCTAATATGACAAAGGTGGATTTTAAGCAATAAGATGGATAGGTGGGCCGTTTGGGAATGAAACTTTGATATTAGTTGGGGGAGGTTACATAAAAAGAAAGTTTTATATCTTCAATCTAGATTGCCAAACCAAATAATAAGGCAAGTGCTATTAGAATATACCCTATGCTACGAGCTGGGGAACTAGGGCTAGGTGTAATTCTAATAGGACTTGGCAAGTCCAGGTTTCTAGGGTAAGTGTTATTAGGGAAATTGAGAGATAAGGGTAGGAATGGGAGTAGAGATGAGGGTGTTTCACCTCATGTTACTTTCCCTCTATCCTTTAGAAAACTCTAGGCAATTGCACTAATCACACTTACACTAGCTACTTAGACCTCACACCTACTTGTAGGAGAAGGGAGTTATATATAGGAACAAAGGGGGCTAGCTAGGGATCCACTAATTGGACCTAGGAGACTTTCCTAAGAGTGCCACATACATTCTATTTTCCCCTAGAAGCTAAGTGTCTTCAAGCATAAAAAATAAGCAATCCATGTTTAAAAGCACAAACCACAAGCAAGATAATGGGAAATGAGATAGAAGCAAGAGGCAATCATCATATAATGGAAATATATTCATTACAAACTATTTTCCCCCAACATGGTATAAAAGTAACATTTTAACCCCAAACAACCCACTACTAGGGGCTTAGCTAAACATGATCATACAAAAGAACAAAGAAAGGAGAAGAAAGGGGTAGGAATCCATGGATCTCAAGGAAGATTCTTCTCCTTCACCTCCTAGATACTTTATAACAACCTCCCTCCTCCAAGATGGGTGAAGAGCATGGAAAGTAGGGGATTATGTTAGAAAACCTAGAAAACTAGGTTTCTATGGTGGAAATGGGGTGGAAATGGTAGGTGGAGGTATTGAATGCAAGGGAGATAGCAATGAATGCTCTAGAGTAGGTAGGAGGGTGCTAAGGCAGCTAACCAAGTAGTGTGGCCACCACTCATGTATATATAGGTGGTGCTTGAAGCACTAGGGTAAGTAGGGGTATAGTTGGAAAATCAATGCAAAAAAAGCTAGGTTTTGGGTGGTGGCTCGGCCGTTCTGGGCAAAATAGCCGTGGTGGGTAATGGTTGGAACAACTGTGGTGGGAGAGAATGGATGTGGTGAGAAATGAAAAATTTCAGAGTGGAAGTGGTGAAATGAAGGTTGGTAGCATGGCCGTGGTGGGGGCTAGGTAGAACAACCGTGCTGGGTAGCACGACCGTGGTGGGTGAGGTGAAGTGGAGCTCATTCTAGTCATCATGCCCGTTCTGATCCTTGGCAGCACGATCATGCTGGTTGGTATGGCCATTTTGGGGGCTTCTCAGCATGACCATTTTGGTAGTGTCGTTGTATCTTGATAAAATGAAGATCAATCCTGTAAGTTTTGCATTGGTGAGCACATCCGTTCCTTGGCACTACAATTGTGCTGGGGTCTTCAGTAGAATTTTGAACTTGAAACTTCATGATCCATGGACTTCTTTGCTTGAGCTTTACCCTTGACCACTAGGGGTAGTGATCGGCCTCAGATGTGAGTTGAAACTTTTAAATTTATAACCCGAAACCTTCAAGGGCCCCCACAACTTTTATTACGGGGTCAAAGTAGATATACGGGGTCAAACATAGAGACGTGGTGACATTTAGGACACTTGAGATTTTGTTCTTGAGTCAGATAAGCCAAAATGATAATTGATGAAAATATATGCTAGAACTAGTCTAGCGGGTTGTCACGAAATAAAACAAAACAAAACAGAGTCCACGAGATTCTACTAATCAGAGAGGAGTTCTTGGCTATGTAAACACAAGCTGGGCAGTCTATGCACCCGTTCTCGGGCGTAGACAACCCTCAAACACCTGAGCAAGCATCTTGAAACCAAACATAGTACATATTGTCATGTCTGTTCCTATGCGGTCATCCCACTCACTCTCGCACATCATGACTAAAACCCATCGTGATATGCCATCACACCTCTCTTGAGGATGACAAATCAACACCCGAGAATATTCTAGGTACCCTCTCGGGTCTTAGAATACTCTGGGTATGTTAGGAACGGATGACCTTGAACCGTCCTCCTCTCAGATTCCGATCCAAACTATCTTCTCGCATCTATTCCTACACGAATCTCTCGATACAGGCAAAAATAGCAATTCATACTAGAAAGAGATCAACCAAACTAGCAATCACAACTAAAGAGAGAAGATAGAACAAGCAAACATACAAGATATGAAATAAATCTACTTGCTTAAAGTAAAAGTACATAAACATGCCCAAAATGGGCTACATAGCCAAGAAGGAGCTCAACTAGCCATGGACAAGCATAGTTGGCACCGAAAAAAGATGGAAGAACATCATTGTATAAGAAACCAAGGAACACAATATAAGAAAGGGGAAGAAGATAAGATTTATCCCGTAGAGGAGAGGTGGCTCTCTCTCCTTTGCCTTCGTATAGGATGGATCTCATCTTATGGTCCTCCTCCTTGATCATATCTGGACTCTTTGGTCCTCTCTCTCTACATCCTCCTTAAACAATGCCATGGATGATGGCTGGATGGTCCAGATCTGGGTTTCCACCACAGATCTGGGTGGAATTAGACAGATGGATGGACCAGGATCTTGGATCTCTCCACAGATCTAGAGGGAAGAGTGGATGGCATCGAGATGAGTCGAACTCCCCAGGTCAGGGTGCAGGGTAGTGACCTGGTGGCAGCTGGAGTCCTCCTTCTAGTGTCTGGACTCTCACCCTAGACTCTCCCCTCCTTGGATCTTAGATTTGGCCTGCTATTTATAGGGGCAGATCAGGCTGTTTTCACTCAAACCAGTCGTGGTTCAGGAAACTGCGATCACGGTTAGTTGATGTTGGAGTCGCGACCATGTGCTTGTTGTGCAACCACCACAGGTTGCATTGTTGTTGGAGTGTAGGGCACTACAGTTGGAGAGAGATGCTGATGGTGGAGGTGGATGGCGAGGGCACATGTGCCATAGTAGAGAAAGGGAGGTCGCAGTGTTGGGTATGTGTGGAGGTACCGCGGACAGACGTTGGGTAGGTCGCGGTGTTCTGTTAGGGTTAGAAGCGGAGGGTAGAGAGAAGAGGTGACCACGAGAAGGTGTTAGTTAGGTCGCAGTTGTTGAAGGCAAGGTGGTCGCAGTGTGTTGTAGTGGTGAAGAAGCGTCGCGGTTGGGAGAAGAGGTCGAGGTCATGGAGGGTAGGTCACGGTTATGGGAATCGTGACCACGATTTTGAGGGAGGGGGTCGCGGTGTTTGAGTAGGAATCTCGAGCTGATGTGTTTTCACAGTGTCTTGAGCGGAGAGGTCGCGGTTGCAGCCAGAGGAAACGTTACAGGCGCGGACGGTAGCAGATGTTGTCATGGCACAGGGCAGGCGACGACGGTGGGAGGTGCAGGGGACTGATGCAGAGATGGTGGAGAGGGCATGGGCATGGCTGCTGTTGACATTTGAAGGTGGTTACGGTCTGGCAATGGCTGCCCATGGTGAAGGTGTGGAGCAGGCAGATGCACCGCAGGTTGCTGGTGTCGAGGTTGAGATGGATGAAGAGGAGGCGGCGAAGGAAGGAAACATTGGAGGGTGAGTTACGTTCGACTGCGGGTGGAAGAGGGGACTGCGGGTCGCGGTCATGGACACCGCGACTGTGGTGTGTGGGAGAGGTCGCGGTAGTTGAAGGTAGGGTGGTCGCAGTTCTATGAAGAGAGAAGAGGTCGTGGTAGCAGGGAAGTTGAGGTCGTGATTGGTGAATCGCGATCGTGATTCATGAGAAATGATAGGGGGTCACAGTTCTTGATCTGCAGGTCGCGATTAGGGTTGAGAGGAGCCAAGAAGAACCGATAACTAGCCAACAGTGTAAAAGGGGCTGACCCCATGTAAATGGGCTTTGGTGCTCGTTTGGGCCCAAAATGACCTGCAAAAGGAGAATAAGCTCAATTAAATTTAGTATAAATCGATTACCTTTAATATGATTGTACATTAGAAGATTTAGGAAATAAATCAAATAATCAGAGCAAAGATCAAGCCCCGAGATGGCGGCTGAGCCCACGATGCATATGCATATATCATTAGAAGATCTAGTAGAAAACACAGTTTAGAAGGGTCTGAGAGAGAGAAAACATGGGGAGAGATGCCATCACAAGTTTGGTGCCATCTTGTCCCAAAAATGGCTAGATTGGCTACTTTATTGGCTATCTAGTACCTTATCTATGTAAAGATAAAGAGAACTAAAACATAAGCATTTGAGGGCATATTAAGGACGAAGTGACACAAAACCATAGATAAATAGCATAGAGAATATGCATAAATTTGGGTGTTATCAATTACCCCAAGCTTAAAACTTGCTTGTCCTCAAGCAAGACCGTGCTCAAAGAACAAGAACATAACATCCAAATTAAGCTTGGCAATAGATGCTAAGGCTAATAAAAATAGTTTAAAGCATCAATTCTCCTGATTCATGTCGTTTCAAGAAAACCCCCCACCAATCAACCACAGTCCTGCCAAAGCAAGCTCAAAGAGTTTCCAGGCAAGATTAAGTGAATTCACTACAATATGTCGATACTCATGAGGGTTTGAATCATAATTATTAGTCATGAAAGAATTGTCACATAGGTGTTCACACGGGTGATGAGAAAATGAGCCATCACCATGAATCCATGCATACCAATCAGGAACAACACGCCTCCCACTTATTCATGTTCTAAGAAACAAAGCAAAAGACTCTAATGACTTATGAGGATCCCGATTTGCATCAGGTTGGTCCATGTAATGAGCAACAGTCCCTACAGTCTGAGCCAGTTGGCCCAAAGCAGTGAGATGAACTCCTCATACTGCGCTCAAACCAACCTTGCTACTGAGACGATCTCAAAGGTCTCCTAGGGGTTCCTAGTGACTCTCTAATGAGCTTTTGGAGTGATACTACCAGGCACGACATATCTGTGTTCATGAGCACAGTCATACACCGACTGGGCACCATCCTCAGCTCTCCTAAAAGAGAAAATAAGTGCTCATTTATTCACACTCAGGCTTTTATTCTCTACATTCTATTTTGTAGGTTTGGGTGAGAACTATATAGATATTTTGGGATTTTGTGGGTGGCCAGGCCTCTTTTTGCACATTTTTATATTTTTCATCTTTTTGACTCAATCTAATGTGAGAAGGCATGCAGTCCATCAAGGAAAACATTTCATCTTGTTTATAGATCAAAGCCCATCATGATCCGCTTGACACCTGTGTGAAAAGTTGCAATTATGATTCAAGAATCCTTAGAATAGAGGCAAGCTCGCAAAACCATAGTTAAGATTCTTTGATCATGTTTTAGCTCATTCCATCGGTCCTTTACCTTGGATTTGTCATTCAGAACATAGATCAAGGGAATTTAGCTTTAAGCTATGTAAAACACACATAACCTTAGATTTATTACCAAACTCAAGGAAAGAGTCAAAGAGCAAGTCAAGAGAAAGGTCATGCAATGTTTTAAGATGAAAACTGTGCATTTAGGCATAAAGTCAAGCATTTATCTATAAGATTCGAACCATATGGCCATAATTGCAAAGCTAAAAAGCTATTTTTTTTGAAAATTAAAACTAAATGCAGGAAGTAAACATGCATGTTAGAAGGATGAAGGGGTAGAAGGGTGAATAGCCCTACCACCCCAACCTTAAAATTTTGCTCATCCTTGAGCAAGATCTAAGCTTAGCATAATAGGGTGGGAACGCATGAAAGTTAGGGTGGGAATCTTATTAAATTCCGAAAATGATGCATGTATGCAAGAAAAAATAAGGCAGTTAGAGGAAAGAAACTATCTAAGCAAGATCATGAAAAACAAAATTTTATTTTATCAATAAGAGAAAAGAAAGAGGTAAAAGAAAGGGGGTGGCTGCCCCACGATACTGACACTGGAGTCCCAAATCCTAAGTTTTGGGACCAGTGCCACCTATGTCTTGCCAACAGGATCCACCTCACGATAGGAGCAGAATAGGTGGAGGTGAGGGCCCTTCTGAGTCTGAAGTAGAGGAATATAATATGATGACTCAATGAACTCATCTGTGTTCTGGAATCGTCTTGAATTGCACTGAGATGACTTCTTCGACAAAGCATCCTCAAGGCACCTTTCAATGTATGGATATGAATGGGAAGGCCCTAGGATGTCAACACATGATGAGACGAAGGAGATAGGCTAAATATCTTCTGGACAATTCATCTCATCTCTCTCCATCTCTGAAATTGAGGTTGGATTCTCAGGTAAACTTTCATGTACAGTCTGAGTCATCCGATCATTTTCTAAGCAAGAAGTGTCCCCAGAAGAATCTATTTGCTGTTCTTCCACCCCAAGCTTATCACCTGACATGGAGTTAGGGGTATCTTCATGCTCAACAACCATGTTGTAGTGAACCATCCATCCTGCCCCCTTGAGGTCCACCCCACCTTGTGAAGGTATGGGTGTAAACACTGGCTCATGTTTCTCCAACTCATCATCGTTAGTATACTTGCTGCTCCATGTTGAGTAGTTGTCGTCGTCATCATCATCAAACAAATTGTTCCAAACCATGGTTGGCGTACTGCTCAAAGTGAGGTGACAAGTCTCGATACGAGAGATATCACCCTGGTCTGGTTCGATGTCTGACTTTGGTTCCTCAAACCAACCTTCTGGATGTGAGGTTGTTTGGCTGTCATTATGAGGATAAGAGTCTTCGTCATCATCATCATAGGACCATTCATGTCTATGATTCATGTCTTCCATTGGTTCATCAGTTGGGTCATATGGATAGAATGAAGGGCTTCCCTAAGTGGGTTGGTCTTCACAGAAAAATCCTAGTGAATCCAGTTGATGGTCTGAATAGGATGGTGAGACATACTCCTCTTCAGATCTGATGGAATGATCTTGATGACTAGAGTCTTCATTATCTTGTGATGGCACTTGTAACTGGATTGTAACCAATTCCATGAGCTCTTGGAGCCTCCTACCTTGTTCAACATCTTTATCATGAAGCTGTTGTACTTGAGCAAAAATGCTACCGAGCCCTATCAATTCTGCCATACACATCTGATGGGAATCCACTATATCAAACTAATGTTTCCGGATAAATTCTTGTTCAACAGTTTGAAGCATACTTCTACTGCGGTCTGCAATCTCCGTTGCTATTTGGAGTTGATGCTCCTGCTTATCTAATAGTTCCTGGAGCAGATCGACGTGTTCTTGGAGATGAGGAGCTAAGGAGGTGAGTGTGTGAATACTTTCCCCAACCAACTCCACTACCTTAATCAGTTCTTGATCCCATGATAGCACGGAAGTCGAGGGCTGACTGGGAGTCTCCATTGTTGGAATTTCATTATACGATGATGGTGGAGGTGAGTATAACTCGACTAGCTATAGAGAACAACCTTCAATTATTTGCCAGCAGTTGGAACTGCAAAAAAACTCAGGAGGATAGGTGGACAAGATGACTTGTCTCACTGAAGCATGATCCATGGCTGAAAAAGTATAAGAAAACGAAAAAGGTATTTAGTGTATATGGACAAGTATGTTTAAAATAAAAGACAGACTATTCATATATATGGGCTTAAAAGTGATAGAACAAAATCTCTTAGGTGTGTAAACATGGAAAACCATGTCCCCGACAACGGTGGCAAAAAGTTGATTGACCTCAGATGTGAGTCAGAACTTTTAAATTTATAACCCAAAACCTTCAAGGCCCCCCAAAACTTTTATTACGGGGTCAAAGTAGATGTACGGGGTCAAACATAGGGACGTGGTGACATTTAGGATGCCTGAGATTTTTTTCTTGAGTCAGATAAGCCAAAATGATAATCGATGAAAATATGTGCTAGAACTAGTCTAGCGGGTTGTCACAAAATAAAACAAAACAAAGAAAAGAAAAGAAAAAAAACAAAGTCCGCGAGATTCTACTAATCAGAGAGAAGGAGTTCTTGGCTATGTAACCATAAGCTGGGCAATCTATTCACCCGTTCTCGAGCATAGACAACCCTCGAACACCTGAGCAAGCATCTTGAAACCAAACATAGTACGTATTTTTGTGTCTGTTCCTGTGGGGTCATCCCACTCACTTTCGCGCAGCATGACTAAAAGCCATCATGATATGCCATTAAACCTCTCTCGAGGATGACAAATCAACACCTGAGAATATTCTAGGTACCCTCTCGAGTCTTAGAATACTCTGGGGATGTTAGGAACAGACGACCTTGAACCGTCCTCCTCTCAGATTCCGATCCAAACTATCTTCTCACATCTATTCCTACACAGATCTCTCGATACAGTCAAAAATAGCAGTTCATACTAGAAAGAGATCAACCAAACTGGCAATCACAACTAGAGAGAGAAGATAGAACAAGCAAACATACTAGATCTGAAATAAATCTACTTGCTTAAGGAAAAAGTACATAAACATGCCCAAAATGGGCTACATAGCCAATAAGGAGCTCAACTAGCCATGGACAAGCATAGTTGGCACCGAACAAAGATGGAAGAACATCATTGTACAAGAAACCAAGGAACACAGTAGAAGAAAAGGGGAAGAAGATAAGATTTAGCCCGTGGAGAAGAGGTGGGTCTCGCTCCTTTGCCTTCGTATAGGCTGGATCTTATCTTATGGTCTTCCTCCTTGATCAAATCTGGACTCCTTGGTCCTCTCTCTCTAGATCCTCCCCAAACATTAGCGTGGATGATGGCTGGATGGTCTAGATCTGGGTTTCCACCATAGATCTGGGTGGAATTGGATGGATGGATGGACCATGATCTGGGATGTCTCCACAGATCTGGAGGGCAGAGTGGATGGAGTCGGGATGAGTCGAACTCCCCAGGTCGGGGCGCAGGGTGGCGACTGGAGTCCTCCTTCTAGTGTCTAGACTCTCACCCTGGACTCTCCCGTGGACTCTCCCCTCCTTGGATCTTAGATCTGGCCTGGTATTTATAGGGGCAGATTGAGCTGTTTTCACTCGAACCGGTCACGGTTTAGGAAACCGTAATTGCGGTTAGTTGATGTTGGAGTCATGGCTGTGTGCTTGTCGTGCAACCACCACAGGTTGCATTGCTGTTGGAGTGTAGGACACTGTAGTTGGAGAGAGCTGCTGATGATGGAGGTGGACAGCGAGGGCGCATGTGCTGTAGTAGAGAAAGGGAGGTCGTGGTGTTGGGTATGTGTGGAGGTACTGTGGGCAGACATGGGGTTGGTCATGGTGTTCTGTTAGGGTTAGAAGCGGAGGGTAGAGAGGAGAGGTGACCACGAGCAGGTGTTAGTTAGGTCACATTTGTTGAAGGCAGGGTGGTCGCAGAGTCTTGTAATGGTGAAGAAGTGTCACGATTGGGAGAAGAGGTCGAGGTTATGGAGGGCAGGTCACGATTATGGGAATTGCGATCACAATTTTGAGGGAGGGGTCATGATGTTTGAGCGGGAATCTTGAGCTGATGTGTTTTCGCGATGTTTTGAGCAGAGAGGTCACGGTTGCAGCCAGAGGAAAGGTCGCAGACGCGGATGGTAGAAAATGCTGTCATGGTGCAGGCAAGCGATGACGATGGGAGGTGCAAGTGACTGATGCGGAGATGGTGTAGAGGGCGTGGGCGTGACTGCTGTTGATGTTTGAAGGTGGTCACGGTCCATCAATGGCTTCCCGTGGTGAAGGCGTGGAGTAGGCAGATGCACCGTGGGTTGATGGTGTCGAGGTTGGGATGGATGAAGAGGAGGCGGTGGAGGAAGGCAACATCGGAGGGTGAGTTACATTCGACTGCAGGTGGAAGAGGGGACCGCAGGTCATGGTCATGGACACCGCGACCGTGGTGTGAGGGAGAGGTCACAGTAGTTGAAGGTAGGGTGGTCACGGTCCTGTGAAGAGAGAAGAGGTCATAGTAGCAGGGAAGCCGAGGTCATGATCGGTGAATCACGATTGCGATTTGTGCGAACTGATAAGGGGGGGGGGTTGGGGTTCTTGATCCACATGTCACGATTAGCGTTGAGAGGAGCTGAGAAGAACTGATAACTAGCCAATAGTGTAAAAGGGGCCGACCCCAAGTAATGGGTTTTGGTGCTCGTTTGGGCCCAAAATGACTTGCAAAAGGAGAATAAGCTCAATTAAATTCAGTATAAATCGATTACCTTTAGTATGATTGTACATTAGAAGATTTAGGAAACAAATCGAATAATCAGAGCAAAGATCAAGCACCAAGATGGCGGCTGAGCCTACGATGCATATGCATATATCATTAGAAGATCTAGTAGATAACACAATTTAGAAGGGCCTCAGAGGGAGAGAAAACATGGGGAGAGATGCCATCACAAGTTCGGTGCCAGCTTGTCCCAAAAATGGCTAGATTGGCTACTTTATTGGCTATCTAGTACCTTATCTATGTAAAGATAAAAAGAACTAAAACATAAGCATTTGAGGGCATATTAAGGCCAAAGTGACACAAAAGCATAGATAAATAGCATAGAGAATATGCATAAATTTGTATGTTATCAGGTAGGTTGAGGGAGCTTTGGTGTCTTCTTTGGATCCCTCCATGGGAGGAGGAATTGTAGAACTCCTTCCTTCTCTCTCATCCATCCAAAGCATGGTCCAAGTACCTAAAAACATGCAAAGAATGTCCATAAGTGCATTTGATAGTAATATACATATTGAGGGAATTAACTTGCATTATACTATGTTTAGATGTGATTGAGATACAAAAAGACACAAGATGAAGCCCTAAAATAGGGCTGCATAAGTCTTCAGGGAGTGAGCCGACCGTCTGGGCTGAGTGAGACGACCGTCTCATTATCTCAGAGGGTCCGGTTAAACTTTGTAGAAAATTCCTACAAAAATTTGAGAAAATGGATAAGTATTTGCAAAAGTAAATGAAGAAATGGGTAAATTGCAATTTAGTCCATAAATTACTGAAAAAGAGAAAATCTAATGAAAATGACTAAGAAAAAAATATATGCAAAAAGATGGATGAATATGTATACATCATACATGCATGTTAAATCTATGGAGAAGTTATCATGGTGGGAAATCTTAAAATGTATTTACTTTCCAAAAATAATGTGACCAAAGTAATTGCAACAAAGTATAATGTATGATATATTTTAATAAATTAGAACAAACTTTAAAAAACTAATTTTCTCACGTTAATGTTTGAATGCAATAAATAAATGAAAACAATCACGTTGGCATATAAATAAGAAAACAAATATTTTACCTTGATTATATATTTGTTTGGAAACAAATAAACACTCACAAATTTATGTAATCAATTACTTAACCCAAATAAGAAATCATAATAATCTTGACTGAATGTTCCCTTAGAAAACCTCCCTATTACCTCCTAAATTTATTAACAACAAGAAAAAAAGGAAAGTGGTTCAATAAATAATATTTTCACAATTTTGATTTGAAATTCATGTGTCTATAATAGTTAGTTTTAGATGTGTAAATTTACTAGCACCTATCTCCTATGAAAATAATTAATGTAAAAATATTAGCAATATATAAGGTTGCCTCAAACTTAATATTAATTAAATATATTCCTTTTATTAGAACACAATTTTATACATATTTCAATGATTATAAAGTGAGAAAAGAAACATTGTGGGAAATGTATTCTGTAATGGGATGAGTATGTATAAGAGGTAGGTAAATGGAATTATATATAAAAAAATTCAATAAGTATATCCTACACAATTGTGCATTAGATTATTATGCACATTTACATTGAGTAAATAATTATAGAATGAGATATTTAGAAGTCTTTAATTGTATATGTAGTAGTCAATAAGTTGTTGGAGAAAAAGAGAAATATATTAAAAATGTAGATATAAAGAAAGAGAAGGAGAATGACATTTTTCCTATACTTATTCTTTCATATTATGTGTGAATGACTACTTAACTTCTCTCCTTTTACGATATACATTACATATTCTCCCTATTAAAAAACAGATAAGTTTCTTGTTACCCAATTATATATATATATATATATATATATATATATAACCCTCTCCATGGTATTCATGTTGGGTTTTAGGGGAGATAGAGAAGGCAGCGGAAACAAAATTTTCTTCTCCCAAACCCAGAATAAAGGAATCACATCAATGTCTATACAACATGAAGGATGGTTTGTAGAGGCATACCTTGTCCTGAGGCTTACTCAGTGACGTTACCTCGCGGCATGCACGGTCTTCACCTCCGGTCTTAGATGGTGTCAGTGCAGCTCCTGGTCACACCAGGACTGTTGAGATTGACAGCTGTCCTCCGAGCGACAGAAGTCTCCCGCCTCTGCAGTCGTCCACACAGACTGCCTGGAACTTCGATCGCCTTGTCACACAAGGCACCAAAAGGAGTCGTACCCTCCTTTCAGCGTACTAGTCACTGACACATTCTCCTACCACTAGTCGCTTTTCTACAGTTGTCTTTCCCTTGCCGTGCCTCCCTTATCGGGTAGCACTTGCTCGGGCTCTCTCGGTTACCAAAACTAGAAAGAATGACAACTTTGCAGGGCAACTGGTGTTCTGAGTTGTGCTTTGAGAAGCCCCCAATACCCCTATATATAGGAGGGTCATGGGACAAGGTTCTCTACCCTGAGCAATGCGGGATTAAAGCAGGAGTAGAAGGGTTCAAGATTTTCCACAAAACAACCAACTATGCCAGCTGAACCGATCGTTTCAACCATGAAATGGTCGGTTGGTGACCTGAGATGATCAGTTCACAACTGAACTGATCGTTTGGGGCATCTGAGCCGATCGGTTCATGCTTGATCCGATTGGTTCATGCTCATGGCCCAACTCGAATTGACTTTCCATGTTCGTTTTCGACTAATCAAATATTAGTCATTGTCCAAATCAAATTTGTACAAGTGAAACAAATATGTTTTTGCAAAAAGAGTCTTATGACTTTCCAAACGATATCGGTTGGTCACACAAATCGACCAGTTCAACAATTGAGCCGATCATTTCATTGACACATGAGATGATCGACTCACCACTTGAGCCGATCGATTCATCAACCTGAGCCGATTAGTTCATCACATGAGCTAATCAGTTGGGAATGCAGACTGTACAAAATTAGTTAATTGCAGTTTCAATCAATCCGATACTCTAATCAATTGGTCCAACACCTTAAACACTATGATTTTGAGCTATCAATCAACTGAGTGTTTAATTGAACTACTAAACTCCTTTAGTAATAAATCTAAACATCATTTGTGGATAAACTCCTCTTCCAGGTTAAATCCTATGTGTGTGACCCTTCATGTCCATTTCACATTGGCAGTGAAACTCCATAACACGTATGACTTCAAGCAAAGAGCGGTGCCTAGTCGCACATCAATGCTACCCAAGTGAAATAGAAAGTTGGAGAACAACTTTCAATCCTACAATCTATGAATGGTGTTACAACGAATGTATAATTTCTTTGTCACTAATGTCCTGAATGAACTCAAGGCATGGTACATTCATCCTTCCAACGTTCATCCATTTCCTTGATCTCAGAGCAGACTGGGTGAGATGTGTGTGACATCAATATCACATATTGATTCACACATGCATGCGCATGACTTTCTCAATCCTACTCATCAAGTGGCCATGGACATCAAACTCCCTTAGGAGGGACAAATCCCATATCTACCACTCACCCCTCAAAAGCCCCATGTGTCAAAGTCACCCAATCATCACCTTTATAACAACCCATGTTTCAGGACTGCGTTTGATGATGTCAAAGTGTACTCAATGACATGTGTTGAGTGTAGTGATTTCAGGTCAAAGAATCACACTCACCACCATCACTGTGAGTGCTGACTGTGACTACCAAATCATGGTTCCATGTGTCACTCTCACGATGGGTCTGTCCGATACACTTGTTCTCTAACAAGTACCTATGTGCTTGGTTTGATATCACTATATCATGACTAATGAGATTCTGTCATCAACCAACACACAATCTAGTCTTTACTGTTACTGATGTCTATGGTTATTTCCACAATAACAACTGACTAAGGACTAAAAAAGAATGTATACTCTTGAGATCCGTATGATCTCATCATTTCGGTCCTTAACCTAAAAGCATACGTCATCGAGTAAAACAATTCTTTAGACATCTATCATGTTACACTATCATCTCATAAATAGTTAAAAAATATAGATCGAAAATTGCCTTTATTATTATTCAAATCATTTACAAAGTATCCCATTACAATCATCACATGACTTGCTCTATGGGCATACATACCAACAGACTCCCACTTGCACTTAGAGACAGTCACCTAGGAACCTCAGTCCTTGTGACCTAGCATGACCATCATGCTTCTACTAAGAAAGGGCCTTAGTCAGTGGATCAGCTATGTTGTCTTCAGTTGGTACTTTGCAAATCTTCACATCTCCTCACTGTATGATCTCTCGTATGATATGGAAGCGCCACAATATGTGCTTGGACCGCTGATGTGATCTGGGCTCCTTAGCTTGTGCAATAGCTACATTATTGTCACAATAAACCTCAATTGCATCACATATACTGAGAACTACACCAAGTTCAGAGATGAACTTCCTGATCCACACAGCTTCCTTTGATGCATGTGAAGTAACAATATACTCAACCTCTGTAGTAGAATCGGCAACTGTTTCTTGCTTGGAACTCTTCCAGCTCACAACTCCATTGTTTAGGCAAAGCACAAATCTTGATTGCGATATGTAATCATCTTTGTCGGTTTGGAAGCTTGCGTCGGTGTAACCCTTTACTACCAGTTCTTCCTCACAGTCGTATACAAGGAACTGATCCTTAGTCATTCGCAAGTACTTGAGGATGTTCTTTAAGGCTGTCAAGTGAGCATCCCCGGGATCTGACTGGTACCTACTCATCATGCTGAGGGCATACGAGACATCTGGGCATGTGCACAACATAGCGTACATGATGGATCCGATGGTTGATGCATATGGGATCCCATTCATACGCTCCCTCTCTTCATAAGATTGGGGACATTGAGCTCTAGAGATGGTGACTCCATGTTGCATGGGGACATTGCCTCTCTTTGAGTTCTCCATGCTGAACCGCTTCAATACTTTGTCAATGTACGTGCGTTGAATTAGTCCGAGAATCCTTTTAGATCTATCTCTATAGATCTTAATACCTAGAATGTAGGATGCTTCTCCTAAGTCCTTCACTGAGAAAGTATTCCCAAGCCAAGTCTTTACCTTCTCTAAGGCTGAGACATCATTCCCCCATCAATAGTATGTCATCTACATACAATATGAGGAATGTGGTCGTGCTCCCACTAACCTTATTATACACACAAGGTTCATCTTCATTTTAAATAAAGCCAAACACTTTGACTTCCTCATCAAATCAAAGATTTCAACTCCGAGACGCTTGTTTCAATCCATAAATTGACCTTTGTAGCTTACAGACTTTGTTGGCATTCTTTGGATCTATAAAACCTTCAAGTTGTGTCATGTACACATCCTCATTTATATTCCCATTAAGGAATGCAGTTTTAACATCCATTTTCCAAATCTCATAGTCATAGTAAGCCACAATAGCAAGCATGATCCTGATGGACTTAATCATGGAAACTGGAGAAAAAGGTTTTGTCATAGTCAACACCTAGAACTTGTCGGAAACCCTTTGCAACCAATTTGCCTTTATAAGTTTGCACATTGCAACCCATGACGGTCTTCGTCTTGAAGACCCACTTGCACCTTATGGGTTTTACCCCTTCGGGTGGTTCCACCAAAGTCCATACTTTGTTGGAATACATGGATTCCATCTCAGATTTCATGGCCTCAAGCCATTTCTTAGAATCTGGTCCCTCCATAGCCTCTAGATAGGTAGTTGGATCATCATATATGATCAACTCACCACCTTCCTAAGTCACAAGGTATCCAAACCTTTCAGGTTCAAGGCGTGTCCTACTAGATCTACGAGGTCCTTATGTTATTTGAGGAGACTGAGATTCCACAAAATCTTGTGAATCTCTATGTTCCTCTTGTACATCTACTGGTTCAATGTTTTCTTGTTGGGCTTGAACCTCTTCAAGCTCTATTTTCCTCCCACTGCTTCCTTTGGAAACAAATTCCCTTTCTAGGAACACAACATCCCTGGCAACAAACACTTTGTTGTCAGTTGGGTGGTATAAGTAATATCCCTTGGTCTCCTTAGGATATCCAATAAAATAACATTTATCAGATCTAGGGCCCAGCTTGTCAGGAAACATTTTCTTGACATATGCCTCACACCCCCAAATCCTCATAAAAGACATATTGGGACGCTTCCCAGTCCATATCTCATATGGGGTCTTTTGAACCGATTTAGATGGTACTCAGTTAAGTGTAAACGTGGCAGTTTCAAGAGCATGACCCCAGAAGGAAATTGGAAGATCAGCAAAACTCATCATTGATCGTACCTTATCCAGTAAAGTGCGATTCCTTCTTTCAGACACACCATTATGCTGTGGTGTTCTAGGTGGAGTCCATTGTGATACAATACCACATGCTCGCAGAAGGTCCTCAAACTCTTGGCTTAAGTATTCTCCACCTCGATCAGATCGAAGTGATTTAATACTTTTACCAAGTTGGTTCTGTACTTAATTCATGAAATCCTTGAACCTTTCAAGGGTTTCTGACTTATGTTTCATCAGGTACACATAGACATACCTACTAAAGTCACCAGTGAAGGTAGTGAAGTACTGATACCCATTTCTGGAATTAGTTCTAAAAGGCCCACATACATCAGTATGTATGAGTCCTAATAGATCACTAGCTCTCTCACCTTTACCTGATAAGGGATTGGTCATCTTGCCCAACAAACAAGATTCACATGTCTCTATTTATTCATAATCAAAAGAGTCTAGATAACCATCTTTATGGAGTCTAGAGATGCGCTTCTCATTTATGTGCCCTAGACGACAATACCAAAGATATGTTTTGTTTGAGTTGTTGAGTTTTTGCCTTTTGGTGTTTACATTGTATACACTTGTCTCTAGATCTATCAAGTATATACCATAAGACATTGGGGCACTACCATAAAAGAACCCATCTTTTGAAATAGAACACTTTCCATTCTTAATAAGAAATTTAAAACCATCCTTGTCCAAACAAGAAACAAAAATGATATTCCTATTTATGGCAGGTACATACTAGCAATTCTTCAACTCTATTATTAGCCCACTAGGTAGAGTCAACTCATAGGTTCCTATGGCACTGGCGGCAACTCTTGCCCCATTGGCAACACACAGTTCAACCTCGCCTTTCCCCAAAGGCCTACTTCTCTTAAGATCCTTCACAAGTGAACAAATGTGAGATTAACATCCAGTATCAAGTACCAATGATAAATAAGTAGTAAAGTTAATCTCTATTACGTATACACCAGAAGTAGAGATCTCTATCTCTCGCTTCTTCTTCCATCGTTCCTTCCATCCTCTCCATATTTTGAGCGCAGAAGATTCTGACATTGGTTTGGCGAGAGAACCCTTCTCTCCCGCACCTTTTTCATTAGACTTTGTTCCATTGATATCCATCAATGAACTATCCTTCTTCTTAAGCATACATAGAGTGGATTCAAAGGCTACCAATATATCTGATTTGTGCAGAACGCTTCTCACAATCCCCAACCAGTTATGGAATTTATTCTCAATTAATTTACCCACTTTAAAAGATGATTCTTTTGCCATTCTACAAGAGAAAATTTCATTTGTCAAACTCCTTTTGATTTGATTTGATTTGAATAAAATTTTATAGTAGTTAATTAAGCCTTTAATTAATTACCGCTCCCACTATTTTGATTCAAATTGATATCCCTCACCATCAATTCGGAAGATTGCAGCGCACAATCTTCTAGTGGGTCAAGATCCATTTTTCATCAAGTCATGAGTCAGCTTTGGCTGATCACCCACAATCTTGATTATTTAGGTAGGCCATCATGCCAATTGCATCATATGAAACTCTTGATGAATGAACATGCACAACACCTTTCCATGAACATTCCGTGCCTCTGGGCTTAGACGCTCTAAGAATCACCAGTTAAGTCTAACCCAAAAGCTGACACGGTAAACATGCACCCTGCTTTGGCAGAACCTACATGTTTACCCTTCACACTTTCACAAGATAGACAGCGCACCACACTTTGGCGTAACCTACGCTTGGTCGATCAAGTTTTTCATGTGTGTCGCTAATGGAAGGCATAAAAGACTTAATATTTAGATGAGGGATTTGGTTTTTATAGGTACATATACATATCCAATCACCACAATATAGTAAGTATCATATACGTGCTATATCCCACAGAAAACATGTGAAATGATAAAAGCAATGATTATGGCCATCCTAATGTGATTCCTCGAGCCAAGAGGATTCACAGTCATCTAGGTCCACATCACATGCAACCTGTACAAGATGAACTCTATGCTTTGCCTTTCTAGGTTTGATCAACTCATCTCCATGATTGATCGACTCACCATCAGGCCGGTCAGTTGGGTGCCACCAGCCGATCGACTGACGCCTCCAGCTGATCATTTCACTGGTCATCGTGTATCTCCTCAGGACGCCACCCGCTCATCTCGCTCCTCGAACCAGTCATCAAATTGTCTGCCGTTCTTTGACATAATAGGAAATAAAAAAATCTATCCTATTTTACATTTGAAAAAGGAAACCCCGAGTTACATTCGGGGGGAGAAAAGGTAGGAAAGAAATCTCGAGTTATCTCGAGTTACATCAGGAATAGGAGATAGGGAATTGGAGCACAGACTGAGATACAAGCAACCACATTCAACCAAGCACACATAAATAGGGTTTATTGGCCATAACCATGCTATAAATCCACCACAAAATTCATTTAAGGACGACGCGCATCAAGTGCATTTATATTACATATCATATATGTATATTGGGATTGTGGATTTAGGATTGGACATGCATAAAGCCAAATTTATTGGCATCGTATGTAATAAATAAAGGTGACAAACCAAAATTGATCACATCGATAATCCTAAAGTATAGTGTAGTTGACGTGGCTCTGATACCACTGTTGGGTTTTAGGGGAGACAGAGAAGGCATCGTAAACAAAATTTTCTTCTCCCAAACCTAGAATAAAGGAATCACGTCAATGTCTATACAATGGGAAGGATGGTTTGTAGAGGCGTACCTTGTCCCAAGGCTTGCTCGGCGACGTTACCTCACGGCTTGCGTGGTCTTCACCTCCGGTCTTGGACAGTGTCTGTGCAGCTCCTGGTCTCACCGGGACTATCAGGATTAACAACTGTCCTCCGAGCGGCAGAAGTCTCCTGCCTCTGTAGTCATCCACATAGACTGCATGGAACTCCGATCGCCTTGTTACACAAGGCACCAGAAGGAGTCGTACCCTCCTATCAACGTACTAGTCACCGACACACTCTCCTTCCACCATTCACTTTTCTGTAGTTGTCTTTCCCATGCTGTGCCTTCCTTATCGGGTAGCACTTGCTCGGACTCTCTCGGTTACCAAAACCAGAGAGAATGACAACTTTGTAGAGCAACTGGTGTTCTAAGTTGTGGTTTGAGAAGCCCCCAATACCCCTATATATGAAGGAGGGTCATGGGACATGGTTCTCTACCCCAGGCAATGCAGGATTAAAGTATGAGAAGAAGGGTTTGAGATTTTCCACAAAACAACCAACTGCGCCAGCTGAACCGATCGTTTCAACCCTGAAACAGTCAATTGGTGACATGAGCCGATCGGTTCACAGCTGAACCGATCGTTTGGGGCATCTAAGCTGATTGGTTCATGCTCCTGGTCCAACTCGAATTGACTTTCCATGTTCGTTTCCGACTAATGAAATATTAGTCCTTGTCCAAATCAAATTTGTACAAGTGAAACAAATATGTTTTTGCAAAAAGAGTCTTCTGACTTTCCAAACGATCTCGGTTGGTCACACAAATCGACCAGTTCAATAATTGAGCTGATCATTTCATTGACACATGAGCCGATCGAATCACCACTTGAGCTGATCAGTTCATCAACCTGAACCGATCGGTTCATCACATGAGCCGATCAGTTGGGAGTGCAGACAGTGCAAAATTAGTCAATTGCAGTTTCAATCAATCTGATACTCTAATCAATTGGTCCAACACCTTGAACATTATGATTTTGAGCTATCAATCAACTGAGTGTTTAATTGAACTACTAAACTCCTTTAGTAATCAATCTAAACATCATTTGTGGATAAAATCCTCTTCCAGGTTAAATCCTATGTGTGTGACCCTACAGGTCCATTTCACGTTGGCAGTGAAAGTCCATAACACTTATGACTTCACAAGCAAAGAGTAGTGCCTGGTCGCACATCAGTGCTACCCAAGTGAAATAGAAAGTTGGAGAACAACTTTCAATCCTACAATCCATGAATGGTGTTACAACGAATGTATAATTCCTTTGTCACTAATGTCCTGAATGAACTCAAGGCATGGTACAATCATCCTTTCAACGTTCATCCATTTCCTTGATCTCAGAGCAGACTGGGTGAGATGTGTGTGACATCAATATCACATATTGATTCACACATACATGCGCATGCCTTTCTCAATCCTACTCATCAAGTGGCCATGAACATCAAACTCCCTTAGGAGGGACAAATCCCATATCTATCACTCACCCCTCAAAAGCCCCATGTGTCAAAGTCACCCAATCATCACCTTTATAACAACCCATGTTTCAGGACTGCGTTTGATGATGTCAAAGTATACTCAATGACATGTGTTGAGTGTAGTGATTTCAGGTCGAAGAATCACACTCACCACCATCACTGTGAGAGCTGACTGTGACTACCAAATCATGGTTCCATGTGTCACTCTCACGGTGGGTCTGTCTGGTACACTTGTTCTCTAACAAGTACCTATGTTCTTGGTTTGATATCACTATATCATGACTAATGAAATTCTGTCATCAACCAACACACAATCTAGTCTTTAGTGTTATTGATGTCTATGGTTATTTCCACAATAACAACCGACTAGGGACTAAACAAGAATGTATACTCTTGACATCCGTATGATCTCATCATTTAGGTCCTTAACCTAAAAGAATACGTCATCGAGTAAAACAATTCTTTAGACATCTATCATGTTACACTATCATCTCAGAAATAGTTAAAACATATAGATCAGAAATTGTCTTTATTATTATTCAAATCATTTACAAAGTATACCATTGCAATCATCACATGACTTGCTCTATGGGCATACATACCAACAATTCACACACATAGAAATCACTTGACCAATAGAACATGACTCCTAAACTTCTCCCTTATCCTCCTATGTAAGTCCCTTGGATGAGCCATCAAAAACTTGTAATCTCATGGTGATCTTTACTCGACCACCAATGTTTCATTGGAACCCTGACTTGGATGTAAGATTTTGATTTTGAGGAGTTGATCACATATATAAGTATGTTGCATCCCATTGATCATATTGAGCAACCGGTCTGAGTTTTCTCTCTCTTAATGTATGTCACATCCCCTTGATCAAGTTGATATATTTATCTAATTTTTATTTTTCTTGATCTATGTTGCATTCTTTTGCTTATATATTGAGGAAAGGCTTATGTTTCATCTCTCTCTCGGTCTATGTGGAACATGAAAACCTAATGAATTTAGTTTCATGGATTATTCTTATTTGAAAGATACCTTTTTGTTACTAGGTTCTCTTTCATTATTGAAAATTGTTGGATCTTGTTTTAAGGGTCTTTTGACCCAACTTAATATTCATTGGATGTTAGCATTCCACATATTTTGAATTAGACTTACTCTTTTATTATGCATCATGTGGTGACTTCTAGTCTAATGTGACATGTGTAATTTTACCTGGATGTGTAAATTCACACACTTGATAATGTAGATGTGATAATTCCTGCAAGAGAAATGATTAGAGCAGATGTGTATCCTATCTTGCTCAGATGAGATGTGTATATGTTCCTACACACCCCATATGTAAGCTAGATGTGTTATTTCCTACCAACATTTTTATATTGTTATAATTTTCTCACATATAAAACACATAGATGCCTTGCTCTTACTTATAACCTTATTGCAATTCATATTCATTTATGTCTACTTGAATTTTACTTCTCCTCTTCTATGGGAAGCCTTGTTATATTTTATGTCCTTTTTCCTAAAGTTTCTCAAATCCCCAGTTATTATGCTCATACCAATTTTCATACTGATAATTTCCATCTTCATCTTCTCTTGTGGGGTATGCTTCCAACCCCTAGGTAGAGAGCAAGGAGGAGAAAACCATGGTTGACCAGGACAATTTCAAGAGAGATAGATTTGAGGTGGTTAGACAACCCTCTATTGATCTTGGGCTATAGAATAGTTTTCTTATGTGTCACCCTATGTGGTGAAGGATGATAATAAAACTAAAGCATTGTAATAGTTAGATATTTATATTCCTCTACTACATTTGGTATATTGAAATATACTTTTGAATAAACTAGATTATCACCCCTTTGTGAAAATTTAGTTGTGTGCTTGGCATATGAGATGTTTCCTTTTATTTAACTTAGTAAGTGAGTGGATCCCCTCTCGGGTATCAATCCATACAATATGGCATCAAATCCATTAGTGGTCGATTAATATAATTATTGCAATCTTGTATCCCTTAATATGTTTACCCTAGGAATCTATGACATTTACAGAAACTATTTAGTGGACCTACCCTCCTTACCCTTTAATATACAAGAAGTTGTACTAGGTGAACCTTTAGTTTTGAGATGTGAACCTTAGGGTTTTTAGATTAGAATCATAAGCACATAAAATTCAACTCTAGGTGTATGTGACATCTTAGTTGGATGCATGAACAACATAAAAAGTCACCATGATTAAAAGATGTATAAGTAACCATGATATTTATAAGAATTGCCTTATTTTTTAAAAAATATTGGAAACTCATCTTATCAGGATAAACCTTTTGAGGGAATGGAGAGTAAATGGATGATAATATGTAGATGTTTAGATTTCGAGGATGAAATCCTATTAAGGGGTGGAGTGTTGTAAATAACTAAAATCTAGGATCTTATTCAATTCCATGATTTGGAGGTTAGTGAGCTTGGTTCCTAAGATTAGACCAAACATGGATAAAGTTATGCCTTAATGAATATTGTTACTGCACATAACATGAATAGCTCAATGGTAACCTATTACATATTTAGGCTTGACAACAAGTATAACATATTGAATTGTATAAAGTTGTTTAACCCACATCACATATCAATACACTCATATTGACATAATTTCTAACATGTAAGTAAATTAATTAAGCACGTCATATATGTTTCTTTTGCTAACTAATATGCAAATAATGGCTGAAATATGTTGGATACGAGGTATCACGTGCTTTAGAATAATAATTCGTTTCTCCATGTCCATAAATATGAATGATTTACCATTATCTAAATAAATATCGAATTGATGGGATTGATATGATAAATAGGAAAAATTATGGAAATTCATGCATAATAATATAAGGAAACTCTTTTGTTAAAAATATGAAGATAATGAGACTCTAAACATTAAAAATTATGTTAATCATGTAATGTAATAATAATATATTGGTAATGATTCAAAAATCTTAATTATGTTAGAATTCACAAAGGGGAACTTCAAAACCCAAATATAATGGTAAAAGTGCATTCCTTCGGTCCCAATTACCTTGGGTTCTAAGTTCTACCTTATTTGAACAATCATAACTATCATAATTTCATTAAGAAAGGACAATGTAAGATAAGGCCAAAATATTAAATTAGCATATGATATATCAAATAAATAGTATGAACCAACCTGTATGGATTATACATATATAATTGAAGTGAAGTTGTAATAAAGAAAATTGTTGTATAACATAAAGTGGAACAATGTTGTACATGCATGTTAAATCTATGGAAAATTTATCATGGTCATAAATCTTAAGATGTATTTACTTTCCAAAAATAATGTGACCAAAGTAATTGCAACATTATGCAATACAAGAGATATTTTAATAAATTATATCAAACTTTAAATAAACAATTCTCTCTTCTTAATGTTTGAAAGCAATAGATAAATGAAAACAACCATGTTAGCATATCGTAAACAAAATTAATATTTTAGCTCGATTATATATTTGTTTGGAAAGAAATAAACATTCTTAAATTTATATAATCAATTAATTAACCCAAATAAGAAATAATAATAATCTTGACTAAATAATTTCTTCGGAAAACCTCCCTATTACCTCCTATATTCGTTAACAACAAGACAAAAAGGAAAATGGTTCAATAAAATATGTTTTCACTTTTTTGATTTGAAATTCATGTGTCTATAATAGTTAGTTTTGGATATGTAAATTTATTAGCACCTATTTGTTCTACAAATAATTAATGTAAAAACATTAGCAATATATATGGTTTCCTCAAATTTGGAATGTTAGATCTAACTTAATGTTATTAAATGCATGCCTTTTATTCAAATAGAATTTTATACATGTTTTTCAATGACTATAAAGTGAGAAGAGAATCATTGTAGGGAAGTTATTTTGTAATGGGATTAATAAGTATATATAAGAGCCTGATAAATGAAATAATAAAAAAGGAATACAATAAGTATATCCTACACAATTGTACATTAAATCATTATACACGTTTACATTGAGTAAATAATTACACAATTAAATATTTAGAAGTATCTTTATTGTAGATTTAGTTGTTAATAAGTTGTTGAAAAATAAGGGAAATATATTGTAAAACATATACATAAAGAAAGAGAAGGGGAATGAAAATTTTCCTATATTTATTCTTTCCTATTATGTGTTAATGACTGGTTAACTTTTCTCCTTTTACAATATACATTACATATTCCCTCTAGTACACAAAAATAGATAAGTTTCTTGTTACCCAGTTTTATATATAGACCCCTCTCCATGACCTTAACACACATACAAATCACTTGATGAATAGGGCATGTCTCCTAAACTTCTCCCTTATCCTCCTATTCAAGTCCCTTGGATGAGCCATCAAAGACTTGTAATCTCATGGTGATCTTTTCTCAACCACCAATGTTTCAAACATTGGAACCCTAAATTGAATCTACGATTTGGTTTTGACAAGTTGATCACATATAGATCTATATTGCATCCCCTTGATCATATTAGGAAACTAGTTTGACTTTTATCTCTCTTAATGTAGGTTGCATACCATTCATCAAGTTGAGCAATTTATCTAATTTTCCTTTCTCTTGATCTATGTTGCATTCCCTTGCTTCTATATTGAGGAAATACTTATGTTTCATCTCTTTCTTGGTCTATGTGGAACATGAAAACCCTAATGAATTTAGTTCCATGGATTATTCTCATTTTAAAGATCCCTTTTTGTTACTCATTTCTCTTTCATCATTGAAAATTATTGGATCTTCTTTTATGGGTCATTTGACCCAACTTAATATTCTATGGATGTTCACATTTCTCATATTGTAATTAGACTTCTTGAACTTTTATTATGCATCATGTGGTGACTGCTAGTATGATGTGACACATGTAATTTTATGTGGATGTGTAAATTCCCACACTTGATAATGTATAGGTGATAATTCCTACAAGAGAAATGATTAGAGTAGATGTGTATCATGTCCTGCTCAGAGCAGTCCTATAAATGTTCCTGCTCACCCCATATTTATGGTAGATGTGTATTTCCTACAAACATTTATATATTGTTCTAGTTTTTCCACATGTAAAACACATGGATGCCTTGCTCTTATTTATTATCTTATTGCAATTCATATTCTTTTATGTCCACTTGGATAGTGATTTTCCTCTTATATGGGTAGCCTTGTTATATTTGATGTCCTTTTTCCTAAATTTGTTCAATCCCTGATTATTTTTCTCATATTAGTTTTCATACTAATAATTTCCATCTTTATCTTCTCTTATGGGGTATGTTTCCAACTCCTAGGTAGGGAGCAAGGAGGAGAAAACCAAGTTTCACCCACACAACTTCAAGAGTAGCTCAACCTTCTTGGGATATAGATTTTCTGTGGTTATACAATCCTTTGTTGATCCTATGCTATAGATTAGTTTTCTTATGTATCATCCTGTGTGGTGAAGATGATGACAGAATCAAAGCATTGTAATAGTTAGATATTTTTATTCTGTTTCTATATTTGGTATCTTGAAACATAATTTTGAAACAATTAGATTATTATCCCTTTGTAAAACATTTAGTTGTGTGTTTGGCATATGTGATGTTTCCTTTTATTTAATTTAGTAAATGAGTGGAATCGCTCTCTAGTCCCACTCCTTACAGGACCCCATTGATATTTGACTGTGTTCCTCATCATGTTTTTTGTACAAATTTATTCTACATCCTAGATACTAGGGACAAGTCAATCATTTGTTGGTGTCTTCAAAGCTACACTAAAATCAGAAAAATTCCAAGAATGGCATGTTATTGAGGGAGGACTAGTGCATGTGTTATAGATCTAGTTTTCCATGTATATGGAGTGTGCATCTTTTCATCAACCATTTCACTGAGATGCCGTAATTGTTTGCATGTACTTATAATCATTGACAGTTGATGATGTAAGCTTCCCACTAGATTGAGGCTTTTAATGAAGTTATTAGTGAGTTGAACTAACAAGGACATATGCTACTAAATTTTAAATGATGGAGGGGACTTATCATTGTATGGCCCAATGATGGAGCAACTTTGCAAACTCACGATAATTTTAAGTTGAAAATGATGTGCATATTACTACTTAGTGGACTTGTGTTAACTTTTTTTGGATGTTGACAGGTGGATTAAGCTTGTAGGATGGATAGATAGTCTCCCTATCAACCAAGTCATAGTTATGTATGAGGTTCATTGTTTTTGGAGCCGCTGGTTAATCCTAATGGAGGCCTATCCTCTCATGGATTCAACATGTTCAAGGAATACAAGGAGCTACTAGGGTGTTGGCCATACTTGCTAGTGAGTTAAACTATAGATGGTGAATTAGACAAGGAATATGCATCATGAATTTGAGATGATTCCGTTGTATGCCTTTTCGACTTAATATTGGAAGCTTTTATTTACATGTTCATAATTGTTATTTTTCTTTATCATGAATATGTATCATGAAGAACTTATATTATAAAAATAATTGAATTAATGGCCCAAACTATCTAAAATATTCATTAATCTCTAGTGTTAGGCAATCTATCATAGAAATCCCCCTTGTTAGGGATTAGAACTATAGGTAATGATAATAATGACCTTTTTAATGAGCAAGGCAACACATATAGATGATAGAAGATGTGGAAGTTGAATGAACGTAAACATGACGATGATGGGTGTACATAATTACCTTAACTTCACTCAGTAGGGTCCCTCCTTCCCATATATGGTTATTCTATCTTGTGGATAATTCATGTAAAATTGTTCTCCAGAATAAATCTTAGTTTCTTGTTGGCTCTTGACGAAGGATGTAACTTTCTTGTGTGGACCTTTTTTAGGTCTCTCTACATAAAAATCTTTGTCATAAATAATTTTCTTGTTCTCATATGATCACATTGAACATAAAATATAGAGGTAAGCACACCCTCTAAATGGGGTTTCATGTCTTCCATGGTCATTGGATTTGTGTTGGCATTGTGTTGGTTGTAAAGTTTACAAAAATTTGAGTTGTGACATCACATACTCATTAGTGGAAAATTAATATCTAGACAAAAATTCTCCTAGATTTAGGATGATGTTAGGATTATGTTAGTATATAATGAACATGGATTTCCCAATGTTGGTCCTATTGGACTTGGATTAATTAGGTTTAAGGTCACCTAGTTGATGATAGAAACCATGAGTGTTAGGTAACATCATACTGACTAGAAAGGCATGTCTTAGAAGTTATTCTGACACTTGATGGCATAACAACAATAATGTTTATGGTAGTGTTTACATGTTTACTTGATAAAATATTTACCAATGAGTTCTCATGGAGTAAGGCTCGAGATATGGGAAAATGTCATCATTGCTCATTTTTGAAGAACTTATGAATGGATCATGGGATGCTTTATTGACTTTATGACCTTTAATACCAAATCAAATGTTGGAATTTATGAAGGCATGTTGTGTAGATATTGTAAGTTATATGAGATTTATATAAATCAATTAATATTTGTCTTTAGATGACAATTAATGACAAATATTGGGTGCGTTGGTGGGTCTATTTTTTACTTCGACTCATCAATGGGCTAAATAGGGTCATCTTATCTCGGTAAGGGTTTTTTTGGTTGAATGTTAGGGATAAGTATTAGTTTGCAAAGTCTTGCACATCAAGAAAATGACCATGATCCTTCCGTTACATGTCTAGAGTTTTAGTTTATTAAAAATTTTATTCTCAGTTGATCCACAAATACCACTACCCTAGTTAACAATTTTTTTATAATATGAGTTAGTGTCATACTTTTTGTAATATTTCATCAATATCATAAGTAATACGTCTTTAAATGACCAATGTTGATTGATATTAAGCAGAAATTGTCATTCATACCTACAGTCACAAGACATCTCTATTGTATATATAGTTGACTAGGTATGGGGCATCCTACTTTGGGTTGCAATTTTTGCAAGTTTGTATCTATAAAATGAATAGGATAAGATCTCCCCTTTTCAATTGTCCAAGATGAACCTTTTGACAAAAGCTTGACTCATCTAAATTTGATAGAATTGTGTGTGATAGAGGGCATGTAGACTCCATTATTGAATCACATTGAGTGAGTAGGTTCAATCTTGGACCTAGTCTAATATAGACTTACTCCCCCTTAAGGTAATTGAAACAAATGATTTTCAACTTACATAGGAAACACTACATCCATCACATCAACGTCGACCATCCATTCACTTATGGACAATACATGGAAGTGTGATGGTTTTTATGCTAAGGAATCCAAGTACCTCATAATGACTTGCCAATAAAATGTGTTCCCTTATTGGAAATATTCTTGAGAGCACTACATCACCTTGTGATGGAATTTAGTAGGAACTTGAAAATTGTGGTGCCAATGCTAAATATATAAAATGTTCTACCACACACTTCATGAAGTTATCAATGGTGAAAAGCATATAGAAATGTTGGTATGTATGCCCTGAGCGCCAATCATAGGATGATTGGTGGGATACATTAAGATTGATTTGATAAAGATCAAAGGAAGCTTCCAGTTCTTTCTGGTTCAGTCATATGAGATAATGATAGAACATATTGAATGTCTAAAGAATGACAATATTCAATGACATATGCTTTCAGGTTAAGGACCTGAACGATGATATCATACATATGCTAAGAGTTTGCACATTCTTGTTATGTCCCTAGTCGAATGTCATTGTGGAAGGTAGATAGACAACAATGACACACACACGACTAGATTGTGGTGTTGGGTGATGACAGAATCTCATTAGTCATGATATGGAGATTTAAAACAAACACATAGGTACTTGTTGGAGAACAAATTTACCGGACAGACCCACCATGAGTTTGACACATGGAACCATGACATGGTAGTCACAGTCAGATATCACAGTGATGGTGGTGAGTGTGATTCTTAGACCTAAAATCACTACACTCAACACATGTCGTTGGGTACACTTTGACATCATCAAATGCAATCCTGAAACATGGGTTGTTATAAAGGTGATGATTGGGTGGCTTTGACACATGGGGCCTTTGAGGGGTGAGTGATAGATATGGGATTTGTCCCTCCTGAGGGAGTTTGATATCCATGGCCACTTGATGAGTAGGATTGAGATAGGCGTGCGCATGCATGTGTGAATCAATATGTGATATTGATGTCATACATATCTCCTCCACTCTACTCTGAGATCAAGAAAGTGAATGAACGTTGACATGATGACTGTTCCATGCCTTGAGTTCATTCAAGATATCAGTGACAAAGGAATTATACATTCACTGTAACACCATTCATAAATTGTAGGATTGAAAGTTGTTCTCCAACTTTCTATTTCACTTGGGTAGCACTGATCTTTGCTTGTGAAGTCATAAGTGTTATGGACCTGCAGGGTCACACACATAGGATTTAACCTGGAAGAGGAGTTTATCCACAAACAATGTTTAGATTGATCACTAAAGGAGTTTAGTAGTTCAATTAAGCACTCAATTAATTGATATCTCAAAATCATAGTATTCAAGGTGTTGGATCGATTGATTAGAGTATCAGATTGATTGAAACTGCGATTGATTGATTTGTACAAGTCTGCTGCCCCAACCGATCAACTCATGTGATGAACCGATCGGCTTAGGTTGGTGAACCGATCAGATCATGTGATGAACCGATCGACTCAAGATAGGCTGAGACTACCGGTTTAAGAGTTGAACCGATCGGCTCAACTGGTCTAACCGAGATCATTGGGAAAGTGAGAAGACTATTTTGCAAATACAATTTGTTTTACTTGAACAAATTCAATTTGGACAAGGATTAATATTTGATTAATCAGAAACAAATTTGAAAGTCAATTTGAGTTGGATCAGGACTACGAACCGATCGGCTCAGAAGTGAACCGATCAACTCAGGGGTCCCAACCGATCGGTTGAGGTTGAACCGATCGACTCAACTCCCCAACCGACTGTTTCATGTATGAAATGATCGGTTCAGGTGGTGTAGTTGGTTGTTTTTTGTGTGGAAAATTCTGAACCCTTCTACTCCTGCTTTAATCCCACATTGCCTGGGATAGAGAACCTTGTCCCATGACCATCCTATATATAGGGGTAGTGGGGCTTCTCAGAACAACAACTAAGTGCACCTGTTGCTCTCCAAAGTTGTCATTCTCTCTGGTTTTGGTAACCGAGAGAGAGCCCGAGCAAGTACTACCCGATAAGGGAGGCACAACAAGGGAAAGACAACTACAAAAAGCGACTGGCGGCAGGAGAGTGTGTCGGTGACTAGTACGCCAATAAGAGGGAGTGACTCCTTCCGATTCCTTATGGGACAAGGAGATCGGAGTTCTAGGTGGTCCTTGTGGACTACTTCAGAGGCGGGAGACTTCTTCCGCTCAGAGGACAACTGTCAATCCCGACAGTCCTGGTGAGACCGGGAGCTGACAGTCCCGGTGAGACCAGGAGCTGCACAGACACCATCCAAGATCGGAGGTGAAGACCGTGCAAGCCGTGAGGTAACATCACTGATCAAGCCTCGGGATAAGGTACGCCTCTACAAACCATCCTTCCTATTGTATAGACGTTGACACGTTTCCTTTATTCTGGGTTTGGGAGAAGAAATTTTTTGTTTCCACTGCCTTCTCTGATTTCCCTAAAACCCAACAGTGGTATCAGAGCTAGGTCAACTGCTCTATACTTTAGGATTATTGATATGATCGATTTTGGTTTGTCTCCTTTATTTATTGCATATGATGCGAATAAAATTGGCTTTATGCATGTCCAATCCTAAATCCACAAATCCCAATATACATATATGATATGTAATATTAATGCACTCGATACTCGTAGCCCTTAAACAAGTTTTGTGGTGGATGTATAGGGTGGTTATGGCCAATAAACCCTATGTGTGTGCTTGGTTGTATGTGGTTTCTTGCATCTCGGTCTGCGCACCGATTCCCTATATCCTATTCCTGATGTAAATCGAGATAACTCGAGATTTCTTTCCTACCTTTGCTCCCCCCAAATGTAACTCGGGGTTTCCAAATTCAAATGTAAATATGATAGAATCTTTTATTTCTTGTTATGAATGACGACTGAAATGATCCGTTCAAGGAGTGAACTGATCAGTTGGTGATACAGACGACTGGTTTGAGGAGCAAGACGATCAGGTGGTGGCCATGAGGAGATGTATGATGACTAGGCGAACTGATCAGTTGGAGGAGCCAACCGATCGGCTGGTGGCACCCAGACGACCGACCAAGGCGAGCAGGTCATTCATGTGATTAGTTGATCAACTCGGACGGCTATAGCACTTCATCGTGGACAGGTTGCATGTGATTTAGACCTAGATGACCGTGATTCATCTTGGCTTGAGGAATCACATTAGGATGACTGTAATCATCGCTTTTATCATTTCACATGTTTTCTGTGGGATATAACATGTATATGATACATACTATATACTGTGGTGACTGGATATGTATATGTACCTATAAAACCAAATCCATCATCTAAATATTAAGTCTTATATGCCTTCCATTAGCGTCACACATGAAAAACTTGATTGACTAAGCATAGGTTACGCCAAAGCATGGTGCGCCGTCTATCTCGTGGAAGTGTGAAGGGTAAACATGTAGGTTTTGCCAAAGCAGGGTGCATGTTTACCGTGTCGGCTTTTGGGTTAGACTTAACTGGTAATTCTTAGAGCGTCTAATCCCAGAGGCACAAAATGTTCATGGCAAGGTGTTGCGCATGTTCATTCATCAAGAGTTGCATATGATGCAATTGGCATGATGGCCTACCTAAATAGTCAAGATTGTGGGCGATCAGCCAAAGCTTACTCACGACTTGATGAAATATGGATCTTGACCCACTAGAAGATTATACACTGCAATCTTCCGAATTGATGGTGAGGTCTATCAATTTGAACAAAATAGTGGGAACGATAATTAATTAAAGTCCTAATTATATCGTCAACTTTTCAAATCAATCAAAATAAGTCAAAATTGAGTTTTGGACTAAATTGCATATATTTCCTTTTGTAGAACAAATGACAACCAACAATAATCACTTTTTATTGCGATCGGTCCTTGAGAAGGACAAGCTGAATGAGACTAACTTCCACGACTGGTTTAGGACATTGAGAATTGTTCTCACTCAAGAACAAAAGCTCTATGTCCTGGATACTCCAGTTCCAGAGGAACCTGCTCCTACTGCACCAAAGGCAGAAAGGGATGCTTATAAGAAGCATTCTGATGATGCCATTGATGCGAAGTGCTTGATGTTGTACTCCATGAACCAGGAGTTGCAGAGACAACATGAGAACATGGGTATCATTGAGATGATTATGCATATCAAGAACATGTATGAAGATCAAGAACGTCAAGAGAGATATGATGTCTCCAGGACACTGTTCAAGTGTGTCATGACAGAAGGAGATACAGTTGGTCCTCACACGCTCAAGATGATTGGGTATGTGGAGAACTTGATGAGACTGGGATTTCCACTGAGCCAAGAGTTGGCTACTAACGTGATACTACAATCGTTGCCAGAATCCTATAGTCAGTTTGTGATGAACTACAACATGAACAACTTTGACAAGCTGTTGATAGAGTTGTTGGGCATGTTGAGGACAGCTGAGACACAGATGAAGAAGGACAAGCCTAAGTCTGTGATGATGATCAACAACAAGAAAGGCAAGTCCAAGCGCAAGGGCAAGGGCAAGGCTAAGAAATGTTATAATGCTAGCCAGGAGCCCAAGGTGTCTTTAGCTCTCAAGGCCAAGGGAGGCGTGACCAAGAGAGGAAATTGCCACCATTGTCAAAAGCCAGGACATTGGAAAAGGAATTGTCCACTCTATCTGGAAGAAATAAAGAAGAAGGAGGCAACATACGTCTCTACCTGATGGTGTCATGAAATAAACTTGTAACATTTTTGAGGTATATGATACCAAGATATAAAATGTAAAGCACTCAATAAATGGGGCAAGTGTTGCCGCCATAGATAGGAGTACTTTAGTTTATTTTCAGCCTTAAAGGCATGTAATAGAGTTATGAACTGCTATTTCATATTTGCTAATGGATAGAAACATATTATTGTATGAAAATGATAGTAACTAATAAAGTTGGTGCTTCAATCTCAAAGATATGATCTTTATGGAAATGCCTTGTTTATCTTGTGGTACTTGGTATGCATAAGATAAAATGATACCTAAAAGTTATTGATAACTCAAACAATCAAATTAGCATAAATCATGAGAAATTCATTTCTAGTTTCCATATGATGGATAAATCTAGACTCTTTTGGTTAGAGAACCAATAAGAGACATGAATCTCTTGAACATGATAAATCGATCTTCACTAGTGGTAGTGGGAGAATGATTATCCTATTAGGTATAATACATGTGACGTATTTACATACCTATTGGAGTTAATGCTAGTACTTCAAACGGTGTTTAGAGAAATACCAATATGATTATCTTGAAGTGTTCAAGAATATCACAGATGAAGTATGAATTTGGTAAAGTGTTAATTCTTCATGAGATCAATGAATGAAATACTTGAACCAAATGTTTGAGAACCTTATGAGTAATTATGATAGTGTATCATAGTAAACTCATGATTAAGGCATGGTGATGTCTAAATCAATAAGGAGTCATACTCTAAGGAGTTAGAGGATGATTTTCAAATAACTAATTTCTTCTTAAATAAAGAATACCCCACACTAATAAAGGACATTAAGAATCACAAGGAGTTATGAGTTCTTATATCCTTGACAGAAACACTTCGATCATCTATGTGATGAGTTGGTCATGTGATGAGTCAACTATCTAGATGAATATGAGGAACCCGTTTTTGAGTTTTGGTTTATGACCATTACATCCTAAATGACTTCCTATGAACCATAAGGTATGACCTTGATGGTAGAACCCATTGGGATAAAATCCATAAGTGCGAATGAGTCTTAAGCGTTAAGACACATGGATAACATTTTGAGAAGGATGATGCTTGTTGATTGCAACTTAATGACTAAGAGATTTGGCATACGGATACTAAAACCTCATTCCTATGAGGAATAAAACAAGGATGTGTATGTGACACAACCTATAAGGTTTATGAATCCATTAATGCAAATGAAGTCTATAAGTTACAATGGATTAATCAATGTGATTGATTAAGTACATGAAACTCAGAGCTGGATCTTTACTTTGGTGATATAGTCAAAGGGTTTGACTGATATATCAAAGATAAAGAAAGGATCTGTGAATTAGTGGGAGCATATTCACATTCCACATGTTGATGTGAAATGGAAATGTTCTAGAATGGAAATCCAAAATGGAAATTATCTTTAAGGAAGATAGAGACGTTTCCTATGTGATAGGAATAGAGATCTATAGAGATAGTTCTGGAAAACCTCTTGACCTGAAAAGAGAGAGCATACATTGGCAATCTATACTGAAGGGCTCAGTATGCATAGATTCAGTGGGAGAAAACTTATCCATGTTACATGGAGTTGGTATCCTAAGGCCAAGTGTCCAATTCTTATGAAGAATGGGAACACTAAGAATATATATGGATCTATCATGTATGCAATCATCCCATTATCTTGCATGTATGGACATAGCAAGAATAAAATGCATTCATCATCTTGTATGTAGGACATGATAATATGATATTCTCATCCTGATAACTCATATGTGGGACATGACGAGTGGATGTCTGTCTAATTCCAGTAAGGGTTACTGGAATACCATGAGACCTTGATAAGTACTTGAGAAGTATTAGTTCTATGGAAATAAGGAAGGGTTCACTGTAAAGAGTTACACTGATGCAAACTTCCGAAAAAGGATAGAAAATAAATCGCAAAATATATATGGGATATATAAAAGTGAATGTTTGTTGATAAATGGAAACGTTCCATTAAAGACGTTTAAAAGGAAATGCTGAGTATCTGTGTGTTAGAGAACAACAATGGATACTATATGGATCTAGAAGTTCATGAGATGAACTCATAGATATTCCAGTCATTGATGACAAGTAAGGAGTACTTGGTCATGCAATGTGGCTAAAGGCTAGCAAAGGAATACTAGATCACATATTACGGCAACTCCATCTCATACATGCGATGTACAATGAAGAGATGAGAGACATGCAGTTAATAACGACTCTGGCAAGGTGTTGCCATAACTCACTATGTTAGCACTAGAGCATAGTAACATGTGGGACATGTTTGAATATCACTATGAATATGATTCAAGGGTGATTGGCTCACAGTGCAAGTGGGAGTCTGTTGGTATGTATGCCTTGAGAGCCAATCATAGGATGATTGGTGGGATACATTGAGATTGATTTGATAAAGATCAAAGGAAGCTTCCAATTCTTTCTGGTTCAGTCATATGAGATAATGATAGAATAGATTGAATATCTAGAGAATGACAATACTCAATGACGTATGCTTTCAGGTTAAGGACCTGAACGATGAGATCATACAGATGCTAAGAGTTTGTACATTCTTGTTATGTCCCTAGTCGGATGCATTGTGGAAGGTAGATAGACAACAATGATACACAAGACTAGATTCTGGTGTTGGTTGATGACATAATCTCATTAGTCATGATATGGAGATATCAAACCAAACACATAGGTACTTGTTAGAGAACAAGTTTACCAGACAGACTCACCGTGAGTTTGATACATGGAACCATGACATGGTAGTCACAGTCAGTTCTCACAGTGATGGTGGTGAGTGTGATTCTTAGACCTAAAATCACTACACTCAACACATGTCGTTGGGTACACTTTGACATCATCAAACGTAGTCCTGAAACATGGGTTGCTATAAAGGTGATGATTGGGTGGCTTTGACACATGGGGCTTTTGAGGGGTGAGTGATAGATATGGGATTTGTCCCTCCTGAGGGAGTTTGATATCCATGGCCACTTGATGAGTAGGATTGAGATAAGTGTGCACATGCATGTGTGAATTAGTATGTGATATTGATGTCATACATATCTCCTCCAATATACTCTGAGATCAAGAAAGTGAATGAGCGTTGACAGGATGACTGTTCCATGGCTTGAGTTCATTTGGGATATCAGCGACAAAGGAATTATACATTCACTGTAACACCATTCACGGATTGTAGGATTGAAAGTTGTTTTCCAAATTTCTATTTCACTTGGGTAGCACTGATGTGCGACTATGCACCACTCTTTGCTTGTGAAGTCATAAGTGTTATGGACTTTCACTGCCAACGTGAAATGGACCTGTAGGGTCACACACATAGAATTTAACCTGGAAGAGGAGTTTATCCAAAAATGATGTTTAGATTGATTACTAAAGGAGTTTAGTAGTTTAATTAAACACTCAATTAATTGATAGCTCAAAATCATAGTATTCAAGGTGTTGGATCGATTGATTAGAGTATCAGATTGATTGAAACTGTGATTTACTAATTTGCACAAGTCTGCTGCCCCAGCTAATTAGCTCAAGTGATGCACCGATCAGCTCAGGTGATGAACTGATCGACTCAAGACATGCTGAGATGACCGGTTCAAGAGTTGAACCGATCGACTCAACTGGTTTAACCAAGATCATTGGGAAAGTGAGAAGACTATTTTGCAAATACAATTTGTTTCACTTGTACAAATTCAATTTGGACAAGGATTAATATTTGATTAATCGGAAACAAATTTGAAAGTCAATTTGAGTTGGATCAGGACCACGAACCGATCAGCTCAGAAGTGAACCGATCAGCTCAGGGGTCCCAACCGATTGGCTCAACTTCCCAACCGACAGTTTCATGTATGAAACGACCGGTTCAGGTGGCACAATTGGTTGTTTTTTGTGTGGAAAATTCTGAACCCTTCTACTGCTTTAATCTCACATTTCCCGGGATAGAGAAACCATGTCCCATGACCCTACTATATATATAGGAGTAGTGGGGGCTTCTCAGAACAACAACTCAGTGCACCAGTTGCTCTGCAAAGTTGTCATTCTCTCTGGTTTTGGTAATCGAGAGAGAGCCCGAGCAAGTGCTACCCGATAAGGGAGGCACATCAAGGGAAAGACAACTGTAGAAAGTGACTGGTGGTAGGAGAGTGTGTCGGTGACTAGTATGCCGACAAGAGGGTGCGAATCCTTCTGATTCCTTGTGGGACAAGGAGATTAGAGTTCCAGGTGGTCCGTGTGGACTATTTTAGAGGCGGGAGATTTCTGCCGCTCGAAGGACAACTGTCAATCCCGACAGTCCTGGTGAGACCAGGAGCTGTTAGTCCCGGTGAGACCAGGAGCTGCACAGACACCGTCCAAGACCAGAGGTGAAGACTGCGCAAGCCACGAGGTAACGTCGCTGAGCAAGCCTCGGGACAAGGTACGCCTCTACAAACCATCCTTCCTATTGTATAGACGTTGACACGTTTCCTTTATTGGGTTTGGGAGAAGAAATTATTTATTTCCGCTGCCTTCTCTGATTCCCCTAAAACCCAACAAGAAATTCTCATTGGATAATATTATATGAATCTTGTTGATCATGCTGATTTTTTGAACTAGAAATGGTCAATTCATGCCTGTGTTCCATACATGACAAGGTAGGAAATGAATGTACATATCATGTAGTTGGTAGAAGCATGATACACAAACATTTCGAATAGTCAATCTCCATAGTTCTTCAAATGGTCAAGGCATGCCAATGTTGTATATATTTTACAAGGGTGAAACCACCCATGTGATTGCCACAAATGCCATTTTTAACATCCATCATGACTTCTTTTTCTTTAGGATGGGTTGAGGTAGTAGATCACATTGTGATTGTATGATCACCAATATATTGTCCCAAGAATAAGATTGTAAGGACCCTGACATTAGTTTTGGGGGTAACCATCTTAGTTTTGGCTTGATCTTGTGCTTAGAACCTTGATCTAATCTTTTAAGATGTGATTAGGGCTTGTGGAGAGGTTAAGTCTCCAGTTTGAGCTTGTTTGGTTGATGTTTGTGCTTTCTGTGCTAGTTTTGGTGCAAATTGCAATTTACCCAATATAGGGGGTTGATGTGCAATTAGTCACCTCTAGAGTGTTCCTTATCTCTCATGGCTTCTTGAGGGAGAGTTTGGTGCTTTGGGGCACCTTGTTTGGCTGTTAGTTGAGTAGTATCACCCTTAGTAGAGATTAGGGTTTTCTATGGTTTGTCTGCCTTAGCCTTGTGACCTTGTTGTTTTGCCTTTACCTAGGTTGCGACCTAGAGCATGTTGTGGGGTGTCATGGTCACAGAACTCCCCTCTTGGTGTATTGGTCATAATGAAGGTTGTCTTAGGCCTCATGAGGTAATCCTGGTGTTATGATCTTGTGGTGATGTTTTGGTGTGTCACGAACTTGGGACCCTAGGTGTGTCACGGTCGAGACATAGGGTCGGTTGCTTGGTGGTTGAGATCCTACCTAGGGAGTATCACCATATATTGCATGCAGACCTTATGTGGTTGCATGTGGCTACATGTTGGTCCTTTTAGTGGACAGGTGTTCCTTTAGAGCTCTATCTTGTTGACACATCATCCTTTGTCTTACCTCCCTCCTTCTTTGCTATATGAACTCCCTTCTCTCCATGCAAGTGGTTCTTTTTAGTCATCTTCTTGCTCCCTTCTCTTGTGCTCATCCTTGGAGATTGGTGGAGCAAGAAGGTGTTTTCTTGGTGCCTTGGAAGTGGTTTATCCCTTGCATGTGGTGCTAGTGGTGATCCTTGGCCATCTCTAGCTCTGGTGAGTGTTTTATCTTCTTTCTTTGGCATTCCTTCTGATCTTCTACCCTATCTTGTTCCTTCTTCTTAGCCTTGGGGCATGTTTTGCCAAGGTGATGCTCATGTGTATGTGAGAGAGAGTTTCTTTTCTCTTTTTACCCTTCTTTCTTTGGTTTGGTTTTGGGGTTTGGCTCTCTCTTCTTGAGCTATCATTTGACCTTGGTCTTTCTCCCTTCCTGAGGTGTTCTTGTGGCTATGAGTGGAGCTTTTGGTGGAGCTTCTTCTACCCTTGGATCGTGTGCTTGGAGATCTCAATCTTGGAGCTTGGAGGTCTGGTGGTGATCTTCTTAAGATGGGTTATATAACACTAAACCCTCTCTATTATTGCACTACTTGTTATGTTGTCTTGTTGCTTTCTCTCTTTAAGATGTTCCGCCATCATGATAGCACATGAAGATTAACCCTAGAATTCATTGGGAAGAGTTATCATGCTTGGTTTGGATGTAACCCAAAACCCTAACCTTTTTGGTATCAGTCTTGGGTACCATGATATGGAGTTTCTTCCCCACGTTTGACCCTTGATCTGGTTCCCATGCTTGATGTTTGTATCCCTAGAAGTAAGTGAGAGGTTAGTTTCAATTTTGGTTATCTTATCTATGGTTTCTCTTCCTTTAGTCATGATTTTCTTGGACCTTTCATTATGATCGTGGTTCTTGCTTAGTTTTGTACATGTTTTGGTGACCTAGGTGTCTACCCTTGGTGTGGTCACAACCTAGGAGGTTTAGTGGTTGAGGCATGGCTATGGGCATCACGGTCGAGACATAACCCCTTGAAATGGTTGTGACCTAGTTGGTTTTGGCTAAGCTGTCCCTCCTTGTAGTGGTGTTAGGTTGAGACCTTTTTTTTAACAAAGCCAGGGGGTTCTCTTATTCACCCCACCCCCTCGTGTGGGCAAAGTCAATCATAAAATCATATACATCTCCTGCTTATACTCGCACAGGTACTCACCACCATAGAAACAAAATAGCTAACTCTACACAACAACAGGCCCAACCCACCAACAGATCAGCATCACCATCCGTCTCACACATGAGACCACTCAACAGATCAACATAAGCATAAACCAAGGCACCTATAGAGCATACCACACCAAGAGGAGAACTAAGAACAATCACTCAGCTACCTGCCTCCAAAAAAAGGTATCAATATATGGGATACCTCTCTTCTCCAGATTTATGAAGCCTCTTACCCGCAACGGGAGCAATCTATGTTCAGTACATATGAACAGACTAGATAAGGATGAACCCCAAATCCCCAGCTCTTTAACAACAAAATTAATGACCTTCGGAATGCAATGTCCAATGATACCTAGCTCATTCATCTCTCTTATCAAATCTCTGATGAGAGGGATGGTCTTCCATGGCACCGGCGTATTATTCCATAATATGTTATAAGTGTATAGATCGTCAATCTTGATCACTGATATGTTCAAATTCTGCTCGTTCGCAAGTTTAAGAGCAACAACGCACGCTACAATGTATGCCTTCATGAAATCATCATCTCTAAGCCATGTCCTAAAGGCTAATCGTGTTCGACATCGTGAATCCTGAACAAGACCAGCATCCCACCTTCTCTTTTGACCAAAGGAGTTCTCACTTTGTCCAATGGTGACGTTCAATTTGAGATTGGCAATGTCCGGAGGGGACCATTTCACTAGCTCGATCCACCTGATACTAATATTTGGTTCAAGGATGCCATGCTCAACTAGATTAGTATAAAAGGCAATGCTCTCCAACCTTCTAAACTTGACATTCTTGAGAAAATGATTCAAAGTATATATGATGTTATGCCATCGGGATTGGAGGATGACTGCCTTGCCCTCAAACCTGTGGAAACATCTACAGCACCAGATAGTCCATGCGGCTAAAGCGCAAAGCATCACGTGGATCCACACCTTCCCAGATATGTGCGAGCGTGCATGTATGCAGGATATGAGAAGCTCACTAATGTCAGTAAGAGGAGACTGTTTGGTGATAAGAAATATCTTTTGCTAGAAGAAGGAGGCCATCTGACTCTCTATAAAAAGGTATTGAGAAGATTCCGTGGATGAATTGTCACAGCAAGAACATTTAGATGCCATTAAGATCTTGCATTTAGAAATGTTAGGTTGAGACCTTGGATCATAGTAGCTTAAAACCCTTAGATTCTTGCTTTAGTTGGGTGGGGACAACCCTTGGTATGGTGGTCGTGGCTAGGAGACATTGTGGTTGCAACATTGTGGTGTTGAGGTGTCGCGGTCACGACATAGAGGTGCATGAGGAGCTTGGCCACGACACATGGTTGAAGGGTGAAGTGAAACCCTAACCCTAATGCTGCAAGCACTACATGTTGGTGGTGGTCATGACATGGTAAGGGAGTAAGTCTAGGTACCCCTGATGTATGCTGTGTCCATGAAATACTATGGAGGGTTGCTGCGACCCATGTACCTTAGTGGTTAACATGTGGTGATGGTAGGTGGTTATGATTTATGAACCATGTATGAACATCTAACGCTAATCATGTATACATAGGTGTTATGCTATTTCATATGATCTCTAATCTTCTCTAATGATGATGCTTAATCCTGAAACACTCCATGATGGTGGAGGGTTGTGGTTCTAGGGTGGTTGGCTAACCTTAACCTTGTGGACCCTAATAAGCAAAAGTGGAAACCCTAAAATATAAAAGTAAATAAGTCTTGCTTATACCTTTATCATGGATGGCTATGATGTTTTTGATAATATCTCTTAATTGTGATCTTCTAACCATGCAGGTGTTGTGGAATTGATTATCATAGCTAGTGTGTGCTATGATGGCTATGATGTCAGACAAGGATTGAATGTGCCCTTGTGAGGCATGCTGATTATGCAAGTGATACAAGAATATGGTGGCTGGGCCTTAGGACCTAACAGTGGTTATTGTTCTGACATGAAAGGATGTTTCTGACTCATAAAGTTGAGGGATTGATGTCCCATGACATGTGGCTTTGTTGATGACATTGTGAATGACAATAATACATGCATCATGTCGTGATAGTGTGATAAGTTCACATCCTATGTGTTATATCTATGAGAAGAATGATATGCCCTTATCTTTGTAGAATTTGTTATGGTTTTATATGTTGTAACTTGATTGATGCTAAAAGAAATTTAAATGACCTAACTAATCAAGTGGAGCCTAATCATGTAGCTTTGCCCTATGCCATAGATCCATTCAGTGTCAGCACTTGGTGAATGGTGAAATGAGTTTAACTCGGAGTGCATATTTTCAAATATGCGGGGGTGAGGATGAATATCCCCTTACGTCCAGGTTAGGTGATATAGGATTGGATACAGGCCATACCCTGGGAGGAGTGCGACTGTGGGCCGTAGTTCAATTTTACTAGCATTGTGACCTGTACCAAGGTGGGTTAGGTTTGTACAACTGGACTATATGTCGCTGGTAGCAGTTTGACTGATGATGTCATTGTAGGTTCATTCATACTGACTAAGGGGGTGAGGTCATGGATTCTGACTCTTCCACTTGACCTTATATGGCACCGATTTCGACTTAGCAGTGGTCAGTTGGATTTGGGTGGTATGACTCAAATCCTTGGGGCATAATAAAATACGTAATCAGTCGTGTAGCATACTTGTATATGATCAAATATGGAAACACTGGATGAGGCCTTGCTTGCTTCTATATAGTATAGTTGTAGTAGATATACATATTTTTCATATTCTTTTTATGATGATAAGATGTTTCATAATCTTATGGAAAATTTCTTATTCTATTAGCGATGATCACTTGCTTATCATGGTTGTATCTTTACTACTGTTCTTTAATCATCTTATCCGTGCTAATAATAGTGTTGGTGGAGGGTTATATCTCCTACTGAGATTTGGAATCTCACCCCGTAGGTTCCCCACATCTTTTTAGGTGGACGTGCATGAGGAGGAAGAGATCGTGTAGCCGAGGATGAGCAGCAACAAAAAAACAATAGCTGATAAGGTTGGAAGTGCTGCTGGTGGTTCTTTTGTTGTTAGAGTCCTAGAGTCATCCCTGTACAGTCAGATCTTTGGGATGGTTGTTGGGTGCGTTTTGTAGATGAGTTTTGATACATTTTTTGGCTTGTGTGACCCCTTCTCATGTATGGACACAATGGATATGTGTGCCTATATGTTCGAAATAGGTTTTCTTGTAATAGGCTAATGGTATGCATGGGAAGTATGGATTGTAATAATCTATCCTCCAGAGCATAGGATGATTCGTTATCCGCCTGAGGCGTTAATTTACCTACTAAAATATCACCTATTTCTACCCAAGATCCCAACATTACAACTCCATTTCTGTCTAAATTGCACAATAAATGATCCTCCAAATGTGGTATTTCCTTAGTTATTCTTTTAGCGCCTTGACTTGTCATGTGAGTCTGAATTTCATATTTTCGTATGTGAAAAGAAGTATAGAACTATGATTCATACCTACTATATGCAATATTGAATTCAGACCTCGTAACCAGACTAAAAAATGAAAAAAAGGAAAGATGGAATTTCTACTTTTTCTTACTTAAAAAGCATTTGTTGACAACTATTTTCTATGGATTTAGTTTCATTATTATTATTCTATTTATGCTAGTCATTGAATATATGATGATCAAATGGTTCTTACTCAGAGAATCCTTTAGATTAATTAATGGTGTTATTATATTAAATCATAGTGGTTATAGTATGAATCTGAAGTTTTAATTGATTCATAGGGTCTCAATAAGATAATTTCTATCAATAGTGAAACGATAAATAAACAGTCAATTTATTTGAGTTACGCAAAAAAAACAACAAAGGTACAAATATAGAATGTAAATAGAATCTATAGGGCTATACGGATTCGAACCGTAGACCTTCTCAATAAAACAAATCAAACTTATTAGTATCGAGAGAAAAAAAACTCGTTAATTTCATTGAAATTAAATCAATTTATTAAATTTCAATTTTTTGGTGAAGTCAGGGAGCTTATTATTCATCTCGCCTCCCTCAAGCAAGATAAAACGTTGGAGTTCATACAATTTAAACTAGAATGCTCAGAATTAAATCTGGTAGTACTACTACCATTACACATTTCGGAGCTAATGACATTCACCAGCTCCTTTGGGATAGTTCTGTAGGTTAAGAGTCCATCCCAGGTTTTTGGGTGGCATTTAGCCAGGGTATCCACGGACATGTTACCTCATCTACAAATGTGATTCACCTTCCATTCTCTCTTCATTTTCCTTCTGATTTCAGCAGTCCATGGAGCCAGCCTCGGGTTTTCTTCAGGTTGCTTCCCCACTGCTTTCCTTGCTTCAGAAGAATCTGTTTCAATAGTAGCATAATCTACTTTTAGTTCCTCAGCTATACTTGCTGCAAAGTCAATAGCTTGGATCTCTGCCAAAAGAGCATTGCCGGTCGAGATTCTTTTACTCCATCCTCCTTCCCATTGTCCCCCAATGTTCCTGCATACTACAGCAATACAAGTTGTCCCATTTTTGTAAGCCGCATCTACATTGAATTTTATTTCTTTGGGCAAAGGTGGACACCAATGAACATCCATACACTTAGGCACCTTGAGACTATTAACACCTGCACGCGCCTCTCCATTAAAAGAAGCTTCCGAGCGAATTTGGTTCACTTGGCAACCCAGCGGCATTGTTATCTTCTCCAGCACCTCTTTATTCTTGTACCTCCAAATGTAGTGACAACCCATGATTATCATATTGGTTACTCTAGATTCCTGTGTCAAACTCCATTCCAGCCATTTCCATAGGTTTTCCTCCCCAAAGAAATGGTCCCATAACTTCCTTTCTAACAAATCCTTCCAGATGGGGGCCACTTTTCTACAGTCTCTCAGGGCATGAAGCATGCTCTCCTCTTGTCCTCCACAATGATGGCATCTGCTATCAGTGGACATGTGCCGAGTTGTTCTTTTGCTATTTGTCAGTAAGGCGTTATGGCCTACCAACCATAGGAACATCCTCACCCTCTCAGGGGCCTTTATCTTCCACACCAGGTCCCATTTTCCTTCTACCTTAATGTCCTTCGAACTTCTCAACCTTTTGTAAGCAGATTGGGATCGAAATTGTCCATCATCTGTGTGCGCCCAGATGATGATATCCCTCCCATTATTATTTGGTACCTTGACTTTGATAATTTCCTTTAGGTCCTCCTCCATCACATACTCTTTGAGAAACTCCTCATTCCAATCATTATCCAAGTTGACAAGGCTTGCTACTTTAAGATCTTCAAGCTCTGGAGAAATTGGTTTGCAGGTCCTGTCTTTCAAGATATGAGCCATACTCCACCATCTATCCTGCCATACATTGAGTGACTCGCCATTGATAGGGTTCCAGTAAGTGTTTTCTCCCATGAACTCTTTGCATTTGAATGCTGCACGACCCAATCTTGATATGTTAGGGATAATTATACTTTCTCTGTTCAACATCCTGTGCTTCATGCTTTGACACCAGATTGAGTTCCTTTCCGACATGACTTCCCAACAATGCTTACTAATAAGAGCTAGGTTCCACTCTCTCATGGCTTTGATGCCCAGTCCCCCTTCTTTTTTACTCGACGTCAGCTTGTTCCACGCCACTAAGGACACCGGGTGTGCCTTGTGGTTGCCACCCCAGATGAAGGATCAGATACTGCTGTCGATTCTATCACATATCTTCATGCGTAAGACTGAGGTCTGCATGATGTAACCTGGAATTGCAGTTAAAGTCACCTTGGCCATAGCTGTTCTGCCTGACAGAGATAAGCAACGAGCTGACCAAGCATTGATATTGTTGCTAATGCGGTTAAGGATATCACCATATGTTCCATGGTTCACTCTACCATGTATCAGTGGCAAACCCAAGTACTTTCCCAAGTCTTGTACCTCCGGGATGCCACTTCTTCTACAAATCCATTTTCTTATTCTTCTGGGTACATACCTAGAGAAGAAGGTGCACGATTTTTCTATAGAAATATCCTGCCCCGACACAACACCAAACTCTTCGAAACATTTCAGAATAGTATCCATTTGGGTTTGGTTGGCCTTTGCAAATAGGATCATGTCATATGCGAAACATAAGTGAGAAATCCAAGGACCCCTAGCAGATAACTTACTGGGTGTCCAATCCTTCTTTGCTACCTTTTCCTCAATTAGCTGGCTAAGCCTTTCCAGACAGAGAACAAAGAGATATGACGAGAGTGGGTCTCCCTACCGAAGACCCCTAGATGCCTTAAAACTTCCTGCTTTCCTACCTTGCCAAATTACAATAGCTCTTCCTCCTGAAATCGAGTTAATGATGTAATTAGTAACACTAATCGTCATCCCAATATTCTTAAGTGTATCAGCTACAAACGGCCATGCCATCTTATCATATGCCTTCGAAAGGTCAATCTTGATTGCCATAGACTGAGGTGCATTTTTCCTACGCATGTTGAAAAGAATTTCCTGCACAACTACTATATTGTCTGAAATCCTTCTTCTAGGAACAAATGCGCTTTGGGCTGGAGATATCCATTATGCAAGATGGTCCTTGATTCTCCCGACTATCACCTTGGATGTTAGCTTGAGTGATAAATTGTTTAACGAAATTGGTCTTAGATGTGCACAACACTCCAGCTTCATCACTTTAGGAATCAATACTATATTTGCATCACACATATCCTCGACCAAAGCTTCTCCTCCGATTGCAGACTATATTGTTCTCAGAACAGATTGTTTGACTACATGCCAGTTAGCAAGAAAGAAGGAACCATCTACCCCATCCGGACCACAAGCTTTATTTGGGTTTGTAGATTGTAACGCTTTGTAAACCTCATCAAGAGAAGGAAGTGCAGCTACCTTGTCTTGATCGAGTCCATTAAGTCTATTGAACTTACCACATAACTTCTTAATTTTTTCTCCGTCCACCACATGATTCTCTGTAAAAATGTTTTTGAAATGGTTGACAATTATCTCGTGGATCTCATCCTCTCCAGCCGTCCATTCCCCATTACTCTTTTTTAACATAGTGATGGTATTTTTGCGTCTCCTCTATTTTACATATGCATTGTAAAACTTTGAATTCATATCACCTTCTATATTCCATTGCAGATGGCATTTCTGTTTCTAGTCTTCCTCCTCAAGTTCAAGAATTCTGTTGTATTTCTGAATAAATTCGTTACAGAACTTGTCAGTAGTATCATCATACTTCTGTGTGAGTTGTGTTTGTAGTATATTGATGCTTCTTAACAGCCCAACCTTTTGTTTCCCTAGTTTCAATTCAAAACTACATGCCTAGTTTGATATACTGGTCTTCACTCCTCACAACACTCCATGAAAGTCCAGTTGACTGTTCCATTGTTGTTCAATCAGCTTTTGGAAATCCTGGTTCCTTGCCCACGAGCTTTTAATCATGAACCTCCTTTGCTCTTTGCCTCAGTTTCTTGCTGTATTGCGAATTAGTAAAGGGAAGTGATCCGACCAAACCCTAGGTAGGTGCTCAACCATAAAATTAGGATATGTCACAATGAATTCAGTATTACCCAGACCTCTGTCAATGCGGGTCTGAATGGTTCCATGGAAGTACGTAAATTGCATGCCAGAGAAGCCTAGATCCGTCAAATTAGCTTCCATGAGAGTATTGTTAAACAGCTCAGCCTCACGGTAGTCAAAATGTTTACAACCACGCCTTTCGCAAGGGTTGATGGTGGCATTAATTCCCCTACCACAAGCCAAGGCTTTGTGAACCTCTTCCCCATAGTAACTAGATGCTTCCATAACAGATTTCTGACCTGGACATGGGTGTTAGCATAGACGAAGGTAATAATCGTATCCTCATTCACAAAACACGTGATGAATTGTCGGTGGCTGTTGATGATCTTGATATTGCAGTCCTCTTCGTTCCAACAGACCCAAATACCACCAGAGAAACCCCTCGCTTCAACTCTATGCGACCTGGAGAAACCTAGATTGCGAATTGCTTTCATGGCATCTTCACCACTAATTCTCAGTTCCAAAATAGCTACCAGCTTGGGTTTATGCTGTACAATCATGTCTTTGAGCACTCAACACGTATCCTTGTTGCCAATGCCCCTCGTATTCCAGCAGATTGTGTTAATCATTAATAACAGTAAGGGAGTGGGTGTGGGTTCACTGGTTCCCCGCAAGTGGTTCCTGGTTCTCCTTCCCAACTTCTTCAGCAACAACAAATTCAGTTTGGAATTCCTACTTTGGATTCAGACGTGAACTCTTCCTTTTATTTTCGTGTGGAGGCTTGAATCTTGCATTTTTGGGTTTTAGTGCACCTCCCTTGATTTTCCTTCTTTCAGGTTTCGGACCTGATGTCTTGTTTGCAGGTTTTTCTCTTAGGTTAATGTCTTCCTCTTCTCTTGTTTCAACATTCATGTCAACGTTCCTGTCAGGAGGGTCTGTTTGCTTCTCATGTAGGTCCCCCGCAGATGTATCCATCTCCTTATTTTCACCCCTAGTGACTAGACTGTTCTTGTCTTCATTTTCTTTATCTTCATTGTCTTCAACATTTATAACCTCCTCCACTACTTCATCAATGTCAGGATTTACAGTTGTATGATTAGAATTACATTCACTTTACCTTCTATGTGCATCATTGATCTCCTTCAACACCTCCCTTTTGTCATCAGTGTTTTCTATTCGCTTTTTCTTCCACACGTTTCCTCCTTTATCGCCGCCGCTGTATACCTGCTTCTCCAAAAGCTATTTCTCTTCATTGCTTTTCACTTCGTGACCTTCCTTTCCTGCCGCTTCCTCTTCAAGCTCCACCAGTTTTGCAAATTTATTGGTGCTTTGTCCTCCACTCTCCTTGGATTCACCATGATTCTTCTGATTATTCCGTTGTCTGTTAGCCGAGACCTTCCTACATTGTGTCTGCCATTTCCTTTTCTCCAATTCCTCCTCTCCAACATGTTCAGTATATCCTTCGTCCTTGTTGCTGCTCGCCGTATTCCCTTATGCTTTAGGACAGTTCAACCTGCTGTGTCCTAGTTTCCCGCAAAGACAACAAGATTCCGGGAAAGCCTCATACTCCACCTGATAGATGTTGTTGTTTATTATAATGGTGTGGACCAAGGGCTTTGTAGTATCTACTTCGACATCCAGTCTTGCGAACTTGATCCTTGTGCGTACCATTGTGTGACCATCAACTTTAGCCAAGCTTCCTAGTGCTAGGCCGATATACTCGAACATTGTAGGTACATACAAATGTAATGGAAGGTCAAGTATTCTGACCCATGTAACCAGATACTCAGGGAGGTCTACTGATGGTCTGAAGGATGGCTCCCATTTCCAGACAACCAAGCAGCAACCAAACAATTTCCATGGACCCCCTGTAAGCGCCATGTCAAAATCCCTTTCGCATGAGAACTAAATGACATAGTGGCCAAGGTCGACCTCAAACATATTAAACCTTCTGACCGGCTTCCATAACATCTTCAACCTATCCCTCATTGTCATATATCTGACATCAGAGCCTACTAACCTCGCTACCATAGTATAACGCCATGGCCTGGCCAGGTTCTCTTCAGCGTCAGGGTTTATGGTTAGCACCAGACCACTGTCTCCCATATTCAGTTGCACATCTGCTAGGGATAGGGAAGTCTCATACAACGATTCCAAAAAGAACGTCTCCACTTGTTGTTTGCTCGTCAAACCCTGATCTGGTTTCGTCAATGGACTAGCGTTTTCTTTGCCTTTTTCTCCAACCCCCACAGTCTGCTTATTGGTGTTGTTCGTTCCCTTCTCTTTTCCAGTAGATCCACCGTTCAGAGGTGGGAAATTGTTACCCATCTCTATATCCCCGTCTCATGCAACCGTGCACACCCCTTCAAGGCCTTTCGATGCATCACCCTTCATTCCGGCGAACTAAAACTCAATCTCGATATTTGGGATCAAAACCCTAACGCCGCCTCCCTTTTGTCCTCCCGACTCATCCTGTAATTCTAGATCTTTCCAGGGTACTTCTTCAGTATATGGGAAGTGCTCTTCCTCTTTTCCATCTCTGTAATCACCATAGACTTGACCCCCTCTCCCCCCGCTGGTGCGGGTGCCGCCGCCACCTCCTCGTCCCCCTCGTCCTCCCGTCATTTTTTTATTTTTTTTTTCAATTTTTATTATTATGTATTATTAATTTTTTTAGAATATTTTAGTAGAATTTTGATTAGTACTAAAAAACTACTATCAAATTAGAAATAAGAATTATTTAATTTTCTATTTTTTTATGAACTTCATTTTGAGAAAGTGGTAAAACCATATACTTCTTGAAAAGAAAAATAGAAGAACAAGTCCATTCGTTAGAAAAACAAAAAAAAAACCATTACAAAAAGAAATAGGGTTGGAATCGACATATGGATTTTTTTTTGAAATTGTTTTGAGTCGTATGCATCCAAAGGTGCATGTACGGTTTCTAAGGGATAGAATTTTATCCTAATCAATCGACTTTATCGAGAAAGATTACTTTTCTTAGGACAAAAAGTTGATAGCGAGATCTCAAATCAACTTGTTGGTATGGGACCTACTATGGGACATACATTGCATTACAGACATATGATCATTACACTTCAATCCGGTTACTCTATTCCACCTCTTATAGAGAAAAGAACTTAAAGTCAAATACTTAATAATAAGGGTAACATAGCCATACATTTATACAAAACTTCTACCCCGAGCACATGCAACAGAGCTGTAGACATGAAATCCAATCCACGAAATAATTTGATTTATGGGCATCATCATTGTGGTAAAGGTCATAATCCTAAAAGGTAATGAATGGAAAAAAGAGCATGTCGTATTCAATTTTCATGTAGGATTTTGAAGATAGGCCATTCTTAACGGATTGGTGCAAAATATTACTTTGATTTCTTTTTGAAATTTTTGGAAGGTGAAAATTTTGACATTTACCCTTTTCTTGGTCGAGTGAATAAATGGATAGAGTACTAGGCTCAAATTCTAGGGAAACAAAAAGCAACGAGGTTGTTGAACATTACTTACTACGTCCTGTTCTATAATTTGGTTTGATCTTGTAGTCTAAAAAATCCCATACCACGACGTCTCTAGGATAGTAGTAATTAGTGAAAAAAAATACTTGTACAAATTAGCAAAGTAATCCCACAGTAGTCCTAGCTGTAAATAATGGATACTAGGCGTTGTGCGTATCGACCCCTGTAGTGCTGTAGCTAACGGGTTAAGTATTCCACTTGGGGAGTACGTTCACAAGAATGAAACTTAAAGGAATTGACGGGGGCCCGCACAAGCGATGGAGCATGTGGTTTAATTTGATGCAAAACAAAGAACCTTATCAGGGCTTGACATGTCACGAATCCTCTTGAAAGAGAGGGGTGCCTTCGAGAATGTGGACACAGGTGGTGCATGGCTGTTGTCAGCTCATGCCGTAAGGTGTTGGGTTAAGTCCCGTAACGAGCACAACCCTCATGTTTAGTTGCCACCATTGAGTTTGGAACCCTGAACAGACTGCCAGTGATAAGCCGGAGGAAGGTGAGGATGACATCAAGTCATCATGCCCCTTATGCTCTGGGCGACACACATGCTACAATAGATGGGACAAAGGGTCGCGATCCCGTGAGGGTGAGATAACTCTAAAAACCCATCCTCAGTTTGGATTGCATGCTGCAACTCGCCCGCATGAAGTCAGAATCGTTAGTAATCGCCAGTCAGCCATACGATGGTGAATTCATTCTCGGGGGGATTGGAATAAAGAAATGCATATTAAATGTACTTTTAACGGTGTTCCATTATCAGAAAATGAATTTCCAAAAGATTGGTTGATAGATGGTATTCAGATAAAAATTCTATTTCCTTTTCGTCTGAAACCTTGGCAAGGATCTAAGGTACAAGACTCTTGTTGGGATAAAAAGAAGAAAATGACAATTTTTGTTTTTTAACAATTTGGGGAAGGGAGGATGAAATCCCCTTTAGTTCTCCATGAAAACAACCTTCTTTTTTTGAACCTATTTTTAATGAATTAAAAACATTATATAAAAGTGAAAAAAAGTTTTTTAGTTCTAAAAGTTTTAAAAAGAAAAAGAAAACGGTTTATAAGAACTTTCAAAGAAAAAATAAAAGGGTTCTCTAAAAATAATTCTAGTTAGAAAAGGAATGATAAACAATTTGGAAAAAAGAAATCAAACTTTCTTATTTATTTTAAATAAAAACGAGTTGAATGAAAAAAATTCCATAAGTAATAAATTGATTATAAGAATAGACCTAAGAAGACATGATCCCAGGAAAATACTTGTCATGTTCCTCCTCTTCCAGGTCCATCACAAGGAAAACAAAAACCAAGATTTGCTTTATCAGGTATCAAATGTGAGCTGTGTGTTTTGGTAATTGTTGCATTGGTAGAGTGTCTATAGTAGTACTTAAAGGTCTCAAGTTCTACTCTCTAGATTCATATGTGTTCTTGACTTTTTTTAAAAAAGTGAGCTCAGATTACCAAAAAAAAATGTGAGCTGTGAGCAAATAGGACACATTTCAGTAGTATCATCATAGTCACATGGATCGTAAATGCATGAATGTGATGTAATACAATTGACAACTTTAAATTGGACATTATCCCTTTCCCACAGGACATTCTGTGAAAAAAATGTTGCTAAATCGATCCCATCTGCTATTTTATATGTGACTACGGGTCAAACCAAAACAAAATATTTTTTTGTAAGTGTGATCCGTTGGACATAGATCCAATTTTTCAATTTTTCAATTTTTAGAATCATTTTTTCCTATTCCCGGAGGTATTAAAATGCCATTGTGCCTAAATATCTTATCCGTCTCTCCTAGAAAATGGATATCCCCATTAGCTAGAGCAGTAGGTGCTGTAGCGAAACTGATTACAAAAGAAGGTTCAACCACATTAAGATTACCATCTGGGGAGGTCCGTTTGATATCCAAAAACTGCTTAGCAACAGTCGGACGAGCAGGTAATGTTGGGGTGAACCAAAAAAATTTGGGTAGAGCTGGATCTAAGCGTTGGCTAGGTAAGTGGCCGAATCCCCTGAAACCATTTCATAGAAGTTCATTGATCTCTTCTTTTTATAAAGTAAATCGACTTCGATTCTTGAATAATCCACGTCACTTCTGGTTTCTATTGTAACAAAAGATTCCCTTTTTATGTGGAAAAGGCCCGTATCAATAATTATGATCTTACATATGGATAATAGTATCCCGTGATATGAAATGACTCATGTGTAAAGGTTCTTGCTGTTTGGACCTAATCAAAAAATGGTTTTAATTTCCAGTATTTTCCGATAATATGTTTGTTTAAGTTTGTTTCCACGATTAGTTTTGGGTTATCTCGTGGCTTGTGGTGAGGAGGTGTCATAAAGATCATAGTGTATTGTGATGCATTGGATCATTTATTGTCCCCTCTCAAGGTTGTAATTTCAAGAAATGTTGGATGACACCGAACCATGGTTTACCATGGTCTGGCGGTGTTGGTTCTATTTGGATGCAACAAGCTAGTCAAGGCAAAGTTTGTATCTTAATAGAGGAACTTGTTGACTCTTGTATACACACCCAAGAAGTCAGGTTTTCCAGTGTGTCTATCTAGGTATTACAATCATGATTTTAATGTGTTAATTTTATTTCTTGAAGCTCTTCTACGATCTAAGGAACACTTAGTAAGGGATGCATTGTTCTTAGTTTGTATTCCATTTTTGAGATGATTTGTGGAAGGATCAACATCAAGTGACTTCAAGCTTTGCACTTGCGTCCGTTTGGTACTTAAAGTCCCAATATGCATGATTCATACTTTACCACATGGTTAGTGTTGTAAAATTGTAGGTGGAAAGCAATGGGCATGTATTCATCATTAAAATTTATGATGACTACCCCTACTCCTTTGATTGATAATTTGTAATGTTCATTGAAGAACATCATTCATGCTTCTAGATCTTCTAGATCCATGATGTTTCTATGGAACACTGTTGACCATACTAATATCCTCGTATGGGACGTTGATGTATGTGTTAGCTATGTTTGTTGTTGGAACCTCAACTAGTTGATTTGCTAGTTCCTAGGCTTTGACAACTTTCATTGGGATGTAAGTGATGTATAATTTGGATATTAAGATTTTTCATTTGGCACATCATTTGACTAAAGTCATATGGTCACATTATATCGCAATGTGTCATGTCACATGACCAGAGGGACATGATATGACATGAGGTAGCATCACAACTTTCTGGCAGCTTGAACCAAATAGAGGAAATGTTAATTACATTTTGTCTGTGAGAATTTCTTTGATATATAGTAGATTGTGTGTTCGTTATTATTGACTTGTTGGCTATGAATCCTCGTGTGGACTCTTTTAGGATGAATAAGCAAGTGCTGGAAGATATCCTTCTACAAGTGGCTTCAGGTTAAGATTGGCTGGCCATGTACAACTTCAATTTTAGAAATGCAGATTCACATTTTTCATTCCAACTATTTTTGAGGTTTTCATGAAATAACTTGAAGACATATTTGTAAACCGGTATTTATCTCATGATGAAGTGACTAATGTATTGGGGCCTTCATTCTAGGCCTCAAATCTCATTCTCTGTACAAGGAGGGGGTAGGTCGATAGTCACTTGAGCCTTCTTAGGATCTCGATGAAGGTGGGCTGACGATGAATTCTAACATGTTGCCAGAGATAAAGCCTAAGATACATTTTCTAGGTTGATTCATATACAAAAATAGCACAGTCTTTGGAATAGATTTTTCAATCATGTTAAGCGATCTTCTGCATTATTTACTTTGGAATCATGCTATCCACCTACATTTTGATCCCCTGGTTCATGAGATCACGAAAGCGGGCAACCACGACCCGTTGACACGTCACACTTGTGGTCTTTTGTTGGAATAGGCACAATCTTGTAGAAAAGGAATTCCGATTTAGTCATGAATGCAGATTTTTCCCAGCTCGTGGGCACCATCTTGATTTTGTTGTAAGCTAAGGAGTTCATGTCCAACGATCGTTGTCTACTAAGACATCACTGCACGATAGTGAAAATTCATCCTTCAGGCTGGCTTTTTTCAAGTTCCAATAATCGCTGCACATGCGGATTGGTACATCTTTCTTGATGTTTGCTAGCCAAGTTAGGTATGACACTGGATGTCCAAAGCCCATATTATACTACTTTTGGACTTTGTCCCCGATCTTCAGGCAACATATTTCCTTTAAGCTATGACTAAGGGCTGTGATAACCTCGAGGTATGTATATTGTATTAGTGTACAATGCTCACGTGTGAATTCTTTATTAGATATAATCAAACTTATCGAGATTCTAGTTGATGTCAATAAAACCCATTTGGCGTGTTCAAAAAAATATAAACACGGTGAGCTATTTTTCTATCAATCCGTTACATAAAAATATTTATTAGACAGTAAACTGTATTGTTAACCTAATAGCATTTACTGGAACCATGATAGAGTTGTTATAAGAGGAGCTATCCCTTACAAATTCATAAAATAAAGCACTTATGTTGGATTTTAAAGTAATGCTAGATACAAGTACGTTGGGTTTTGATTAAAAACATAGGTATCCACATCAAAGCATGTAGGTAAGATGTTTTCTAAGGTAACACGGTGTATAATATGCGTGATATTAACATTCAAGACTAGTTTACTACAAGCCACCATGTATCATTATAGCGATACATTTTTTGTCTCAACTTTAATTTTCCATATTGGTATTGACAACTTAAAAATGATATTTAATTTGTTTATATCTTTGATCTATTTATATTGGGAACTCCAGACCCCCTTGACCCTTTCTAGTTATCAATAAAAAGGTTTTCTTGCTAGTATGGTCTACTTTCATGCTAATACTGCTACAAGAAAAACTGTAATCCTTGAAACTCTTGAATAGACAACTCATTTCGAATAGGTCTACATTGTCTTGGAAAAATTAGAGTTAGCCAAAGATTTTTGAAATGTTGGCCATGGTTGTTTTTATGTAAATAATTATGATTACAATTTATTCTTTAGTGAAAGTATTTCCTATAAACTCGTGTTCGTAAGGCTTAGGAATGAAACAAAGAGCAACTTTATATATACAAACAAGTCTAAGTAATTCAAATAAATAAAACTCACCTACTTTCAAGAAACCAATCGCACAATATTTCACATATAGAACTAGAATTAATCCATGTTAGATTAATTTGCGAGAAAGTAGACATGATTTTAATTTGTTTTAATAGAGTGGCTAAAATATCATCATCCTTAACACTATACTTGAAAGGTGGAGATCTCATCGATGATAATGCTACCCATTTATAGAAGTTTGTTGTCGAAGTATATTCATCATGGAGTTTATGGAAATATATAAATATAATAACTAATGCCCCATGATTGTTACATAAACATAATCAACGTTTGGATACTCAAAACTATTAGCACCATTGACAACTGTAATTGAAGATAGAAGACTGGAAATTTATTGTTGATATTCTTTCTAAAGGAATTCAACTTGCAGTGACTACTACTACTGTTTTATGAAAGCGCTGACAGAACACAAAAGCCTATTATAGTAAATATAATGATACAATTTTCAATAGACGTAATTTATGTGGCATGTTGTCATTATAGTTTATCTTTACATCTGCCTTTATTGCGGATAGTCAAATATGTACAACTAGGGAATTAGCTGCATAGAATCAAATTCCAAGATATGATACCTAATTTAATTAGTGTGCCATATCTTAGTCTTGAATATGATGAAATGTAAGTGCACTTTATACAAATTAATTATAACATAAAATTACACGAGAACATTCAGAGGGCTCCTAGTTTAATTAAACTAAGAAAAAGTTTGGTACTGGTTTCTAAGTTTATATTACTTTTTTATACTGTTCCTTTAATACAGTAAATGCCTTAGCAAACGTCTTAAGATTTTACCGTTGGTGGTAGTCCCAATGGTCTACCTTCCTTATTAAAAACCATTCAATGAATATATTACGTTTGCGTACCTCTCAACTTCTCTATATATTGGACGGTGCTAAGACTGTACTCACACCATCCAAACAATATTACAGACTGGACATATAGCTCTGTAGCAACAAGGATGTCAGTTGCTAAGAAAAATCTCCCTTTACTCATGCCATTTCTCATACTTTTCCTCTCCTTCCATGCCATTCAAAATGCTGATGCAGCGGGCCAGTGCATCAGGGTATCCCAACAAAAGACAGGCAAAGTGGTGGAGGGGGATCCAGAGTACTTGGTGATAGTGACAAACGCCTGCCCGTGTTCGCAATCACAAGTGCAGTTGCGTTGCCCTGAGGCAATTAGTACCGTGGAGCCCGTCAACGCGGGGGTCATACGTGCAGTCGGTGGTGGTCTCTGCCTAATCAACGACGGCAAGCCCCTACAAAATGGCGGGTCACTTCAGTTCACCTATGCGTGGATGACCCCTCAAGATTTCATCTTCAGCAGTACGCAACCCGCTTGCTCCTAATATATGCTCGTCTGGGGTTAAAAACTAGACTATCATGTGTATGAAGGTGATGTTGTTTCAAAGTTCAAAAAAAAAAAAGGTGATGTTGTTTCATTGTTGAATCGTTGAGTTAAAGAATAACGGCAACAGAAAAAAATGATATAAGTTTCTTGGATAATAATTTTCTTACATTAAAAAGTATTTCATTTTGACTCTTTTTGAGTTTGTCTTTAGATCATTGGGTTTTGCCACAGAAAAAGAATTGACAGCTGAATTTGTAGCCTGGGCTTCCACAAGTTTCTTTAATAACTCATATGTAACTGTTTAATTTTTTATGTACATATATTTCTGCATTAGAAAAAGTTTACTTCATGCCATTTGATAAATAGTGATGACATCTTATTTAATACTTTGAGTTATTAGACAAATAGATAGTGACCCCTCAAGATTTCCCGTTTGCCCCCTAGTATGCTCGTCTTGGGCTAAAATAGATAATCATGTTTATGAAAATGATGTTGTTTCATTGTTGTATCATTAATCAAAGAATAACGACAACAAAAAGAACGGAATACTTTTTTTTGTGTGCATAGAATTCCTTTGTTAAAAAATTACTTCATGCCATTCCATAAGTAGATAATGACATCTTGTTTAGTACTCTAAGTTATCGACTTGTATTAAAACATTAAAAATGAGTAAATTATTACAACTTTGGTCTATGAAATGCTCAAACGCACATGCACAAAAGAATTTTTTTTGCTGAGCAATAATATTGACGATTCAACAATCTAGAAGAAATACTAAATATTGTATTAAACTACTAAAATGACAATTTAATATTAGAACAGAAGTCCAATTCGACCAATAATAAAATAGAGAAACAAAATTCACTTTTAGACACTCATTAGCCAATAAATTTAGAACAAAATATTTTCATACTTGGAACATAATATATCAAACTCTAGTTCAGATCTCATACGTCAAAGAAAAAGGAACCTCATATATCTCCAGGTTAATTAAAAAATGCATATTCAAGATTCGTTATATTTAATTTGACTTACCTTTATGCGCTCAATTTGACACGCCATCTATCTCAATCATTATTCTTTTCAAAATTCAAGAAATAAAGTAACTTGATTAGTTTCAGCTTGATAAATATAATAAAACCAAATCAAAAGTCACAATATTAGAATTCCATATTAAACTTTTAGATATCAAAGCATGATATGGTATATATCAAATAATAATTTCACCTTATTTTTTACATTATCATTTTTCATTTTTTTTGGCACACAAAAATGTCAAGTTGGATTATTGTTGAGCAATGTTGGGTTTTGTTTACATGGCCCATGTTCAAAGTCTCAAGAAAAAGTTGACTCCCTTTAGACGTTGTTTTTTCCATTGTCAGTAGAGGATTTTGTATGCTCTCTATGTACACAATACACTGCTATGTATTTTAGGGGTTTGCATCATGTATATCATGTATGTTGTCTGCATTTATGATGCTAGTTTTTAATCGAACTCATGAATTTGATATTAAATGCTTACACATATAGTCTGAAATGTTAACTTCCTTCCTTCCTTCTATAAGATTCCTTTTTAATTATTACTTAGTATGTACATTTTTAAACAAAATAGGATTGTCATTATAGCAACTACTTGAGAAAAATACCTTTATAAAAGCACGAACAACAAATTAGACATAATATAAAGTAGGTTGAGTCAGTATTTATTATGACATATTACATTGTTGTACCTAACCATTTCTTATCCCACATACATAGATGATTCGACAAAGTGTAGTATAGGATGGGTCTTATAATTTTTTTATAGGACAACCAATCACATTACATCATTGTATCCTCTCTCCTCTCTAAACTTCACTCCCTAGATAAAATTAGGAGAGAGAAATGCCTACTGTACACTAACAAAATTCTATTTAATCCTACCAAATTATTATACGGAGAGGGGGCAAAGTGGGACAAGTAAGTTTTTACCACATACATATACATCGATTTCATCATAGACGTTGGCAGAGGCATAGGGGGTAAAGTGGGGCAGTGCCCCCACTCAATTCAAGAAAATTTGTTAACTATTATTAATAAATACCCAATTTTAACTCCATAAAATTAGTTTATCAACATTACTAAACTTTGACCAGACAATACTCTAAACAGTTGACTCAAAAAAGTATTAAGTATAAATTAATTTTAAATATTAAATTGTGTTGACTAGTATACTTGTGGCTATTCAGTTTTCACAAAATGTGTGCGAGAAAGTGCATCAGATACATATTTTTCTCCAAGTTAGTCTTCAAGCAATTGACTGAAAAAAAGGTAATCGATGATTCACTTCATAGTATACAATCTAAAAAATTATATTTTAACGACTTGGCTACTCATTACTATTTAATTTCAACAAAACATGTCTGAGGAAGTTCATCAAAAACATGTTTTTCTCCATGATACATGCATGGCAAAGTATATAACCCTTTTTTGGAAATATGGTTGTAATAACCTCAAAATCTAGGAATTTTAGACCCAACCAAATAATATTATGTGAAAATCAAATAATACTATGTGGAAATATTATAATATTGATTGATGAATGTAAGGCCTAGACTTTGATTAAGTCTTCAATTTCATCAAATAATGAAGTAATGAGCCAAGGTATTACTAAGATACTTCAATTTAGATATTTAGGTACTATTGATAAGTTTAACCCTTGATTTTACAATCAAGATTATAATAAATCTTGTGGATTCTTTGGAAGGCCAAGGTATGAGCCATGGTCCATGGAACCCAATTTAAGCCCAAATAGACCATTTATAGTTTACACATGGGTCCTTGCAATAAAAAATAAAAATTCAGTATCTAATGATGGTATTAAATGTGAAGGATAATTTTAGTTGAAGGATAAAGACATTATGAGTCTATAAATGAAATTTCAAGATATTTCAGGTCATCTTATGATCTTGATAATCATATATGTAATTATCTATACTTTTCTTGGAAACCATGCTTAGCCTATCAAATTATTTTATTTTGGCCTTATCCTTAACCCATTAGACAATGCTTGATTTAAGATTATCCCAAAAATATGGATCAAATGGAGCAAAAATGCGGCCAAGGGAAATAACTCTTTGATGAATGTTTTTATGTAGAAAGGGGAGAATCATGTTTGTAAGCATGCTAGCTCCACAAATCCAAACTCAGGGTTGGGAACAATCCCGCACAGAGAGATCACCTCCCAGTCGGGCTCTCCTATGAAAACCCTGGAGTCATGGACTTTTCACCCTCTTTCCCTTAGCACCCTCTCCCCCAACTCCAACCTACTCCAAAGACTACTATTATCATCTCTATAACCAAAAACCAATTTAAGATAGAGAGAGAGAGCTGACCTTATTATGAATACAATATAGATAATGGTGTTATCTCCTCGCATGCCCACATGGGTTTGTAAAGCTATGAACTCTACCCATTTTGCTTATTTAAGGTCACGACCCATCTTCTACCAAAGAGCAAAACCTATGCCAACTTTGTGGATAAATGTGTATATATCCTTTTTAATTTAATCTTTTAGATCTTTTTAGGATTGTTTTGTTATTTATTTTCTTAGTTTTATAATTAATTGTATTAGTTTAGATTTTATCTCTTTATTTGGAGTTCTAATTATATTTGGTTGGATTTTTGTAGGAAAATGGTCTAATCACTCCAATCATTAATATCTCTCTGAAGATACTTTGCATGATTCCCACAGTTCCATAAATCATGTATAGACAACACCAAAATAGTCATAACTCACACACACAAATTCCAAATTCAGAGTTTAGATATGTTTTGAAAAAAGATTGTTTCAATTGATACAAAAAAATATATTTCCCGATGATTTTGGTAGTCATTTTACTGTCCAACAAACCAGTGAACGTGCCTATTTGTTTTCCCACAATGCCTGATATAAATATATACCTTGCACCAAAATAGGCATAACTGTCACATCTAAATGCAAAATTTAATGTTTAAATATGCATTGGAAAGAAAATTCAAAGGCCTACATGAAAAATATATTTTTAGATGCACTTTAAAATTTGTTGCCATCCAAAATTCACACGAAACTTTGGGAATATAAATCTATAGAGAGAGAGTCAACATTTGAAGGGTTAAAAGAAGACAATTAATGATTTTCTTTATTGCCTATGAAGGAAGAGATTTCTCTTGATCAAGACAAACAACATGAGCCTCTTCCATTCTTTCTTCCCCCCTTTTAGGGTTTCCACCCCTCCTTCCCCTATAAAAGAAGGGGGGACTCCATAAGAAAAATCATCTAGTCTTAGATGTAAATCGAGTCTTACTTGTAATGGAGTCTTCGTTTGTAGTCCTCAATTTTTGTACTTGCATTTTCTTTCATAGTTGTAATCTTTCATTTTTACAATATAAATTCGGTTCTTCATCTCTGGATCTTAGTTATTCTTGTTCTTTATGGAGGATTAAGGGATCAAGCCGTTTAACTGACACCACTTAGATCTCCTCGGAGATTATTCGTCCTGTGATCTATGGACTCTTTCCTTCTTCCATTGGTTCCCCTCTTACAACTAGTGAGTAATCTTCTTACTGAGGCAAGGGGAGGAACCCCTTAGCCATGTGATGAATAGATCAAAGTTTTATATAATTTTCGACAAATGGTTTTTGATTTGAAAATTGACAATTTTAACGAAGTGATCTCTCATTTTCATCACTTGTTAATCTTGGCGGATGCGAATGTGAAACCCAAGATTTAGAACAATAAAATCGATTATATGGGGATTTGTATGAGACCTCGAAAAAGTCTCCATTAGGATGATTGAACTAGAATCTGTGAATGCTAGGACCAATGGATTCACACAGAGTTCATCTTTTGTGAATCATTTACAAATGTTTCACATACCTTCTTTTATCTTTCTTATTGTGTAATTTCTTTGGTCTCGTTTCACGTTGTCTAGGGTGGTGAAATCCTTTGACTTTGATATTTATTTCTTTTGATTAGTTGATCTTTAATTTAACATCTTTATTTTTTGTTTTAGTTTTAACAATATCTCAAAATGGATTTTACATTTTTGTATTTGCAATCGGATTTGAAACTCAACCATATTCATCACCGTCTCTAGGGATTGATACCTATCTATACTCCATTGACTTGGTGCCTACACCAAGTTGACAACCTGGTTAGGAGGTTAAACTCTAGGACTTTTTCTAGTGATTGTTGCGTGTACACCGCCGCACATCAATTTTGCACCGTTGTCGGAAATGAGACAATTATTTTTTAGATTTGGTTTCTTGTATATTTTGTATAATCTAATTTCATATTCATTAACTTGTCTAACTTTAGTCTTTTTTTATAATTTGTTCTAGATTTTCGTAATTTTTTTGCCTTCTGAGCATCATTCTGGAAGTGTATCTCCTCTTTCAGCTGAGTTTCCATTCCAGCAGTACTGCTTTCTAGTTATTTTTTTATAATTTTAGTTTATTCCATAATTTTTTTTGCTTTATAATTTATAGTTCTCTTTATAATTTTGACTAACCCATTATCTTGTAATATCTCTTCTCTTGTGCGTTTATTGACATATTTGTTAGGAATTTTCAAAATGGAGTGGACATCCTAATATCTCCCACAATGTTATTATTGTAGTCTTAACCACCATGCATCTCTTACCTATCCGAATTTATCCCATAGCACCCCTCTTTACAAGCCCTTTCATCCTGGTGGGTATAATGGGAATCCATATTTTTCTGAAAACCATTATGGGGAACCTTGCTATCCATATTCTGGGGGGGTATGATCAACATAATTTTGGAGGGTATGACCAACATAACTTGGGGGGGGGGAATGGACCTATTTATGATACCTAATATAATCCTTAGCAAGAAGAGAAACTTAGGTCCCTAAATAAGATGGTATCAAAATTAATAACTAGCCAAACCTTGTTAGCCACTTTGTTGAAAGCCCAATCCCAAAACCCAAAATTTCCAAATATGTTCCCACATGATTTGGAGACACCTCATAATATTGAATCTTCCCACCAAGATGGATGCAATGGAAATTACAATACACCATCTTCTGATAATTATTATGAGAAGTAATGCCACAATCATTATAAGGAGCACAAGGCCCAAGACTACCATCAGGGGTATAGTGAGGATGGCTAAAATTTTGGGGTGTATAAATCCTATGGTGAAACATGATTTAATCCTGAACTGGAAGAGAGACTTAAGGCCCTAGAGAAGATGGCAACAAAAGGACAAGAAAAACTTGAATCCAGTCAAGCCATGCTAGCTACCTTACTAGAGGCTCAATCACAAACTCCCATGGTAGAGCTTGAGCAACTCAAGATAGTTCTTCCCGACGATGATGACAATGATCCTATCTTTGTGTCATATGTGTTGGATCCTGAAGAAATAGCACAAACCATGGAGTCATATTTTGTGTGTGATGAGGACGTGTAAAGAAGTGAAACCACCTCCTTACTAAAAATTTGAAGAATCAAACCTCTAGTACAAACACACCAAAAAAGGTATGATGGAGTGGGTGTAAAAGTTTCAAATCTTTATTAATGGTATTCAAAACAACTAAAGTGTAGTAGCGAAATAAAAACACAACTATATCCAATTTATAAAACAAGGGAACATCATAAACTTACTTGTAGAGTATAACATAAAGATTCATGTAAAGAAAATATAAACCACATCAAGATTGTCTCCAAGCTTTAACTTCTCAATCTAAGTCCATGTCTTTTAGCCATTTCCACCATATCCTTCACCTAGGGTTGGAAGCATACCCCTGACAAGAAGAGAAAATAGAAGACATCATCAAAGGCTGGTATGTGCATACTAAAAGAAAATTGAGCTATTTATAAAGAATAAGGGACATAAAAATAAAATGCTTCCCATGCAAGAGATAAGGACTACCCAAAGAGGGCAAAAAAGGAAGAGAACAACAATAAAAAGAGATACTTGCCATAACCAGACAAATAAGTTCGTGCCATACTAGCACATATGAAGAAAGTAGTGCACACACCCCACAATAATCAACCTGCATTCATGTGAGATAAACATAGCCCTAAAACAATATAAATAGCAATGGCGACCAAGGCTTCACATCCTCGAAACCTGATAGAGAATGACGCACTGCAAAACTCCCAATATATATAAAAGTTGAGCCAAGGATTCACATCCTTGAAATTCAGGTATGGGGCACCACCACCACCATCCCATAATAAAAAAGGACACACACCCAAAAACCAATGCAATTACACTACTCTAGTGCTACTGAGTCACATAGCATGTAAAATATAAAGGCAAGTAAGTAGTATAGTCAAAATTATACAATGTTTCCATCACACAATGGACAACACAAAAAATATAAACATCCACTCCAAAGTGGGCACATATTAATATAAAATACCAACATGCACCAAGGTACACAGTAAGAATTCAATAGATTATCCAAGACCACAATAAGCATGATAGTTCACATGAACCATGATATCAAGAAAGTAAACATATGTGTAGGCCATAGTCAAAAGAATGATAAGATAGGTGAATTGCTCAACATTGAGGAATATGGGATACAACATAACTCATAAGAGATCTACATATGTCCAAATTCAGTCTTAGGTCCAAACCTAGGTCTCCAAAGTACCTATTAATCATGTATGTGAAATTAGGGTTAGGTTTATAGTGATTTCGTAAACCCTAAAAATTACCATTTTCTTTATATGCGATTTGGGTTATCAAAACCATGCCAAATTTTAGGTTACCTTTTTCTGAGTCCAAAACATTTTTTATTATATTTTTATGACTTTTATATATCTAGTTATGAATTTAGTAAGTTATTATATATTTAGTAAATTCATTAAAATCACATATTTTAAAGATTAGATTCGACAACTAAACCAATACCATTAGATAGCCCTTATTTTTGTGATTTCAAAACATATTTTATTTTATTTTTTGAGCTAGGAATAATTAGTTTTGAATTTTACAAATCTAACCAATCAGAAAATTTGTAAAATCCAACTAAGCAAAAGAATTTGCAAGAAGGAGAGAGATAAAGGGACCGACCAACTAACTTGGTCCAATACTGTGTGGCCAAGTCACTCAGTGAAAGGTCTATTTGACCTTGCCCAAAGAAAAAAGACACGATGGAGAAAAGACCATAATACCCTCAAAAGAAAATCAAAAGGCAAAGAAAATCGAGACGGAAAAGAGGTAAAACGTGAGGGAACCATCTTCTTTGTGGGGAACAGCTTCGAGCAGCAGTGCCAAAGCTTCAAATTGGGAATCAATTCTCGATATCAGAACATATCTCGCAAGGAAAAGCAGACTGGCACCTACTACAGGTCATACCGAAGTGAAAGACCCCTGAAAAGAGTCAAGGGGAAACCCTGGGTGAGAGCGGGTCCCTCCGCCATGGTTGGCAGGAGAGAAAAATCATAGAAACTGAGAATCAAGATGAAAGACCACACATTAATAGTCCAGAAAGACACACTAGGTCCTCATGAGTTTGAAGGACAGAAAAACAATATTCATTGGAACCAAAATACCAAAAAATGTTCTTGAATTGCAGAAACACAACAAAGAAGATGAAAAGAGGGAAATGTACAATGCTTGACTTTGAGTCCAATTGAAGGAGACAAAAGCTTCACATGTCGTTCAAGAGTGGGTATGAGTCTCCTCCAGATGACTCCTTGGTGAGATCATCGCCGATGAACTCAAGGCGGTTGATTCAACAAAACGGAGTAGGACAAAAGTGCTTGAGACCAAAAGAGGCCAAACCAAAGCTGGTAGTTCAAAGTCGAGGTCTTAACAAAGGTCAGTGACCTCTCTCTTGGTGGTCCGTTGACCCATAAGGGTGGGTACACCATCCGGACGCTTGAAATAGGGGAACAAGCGGTGGAAGATGTGGTTGTGGCCTAATGGGTGACGAAACCCTATAAATATATGGCTCGACTCGTGTAGAATCTCTCTGGGAAAACAAAGGAGAAGAAATCGGTCGAAGTTTGGAGAGGAAAGGAAGATTTGGGGAAAAGAAATCAAGAAACTTGTAGCGCGTGAGAACAAAAAGGAGGAAAGGAAGAAGAGGATCCGAGCATTGTTGGATAAAAAATCCAACAGATGATATAAAATCCAAAATAGTAAGGTTGCATGATAAGGGAAATGATAGAAACTTTATACAAATCAAAATCTGATTAAAATATTAATGAAATTAATTGCCTATTTTCTCTCTCCTCTTTTGAGGGTGCCAACAAACTCAAATTTGGATAAAATTTCCCACATAGGCTAATAAAATCATGTAGATTCTGATTATGCAATTAGATTTGCCTTTTGAGATCTTTTAATGTGTTAAAAAATCAAATCTAATTTTCTCTTTCCTCCATTAATGGCATTGGATTATCTAAAATTTGATGAAACTTGACCCACAAGTCATATTTAAGGTGTTGGATACGAATTTACCATCAATTTTACATGTTGGAGTTGTTTGCCTATTTATTTCATATTTTGAAGGTTCTACACACTTTCTCTCTCCTGATTTCACCTTGTAAGCAAACTTTCACCAAAATGGATGAACAATTTACCAAAAGACTATATTTATTATGTAGATTGTGAATCTAAGATTATTTTCATCTTTTGGAGTCATTTAATATTTTATTTCATATTTTGGGGAAAACACATATCTTCTTTTCTAATTTATATTAAATGAATTATTATTATGTGAATAATGTGATACTTGACTCCCAAGGCAATTGGGACCAAAGGAACACGATTTTAAACTTAGATTTCACTTTTGGGATTTCTTTTTATGAGATATGTCATATGGCCCATTAGTGGCACAAGATAAGATTCCAAGAGAATATCCAAGACCTCAATAAGCAAGATAGTTCACATGAACCACGATATCAAGAAAATAGACATATGTGTAGGCCATAGTAAAAAGAATGATAAGATAGGTGAATTTCTCAACATTGAGGAATAAGGGATACAACATACCTCATAAGAGATCTACATATGTCCAAGATCAGTCCTAGGTCCAAGTCTAGGTCTCCAAAGCACCTATTAATCATGTATGTGAAATTAGGGTTAGGTTTACATTGATTTTATAAACCCTAAATATTACCTTTTTATTTATATGTGATTTAGGTTATAAAAACCATGCCACATTTTAGGTTACCTTTTTCTGAGTCCAAAATATTTTTTTATTATATTTTTCTAACATATATATCTAGTTATGAATTTTGTAAGTTATTATATATTTAGGTAAATTAATTAAAACCACATATTTTCAAAATTATATTCGAGAAAAAAACTAATACCATTAGATATCTCTTTTTTTTATTTCAAAACATATTTTATTTTATTTTTCTGAGCTAGGAATAATTAGTTATGAATTTTACAAATCTGATCAATCTGAAAATTCATAAAAGCCAACTAAACAAAAGAATTTGCAAGAAGAGAGATAAAAGGACCGACCAACTGACTTGGCCCAATACTGTGTGGTCAAGTCACTCGGTCAAAGGTCTATTTGACCTCATCCAAAGAAAAAGACACGATGGTGAAAAGACCGTAATACCCTCAAAAGAAAATCAAAAGATGAAGAAAATCGGGAGGGCAAAGAGGTAAAACGCGAGGGAACCATCTTCTTTGTGGGGAAGATCTTCGAGCAGTGGATCCGAAGATTCAAATTGGGAATCAATTCTCGATATCAAAACACATCTCACAAGGCAAAGCGCAGTGACACCTACTACAGGTCATACCGAAGCGAAAGACCCTTGAAAAGAGTCAAGGGGAAACCAGGGCGACAGCAGGTCCCTCCACCATGGTTGGCAGGAGAGAAAAATCAGAGAAACTAAGAATAAAGATGAAAGACCACACATCAAGAGTCCATAAAGACACACTAGGTCCTCAAAAATTTGAAGGACAGAAAAACAATAGTCATTGGAACCAAAATACCAGAAAACATGCTCAGATTAAAGAAACACAGCAAAGAAGGTGAAAAGAGGGAAACATACAATGCTTGACTTCGAGTCCAATTGAAGGAGATAGAAGATTCACATGTCATTTAGGAGTGAGTACGAGTCTCCTCTAAGTGACTCCTTGGTGAGATCATCGTCGACGAACTCAAGGCAGTTTATTCAGCAAAACAGAGTAGGGTAAAGGTGCTCGAGACCAAAAGAAGCCAAACCAAAGCTGGTAATTCAAAGACGGGGTCTCAACGAAGGTCACTGACCTCTCTCTTGGTGGTACAATGACCCATAGGGGTGGCTACACCAACTCAATGCCAGAAATAGGGGAACAGGCGGAGACAGATGTGGTTGTGGCCCGATGGGTGACGAAACCCTATAAATACATTGCTCGACTGGTGCAGAATCTCTCTGGTAAAACAAAGGAGAAGAAATCGATCGAGTATTCAGAGAGGAAAGGAAGATTTAGGGAAAAGAAATTGGGAAGCCTGTAGCACATGAGAACAGAAAGGAGGAAAGGAAGAAGAGGATATGAGTGCCGTCAGATAAAAAAATCCAACACATGATATCAAATCTGAAACCGTAAGGTTTCGTGACAAAGAAAATTACAAAAACATTATACAAATCGAAATCTGATTAAAATAGGAATGTAATTAATTTCCTATTTTCTCTCTCATCCTTTGAGGGTTCCAACAAACTCCAATTTGGATGAAATTCTGCACATAGGCTAATAAAAGCATGTAGATTTCAATTGTGCAATAAATTTTCCTTTTGAGAGCTTTTAATGTGTTAAATAAATCAAATCTTATTTTCTCTTTCCTCCTTCATTAATGGCATTAGGATTATATAAATTTGATGAAACTTGACGCACAAGTCATATTTAAGGTGTTGGATACGAATTTGCCATCAATTTTACATGTTGGAGTTGTTTGCATATTTATTTAATCTCTTGATTTCACCTTTTAAGCAGACTTTCACCAAATTGGATGAAAATTTACCCAAAGACTATATTTATTATGTAGATTAAGAATCTAAGATTATTTTCCTCTTTTGGAGTCATTTAATATTTTATTTCATATTTTGGGGGAAACATACATCTTCTTTTCCAATTTGAATTAAATGAATTATTATTATGTGAATAATGTGATACTTGACTCCCAAGGCAATTGGGACCAAAGGAACTCGATTTTAAACTTATATTTCACTTTTGGGATTTCTTTTTATGATATATGTCATATGGCCCATTTGTTCATTATTTATCCGATTAAGTTATGTATGTTCAGATTACCTCTAAATGAATTATGTGACATATTTTTTTTGGTAAGTAATTATGTGACATATTAAATTTTAAGGTGATACATTCATGCATTAGCTTATTGGGAACGTCTCTTAATCCTAACCTCAACCTTATTTGTCTTAGTCCAAAAGGTCAAACTTCTAAGGTAGGGTTCGAGATCCAGGATGTTACAACACTCCACCCCTTAAAAAGGATTTCGTCCTCAAAATCTATTGATCCAAACATCAAACATCTAATTACTCTCCACCCCTTAAAAAGGTTCGACCTAACAAGTCAAACTAATCAACTTTTAGGGATACCCACATCTCTTTTAGTTATGAAAGTTTTAGAGATTTATGTTATCCATGTATTCATCTAAAAGTCAGAACCAACTTAGGGTTGAGTTTTATGTCCTTGTGTCTCAAACTATCAACCCTACATGAGCATCCACAAGTTATAGGGTATGTCAACTACACCTTTATATCAAACCTAGTCACAACTGCAGAGTCCAAACTAGGGTTAGATTCTACTCAAACTAGAGTTTTCTTCATTCTGGCTTAGTTCAAGAAAACTTTGGGAAAATCCAGAGAAAACATTTTGTTTTGTAAATATAGTAGTATATGAAAAATAATTTGTTGTGAAAAAATTTTACTATCGAAAACTAAAATTAGGGCCCATAATCAAAGCGAGTACCAAGTCACAATTTCCATAATATGACCTCTTATCATAGTCTCATCCTCAAATCAAACCTTGTTGCATAAAAAGATCATCATTGATTAACTGTAGGGTGAACATCTCATCTAGAGGAAACTATCTAAACCAAGGGTCTAACTAGGGAGACAAAATTGAAATAGTTAGAATCCAACTACCATGGGCTCTGATACCATGTTGTAAAGAAGTGAAATTACCTCCTTACTAAAAATTTGAAGAATCAAACCTCCAGTCCAAACACACCCAAAAATGTATGATGGAGTGGGTGTAAAATTTTCAAATCTTTATTAATGGTATTTAAAACAACCAAAGTGTAGCAGTGGAATAAAAACATGACTAAATCCAATTTATAAAACAAGGGAACATCATAAACTTACTTGTAGATTACAACATAAGGATTCATGTAGAGGAAATATAAACCACCTAAAGATTATCTCCAAGCTTTAACTTCTCAATCTAAGTCCATGTCTTTTGCCATGTCCACCATATCCTTCACCTAGGGTTGGAAGCATAACCCAACAAGCAACAAAGGCTGGTATGTGCAGACTAAAAAGCAAATTGAGCTATTTATAAAGAATAAGGGACATCAAAATAAAAAGATTCCCATGTAAGAGATAAGGACTACCCAAAGAGGGAATAAAAGGAAGAGAACAACAATAAAAACATATACTTGCCATAACCAAACAAATAAATTCATGCCATACTAGCACATATGAAGAAAGTAGGGCACACACCCCACAATACTCAACCTGCATGAATGTGAGATAAATAAAGCCCTAGAATAATATAAATAAAAATGGCTACCAAGGGTTCACATCCTTGAAACTTGATTGAGAATGACGCACTGCCAAACTCCCAATATATATAAAAGTTGAGGCAAGGCTTTACATCCTTAAAACTTGGGTATGGGGCACCACCACCACCATCCCATAAGAAAAAAGGGCACACACCCAATAACTAATGCAATTACACTACTATAGTGCTACCGAGTCACATAGCATGAAAAATATAGAGGCAAGTAAGCAATATAATCAAAATTATACAATGTTGCCATCACACAATGGACAACACAAAAATATAAACATGCACTTCAAAGTGGACACATATAAATATAAAATACCAACATGCACCAAGGCACAAGATAAGATTCCAAGAGAATATCCAAGACCACAATAAGCAAGATAGTTCACATGAACCATGATATCAAGAAAATAGACATATGTGTAGGCCATAGTCAAAAGAATGATAAGATAGGTGAATTTCTCAACATCGAGGAATAGGGGATACAACATACCTCATAAGAGATCTACATATGTCCAAGATCAGTCCTAGGTCCAAATCTAGGTCTCCAAAGCACCTATTAATCATGTATGTGAAATTAGGGTTAGGTTTACATTGATTTTATAAACCTTAAAAAGTACCTTTTTCTTTATATGTGATTTAGGTTATCAAAACCATGCCACATTTGAGGTTACCTTTTTCTGAGTGCAAAACTTTTTTATTATATTTTTTTGACTTATATATATCTAGTTATGAATTTGTAAGTTATTATATATTTAGGTGAATTCATTAAAATCACATGTTTTCAAGATTAGATTCGAGAAAAAAATTGATACCATTAGACAACCCTCATTTTTGTGATTTCAATACATATTTTATTTTATTTTTCTGATCTAGGAATAATTATTAATGAATTTTACAAATCTGACCAATCAGAAAATTTGTAAAAGCCAACTAAGCAAAAGAATTTGCAAGAAGGGGAAAGATAAAGGGACCGACCAACTGATTTGGCCCAATACTATGTGGCCAAGTCACTTGGTCAAAGGTCTATTTAACCTCACCCAAAGAAAAAGACACGATGGCAAAAAGACCATAATACTCTCAAAAGTAAATCAAAAGGTGAAGAAAATCAGGAGGTCAAAGAGGTAAAATGTGAGGGAACCATCTTCTTTGTGAGGAATAGCTTCAAGAAATGACTCCGAAGCTTCAAATTGGGAATCAATTTCTGATATCAGAACATATCTCACAAGGTAAAGTGCACCGACACCTACTACATGTCATACCGAAGCGAAAGACCTTGAAAAGAGTCAAGGGGAAACCCTGGGCGAGAGCAGGTCCCTCCGCCATGGTTGGCTGGAGAGAAAAAATAGAGAAACTGAGAATCAAGATGAAAGACTACACATCAAGAGTCTAGAAAGACACACTAGGTCCTCACAAGTTTGAAGGACAAAAAACAACAGTGATTGGAACCAAAATACCAAAAAACGTTCTTGGATTGCAGAAACACATCAAAGAAGGTGAAAAGAGGGAAACATACAACGACTGACTTCGAGTCCAATTGAAGGAGACAGAAGCTTCACAGGTCATTCATGAGTGGGTATGAGTCTCCTCCAGGTGACTCCTTGGTGAGATCATCGTCGACAAACTCAAGGCGGTTGATTCAACAAAATAGAGTAGGGTAAAGGTGCTCGAGACCAAAAGAGGCCAAACCAAAGCTGGTAGTTCAAAGCCAGGCTCTCAAAGAAGGTCACTGACCTCTCTCTTGGCAGTCTGATGACCAACAGGGGTGGCTACACCACCCCAATGTCGGAAATAAGGGAACATGCGGTGGCGGATGTGCTTGTGGCCCGATGGGTGACAAAACCCTATAAATATATGGCTCGATTGGTGTGGAATCTCGCTGGGAAAACAAAGGAGAAGAAATCGGTCAAAGATTTGGAGAGGAAAGGAAGATTTGGGAAAAAGAAATTGGGAAACCTATAGCATGTGAGAATAGAAAGGAGGAAAGGAAGAAGAGGATTTGAGCACCGTTGGATCAAAAATCCAATAGATGATATTAAATCCAAAATAGTAAGGTCGCGTGACAAGGAAACTTATAAAAACTTTATACAAATCAAAATATGATTAAAATCAGAATGCAATTAATTTCCTATTTTCTCTCTCCTCTTTTGAGGGTGCCAACAAACTCCAATTTGGATGAAAAGATGCTAATAAAAGCATGTAGATTCTTATTATGCAATTAGATTTTCCTTTTGAGATCTTTTAATGTGTTAAATAAATCAAATCTTATTTTCTCTTTCCTCCTTCATCAATGGCATTAGGATTTTCCAACTTTGATGAAACTTGACCCACAAGTCATATTTATGGTGTTGGATACAAATTTGCCATCAATTTTACATGTTGGAGTTGTTTGATATTTATTTAATATTTTGAAGGTTCTACACACTTTCTCTCTCCTGATTTCACCTTTTAAGCAAGCTTTCGCCAAATTGGACAAAAATTTACCCAAACACTATATTTATTATGTAGTTTAAGAATATAAGATTATTTTCCTCTTTTGGAGTCATTTAATATTTTATTTCATATTTTAGGGAAAATATACATCTTCTTTTCCAATTCGAGTTAAATGAATTATTATTAGGTGAATAATGTGATACTTAACTCCCAAGGCAATTGGGACCAAAAGAACACAATTTTAAACTTAGATTTCACTTTTGGGATTTGTTTTTATGAGCTATGTCATATGGCCCATTAGTTCATTATTTATCCAATTAAGTTATGTATGTTCATATTACCTCTAAATGAATTATGTGACATATTTTTTTTGGTAAGTAATTATGTGACATATTAAATTACATTAAGGAGATACATTCATGCATTAGCTTATTGGGAACATCTCTTAAGCCTAACCTCAACCTTGTTTGGCTAAGTCCAAAAGGTCAAACTTCTAATGTAGGGTTCAAGATCCGGTATGTTACAACACTCCACCCCTTGAAAAGGATTTCGTCCTCAAAATCTATTGATCCAAACATCAAACATCCATCTACTCTCCACCCCTTAAAAAGGTTCAACCTAACAAGTCAAACTAATCAACTTTTAGGGCTACCCTCATCTCATTTAGTTATGAAAGTTTTAGAGATTTATGTTATCCATGTATCCATCTAAAAGTCAAAACCAACTTAGGGTTGAGTTTTAGGTCCTTGTGTCTCAAACTATCAACCCAACATGAGCATCCACAAGTCATAGGGTATGTAAACTACACCTTTATATCAAACCTAGTCACAACTCCAGAATCAAAACTAGGGTTAGATCCTACTCAAACTAGAGTTTTCTTCATTCTGACTTAGTTTAAGAAAACTTCAGGAAAATCCAGAGAAAACATTTTGTTTTGTAAATATAGTAGTATATGAAAAATAATTTGTTGTGAAAAACGTTTTCTATTAAAAACTAAAATCAGGGCCCATAATCAAAGTGAGAACCAAGTCACAATTTCCATAATATGACCTCTTATCATAGTCTCATCCTCAAATCAAGCCTTGTTGCATAAAAAGATCATCATTGATCAAATATAGGGTGAACATCTCATCTAGAGGCAACTATCTAACCCAAGGGTCTAACTAGGGAGACAAAATTGAAATAGTCAGATTCCAACTTCCATGGGCTATGATACCATGTTGTAAAGAAGTGAAATCACCTCCTTACTAAAAATTTGAAGAATCAAACCTCCAGTCCAAACACACCCAAAAAGGTATGATGGAGTGGGTACAAAATTTTCAAATCTTTATTAATGGTATTCAAAACAACCAAAGTGTAGCAGCGTAATAAAAACATGACTATATCTAATTTATAAAATAAGGGAACATCACAAACTTACTTGTAGATTACAACATAAGGATTCATGTAGAGGAAATATAAACCACCTAAAGATTGTCTCCAAGCTTTAACTTCTCAATCTAAGTTCATGTCTTTTTCCATGTCACCGTATCCTTCACCTAGGGTTGGAAGCATAACCCAACAAGAAGAGAAAATAGAAGACATCAACAAAGGTTGGTATGTGCATATTAAAAAGCAAATTGAGCTATTTATAAAGAATAAGGGACATCAAAATAAAAGGCTTCCCATGCAAGAGATAAGGACTACCCAAAGAGGGAATAGAAGGAAGAGAACAATAATAAAAAGAGATACTTTTTTTTGGTCGGTAAAACACCCTGTTACTATTAAATGAAATCCAAAAACTTTGGGTGCATAAGTACACCCCTTACAACCAGGATTTAAATCCATACATGTCAACAGAGGCCTAATATAAGGACCTTCCATGAAGTAGAAGGAGAAGAAGATGAAAAACCACTATCCTATGCTAGCAACTATCACACAGTTGTAGAGCTGCTTACAAACGACTCAATATTCACTGACAGTATGACCACCTTCAATGTGTGACATCAAGCCGCCCGAAGTAGCCTTAGACTACTTGGGAAGATAGCATCATCAAAGGGGTCAACCATCGATAGACTCAATTCTACAAATAGGCATGCAACCGAATAGCAGCGACAGTACCAAAGAGCACATCCAATGGTCATGACAAGCGACTTATGTCCATGGAGAGGAGCCCCCCCTGTCCTCCATATGCATTCTGATCATATGTCTGAAAGAATGGATTTCAAGAGCACTTTCAACCATCTTCATCTATCATCATCACACCCATCTTAGGAGCCTTTTGACATCAATTTGCAACCATCCAGGAAACATGTGGCTCAGGCTTGCAAGTCCGATGAGCACAATCAGCACTCAACCAGTTTCTTTCTACCTGACTTCTTCTTTCTCTTTGACCAGACTTGATCATAGTCCATAGAGAACGAGTTCTAGTGTTCTGATTCGTAGTCGGAGGCATTGGATGCCTCATATTCACCAAATAGATTCTCCTTATATTGGCTCGAGAAGCCACATCTGTTCCAGATTTTGTTCAACAGAAAAGAACCAGAACCATAGGCTTCTTCACCCCTCTTAGCGATTTCCAATTCCCTATCAGGGTTCAAACTACCTGCAATGCAAAATGGCATACCCTCGAACACATCAGGTTCCTCCATTTGACAGTTGGAAGTAGGGCGATGGGCTTAGTGAATCTCTTGTTCACTGTCAATGATAGTGTCTTTAACTTGTTGGAAGATCAGGTCACGTAAGTTGTCATCAACATCTGAGTGGTTTTCACAAGCACTGCTCGATGGTTGCTTCACAAACTTATTAGCCTCCTTAGCATTATGTCGAATAGCCGGTTTGCCTAGCTTGACTTGCGTCCTTTTCAGGTGGAGTTTTCCTTGTCTTCAGAGGGCACGACATCCCCCTATGCCTGAAGTTCTTGCAGCTGGGGCAGATCACGGGACAAGCAATCGGCTCCACCTTCAGGTTCTTCAGTGATGAGTCGGCCTATGTTCACAGCTGACTTCAATGCAAGCGAGTGCATCACCAAGGAAACTAGTAGCAATGGATTTCTCATCGACGTCGACTGGAATGCCAATGGTGCTGACGACACAAGCAACGTTTCGTCTGGCACATATGAAGAAAGTAGGGCACACACCCCACAATAATTAACCTGCATGCATGTGATATAAACATAGCCCTAGAACAATATAAATAAAAATGGCAACCATAGGTTCACATCCTTGAAACCTGGTAGAGAATAATGCACTTCCAAACTCCCAATATATATAAAAGTTGAGCCAAGGCTTCACATCCTTAAAACTCGAGTATGGGGCACCAACACTACCATCCCATAAGAAAAAAGGACACACACCCAAAAACCAATGAAATTACACTACTCTAGTGCTACTGAGTCACATAGAATGTAAAATATAGAGGCAAGTAAGCACTATAGTCAGAATTATACAATGTTGCCATCACATAATGGAAAACACACAAATATAAACATCCACTTCAAAGTGTCACATATCAATATAAAAGACCAACATGCACCAAGGCACAAGATAAGATTTCAAGAGAATATCCAAGACACAATAAGAAAGATAGTTCACATGAATTATGTGTAAAGACCCGATCTTTACGATCAAATAATTACAAAATAATATCAAAAACATAAATAATCTTTGTTACATTCATGCTTGTACATCAAAGTCGTGGAAGCTTACAAATATGATTACAAGTTTAAGAAATAAAGTTCATTCCTATCTAGTCTTCAACGGAGGACTACCCAGTGTATGTCTCTTCAAGCTCTTCCATCTATCACCTATCCATGAGTTCCCAGAGGGAACGAAACCACACATGGACCCCATTGAAGGGAAAATAAAGGGTCATCAAAGTTGGTACTAAATCCAAATAATTGAACTATGTGCGAAGTAGGATTTAGATGCATAATAAAAATTAGGAAAGGACTATTTGGTGGACTAAAGGCTATCAAGTAGAAATTTCAATATCACTTTCTAGATAGAAGATCTTTCACAAGAATATCACTAAGCAAGATTCAATATTTCAAGCATGCAAAGTTTACTCAAGCTATTCAGAAAGTATATCAATTCCAAGATATTCAATTTGACAAGTTTTGGCACCTTTCTATCATATCTTTTCTTGGGCTAAGTGCCTTGTGTTCTCACACTCTAGGAGAGAACGACACTAGTGGCTTATTAGCTATTCCAGTTAACTGGGGGACAACTAATCCCTATCCTCTGCATAGGGTTGTGGGGTACTTGGCCCACTCAAGTGAGCCAAAGCTCTATAGGGCCAAAGCCTAAGGGACCAAAGTCCATAGGGAGTCAAAACTCCAAACAGATCAAGTCTAGTGCCAAAATAATTATCAACAATAATTTATGAATTACAAAATGAGAGTGGTGAACTTTCAAGAACAAGTAGAGGTTTCAAAACTATATGGAATTCACCACAAATCAAGATATATGCGTGTGTCTATCAAAAGGGAAAATAGTTCAACAAATTAAATAGAAGATCCAGTACCTCAATTATTCAAGTCTCCATAGGTTGCACAATCACCAAGAATGGATCCAAGAGTGAGAAATCTACAAATTATGGTAATGGTGTCATCACTTGGCTTGGAATCAACTACTTGTTCAATCTGAGTTATTTTGTGATCAGATTTCCATCTAAGATTTCTATTCCATATTCTACCCATTGTTATGATTTCTATATTTCAATTTAGGCTTCATACTCCAACATATAGTTGTTTCCTTTATTGTAGGTCCTAAAATGTTATCCACTCGTATACAAATATCTTCAAAAAACATATTAACTAGGGTAAGTATAATCCCCATATCCATACTCTATTCATAATAAGAAATATAGTTGTATATCTATACATATGCATTTCGGGTTGTGATTACTATGCGACATACGTTAATATGTTAGATCATCAATGACAAGTTAATTCAAAATATTACTAGCTTATGTGTACAAATAGAGTTATTACATAATAGTGCTAAACTATCATTAAGCCTATAGTCTTCAATGATCATAAGATTATATGTTTTCTATTTATTGATCTAAATTCAACAATTCATACTACTGGTTTCATGTTTCATATCGTCAAATAGTATAAGAATATAGTATGTCAAAATATGTTATATAATAGATTACTACTTTTTATAGGACTTTTCATCTATTGGTATGCTAACCCATACGTGCGTATATTAGGATGATATGATCATATGACATAACAAATAATTAATAAGCTTGATGTACTATGCACACAGGTTATTATGGAATCTCTCACATAATATATAAACATTATTACAAGAGACGAGTTTACTAAAAATTCCAATTCATTATCTGACTACTAAAAATTATTCAGAATTTCAGTATTACAAGATGTATACTAATATGACTAACCTCTTCTCAGATTATTATAACAAATACGTTGTATATATAAGAGGTTTTTATTAGCATTTGCATCTTATACGTTTGCATCTATTAACATTTTAGCACTTATACATTTTCACGTTAAGATTTGTACCCAATCCCTTAATCAATATCTCATCTTCTTAAAAAAAGTTAACAAATACCCTAGGTACAGAAGCATAACCAAAAATTGACTTACCCACTGCAGATCTGTATGAAGGAAGCAAGATCAATTTCAGATCTGTTGTGATGAATTCATATGTCAGTGGCAGTGGCACACTAGGTTGTAGATCTGCATCAGAATCCTTTTTTTCCTGGCCTGGAGTTGGTGGCGCAATGGTCTGAAGAGGGTTGGTCAGGCAGGTTGAAGCAATATGTTGTGAGGTGATGAGGTTCATGGTGGCTAGCTGCGAAGTCCAGCGATCTGCTAGGGGTTGAGGGTCCCTATAGCGGCAAGGTTTGTAACTGCAGGTCCCCAGATCCAGCCCGTGCAACCGAGATGTGAGCCATCATCAGGTGATTGCAGGCTGATAGCGAGATGGTTGCAGGTCTGGTCAAGGTTGGCGTCGTGGCGGGGAGGTCTGGAGAAGTAGGCACCTTGGTGTTGGTAGGCTGTCATCTACTTTGTCAAGACCAAGTAATGGTGGTGGATTCGGGTGAGGCGCCATTGATCATGGTTCAGAATAGTTGCAGGTCAGCGGTGAAGCCGATCGGTAGAGAACGGGGTCGTCGATTTGCAACAGCAGTCCCGATGGCATCGAGGTGTTATGGCACATAGATGAAGGCCGACGGGATTGTCGCTGGAGGTGGAGGCTACAGGCGCCTCTTGTGGCATCTGGATATTAGGGGAGCACGGGGGTTAGGAGGAGGAGCAATGGTTGTCATGGTGGAGGTCGCCGATCTGCAGCCTGCCCAACTCGGCGGCATTGTACTCGAGGGCGGCCGAGCTTGGAGCGACGCTCGTCCAGGAGAGGGCGCTCAGGTGTTGACGTTGCTGGCGCCCAATGGTTACTGACGAGTTTAGGAAAGAGGCAGTGCCACTGTGATTTCTAGGTGGAGGAGGCGACGACACTGTGATTGATAGGTGGGGGAGGAGAGCTCGAGGGCGGGGTCTGAAGCTTCTGTGGAGGTGTCGATGGTGGTTTGGTGGATGCGGCGCAGTGGTGGTGGCAGTGGTGTTGGGTTGATGGCATAAGGAAGAGGAAGAGAGACTGGGGTCGAGTGCCGAGTAGATGACAGGGTGTCAAAGGCCTCCGGTGATGTAGGGGGTGGACTGCGTCTGGTCACCTCTATTCTTTGGGAATCATTTCCGTCATCCAGGGAGGAGGAGGGGGAGCAAGTGTAGGGCACCTAGGATCTGTTGGACGGCACTAGTGTCAGCCATGGTGGAGCACGTTGGGCATTACCATCGGGTGCTCTTGGCTGATCTGCAGCTGCAGCCCATCTTCTCTGGCAACGCTGCAAGGTCTGGAAGAGTTTAGACTAGCTTCAGCCATTGTAGGTCTATTTCTGGTGAGATTGAGTGGATGATCAGACATGGTCGCAGGTTTGTGTGTGATACCATTGATGGATTCACAGTTATTATATAGGATGGGGACAAAGCTCTAGGGTGTCAAGGGCCTCAAGATGACACTTCCATTTTTGATCTGTAGAGTTATGCCGGGCGGCTGTTAGGGTTTGAAGTCACGGCTTGAGACACAAGGAACATTGATGCGGAGTATGTGCTTTCAGAAACTGTCGAGATGGTGTTAGGTTAGGGGAAGACGCGCGGGCTCGCGTGTAAGGAAGAGGTGTAGCAGGGCGTTACTTCTATCAAGTCAATGACTATACTTAATATCCTAATTACTAATTCCTTCTAATTTATATAGCTTTTCAACATAATATCCAAACATTATGTGACTTGGACCAGGGTGCAGTTCCTATTTGTGTAGATTTTAAAGACGCTACAACATCATTTATGGAAATGGCACCTCCAAATTAAATATTCTCATTATAAATTCTGATATCATTTATATATATACGATTAATGTTTTCCAAATCAATAATGGTCAAATTTTGAGTAACCGACTGGATCAAGATCTAATCAAGGAATTTAGGAACAATAATAACAAATTGGACTATATGATACCAAAGTATGATAATTGATATTTAACGTAGGGACTTCATAGTGATATTTTTCTCAAATGAGGACAATATATACATTTTGACAAAAGGATTTGAATTGGATACTAAGATTTCTCAAAGACCATGATATTGAATCAAAATAGCTGATTGGGGTTTGAAATGAAAGACAACATTGCAAATAAGTTCAAGTTTGGGTAAAATAGCTCAATATATATTTAGTAGCCAAAATTGGGTATGTTACATTATGTGTAGGCCATAGTCAAAAGAATGATAAGATAGGTGAATTGCTTAACATTGAGGAATAGGGGATACAACATACCTCATAAGAGATATACATATGTCCAAGATCAGTCCTAGGTCCAAGTCTAAGTCTCCAAAGCACCTATTAATCATATATGTGAAATTAGGGTTAGGTTTACATTGATTTCATAAACCCTAAAAATTACCTTTTTCTTTATATGTGATTTAGTTTATCAAAACCATGCCACATTTTAGATTACCTTTTTCTGAGTCCAAAACATTTTTATTATATTTTTTGACTTATATATATCTAGTTATGAATTTGTGAGTTATCATATATTTTGGGAAAAGACCATAATACCCTCAAAAGAAAATCAAAAGGCAAAGAAAATCGGGAGGGAAAAGAGGTAAAACAAGAGGGAACCACATTCTTTATGGGGAACAACTTCGAGCAGCGGCTCCAAAACTTCAAATTTGGAATCAATTTCTGATATCAGAACATATCTTGCAAGGCAAAGTACACTGGCACCTACTACAGGTCATACTGAAGAGAAAGACCCCTGAAAAGAGTCAAGGGGAAACCCTGGGCAAGAGTAGGTCTCTCCGCCATGGTTGGCAGGAGAGCAAAATTAGAGAAACTGAGAATCAAGATGAAAGACCACACATCAAGAGTCCAGAAAGACACACTAGGTCCTCACGAGTTTGAAGGACAAAAAAACAACAGTGATTGGAACCAAAATACCATAAAACGTTCTTGGATGGCAAAAACACAACAAAGAAGGTGAAAAGTGGGAAACATACAATGCTTGACTTCGAGTCCAATTGAAGGAGACATAAGATTCACAGGTCGTTTAGGAGTGGGTACGAATCTCCTCCCAGTGACTCCTTGGTGAGATCATCGCCGACGAACTCAAGGCGGTTGATTCAGCAAAACAGAGTAGGATAAAGGTGCTAGAGACCAAAAGAGGCCAAACCAAAGCTGGTAGTTCAAAGTCGGGGTCTCAAAGAAGGTCATCAACCTCTCTCTTGGCAGTCCGATGACCCATAGGGGTGGCTACACCACCCCAACGTCAGAAACAAGGGAACATGCAGTGGCGGATGTGGTTGTGGCCCGATGGGTGACAAAAACCTATAAATATATGGCTCAACTGGTGCAAAATCTCTCTGGGAAAACAAAGGAGAAGAAATCGGTCAAAGATTTGAAGAGGAAAGGAAGATTCGGGGAAAAGAAATCAGGAAACCTATAGCGTGTGAGAATAGAAAGGAGGAAAGGAAGAAGAGGATCCGAGCACCATTGGATAAAAAATCCAACGGATGATATTAAATCCAAAATAGTAAGGTCGTGTGATAAGGAAAATTATAGAAACTTTATACAAATCGAAATCTTATTAAAATAGGAATGTTGTTAAAATTTCCTATTTTCTCTCTCCTCTTTTGAGGGTGCCAACAAACTCCAATTTGGATGAAATTTTGAAAAGAGGCTAATAAAAGCATGTAGAATCTGATTATGCAATTAGATTTGCCTTTTGAGATCTTTTTATGTGTTAAATAAACCAAATCTTATTTTCTCTTTCCTCTATAATCAATGGCATTAGGATTATCCAAATTTGATGAAACTTGTCCCACAAGTCATATTTAAGGTGTTGGATATGAATTTGACATCAATTTTACATTTTGGAGTTTTTTTGTATATTTATTTAATATTTTGATGGTTCTACACATTCTCTCTCCTAATTTCACCTTTTAAGCAAACTTTCACCAAATTCGACAAAATTTTTCCCAAAGACTATATTTATTATGTAGATTAAGAATCTAAGATTATTTTACTCTTTTGGAGTCATTTAATATTTTATTTCATATTTTAGGGAAAACATACATCTTCTTTTCCAATTTGAATTAAATGAATTATTATTATGTGAATAATGTCATACTTGACTCCCAAGGAAATTGGGACCAAAGGACCACAATTTTTAACTTAGATTTCACTTTTAGGATTTCTTTTAATGAGATATGTCATATGTCCCATTAGGGGCCCATTAGTTCATTATTTATCCAATTAAGTTATGTATGTTCATATTACTTCTAAATGAATTTTGTGACATATTTTGTTAAGTAATTATGTGACATATTAAATTACATTAAGGTGATACATTCATGCATTAGCTTATTGGGAACATCTCTTAAGCCTAACCACAACTTTGTTTGGCTAAGTCCAAAATGACAAACTTCTAAGGTAGGGTTCGATATATGGTATGTTACAACACTCCACCCATTAAAAAGGATTTCGTCCTTGAAATTTATTGATCCAAACATCAAAGATCCAGCTACTCTCCACCCCTTAAAAAGGTTCAACCTAACAAGTCAAACTAATCAACTTTTAGGGCTACCCTCATCTCTTTTAGTTATGAAAATTTTAGAGATTTATGTTATCCGTGTATCCATTTAAAAGTCAGAACCAACTTAGGGTTGAGTTTTAGGTCCATGTTTCTCAACCTATCAACCCTACATGAGAATCCACAAGTCATAAGGTATGTCAACGACACCTTTATATCACACCTAGTCACAATTCCAGAGTCAAAACTAGGGTTAGATTCTACTCAAACTAGAGTTTTCTTCATTCTGACTTAGTTCAAGAAAACTTCAGGAAAATCTAGAGAAAACATTTTGTTTTGTAAATATAGTAGTGTATGAAAAATAATTTGTTGTGAAAAACTTTTGTGATTGAAAACTGAAATTAGGGCCCATAATCAAGAACCAAGTAACAATTTCCATAATACGACCTCTTATCATAGTCTCATCCTCAAATCAAACCTTGTTGCATAAAAAGATCATCATTGATCAAATATGGGGTGAACATCTCATACAGAGGCAACTATCTAAGCCAAGGGTCTAACTAGAGAGACAAAATTGAAATAGTCAGATTCCAACTACCATGGGCTCTGATAACATGTTGTAAAGAAGTGACATCACCTACTTACTAAAAATTTTAAGAATCAAACCTCCAGTCCAAACACACCCAAAAAGGTATGATGGAGTGGGTGTAAAATTTTTAAATCTTTATTAATGGTATTCAAAACAACCAAAGTGTACCAGCGGAATAAAAACATGACTATACCTAATTTATAAAACAAGGAAACATCATAAACTTACTTGTAGATTACAACATAAGGAATCATGTAGAGGAAATCTACACCACCTAAAGATTTTCTCCAAGCTTTAACTTCTCAATCTAATTCCATGTCTTTTGCCATGTCCACCATATCCTTCACCTAGGGTTGGAAGCATAACCCAGCAAGAAGAGAAAACAGAAGACATCAGCAAAGACTGGTATGTGCATACTAAAAAGCAAATTGAGCTATTTATAAAGAATAAGGGAAATCAAAATAAAAGGCTTCCCATGCAAGCGATAAGGACTACCCAAAGAGGGCACAAAAGGAAGAGAACAACAATCAAAAGAGATACTTTCCAAAAACAAACAAATAAATTCGTGCCATACTAGAACATATGAAGAAAGTAGGGCACACACCCCACAATAATCAACTTGCATGCATGTGAGATAAACATAGCCCTAGAACAATATAAATAACAATGGAGGCCAAGGGTTCACATCCTTGAAACCTGATAGAGAATGACGCACTACCAAAATACCAATATATATAAAAGTTGAGCTGAGGCTTCACATCCTTAAAACTCAAGTATGGGCCACCACCACCACCATCCCATAAGCAAAAAGGTCACACACCCAAAAACCAATGCAATTACACTACTCTAGTGCTACTGAGTCACATAGCATGTAAAATATAGAGGCAAGTAAGCAGTATAGTCAGAATTATACAATGTTGCCATCACACAATGGACAACAAAAAATTATAAACAACCACTTCAAAGTGGGCACATATCAATATAAAAGACCAACATGCACCAAGGCACAAGATAAGATTCCAAGAGAATATCCAAGACCATAATAAGCAAGATAGTTCACATGAACCATGATATCAAGAAAATAGACATATGTGTAGGCCATAGTCAAAAGAATGATAAGATAGGTGAATTGTTCAACATTGAGGAATAGGGGATACATCATATCTCATAAGAGATCTACATATGTCCAAGATCAGTCCTAGGTCCAAGTCTAGGTCTCCAAAGCACCTATTAATCATGTATGTGAAATTAGGGTTAGGTTTACATTGATTTCATAAACCTTAAAATTTACCTTTTTCTTTATTTGTGATTTAGGTTATCAAAACCATGCCACATTTTAGGTTACCTTTTTCTGAGTCCAAAACATTTTTATTATATTTTTCTAACTTATATATATCTAGTTATGAATTTGTAAGTTATTATATATTTAGGTAAATTCATTAAAATCACATATTTTCAAGATTAGATTCGAGAAAAAACACAATACCATTAGATAGCCCTTATTTTTGTGATTTAAAACATATTTGATTTTATTTTTCTGAGCTAGGAATAATTAGTTATGAATTTTACAAATCTGACCAATCAAAAAATTTGTAAAAGCCAACTAAGTAAAAGAGTTTGCAAGAAGGGGAGAGATAAAGGAAATGACCAACTGACTTGGCCCAATACTGTGTGGCCAAGTCACTCGGTCAAAGGTCTATTTGACCTCGCCCAAAGAAAAAAGACACAATGGCGAAAAGACCATAATACTCTCAAAAGAAAATCAAAAGGTGAAGAAAATCGGGAGGGTGAAGAGATAAAACATGAGGGAACCATATTCTTTGTGGGGAACAACTTCGAGAAGCGACTCTGAAGCTTCAAATTATGAATGAAATTCCCATATCAGAACATATCTCGCATGGAAAAGCACACCACCACCTACTACAGGTCATACTGAAGTGAAAGACCCCTGAAAAGAGTCAAGGGGAAACCCTGGGCAAGAGAAAGTCCCTCTACCATGGTTGACAGGAGATCAAAATTAGAGAAACTGAGAATCAAGATGAAAGACCGCACATCTAGAAAGACACACTAGGTCCTCATGTGTTCGAAGGACAAAAAAACAACAATGATTGGAACCAAAATACCAGAAAACATTCTTGGATTGCAAAAACACAACAAAGAAGGTGAAAAGAGGGAAACATACAATGCTTGACTTTGAGTCCAATTGAAGGAGACAGAAGCTTCACTGGTCATTCAAGAGTGGGTACAAGTCTCCTCCAGGTGACTCCTTGGTGAGATCATCACCAATGAACTCAAGGCGGTTGATTCAGCAAAACGGAGTAGGGTAAAGGTTCTTGAGACCAAAAGAGGCCAAACCATAGTTGGTAGTTCAAAGCTGGGGTCTCAAAGAAGGTCAACGACCTCTGTCTTGGCGGTCCAATGACCCATCGGGGTGGCTACACCACCCCGAATTTGGAAACAAGGGAACATGCGATGGTGGATGTGGTTGTGGCCCGATGTGTGATAAAACCCTATAAATATATTGCTCGAATGGTGTGGAATCTCTCTGGGAAAACAAAGGAGAAGAAAACGGTCAAAGATTCAGAGAGGAATGGAAGATTCGAGGAAAAGAAATTGGGAAACCTATAGCACGTGAGAATAGAAAGGAGGAAAGGAAGAAGAGGATCTAAGCACCATTGGATAAAAAATCCAACAGATGATATTAAATCCAAAACAATAAGGTCGCGTGACAAGGACAATTATAGAAACTTTATACAAATCAAAATCTGATTAAAATAGGAATGCGTTCAATTTCCTATTTCCTCTTTTTTTTAGGGTGTCAACAAACTCCAATTTGGATGAAATTTTACAAAGAGGCTAATAAAAGCATGTAGATTCCAATTATGTAATTATATTTTCCTTTTGAGATCTTTTAATGTGTTAAATAAATCAAATCTTATTTTCTCTTTCCTCCTTCATCAATGGCATTAAGATTATCCAAATTTGATGAAACTCGACCCACAAGTCATATTTATGGTGTTGGATACGAATTTGCCATCAATTTTACATGTTGGAGTTGTTTGCATATTTATTTAATATTTTGAAGGTTCTACACACTTTCTCTCTCCTAATTTCACCTTTTAAGAAAACTTTCACCAAATTGGATGAAAATTTACCCAAAGACTATATTTATTATGTAGATTAATAATATAATATTATTTTCCTCTTTTGGAGTCATTAAGTATTTTATTTCATATTTTGGGGAAAACATACATCTTCTTTTCCAATTTGAATTAAATGAATTATTATTATGTGAATAATGTGATACTTGACTCCCAAGGCAATTTGGACCAAAGGAACACAATTTTAAACTTAGATTTCACTTTTGGGGTTTATTTTTATGAGATATGTCATATGGCCCATTAGTGGACCATTAGTTCATTATTTATCCAATTAAGTTATGTATGTTCATATTACCTCTAAATGAATTATGTGACATATTGTTTTGGTAAGTAATTATGTGACATATTAAATTACATTAAGGTGATACATTCATGCATTAGCTTATTGGGAACATCTCTTAAGCCTAAACTCAACCTTGTTTGGCTAACTCCAAAAGGTCAAACTTCTAACGTAGGGTTCAAGATCCGGTATGTTACAACACTCCACCCCTTAAAAAGGATTTCATCCTCGAAATCTATTGATCCAAACATCAAACATCTAACTTATCAATGAGCATCCACAAGTCATAGGGTATGTCAACTACACCTTTATATCAAACCTAGTTACAACTCCAAAGTAAAACTAGAGTTAGATTCTACTCAAACTAGAGTTTTCTTCATTGTGACTTAGTTCAAGAAAACTTCGCCCAACATGTTGTAAAGAAGTGACATCACCTCCTTACTAAAAATTTGAAGAATCAAACCTATAATCCAAACACACCCAAAAAGGTATGATGGAGTGGGTGTAAAATTTTCAAATCTTTATTAATGGTATTCAAAATAACCAAAGTGTAGCAGCGGAATAAAAACATGACTATATCCAATTTATAAAATAAGGGAACATCATAAACATACTTGTAGAGTACAACATAAGTGTTCATGTAGAGGATTGAGGAAGTCTAAACGACCTCAAGATTGTCTCCAAGCTTTAACTTCTCAATCTAAGTCCATGTCTTTTAGCCATGTCCCCCATATCCTTCACCTAGGGTTGGAAGCATATCCCAGTAAGAAGAGAAAATAGAAGACATCAACAAAGGCTATATGTGCATACTAAAAAGCAAATTGAGATATTTATAAAGAATAAGGGACATCAAAATAAAAGGCTTCCCATGCAAAATATAAGGACTACCCAAAGAGGGCATAAAATGAAGAGAACAACAATAAAAAGAGATACTTGCCAAAACCAAACAAATAAATTCGTTCCATACTAGCACATATGAAGAAAGTAGGGCACACACCCCACAAAAATCATTCGGCATGCATGTGAGACAAACATAGACCTAGAATAATATAAATAACAATGGCGGCCAAGGCTTCACATCCTTGAAACCTGATAGAGAATGACGCACTGCCAAACTCCCAATATATATAAAAGTTGAGCCGCTGATTCACATCCTTAAAACTTGCGTATGGGGAACCACCACCACCATCCCATAAGAAATAAGGCACACACCCAAAAACCAATGCAATTACACTACTCTAGTGCTACTGAGTCACATAGCATGTAAAATATAGAGGCAAGTAAGCAATAGAGTCAGAATTATACAATGTTGCCATCACACAATGGACATAACAAAAATATAAACATCCACTTCAAAGTGGGCACATATCAATATAAAAGACCAACATGCACCAAGGCACAAGATAAGATTTCAAGAGAATATCCAAGACCACAATAAGCAAGATAGTTCACATGAACCATGATATCAAGAAAATAGACATATGTGTAGGCCATAGTCAAAAGAATGATAAGATAGGTGAATTGCTCAACATTGAGGAATAGGGGATACAACATACCTCATAAGAGATCTACATATGTCCAAGATCAGTCCTAGGTCCAAGTCTAGGTCTCCAAAGCACCTATTAATCATGTATGTGAAATTAGGGTTAGGTTTACATTGATTTCATAAACCCTAAAAATTACCTTTTTCTTTATATGTGATTTAGGTTATCAAAACCATGCCACATTTTAGGTTACCTTTTTCTGAGTCCAAAACATTTTTATTATATTTTTTTGACTTATATATATCTAGTTATGAATTTGTAAGTTATTATATATTTAGGTAAATTCATTAAAATCACATATTTTCAAGATAAGATTCGAGAAAAAATATTGATATCATTAGGTAGCCCTTATTTGTGTGATTTCAAAACATATTTTATTTTATTTTTCTGAGCTAGGAATAATTAGTTATGAATTTTACAAATCTGACCAATCAGAAAAATCGTAAAAGCCAACTAAGCAAAAGATTTTTTTGAGAAGGTTAAGTATTACTATTTTAGCAAAGACGTATAGATGGTGGAAGCCATCATATACTGTACAAGTGGGTTAGACTACAAAATCCCATTGGGCCTGAATCACCTTTCTCACCCCTCTACCTAGCTTAGGTCTGGCTTTTAAAGCCAACCTCAATAAGGTGAGCAAAGTATCAAACAAGACCAGTATATCCATATCTATTTTCCCATGGAGCCTACTATTGCACTCCTTCCAAATAAAAAAACAAAGACCCATAATGCACAACCCCAGAAAAGGCCTCAAACCATTATTGTTTTTGGTCCGGTCCAACACGCCATAGATTCCCTCCGTATTGGAGATAGGGGCAGCCCCACCCCATCCCATCTTCAGCCAACATCTGCTCCAGAGGTATCAGGTGTAGATACAATCAAAGAACAGATGAGAATGAGATTTATCATCAGATCTACACCAGAGGCATCTCCCCTTAGTATTGAGTCCCCACCTAATCATCCAGTCTCTCGTCGAAAACCTTCCCAAAAGTGCCCTATAAGAACAACAACTCCATTTAGGAACATTTCCTTGATTCCACAAGAGGAGGGACCAGGGGACGCAAGGCCCCTACATCTTGGCAGCCTTCCAAGGCAAGATCTGTGGATCCTTCAGCTTCCACCCTTACGGCATGGACGTATAGAGAGCAGCCACCTCCGGCCACAACGAACACATATGCCTCCAAGTTCTAGACACAATCTGCTGGCCGTCGATCACCAAGGCATGCCCGTATCTTGCGTTCATCCACCTGCTCCAATTAGAATCATTTTTTAGAAACTTGTCAATCCTTTTTGTAGTAGTAGCTCGGCCAATGGCTTCTAGATCACATACATTCAGACCGCCTTCTTCAAACCGCCTCGCTACCGATTTCCAAGCAATAACATGGCCTCGACCCCCCATATAAATGAGGTCATCACACTTCTCATCTTCTCCAGAACAAAGCACGGGAGTTGGGCCTGCATACACCAAAATCTAATCATGCCCTCTAAGACTGATCTAACTAGAACCAATCTGCCATACAGAGATAAATTGATACCCATCCACTTGACGGTTTTGTCACGGAGAGCATCAAAACACACCTGAAAATCCCTACCCCACGCTTTACCACCACATAGAGGTATACCAAGATACCTGGTAGGTAGCACGCCCACCTGCACGCCCACAACCTCTCTCAGAAGTCCTCTCCTATTGTCGTAGGACCTGGACAGATACACCTTTGATTTGATGGCACTAAGATACAATCCAGTACAGTCATTGAAATCCTTCATGAGCTTGCGGAAGTTTATTAGAGTTCTCCCACTCCCAACAAGGAAGAATAAGACGAACAACTTTCCTTGCTGAGCTTTATCCACCATACATGTCAAAATTTCCATCACTAGGGTGAAGAGCAAAGGTGACAAAAGGTCACCTTGCCTTAGACTATTGGATGCATTAAACAAACCAAAAGGTCAACCATTCACCAAAACTAAGAATGAGGTGGTAGTGACACACTCCTTGATGATCTTGATCCATCTTTCACAGAAACCCAAAGCACCCATGCAGGACCATAGGGAATCCCACCTTACGTTATCATATGCCTTGGTTAAATCAAGCTTAACACACACTTTCCTAGAGCCTATGTTGTACAGGCCCTCGCCTAGGCGACGCCTGGGCACCTAGGCTTAAGTCAGCCCGCCTCAAACTGAGCGCCCAACCCCCTAATTGACCTAAGTTGTTGTCTAAGGCCTTTTGAAAGCCAAATTAAGTCAATTCAAGGCTAATTTAGCATAAATTAGATCCAAATTTGATCAAATTGAGTTATTTTATGGTTAAATTGGGTCTGATTTATCCCAAACGGGGTCAATTTAGGGTCAATTAGGTCTGATTTGGGGGAAAACATGCCTGATTTGGGGGAATTAGGTCTAATTTGGGGGAATTGAGTCTGATTTGGTCATGTAAGGCCTCATTTAGATCAACATAAGGAAATTTAGGGTTAGTTAGGTTTGATTTGTTCATGTTATGCAAATTAGGTTTGATTTTAGGCCAAATTATGTCAAATTTGAACATATTAGGTTTGATTAGGGGAAAATAAGTCTGATTTTGGAAAAATGGTCTCATATGGTGAGATTAGGTCTAATTTTGCCAAATTAAATATTTTTTTAGGTCAATATAGGGAAAATTTGGAGAAATTAGGTCTGATTGGATCATAATATCCAAAATTATGTTTTATTTAGGACAAATCATGTCAAAATTGGGCACATTAGATCTAATTTAGGGGAAACAAGTATGATTTGGGGGAAATTGTTCTAAATTGGATGACTAGGTCATATTTGGCCAAATTTTGTCTAATTTAGGTGAATATATGAAAAATTTATGGAAATTGGGTTTGATTAGGTCATGGTATACAAAATTAGGTCTGGTTTAGGCAAAAATTAGGATAAACTAGGTCAAATTTGGATCAAATGAGTTTATATTAGGGCCAATCAGTTCTAGTTTAGGTCTTGTTAGTTTTGGTTTAGCCTAAATTCTACTTAATAGTATTATACAAGTTTTGGCTACAAACATTATACATGTTTAGCTTTCTGATTTCTATATGAATTTTGTTTAGGTAAAACTTCCACAATTCAATCCATATCTAATGATTTTGTTGTTTTCTTTAGACGATGCTAGCACATTGATTGCATATTTATCATGTATATTTGTGTGTAAGGATTGTATTTTTCAGAAATTTTACATATATTTGTTAAAATATAAAAAATAAAAAATGCCTGGAAATGCCTGGGCCACCGCCTGGGTGCCTAGGCTGTCTGGGCGTCCCCCTGGAATGCCTAGCCACCTGGATGCCTATACAACCATGCCTGGAGCTACTCTTCACCCCAAAGTCGAGGAGAAACTCTACCGTGAGAAGAGCACTATCATAGATGCATCTCCCTTTAATGAAGGTCATTTGGGCAGGAGATATGATGTCAGGCAAACTTTTTTGAGTCTATTGGCCAATAACTTGGAGATGTTCTTGTACATGACCGAGAAACAGGCAATGGGGCACAAATCATTCATAGATTCTACCATTGGCTTCTTAGGCATGAGGCATATAAATGTGTGATTGGTCCTTCTCACCATCCTCCGCCCAACAAAGAACCATCTCACCGCTCTAGAAATATCATCTTTGACCAACAACCACATAGATTGAAAGAACCTTGCATTAAAACCGTCAGGCCCTGGGGCTTTAGAAGCGCCGATACTAAACAACACAGCCTTGATCTCATCGTCTGTGGTAGGCCCACACAACATCACATTCATTGTTTCGGTTACTCTTCTAGATGGCAGCATGTAATCCGGTAATTGTGGCAGTGCATGCTTGTTATAAAGACTATTGAAATACTCCACTGCTTCAGCCCCCACATCCAAAAGTGAGTTTACCGTTGTTCCATCCTTTTTTATAAACATATGTATGTTGTCCCTCATTTGATTACTCTTCACCACGACATGGTAGATTTTTTTATTTCTGTCCCCGTCCCTGATCCATTTCAGCCGACTCCTTTGCCAATCACAAATCTCCTCAGCTCTCTCAAGTTTAAACATGTTGTCATCCTTAGTCGCCTCATCCTTTATGGCTTCCTCCTACAAAGGATTACATCTAAGTACTTATGTAGCCTTGGCATGGCTGTCCTTAGCTTCACGCATCAAATTCCGCAAGTTTATCATGCTAAGAGACCATCTATTCAAATCTAGATTAGTCCTAATAAGCTTCTCCATCAGGACGTAAAGAGGATTACCTTCCACCCTGCAATTTCACACTTCTTTAATGGTATCCACATAGCTAGACCATTCCAGCCAGCTATTGTAAAACCTGAAGGTGTACCTTTACACTCCTCTTGAGTTAGATGCACAATAATCCAAGCATGATCGCTATTGATATGCCCACCCAGCTTCACATTAGACAACGAGAAGACATCAAGCCAGACCTCATTAATGAATTTGCAAAAGAATTTACAAGAAGGGGAGAGATAAAGGGACTGACCAACTGACTTGGCCCAATACTGTGTGGCCATGTCACTCGATCAAAGGTCTATTTGACCTCGCCCAAAGAAAAAGACACGATGGTGAAAAGACCATAATACCCTTAAAAAATCAAAAGGTGAAGAAAATCGAGAGGGTAAAGAGGTAAAATGTGAGGGAACCATCTTCTTCATGGGGAACAACTTCGAGCAGTGGCTCTGAAGCTTCAAATTGGGAATCAATTCCTGATATCAAAACATATCTCGTAAGGCAAAGCGCACTGACACCTACTACAGGTCATACCGAAGCAAAAGACCCCTGAAAAGAGTCAAGGGGAAACTGTGGGCGAGAGAAGGTCCCTTCTTCATGGTTGGCAGGAGAGAAAAATTAGAGAAACTGAGAATCAAGACAAAAGACCGCACATCAAGAGTCCAGAAAGACACACTAGGTCCTCACAAGTTTGAAGGATAGAAAAACAAATGTCATTGGAACCAAAATATCGAAAAACATTCTCGGATTGGAGAAACAGAACAAAGAAGGTGAAAAGAGAGAAATGTACAATGCTTGACTTTGAGTCCAATTGAAGGAGAAAAAAGCTTTACAGGTCATTTAGGAGTGGGTACGAGTCTCCTCCAGGTGACTCCTTGGTGAGAACATTGGCGACGAACTCAAGGCATTTGATTCAGCAAAATAGAGATGGGTAAAGGTGCTCGAGAGAAAAAGAGGCCAAACCAAGACTGGTAGTTCAAAGCCAGGATCTCAACGAAGGCCAGTGACCTCTCTCTTGGTGGTCCGATGAACCATAGGGGTGGCTACACCATCCCAATGCCAAAAATAGGGGAAGAGGCGGCAACTGATGTGACTGTGGCCCGATGGGTGATGAAACCCTATAAATATATGACTTGACTGGTGCGGAATCTCTCTGGGAAAACAAAGGAGAAGAAATTAGTCGAAGATTCAGAGAGGAAAGGAAGATTCAGGGAAAAGAAATCAGGAACCTGTAGCACGTGAGAACAGAAAGGAGGAAAGGAAGAAGAGGATCCGAGCGCCATTGGATCAAAAATCCAACAGATGATATTAAATCCAAAACACTAAGGTCGCGTGACAAGGAAAATATAGAAACTTTATACAAATTGAAATCTGATTAAAATAGGAATGCCATTAATTTCCTATTTTCTCTCTCCTCTTTTGAGGGTGCCTACAAACTCTAATTTGGAAGAAATTTTGCATATTTTGGGGAAAACACACATCTTCTTTTCCAATTTAAATTAAATGAATTATTATTATGTGAATAATGTGATACTTGACTCCCAAGGCAATTGGGATCCAAGGAACACAGTTTTAAACTTAGATTTCACTTTTGGGATTTGTTTTTATGAGATATGTCATATGGCCCACTAGTTCATTATTTATCCAATTAAGTTATGTATGTTCATATTACCTCTAAATGAATTATGTGACATATCAAATTACATTAAGGTGATACATTCAAGCGTTAGCTTATTGGGAACGTTTCTTAAGCCTAACCTCAACCTTGTTTGGCTAAGTCCAAAAGGTCAAACTTCTAAGGTAGGGTTCGAGATCCAATATGTTACAACACTCCACCCGTTAAAAAGGATTTTGTCCTCAAAATCTGTTGATCCAAACATCAAACATCCAACTACTCTCCACCCCTTAAAAAGGTTTGACCTAACAAGTCAAACTAATCAACTTTTAGGGCTATCCACATCTCATTTAGTTATGAAAGTTTTAGAGATACATGTTATCCATGTATACATCTAAAAGTTATAACCAACTTAGGGTTGAGTTTTAGGTCCTTGTGTCTCAACCTATCAACCCTACATGAGCATCCACAAGTCATAGGGTATGTAAACTACACCTTTATGTCAAACCTAGTCACAACTCCAAAGTCAAAACTAGGGTTAGATTCTACTCAAACTAGAGTTTTCTTCATTGTGACTCAGTTCAAGAAAACTTTGGGAAAATCCAAAGAAAACATTTTTTTTGTACATATAGTAGTATATGAAAAATAATTTGTCATGAAAAACTTTTGCGATTGAAAACTAAAATTAGGGCCCATAATCAAAGTGAGAACCAAGTCACAATTTCCATAATTTGACCTCTTATCATAGTCTCATCCTCAAATCAAACCTTGTTGCATAAAAAGATCATCATTAATCAAATCTAGGGTGAACATCTCATATAGAGGCAACTATCTAAGCCAAGGGTCTAACTTGGGAGACCAAATTGAAATAGTCATATTTCGACTACCATGGACTCTGATACCATGTTTTAAAGAAGTGAAATCACCACCTTACTAAAAATTTGAAGAATCAAAGATCCAAAAGAAGTGAAATCACCTCCTTACTAAAAATTTGAAGAATCAAAGCTCCAGTCCAAACACACCCAAAAGGTATGATGGAGTGAGTGTAAAATGTTCAAATCTTTATTAATGGTATTCAAAACAACCAAAGTGTAGCAGTAGAATAAAAAAATGACTATATCTAATTTATAAAACAAGGGAACATCATAAACTTACTTGTAGAGTACAACATAAGGATTCATGTAGAGAAATCTAAACCACATCAAGATTGTCTCCAAGCTTTAACTTCTCAATCTAAGTTTGTGCCGTTTAGCCATTTCCACCATATCCTTCACCTAGGGTTGGATGCATACCCCGACAAGAAGAGAAAATAGAAGACATCAGCAAAGGCTGGTATGTGCATACTAAAAAGCAAATTGAGCTATTTATAAAGAATAAAGGACATCAAAATAAAAGGCTTCCCATGCAAGAGATAAGAACTACCCAAAGAGGGCATAAAAGGAAGAGAAAAACAATAAAAAGAAATACTTGCCATAACCAAACAAATAAATTCGTGCCATACTAGCACATATGAAGAAAGTATGGCCCACATCCCACAATAATCAACCTGCATGCATGTGGGATAAACATAGCCTAGAACAATATAAATAACAATGGCAGCTAAGGCTTCACATCCTCGAAACCGGATAGAGAAAGACACACTGCCAAACTCCCAATATATATAAAAGTTGAGTCAAGGATTCACATCCTTATAACTCAATTATGGGGAACAACCATCACCATCCCAAAAGAAAAAAGGACACACACCCAAAAACCAATGCAATTACACTACTCTAGTGCTACTGAGTCACATAGCATGTAAAATATAGAGGCAAGTAAGCAGTATAGTCAAAATTATACAATGTTTCCATCACACAATGGACAAAACAAAAATATAAACATCCACTTCAAAGTGGGCACATATTAATATAAAAGACCAACATGCACCAAGGCACACGATAAGATTTCAATCGAATATCCAAGACCACAATAAGCATGATAGTTCACATGAACCATGATATCAAGAAAATAGACATATGTGTAGGCCATAGTCAAAAGAATGATAAGATAGGTGAATTTCTCAACATTGAGGAATAGGGGATACAACATACCTCATAAGAGATCTACATATGTCCAAGTTCAGTCCCAGGTCTCCAAAGCACCTATTAATCATTAATGTGAAATAAGGGTTAGGTTTACATTGATATCATAAACCCTACAAATCGCCTTTTTCTTTATATGTGATTTAGGTTATAAAAACCATGCCACATTTTAGGTTACCATTTTCTAAGTCCAAATCATTTTTTTACTTATATATATCTAGTTATGAATTTTGTAAGTTATTATATATTTAGTAAATTCATTAAATCACATATTTTCAAGGTTATATTCTAGCAAAAAACTAATCCCATTATATATCCCTTATTTTTGTGATTTTAAAACATATTTTATTTTATTTTTCTGAGCTAGGAATAAATAGTTATGAATTTTACAAATCTGACCAATCAGAAAATTCGTAAAAGCCAAATAAGCAAAAAAAATTGCAAGAAGGGGAGAGATAAATGGAATCAATTCCCTATATCAGAACATATCTGACAAGTAAAAGCACATCAGCACCTACTACATGTCATATCGAAGAATAAGACCCCTAAAAAGAGTCAAGGGGAAACACTGGGCGAGAGCAGGTCCCTCCACCATGGTTGATATGAGAGCAAAATTAGAGAAACTGAGAATCAAGATAAAAGTCAACACATCAAGAGTCCAGAAAGACACACTAGGTCCTCACGAGTTTGAAGGATAGAAATACAACAGCCATTGGAACCAAAATAAACATTCTCATATTGTAGAAACACAACAAAGAAGGTGAAAAGAGGGAAACGTACAATGCTTGACTTCAAGTCCAATTGAAGGAGACATAAGCTTCACATGTTGTTTAAGAGTGGGTACCAGTCTCCTCCAGGTGAATCCTTGGTGATATCATCATCGACTAACTCAAGGTGGTTGATTTAGTAAAATGGAGTAGGGTAAAGGTGCTCGAGACCAAAAGATGTCAAACCAAAGCTGGTAGTTCAAAGTCGGGGTCTCAACGAAGGGCAATGACCTCTCTCTTGGTGGTCCAATGACCCATAGGGGTGGCTACACCATATTGATGCCAAAAATAGGGGATTAGGCAATTGTGGATGTAGTTGTGGCTTGATGGGTGACAAAACCCTATAAATATATGGCTCGACTGGTGCAAAATATCTTTGGGAAAACAAAGGAGAAGAAATCAGTCAAAGATTCAGAGAGGAAAGGAAGATTTGGGGAAAAGAAATCCAGAAACCTGTAGTGCATGTGAATAGAAAGGAGGAAAGGAAGAAGAGGATCTGAGTGCCATTGGATCAAAAATCCAATGAATGATATTAAATCTGAAACAATAAGGTTGTGTGGCAAGGAAAATTATAGAAACTTTATACAAATTGAAATATAATTAAAATAGGAATGTAATTATTTCCTATTTTCTCTCTCATCTTTTGAGGGTGCCAACAAAGTCTAATTTGGAAGAAATTTTGCACATAGGCTAATAAAAGCATGTTGATTCTGATTATGCAATTAGATTTTCCTTTTGAGATCTTTTAATGTGTTAAATAAATCAAATCTTATTTTCTCTTTGTTCCTTCATTAATGGCATTAGGATTATCCAAATTTGATGAAACCTGACCCACAAGTCATATTTAAGGTGTTGGATACGAAATTGCCATCAATTTTAAATGTTGGAGTTGTTTGCATATTTATTTAATATTTTGAAGGTTCTACACACTTTCTCTCTCCTGATTTCACCTTTTAAGAAAACTTTCACCAAGTTGGATGAAAATTTAGCCAAAGACTACATTTATTATGTAGATGACGAATCTAAGATTATTGTCCTATTTTGGAGTCATTTAATATTTTATTTCATATTTTGGGGAAAACACACTTCTTCTTTTCCAATTTGAATTAAATGAATTATTATTATGTGAATAATGTGATACTTAACTCCCAAGGAAATTGGGACACAAGGGACACAATTTTAAACTTAGATTTCACTTTTGGGATTTATTTTATGAGATATGTCATATGTCCCATTAGTGGCCCATTAGTTCATTATTTATCCAATTAAGTTATGTATGTTCATATTACCTCTAAATGAATTATGTGACATATTAAATTACATTAAGGTGATACATTCATGCATTATCTTATTGGGAATGTCTCTTAAGCCTAACCTCAAACTTGTTTGGCTAAGTCTAAAAGGTCAAACTTCTAAGGTAGGGTTCGAGATCTGGTATGTTATAGGACATTGGTATCCCTATCTATCCTTTACAGACTCTATTACTTGAATATGAAATGTCAAAGAAGGAGATTCATTCTGAGTAACCAAATCCCTTTTTTGAGTCTATTTTGGATAATGAGTGGCCAACCCCCTTTGAAAAAATAATTCCTCCCATTTTGACACAGTATGTTCTCATTCTACATAAGGCTGATTTAGAATTGGAGACATGCTTGGAAGAAGCCCATACGTCCCCTTATGTTGTTTGCAAGGAAGACTTCCGCATCCCTCTTGAATCTTTGTGGACCTCTTGTACAAAAGAATTAGAGCCATATGTTATATCCAAACCCAATGTTGATGGCATTATTTTTTAGGAGAAGCAAAACACTTTTGTAAATAATTTGAAATCTTCTGTATCATCATCAATTCTCCCATATGCATGTCATTATGATGGTGGAAAACCTGAGCCAGATCCTCCACCTGACTCTATACATCCTTCTCTATTGGCATTATTGGCTGGGTACCCGCCAGCCTCTCCCAATCCACACCCATCTTCAACAATTCCCTTTCTATCAAAGGAAGATATGTGGATCTTATTGGAGGGAATGTGAGGTGAAAGAAAACATGAGCACCCCACTGAGCTTCCACAATTACCGTATCATAGAGTACACTATGAATCTCCTCTAATAAAGTTCCAATCCCTCATACACATACCCTTTAGCTGGACATTTTTGAGCTACCAGGGCCTCCTGGTGAACCCAACAATTTTCTTTCCTCCATCTTGGGTTTGGGTTTTTCTTGGGACGAGCAAAAATCTAAGTCCAGGTGGTGGTGGGTGGTATGTTTCAACTCCACCCCTTTATTTTTTTTTCTACATCTTATTTTTCCTAATTTTTCATATAGTTGCTTTTATTATTTCTTCTTTTATGACAATTATCTAGTCGGTCATGTTTTTATTTCTTTTGTTACAAAAAGGTCATTACCTAGTCAGCCAATATGGATAGATGTTTATCATTGTACCCATTTGAATTTAGTAAATATTTTACAAAAAATGTTACAAATTACCATGTTTGAAACCATCATGTCACTTAGGACCCAAAAATAGCATCACTCCTTGGAAAAGTTGGAGTTGTATGGAATCAATCAAAACCAAACACAAATTTTCTCTATTTTAAACTATGGATTAAATTGATATAAATCTTGTATAATTTGATTGGCATGAATATTCTTTCTGATGTAATGATACTTTCAAAAAGAAAAAAAGAAAATATCTGTGTGAAGTTATAAGCACAAGGACACCTTGTATTTCTCCCTTATTTTCTTTCTAAAAAGGAGAAGCAAAGAATCACCACCGGAAAAAAATCAAGTTCGGGGTGGCATGCTTCCCATATCAAAAACTTCATACCCAAAAAATTGTGACCAATGTAGCCACAACTCCATAAATTCAAATCCTGAGTCAAATAGAGGAGGGATAAAAAAAATCATCACTTCCTTCTTTGTTTTCATACATAAAAAATATAATAATAACCATGAGAGTGTCAAAGCAAAAGTAAGATGAAGCATGTTTTTCTACAAAGTCTTAATTTAGAAACAGGATATGATATTTGTTGTTGATAGGGAATATAGAATTTTGTATTTTGTGGTTTTAAGAGATTGGATTGCTTGGCCAAATTTGGAGGTAAGGAATAAAGTGATGTTACAAGGGTGAGGATAGACATGTTGTTAGTATAAAGAGAATTATTTGTGATTTTATTTTTTTGAAGACAAACAAAAATTTAAGTCTGGGGTATTTTGATAATTGTGTATATATCCTTTTTAATTTAATCTTGTAGATATTTTTAGGAAAATTTTGCTATTTATTTTCTTAGTTTTATAATTAATTGTATCGGTTTAGATTTTCTCTCTTTATTTGGAGTTTTAATTATATTTGGTTGGATTATTTAGGAAAATGGTATAATCACTCCAATAATTAATCTCTCTTGGAAGATGTTTTGCACAATTCCCACAGTTCCTGAAATTCATGTATAGACAACACCAAAATAGTCATAACTCCCACAAATAAATTCCAAATTTAGAGTTTAGATATATTTGTAAAAGATAATTTCAATTTCTATAAGACTCGATGATTTTGGTAGTCATTTAATAGCTTAACTATCTAACTAACCAGTGAACGTGCATGTTCATTTTCCCACAGTGCCTAATTTAAATATATACCTTGCATTAAAATAAGCATAACTGTCACATCCAAAGATGAAATTTAATGTTTAAATATGAGTTAAAAAGAAAATTCAAAGGCCTACAGGAAAAATATATTTTTATATGCACTTTAAAGTTTGTTACCAGCCTAAATTTTCAAGAAACTTTAGAAACGAGAATATACAGAGAGAGAGAGTTAGAATTTGAAAGGTTAAAAGAAGGCAATCAATGAATTTCTTTATTTCCTATGAAGGAGGAGATTTTTCTTGATCAAGACAAACAACATCCACATCTTCCACTCCTTCTCCCCTTTCAGGGTTTCCACCCCTCCTTCCCCTATAAAAGGAGGAGGGACTCCACAAGAAAAATCATTGAGTCTTAATTGTAAATCGAGTCTTACTTGTAATGGAGTCTTAGTTTGTAGTCCTCAATTTTTGTACTCGCGTTTTATTTCATAGTTGTAATCTTTCATTTTTGCAATACAAATTGAGTTCTTCATATTTGGATCTTAGTTATTCTTGTTCTTTTCTCTTGGATGAAGGATTAAGATATCAAGCCATTTAACTTGAACCACTTAGATCTCCTTGGAGATTCTTCTTCTTGTGGTCTATGGCTCCTTTCCTTCTTCCATTTGCTTCCCCTCTTATGGCAGTGAGTAATCTTCTTACCGAGACGAGGGGAGCAACCTCTTAGCCATGTGATGATTAGATTGAATTTTTATATGATTTTTTAGACAAATGGTTTTTGATTTGGAAATTGACGATTTTAACGAAGTGATCTCTCATTTCCATCGCTTGTTAATCTTGGCAGATGCGGCCATGGAACTCAAGATTTAGAACAACCAAATCGATTACATGCAGATTTGAATGAGACCTCAGAAAAGTCTCCATTAGGATGATTGAACTAGGATCCATGAACACCAGGATCAATGGGTTGATGGGGAGTTCATCTTTTGTGAATCATTTACGAATGTTTCACATACCTTCTTTTATCTTTCTTACAGTGTAGTTTCTTTGGTCTCATTTCACATCGGCTAGGGTGGTGAAATCCCTTAGCTTTAGTATTTATTTTTTTGATTAGTTTATCTTTAATTTTACATCTTTATTATTTTATTTTATTTTAACAATCTCTCAAAATGGATTTTACATTCTTGTATTCGGATTTGAAACTCAACCATCTTCATTGTCGTCTCTAGGGATCGATGCCTATCTATACTCTGTTGACTTGGTGCCTACACCAAGTTAACAACCTGGTTAGAAGGTTAAACTCTAGGAATTTTCCTAGTGATTGTTGTGTGTACAACGACACACATCGATTTGGCGTCGTTGCCGGGGACGACGTGGTTGTTTTTCAGATTTGGTTTCTTGTATAACTTGTATAATCTTGTTTCATATTCATTAACTCGTATAACTTTAGTTTTTTTAATAATTTCTTCTAGATTTTGGGAATTTTTTTACCTGCCGAACACCATTCTGGAATTGTATCTCCTAATTCTGCTAAGTTTCCATTCCAATAGTGCTGCTTTCTAGTTATTTTTTTCAATTTTAGTTTATTCAATAAATTTTTTAGCTTTATAATTTTTAGTTCTCTTTATAATTTTGGCTAAAACATTATCTTGTAATCTCTCTTCTCTCGTGTGTTTATTGACATATCTTTCAGAAAATTTTAAAATGGAGTGGGCATCCAATATCTCCCACAATGTTATTAATGTGGTATTTACCACCATTCATCTCTTGCATGTCCAACTTTATCCCATAGGACCCCTCTTTATGAGCCCTTTCATCCTGGTGGGTATAATGTGAATCGTTATTTTTTCTAAGAACCATTATGGGGAACCTTGCTATCTATATTCTGAGGGGGGTATGATCAACATAATTTTGGAGGGTATGATTAACAGAACTTTGGGGGAAATGGACCTATTTATGATACCCAATATAATCCTCAATAAGAAGAGAAACTTAGGTCCTTAGAGAAAATGATAGCAAAACTGATAACTAGCCAAACCTTGTTAGCCACTTTGTTAAAAGACCAATCCCAAAACCCAAAATTTCCAAATATCTCCACCCATGATTTGGTGACACCTCATAATATTGAATCTTCCTACCAAGATGGATGCAATGGAAATTACAATCCACCATCTTCTGAAGATTATTATGAGGAGAAATGCCACAATCAGTATGAGGAGCACAAGGCCCAAGACTACCATAAGGGGTATGGTGATGATGGCCTAAATTTTGGGGTGTATAACTCCTATGGTGAAACATAATCTAATCCTAAATTGGAAGGGAGACTTAAGGCCCTAGAGAAGATGGCAACAAAAGGACAAGCAAAACTTGAAATTAGTCAAGCCATGCTATCTACCTTACTAGAGACTCAATAAAAAAACTCCCCTATAGAGCTTGAGAAACCCAAGATAGTAATTCCCAATGATGACAACAATGATCCTATCTTTGTGTCATATGTGTCGGATCCTGAAGAAATAGAACAAACCATGGAGCCATATTTTGCATGTGATAAGGACGTTGGTATACCTATCTTTCCTTTAGAGACTCTACTACTTAAATATAAAATTTCAAAGCAAGAGAGTCATTCTGAAGATCCAACAACTCCTCCCATCCTTAACATAAACACAATTGATATCAGAGACCAAATCCCTTTTTTGAGTATATTTTGGATAATGAACGTTGAACCCCCTTTGACAAAATAGTTCCTCCTATTTTGACACAACAAGTTCTCATTCTACATAAGGCTAATTTAGAAGGGGAGACATGCTTGGAAGAAGCACATACGTCCCCTTATGTTGTTTGCAAGGAATATGTCCTCATCCCTCCTAAATCTTTGGGGACCCCTAGTACAAAAGAATTAGATCCATATGTTATATCCAAACCCAATGTTGATGACAATATTTTTTAGGAGAAGCAAAACACTTTTGTAAATCATTTGAAGTATTTTGTATCAACATAAATTATCCCATATGCAGGTCATTATGATGGTGGAAAACTTGAGCCAGATCTTTGACCCAACTTTGCACATCTTGCTCTCCCGACATTATTGGTCGGGTACCCGTCAACCTCCCCCAATCCACATCCATCTTCAACACTTCCCTTTCTATCGAAGGAAGATATGTGGATCTTATTGGAGGGAATGTGAGGTGAAAAAAAAAGAGCACTCCACTGAGCTTCTATGATTACCATATCATAGGGAAAACTATGAAGCTCCTCTGATAAAGGTCCCATCCCTCATACACACCCCCTTCACCTGGACGTTTTTTGAGCTACCATGGCCTCCTAGTGAACCCATCAATTTTCTTCCCTCCATATTGGGTTTGAGTTTTTCTCAGGACAAGCAAAAATCTAAGTCTGGGGTGGAGGTGGGTGGTATGTTTCTACTCCACCCCCTTATTTTTTTTCTACATCTTGTTTTTCATTGTCTTGCATATAGTTGCTTTTATAATTTCTTCTTTTATGGCAATTATCTAGTTGGTCATGCTTTTATTGCTTTTGTTGCAAAAAGGTCATTATCTAGTCAGCCAATATGAATAGACATTTATCATTGTACCCATTTGAATTTAGTAAATATTTTACAAAAATTGTTACAAATTGCCATGTCTGAAACCACCATGTCACTTAGGACATGAAAATAACATCACTCCTTGGAAAAGGTGGCAAGTCGTATAGAATCAATCAAAACCAAACACAATTTTTATCTATTTTTATACTGTGGATTAACTTGATATAAATCTTGTATAATGTGATTGACATGAATATTCTTTCTAATGTAATGACACTTTTGAAAAGAAAAAAAGAAAAGAAAATAACTGTGTGATGTTATAAGCACAAGGACACATTTTTCCCCCTTATTTTCTTTCTAAAAAAGAGAAGCATAGAATCCACAATGAACAAAAATCGAGTCCGGGGTGGCATGCTTCCCATATCAAAAATTTTATACCCCACAAAGGGGCATACCATCAAAAGATGCCAAAAGTGCATATGAAAAACTTGTGACCAATGTAGCCACAACTCCACAAATTCAAATCCTGAGTCGAATAGATGAAGGATCAAAAAAAATTCATCACTTCCTTCTTTGTTTCACACCCCCAATTTCATCTTGCTCTTGTGCAACAACTCACATAAAAAAATACAATAAGAAAATGAGAGTGTCAAAGTAAAAGTAAGATGAAGCATGTTTTTCTACAAAGTCTTGATTTAGAAACAAGATATGATATTTGTTGTTGACAGGGAATATAAAATTTTGTGTTATGTGGTTTTAGGAGATTGAGTTGGTTGGCCAAATTTGGAGGTAAGGAATAAAGTGATGTTACAAGGGTGAGGATAGACATGTTGTTAGTATAAATTGGAATTATTTGTGATTTTATTTATTTGAGGACAAACAAAGATTCAAGTCTGTGGTATTTTGACAAATGTGTATTTATCTTTTTTAATTTAATCTTTTAGATTTTTTAGGATTATTTTGCTATTTATTTTATTAGTTTTATAATTAATTGTATTAGTTTATATTTTTTCTTTATTTGGATTTCTAATTATATTTGGTTAGATTTTTGTAGGAAAATTGTATAATCACTCCAATAATTAATCTCTCTTGGAAGATGTTTTGCACAATTCCCACGGTTCCTGAAATCTATGTATAGACAACACCAAAACAATCATAACTTACACATACAAATTCCAAATTCAGAGTTTAGATATGTTATGAAAAGATAATTTCAATTGATATAAAAAATACATTTATTGATGATTTTTGTAGTCATTTGACTGTCCAAAAAACCAATGAACGTGCCTATTCATTTTCCCGTAGTGCCTAATTTAAATATATACCTTACATCAAAATAGGTATAACTCTCACATCCAAAGGAAGAATTTAATGTTTAAATATGAGATGGAAAGGAAATTCAATGGCCTACAGGAAAAATATATTTTTGGATGCACTTTCAAGTTTGTTACTAGTCAAAATTCATACAAAACTTCGAGAACGAGAATCTATAGAGAGAGAGAGTCAAAATGTGAATGGTCAAAAGAAGGCAATCAATGATTTCCTTTATTGCCTTAAGAAAGAGAATTCTCTTGATCAAGACAAACAACAGCCATGTATTCCATTCCTTATTATCCTCCTTTTGGGTTTTCACCCCTCCTTCCCCTATAAAAGGAGGAGGACTTCATAAGAAAAATCATCGAGTCTTAGTTGTAAACCGAGTCTTACTTGTAATGGAGTCTTAGTTTGTAGTCCTCAATTTTTGTACTTGTATTTTCTTATATAGTTGTAATCTTTCATTTTTGTAATACAAATTCGGTTCATCATCTCTGGATCTTGGTTATTCTCATTCTTTACTTCTCGTTCTTTTCTCTTGGAACAGATTAAGAGATCAAGCCTTGGAGATTTTTCTTCCTGTGGTCTATGGCTTCTTTCCTTCTTCCATTTGCTTTCCTTCATATGGCTAGTGAGTAATCTTCTTACCAAGGTGAGGGGAGCAACCCCTTAGCCATGTGATGATTACATCAAAGTTATATATATATTTTTTAGACAAATGGTTATTGATTTGGAAATCGACAATTTTAACAATGTGATCTCTTATTTTCATTGCTTATTAATCTTGACAGATGCAACTGTGGAATCCAAGATTTAGAACAACTAAATTGATTACATGGGGATTTGGATGAGACCTTGGAAAAGTGCCCATTAGGATGATTGAACTAGGATCTTTGAATGCTAGGACCAATGGGTTCACGGGGAGTTCATCTTTTGTGAATCATTTACAAATGTTTCATATACCTTCTTTTATCTTTCTTATCGTGTAATTTCTTTATTCTCATTTCATATCGGCTAGGGTGGTGAAATTTTTTCGCTTTGGTATTTATTTATTTGGATTAGTTGATCTTTAATTTAACATCTGTATTTTTTGTTTTAGTTTAACAATCTCTCAAAATGGACTTTACATTCTTGTACTCGCAATCAGATTTGAAACTCAACCATCTTTATCACCGTCTCTAGGGATCAATACCTATCTATACTTTGTTGACTTGGTGCCTACACCAAGTTGACAACCTGGTTAGAAGGTTAAACTTTAGGACTTTTCCTATTGATTGTTGTGTGTACAACGGCGCACATCATCTGTGTACCCTGGCCATGGTAGAAAAACCATTCTAAGCCTTGACACACACCAAAAGTAAGATCATCACTTACTATGGAGATGATCATATAAGATAATGGATAAGGGCTTGCACCATCCTTGGAAGCTCCTCTAATATCGACCAACATTGGCATTGTTCCAAAATTCCTTTCATCATGAAATGTCCATTACTCTTGCTTCAAACTAATAGATTGTGAACATGGTTTTCCCAATACCCAGCCGCAATCCACAATCAATGGTGAGTCAAGTTTGGTAAATGTCTATGGAGGTATAAATACCCTTGATCATCCCTATGAGGCCCACGAGAAAAGGGTCAACTTCCCCATTGACTTGTCGGGGAAGGGATCATGCTCCTCCATGAGAAAGGAGATGACCTATGGTCAAATGGACCAGAAACCCATGGTAGTACATTTAAAGCATGGGCAGTGAGGTCATTTGACCTGATCCTAAGCTAGCCCAGATAAGAAATAGAAACAAATAGTTTTTCTAACATGGAACTTAATGATAGGTCTATATATGTTAGTTTTGCAATAGATGTAGAAAATTAATTAGTAACTCAGAATATAATTGTGAGAACCCATCACGCTAAACAAGATTACTCAAAACAAAATATATGATCGGTCACTAATAAACCACATAGCATGAAAAGAGGATAATTGAAACTGAATTATTTCCACCATCATAATCAAGAACATTTACATAAAAGCCTAAAAACTTACATATATTCATATATTATGCCAAGTGTCTATTACAACTGCTATGTTGCCTCATCCACAATATATCTACATAAGACATTAGCCACATATACAATATGTACAAGTATCAAGATACTACCACAAGTTTGGTTCGATTAAAACATCATATACAAACTTTGCCACCCGGACATGAGAGTACATGGATGACTCTAGACTCTAGCTCTAATCAACCCTCTAAGGTTCCCTAAGACAGCTCTTCCTCACTTCCACAGGTCTACTATAGTTGCTGACAATCACCTAAAAAGATGTGGTGACCCAAGAGGTGAGACCTATGTCCTAGCAAGAGATATAACTTTCAAAAATGTTTATTTATTACAACAAGTTAAGTAATTAAACAAATTGAGCAATATATAACAATATGGATATACTAGATATAAAACTTCTTCAAGAGCAATCTTAATCAAAGTCGTGATTATAAGGTTGAAAAGTGAATATTATTCTTAAAAAATGTGTAGCTAACATCATAGGCACAACTATCATCATGAGCATATTGGCAACATCATCATTTCTAATAGCATAAGCATGGCTACTTTCTCTTATTACACTATACATCATGATATATATATATGAAAGGAGAAAATAAGGGTCATCATCCAATATGAATTGCTGTTAATCCAAACAGATATACTACATGGCTGGATTACATCTTCTATTAAGCCCTAGGGAGTTTGAGGTATACCACTCAAACATCCAAATGACCACTGCAAAATTCTATTCAGTTATGCACAAGATCTAGGACATCCAAAATCCTAATATCTCTTCACCCTCAGTTAGCTCAAGTCTGTCGCAATGACATATATAGTCAAGCTGTAAATAGCATAGTCTGCCCTTGGTATATAGATCATGACATTAGTAACCAGCATATAAAAAATCCTACCCTATGAGGTACAACTGAAACTTTCCTCAATCACATCACATATACAAGTATCTGAGACAATTGTTGGGTTTTAGGGGAGATAGAGAAGGCAGCGGAAACAAAATTTTCTTCTCCCAAACCCAGAATAAAGGAATCGCGTTAATGTCTATACAATAGGAAGGATGGTTTGTAGAGGCATACCTTGTCCCGAGGCTTGCTCGATGAATTTACCTCGCAGCTTGTGCGGTCTTCACCTCCAGTCTTAGACGGTGTCTGTGCAGCTCCTGGTCTCACTTGGACTGTCAGGATTGACAGTTGTCCTCCGAGCGGCAGAAGTCTCCCGCCTCTGAAGTAGTCCACACAGACCACCTGGAACTCTGATCTCCTTGTCCCATAAGGAATCGGAAGGAGTTGCACCCTCCTGTCGGCGTACTAGTCACTGACACACTCTCATGCAACCAGTTGCTTTTCTACAGTTGTCTTTCCCTTGTTGTGCCTCCCTTATCGGGTAGCACTTGCTCGGGCTCTCTCGGTTACCACAACCAGAGAGAACGACAACTTTACAGAGCAACTGGTGTTATGAGTTGTTGTTCCTGAGAAGCCCCCAATACCCCTATATATAGAAGGTTCATGGGACAAGGTTCTCTATCCCGGGCAATGCGGGATTAAAGAAGGAGTAGAAGGGTTCAAGATTTTCCACAAAACAACCAACTGCGCAAGCTGAACTGATCAGTTCACACCCTGAAACGATCGTTTTGGGTTTTGAACTGATCATTTGGGACCTGAGCCGATCGTCTGGGGCTCTGAGCCAATCGGTTCGTGGTCCTGATCTAACTCAATTTGACTTTCATTTTTTTTCAATTAATCAAATATTAATCCTTGTCCAAATCGAATTTGTATAAGCGAAACAAATCATATTTGCAAAATAGTCTTCTGACTATCCAAATGATCTCGGTTAGACTAGTTGAGTCGATCGGTTCAACCCTTGAGCAGGTCGGTTGAGCCTGCCTTGAGCCGATCGATTCATCACCTGACACGATCGGTTCACCAACCTGAGCCGATTGGTTCATCACATGAGCCGATCAGTTGGGGCAGAAGACTATGCAAAATCAGTCAATTACAGTTTCAATCAATTCGATACTCCAATCAATCGGTCCAACACCTTGAACACTATGATATTGAGCTATCAATTGATTGAGCATTTAATTGAACACTAAACTCCTTTAGTAATCAATCTAAACATTGTTTGTGGATAAACTCCTCTTCCAGGTTAAATCCTATGTGTGTGACCCTACAGGTCCATTTCATGTTGGTAGTGAAAGTCCATAACACTTATGAATTCACAAGCAAAGAGTGGTTCCTAGTCGCACATCAATGCTACCCAAGTGAAATAGAAAGTTGGAGAACAACTTTCAATACTACAATCCATGAATGGTTTTACAGCGAATGTATAATTCCTTTGTCACTGATATCCTGAATGAACTCAAGGCATTGAATAGTTATCCTATCAACGTTCATTCACTTTCTTGATCTTAGAGTAGATTGGAGGAGATATGTATGACATCAATATCACATACTAATTCACACATTCGTGCGCACGCCTATCTCAATCCTACTCATCAAATGGCCATGGATATCAAACTCCCTCAGGAGGGACAAATCCCATATCTATCACTCACCCCTCAAAAGCCCCATGTGTCAAAGCCACCCAATCATCACCTTTATAACAACCCATGTTTCAGGACTGCGTTTGATGATGTCAAAGTGTACCCAATGACATGTGTTGAGTGTAGTGATTTTAGGTCAAAGAATCACACTCACCACCATCACTGTGAGAACTGACTGTGACTACCATGTCATGGTTCCATGTGTCAAACTCACGGTGGGTCTGTCCGGTAAACTTGTTCTCTAGCAAGTACATATGTGTTTGGTTTGATATCTCCATATCATGACTAACGAGATTCTGTCATCAACCAACACCACAATCTAGTCTTGTGTGTCATTGATGTGTATCTACCTTCCATAATGACATCTGACTAGGGACATAATAAGAATGTACAAACTCTTAGCATCCATATGATCTCATCGTTCAGGTCCTTAACCTGAAAGCATACGTAATTGAGTATTGTCATTCTCTAGACATTCAATATGTTCTATCATTATCTCATATGATTGAACCCAAAAGAATTAGAAGGTTGCCTTTGATGCTTATCAAATCAATCTTAATGTATCCCACCAATCATCCCATGATTGGCTCTCAGGGCATACATACCAACAACAACCTCGACCACTCTCAATCCAAGGCATGACTGCAACCATCCTTCATATTGTGGATCAGGATGTCAAGGACACACAATCTCTTACACCCACATGTACTGAATAGGATTGATAACCTCCAATTTTGGGATGATTATCATAGTCTTTTCTTTAGTTTTTCACACTCTTTCTAAATTAGAAGTAGACATAATACCTAAATATTCCCTCTTATTGTAAATATACTATTAGACTAACTTTTCCCCTTTATATTTGCAGAAAAAGACACAAAAAATCATTCAAAAAATTCAACTAGCCTCAAGACCGCATGAAGCCAATCGGTCCCGAGACTGCATGGAGACACACGGTCCCAAGACCGCATGAAGCCAATCGGTCCCAGGACCGCATGGAGTCACACTGTCCCAAGACCGCATGAAGCCAATCGGTCCCGGGACCGCATGGAGTCACACGGTCCCAAGCCCGCATGAAGCCAATCGGTCCCGAGACCGCATGGAGTCACACGGTCCCAAGACCGCATGAAGCCAATCGGTCCTGAGACCGCATGGAGTCACACGGTCCCAAGACCGCATGAATCCAATCGGTCCCGAGACCGCATGGAGTCACACGGTCCCAAGACTACATGAAGCCAAACGGTCTTGAGGTCCAGACGGTCTTGAGGAACAAACGGTCTTGAGGTCCAAAAGGTCTTGAAGTCCAAATGGTCTCCAAACCGTTTGGACTTCACTTAAGGCCTATAAATAAGACCCCAAGGGTCCTAAAAAAGGAGGAGGTTTTTTAGACGTCCAAAGGCTGCCTCAATCACTCCAGAGCAAATTCGACTTCCATCCTCCGTCCAGGGGCTGTCGGTCTGAGACCCATACTCCATCTCAAAGATTCTTTCTCTCTCTCCGCCAAAGAAGGTGGGAAGAGGGAGATCTTGTCATCCCGCAACCTGTGAAGTTGGTGGATTGTCTCTCTCTCTAAGGGATTGACTTTCCTCTCTCCTTTGTGGGGATGATGCTCTCTCTCTCTTCTTTCCTCCTTCTTTGTCCTAGTTATGAGCGAGTAGTCTTTCTCACTAGGGTGCGGGGAGTAGCCCCGCTACCCATGTTTTCATATCATGTAAATGCAATCCATAGTTTGTAATATAGAGTTTATATCTCTTCAGTTCAACATCAAACATTTAATGAATGCTTGTTGCTTGATCACCAACTTGTGTTATCTTTTATCTTTTAGTATGAATTGTTTACGTTTTTACTATTAGATTCAAAACTCGTTTGTATGTTGGTTCTTGGTGCATGTATCCACCATGTGCTTGGTTCGGTATCTAGGAGTTCTTTCGAGAAGTGGAGTAAACTCACTTCCAAATGTTGTACTTTCATACTATGAAATGGAATCAGTTGACGTATAAAAGTACAACCTTGGTAAGTTGAGGAACACACTTTGAGAAGGGAATGATGCAAAGCAGTTGACCATTCGTTCGGGGATGGCTGGCGTTGCATCATTCCCACACTTCTTGTAGTTAGTTCTCTGAAAGGAAACTAAGTCTACAAAGATACTAACTGACTAAACTCTTGTTGCAGGTTATGTTTTATTTTGCATGTCTTGATCCATGTGTAGTGGCGGTGAAAAACCGATCACACCCTAGTGACTTTTATCATTGTTTAACTTTTTTAAATTTACTCGCTTGCTTTATTTTACATGTTCTTAGTTTAAAAACAATAAAACCAACCTTTCGATCTAAATACCAACTAACAAGTGATTAAGTGAAATTCCAACGTTTTCTATCTTGTTGCAACCAACAAGACCGTTGTCTCATGGATTCGACCCTTAACTATACTACGATAAGACTTCCACGTATCTTAGCATATGTGGGTGGAGTTCTCTATCTAGTATAAGCAAGGCTAAACCTAAAGACTTACCATCCTTAGGATTTTTAGTTGGTGCACACAATTCCGCGTAAGTGGAAGCTCCATCGAAAATTGGCGTCGTTGCCGGGGACAACAGAACGTTTTAATTTCATTTAGTATCTTGCTAGTTGGTTAGGATTTTACACTTTCTTTTAATCATTAGTCTATAATTTTCTGAAACCATTATATCTCTGCCATTATCTAAAAGGTGTTTTCTTTTCTCTACTCAGGTAGAAAATGTGTATGCGATCATTGCATAACCGCGGATTCTCCCCTGATCCGGAGTTTGACTTTGATGTAGAGAGAAGCTTCCATCACCACATTAGACTAAATTGCAAAAGGGGCAGTCAAATGGCTGAAGATCAACGCCAGGCTGCATTGGTGATGGAGAGGGTCAACGCCGCCATCGCCGCTCAAAGGGCACAACTCATCGCTGATACTTGTGCCCAGATTCAAGTGGAGATTCGTGCGGAAGAATAGGCCCGTATCAGAGCTGAAAATGAGGCAGCAACCCAAGCTGCTCAATTGGAACTAAGGAACAAGCAGCTGAGGGATTATGTTGTCTCAAAGAACTACGAAGACAACCATCTGGTCCGACCTCCGATCATCAACATTCCTAACTTTGAGATCCGGACCCAATGGATTCAGATCATGCAGAGCATCTCATTCTCTGGGGGTTCTGGAGATGACTGCATGGATCATCTGAAGAGGTTTAAGGCACTGTGCCGCCTGGTCCCGCAAGCCGGAGTCACTTTTGATGCAATAATGCTTCATCTGTTTCACTTCACTCTATCTGGGAGAGCTTAGAGTTGGTATAACTCACTTGACAGGGAGCCAATAATCACCACCTGGGCTCCCCTGGAAGAAAAGTTCTTGGAGAAGTTCTTTCCCCCTTCACTGAATTATGAGATCAGGGGGCAGATTAATCACTTCTCTCAACTTCCCGGAGAATCCCTTGCTGAAGCATGGGAAAGGTTCAAAGAGCTTTTGCGAAAGTCCCCTCATCATGGAATCTCCCAGAACCAATTGATAGAAACTTTCTATAGGGGAGTGAGTGATGATATCAAACATTTTTTGGATTCCTCATATGGAGGAAACTTTATGAGAAAGAATTATGAGGATGCCTAGAAAATAGTCACACTTGGAGCTGAGAATCAGTCCAACTGGGGATGATCAGCTGGCAAAGGTGTCCTCAAGGTCTATAAAGCCGAAGAATCAATAGAGATGAAGGCTATTGTTGAAGCCTTGAAAACCATATCTCATAAGCAACAAGCTCTCAAAACTTCTCTTGTAGAGTTTGACAAGAAGAAAAATCCTCTGGTTCAACAAGTCAAGGCTACCACAGGAACTTGTGAAGCCTGTCATGCATCTGACCATCCAACCCTCTCATGCGGTATGCTTTATAATGTGATGATGGAATTGCATCCACCACCACAACAGTATGAACCTACCATTGACCAGTCTGATGAACAACTGCCAGAACAAGTCAACTCTATCCATTCCATTCCTGGACAAGTCTATTATAATCCTAATCAGCCAAGGAACCACCCAGGATTCCAGTATGGGAACCCTTCCGGGACCGCAAATCCGCAACACCAGACGCAGGGAGGATCCTCTAGTAGTTTACCACCTGGATTCCCAAACAATTTCAATCAAAATCAAGGGAGCCCCAGGAACAACTTCCCGAGAGATAACTACCCCAGGAACCAATCTGCCTACTATCAGTATACTCATCCTCCTCTACACCCACAGTTGCACCCTCAGTTGCAACAACCTCAGCTACTGTTGCCACCACAACAACCTCAACAAGGACAACAATAAATTCCTCAGAAAAACACTCCTTCTCAGCCGGAAGATGAGATGACTTTGATAAGGCAGATGTTGCAATCCCAACAGACTATGCTCGCTAATCAAAAAGCACAGCAAAAGGCAGTAGAAGCTCAACTTGCCCAGATTGCTGCACAACTGAAGCCTCCAGCAGGCACATTTGTAGGGCAGCCCGAATCGAATCCTAGGCATGGACAGAATAGGCTTGAACAGTTGAATGTCGTTACCATGAGATCTGGACGCACTCTTCATGAAACTACAAGGATCACTCTTAATAATGATAATACACCTACCTTTATGATGAATGAGAGCCCGCAGTAAGGAATGGAGAATCCCACAGAGGGCACAAAGGGCAAAGATAAAGAACAAGTGTTCACAGAGCCAGAAACCTTGCAATATAAACCAAGGATCCCATATCCGAGTAGACTGCGAGAAACGAAAATGGATACCAGGTTCCAAAAATTCAAGGAGGCAATGAAGAAACTTTACATCGATATCCCGCTCCTTGATGCTCTCTCCGAGGTACCGGCTTGGGAAAAATACCTCAAAACTTTGTTATCAAGGAAGTACATCACTAAGGAACAAAAAACTGTCAAGCTTGCCCAGACCACCTCTGACATCATCCTCAATAAAATGCCAAAGAAGAAGAAGGACCCAGGTTCCTTCGGAATTCAATGCTGCATTAGAAATGCATCTACCAAAAAGGGATTAGCTGACCTAGGAGCCAGCATATCCATTATGCCCTATTCTATGTGAAAACGATTGTGTTTCACCGAATTGCTGCCTACAGCAATGACAATTCAATTAGTTGACTCCACCATCACCGCACCTCTGGGGATCATTGAAGATATTCCAGTAAGGATAGGCAAGGATGCCTATGTCCCGTGCGACTTTGTCATCATGGATATCAAAGAAGATATGAGATACCCGATAATTTTCGGCAGACCTTTCCTTGCTACTGCCAGGGCGCTTATCGACGTTGAAGCAGGTACCATCATTCTAAGACTCGGAAAAGAAGCAATTCAATTCCGAGTTCTTAACAGCATGAAAGGCCCCAGCATCGAAGAGGAGGTTTTTCTTCTAGATGCAATACAAAAAATGTCTCAATTAGAAATATCTGAGCCAGTGGATGAGTTAGAGAATATCCTAACCAACCCAGAAGTCGAATTCTCTACAAATGAGTTGGTTCAACAGTGTCTGCAACACTTACAAAAGGCCGAAGAAGCACCAACGACCACTTTTGAAGAACTCAAAGCTATCACCATTATATAAGCAACTGATCCACCTAAGGCTCCTGAAATGAAGACTCTGCCCATGGGACTCAAACATGCCTTCTTGGATGAGAAAAAATTATGCCCGGTCATCATCAGTTCCACCTTAACAGAAAACCAGGAAGCAAGACTTCTGGATGAGCTGAAGAAACACAAAAAGGCCATTGGATATAAGATAACTGACCTGACGGGCATAAATCTTGCCCTATGCATGCACAGACTACCCATGGTCGAAGAATTTAGGCCATCACGCAAACATCAGAGGAAGCTGAACCCTAATCTCAAAGATGTGGTTCGCCTAGAAGTCCTTAAATTACTAACAGCCGGCATAATCTACCCAATTTCTGACTCCCAGTGGGTCAGCCCCGTCCAAGTAGTTCCAAAAAAGGGAGGCACAATTGTCGTGCTTAATGACAAAAATGAGTTAGTACCCACTAGGACGGTGACGGGGTGGAGGATGTGTATCGACTATAGGAAGCTGAACAAATCCACACGGAAAGATCACTTCCCTCTGCCCTTTCTCGATGAAGTACTAGAGCGTTTAGCTCATCAGAAATACTTCTGCTATCTAGATGGTTATTCCGGGTTCTACCAAATACCTATACACCCGGAAGACCAAGAGAAAACTACCTTCACCTGCCCTTTTGGAACCTATGCTTTTAGAAGAATGCCTTTCAGGTTATGTAACGCACCCGCCACCTTCCAAAGGTGTATGTCCGCCATTTTTGCAGGATTAACAGAATCCATAATGGAAGTGTTCATGGATGATTTCTCAGTTTACAGAGATTCTTTCGATAACTGTCTAATCAACCTTGGACAAGTTTTACAACGTTGCGAGGAAACGAGCCTTATACTGAATTGGGGAAAATGACACTTTATGGTAAATGAAGGTGTCGTCCTCGGGCACAGAGTTAGTGACAGAGGAATCGAGGTCGATAAAGCAAAAATTGATGTTATCTCGAAAATGTCGCCACTGAAAGATATAAAGGGAGTAAGGGCTTTCTTGGGTCATGCAGGGTTCTACAGAAGATTCATCAAAGATTTTTCAAAGATAGCAAAACCCATGACCCAACTCCTAACTAAAGATACTGAGTTCATCTTTAACCAAGAATGCATGCAAAGTTTCTCCACCCTCAAGAATGCTTTAATTTCCGCACCTATTCTGAGAGCCCCAGATTGGTCGCATCCATTCAAAATTATGTGCGACGCAAGCGATTACGCCATAGGGGCTGTATTAGGACAGTGGATTGACAAGAAACCTTACGTAATCTACTACGCATCAAAAATGCTAGATGAAGCACAGAAGAACTATACTACCATAGAGAAGGAGTTCCTGGCTGTCATTTACGCGTTCAAAAAATTCCACTCTTATTTGATTGGATCCAATTTTATTGTTTACACCGACCATTCCGCCATTCGATACCTAATTCAGAAGCAAGATGCCAAACCCAGACTTATCTGCTGGGTGTTGATGCTTCAGGAATTTGATTTAGAAATTAAGGATAAGAGCGGGGTGGAAAACGTTGTAGCCAACCACCTCAGTCATATTGAAGTGGAAGACGAAGATAAAATCCCTATCCGAGACTCTCTTCCAGACGACCAACTAATGAAGGCAACCCATGGATTCCCTTGGTATGTGGATATTGTCAATTACCTTGCTACAGGGATCATTCACCCCTCCGCCTCCTATCATGACAAAAGGAAATTTCTCCATGATATAAAACAATATTATTGGGATGAACCCTACCTATTTCACCTATGTGCTGACGGACTTTTCCGTCGATGCTTACCGGAAGAAGAGATTACCCTCGTCCTAGAGCATTGCCATTCAGGACCTACGGGGGGGCACATGAGCGCAAAGAAAACCGCTATAAAAGTTCTGCAGTCGGGCTTCTTCTGGCCAACCATAGCAAATGACTCCTATGATTTTGTGAAATCTTGCAATAAATGTCAATTTTCTGGGAACATACCCAAAAGGGACGAAATGTCCCTCACAATGTGGCAAGAAATTGAGCTTTTCGACGTGTGGGGGGTAGACTATGTGGGACCTTTCCCTCCTTCCTATGGCTTCTCCTACATCCTGGTTGTGGTGGACTATGTCTCAAAGTGGGTCGAAGCTATACCCACTGTGTCCAGCGATTCCAAACCAGTTATTAAATTGTTCAAAGATATCATTTTCTCCATATTTGGAGTCCCCATAACTGTCATATCAGATGGTGGGGCCCATTTCCTGGAGAGAAGTTTTAAAGCCCTATTGAAAAAGTACGGAGTCAACCACAAAGTAGCAATGCCTTACCATCCACAGACCAGTGGTCAGGTTGAGGTATCAAATAGACAATTAAAGGCAGTCCTAGAAAAGACAGTTAATAGAAACCGCTCTGACTGGTCCACTAAGCTTCCCGATGCCCTCTGGGCATACCAAACAGCCTACAAAACACCAATCGGGACAACTCTGTTCCGTTTGGTATATGGGAAGTCATGTCATCTTCCAGTGGAGCTGGAGCACAAAGCTTGGTGGGCCATCAAACAGCTAAATTTCGATCTTAAAAGTGTCAGAGAAAATAGACAACTCCAGCTGCATGAGCTAGAGGAGCTCCGAATGACCGCCTATCAGAGTTCCAGGATTTATAAGGAGAAAACCAAAATGTGGCACGAAGACCATCTTAAGAGGACAGACATCGCCATCGGCGACAATGCACTCCTTTTCAACTCCAAGCTCAAGTTGTTCCCCAGAAAACTTTGAACAAAATGGTTCGGGCCCTTCACCATAAAGCATATTTACCCAACTGGAGCTGTCATAATTGTCGACAACAACGAAGGAGAAAGGACGGTCAAAAACCATCGTTTAAAGAAATACTACACTCCAGCAGATAAAATGTCAAGACAGACCATTGAAATCAAAGACGCCAAGCCATCAACATAACAACATCACAGCTTCGTCGAGCCAGCGACGTAAAACCCAGGCGCTACTTGGGAGGCAACCCAAGATTTTAGCCTCTTCTTTTATTTTCCGTTCTTTTATTTACCTTAGGTTTATCTTTTGAAAATACAAAAATTTCACATAACCAAAACAAACATAAAAATATAAACATCCTTTCGACCTTAACCCTCCCAAACGGTCCTGAAACCGTTTGGAACCAAACGGTCTCCAAACCGTTTGGGACCAAACGGTCTTCAAACCATCTGGGACCAAACGGTCCTGAAACCGTTTGGAGCCAAATGGTTCTAAAACCGCTTGGAGCCAAACGATCCTCAAATCGTTTGGAGTCCAAACAGTCACTAAACCATTTGACCTAGGGTCGACCCCCGTTTCCTATAAATACAAACCCTTCCCCTTCTTCTTCCCTCTTTGACTCTCGAGTTTCCACATACTCTTACGCAAGAGTTGTTCCATTGCTTCCGTCATCTTGCTCCCGTGCAAACCAGGTTCCCTCCGCCTCCGTCGACCCAGTTTCTGTGTTCTTTCACGGAAACCTCACCTCAACCGCAAGGTAGTCCTGCCATCGTCAATGCCTGCATCCACCACCGCGGAAAAGGTTTCAATCTTTTCACCTCCGCAACCATCTTCTTCACCTTTGTCGTCATCTTCGGTGTCGCCGTGGCACCCCCCATCGTCGCCTTCATCTTTATCACCACCGGCTCCGCCGCGATCATCTTTACCATCACCTTTATCGTCGTCGGCTCCACCTTTTCCATCATCGGTTTCGCCTCTATCGCCGTCGGCTCCACCTTTTCCATCGCCGCCCTCATCTTTATCACCGCCGGCTCCACCGCGATCCTTATTTTCGCCGGTCGCTTCACCCGACATTTCACCTTCCAAACGGTCTCCGAATCGTTTGGAACCAAACGGTCTTGAAAATGTTTGGGACCAAACGGTCTCCAAACCGTTTGGAACCAAATGGTCTTGAAACCATTTGGAACCAAACGGTCTCCAAACCATTTGGCCTTCATCGTTTAAGTTTCACAAAAATATAAAATCACATAAATACGAATAAAAATCCAATTCTTTTCTAAGCATGTCTTCTTACTTATAATTTTTCCACTTTTCAGAAATGGTATCACCAGCTACGCATGCCACAGGATCTGACGAAGCTCCTTTCCGGACAAAGGAGAAAATGATGGAAGACCTGGCCAAACTCCAGAAGATCAGAGATGACTACAACAGGACTGGAAAGGCCCCACCAATGGTCAAGATGATGGATGTCTTGTGTGACATTGACCGCCTCAACAAATGTCTAGCTGAGGCACCTGAAAAAGAAATTGAAATATCCTCTAGTGATGAAGGCTCGGAATACAAGCCAAACTCCGAGGAGGAATCCCCAGCTGAAGAATCAAAGGGGAAACGCAAAATCCAGGATACTGCAACCGGACAGCCCTCCAAGAAACGAGCCAGAAAGCAAGTCCGGCCTGCCACTGCAAGGGAGCAAATCCTGGCAGGAAACACTCCACCAATCACCACCTCCGCTGCCACTCCCGCAACCATCACTGTCCCCACTTTCCCTCCTGTCACCACCGCAGCACCACCACCAGAAAACCTCTACATAAACACCACCCTCTCCACCGACAAAATCCTAAAACCTACTAATTATGTCTGCTCCAGCGTACTACTTAAGATGGGGATCCATGACCGAATTTTCAACATTCTAGACAAAGACAACCTTGCAAGGTTGTGTTTAGTACCTGAGATCTCATATTATGAACCCACAACTAAATTCTTCACCTTTCTTAACAAAGAGCCAGTCGAAATTATGGATAGATCACGGGATGGAGGTGACCGTAGGCTGGTCACCCAACTTTTCGGCAGCAAGGTTGTCATCACAGAAAACATGCTGAATGAAACTTTTATTGACAACCAGGAGCAGCTAAAGAAATCCAAGGCTGTGGGAACTTAGAATCCTAATTTCAACAGGCACAGCTTTTGGAAATCTCTGACTGGGCTCCCCACCTATGATGCTAAGACATGCAAAGCATCGAATATACATTCTGGACTAGTGCGCACCCTACACAAAATCCTAGCAGGCGCACTCTTCCCCAGGACAGAAGGAGGGAATGTTATAATCTCGGATCTCTTTGTTCTCTGGTCCATTCTAAATGGAATGCCAGTCAACATTGGACGACATCTGATCCAGAAATTATCTGCCTACTCCATGGGGAAGGAAATTTGCATGGGAGGTCATGTCACATCCATCATCAAATATCTCAAGATGGATAGACCTCTACCCAGATGCACACAAATAAAGGGTGACATCCTCACCAACGAACAAACCTTGAAGAACTCCTTCAATATCAAGGAAAAGGATGTGAAACTACACTATGTTTTCTGCCCTATAGTCAAATCATCCAGAACCCTGCTACCGCTGCCGGAGCTCATAGACTACGACAAGGAAAAGCTCCTCTTCACTGTCGAGGAGCTTACCAAACTCTTATCTACGGTAAAAGCACCAGCAAAGAAAATAAAGGCGGGGCAGACTGAACTCAGCATCAACGCCCCGACAGCCAAAATACCAAAAATTCCTGTGAAACGACCTTCCACAAGACTTTCACAGAATCAACAGCTGTCGGGGACGCCAACTTCAAAACCACATCCCGAAGACAAACCACTTCCCGACGATCACATCACCTCCTCATCTTTAGACTCTTTCATTATGAGTCTAAATGCTCAGCTAACCGCCACCACCTCACCTCCCTCCACCTTTCCAACATCCACCACTCTTCCTTTCTTCACCACATCTACGCAACCACCCGCATCCTCTTCTTCACCCCTTTTCCCTTTGGGCTCTCCCTTCTCCACCCCTATGCCTGACTTTACCACTTTCCCCTCCACCTCCACAGTCACTACCCCATCACTATCACTCCCACCACTTTCACCTGAGATACCACCACCTTTCACATCCACCACCACCCCGACACTGCTGGTGACCCCATCCATAGTCACCACGCAGTTCGCGGCACCATTAGTGTCTCTTCCGCAAGACACTACCACCCTCCCACGCAGACCCCAGCCATCCCACCCTTCCGCTTCTGGGGTCCCCTTTTCAAATATCGGTGAGGAATTCGGACGTCAATTTGACGTCGTCCGAAATCTCCTCACTGATCCTTCTAACATTTTACATTCTATTTTTTCTTATGTGTAGGGATTATCCAAATAGGTGGCCACGATCGACAAACAAAACCGTTCCTTGCCCAACATCCTCCAAGGTTTTCAGCAACGACAAGATGAGGTGGCCAAGCAAGTTGAGCACATCAACAGCCACTACAACAACTTGCCCGAGCTGGTTCTTGGAGCGAAGTGCCAGTAAGAAGCGATGGCTAAGAAAGTCGATGAGATCACTACGCAGACTCAACCTCTGCCTGAGACTCTCCGTGAGCTCAAGCAGCAACAAGCAGCTTTTAGCACGCGCTTGGACACCATCAGTAGCACCCTCGCACACCTAACCAATCACCAAGAGGAGTCAACAAATAATGAAATCCAGCACCTACGTGCTCAAGTAACAGATCTTACAGCACGACTCCTCTCCGCCGAGGGCCGATATAACGACCTCAAAGAAACACACGACGCACTGCTCAAAACACACGAGCATGTGCAAGTGGCTTTCGATGAGTTACAAGCTACCCATCGGCGGTGCAAAAAGACCGCACACCAGAAGCCAGCAGAAAAGGCAGTGGATGACAAAGATGGCGACAACGACGATGAAGAAGACTCCGACTCCTCTACTGATTCGAACAACGATATTACCTCCTCAGGTGATAAATCTGATGATGGAGAGGACCCAGGCCAAGCGGCAGAACCTTCTCAGAAAGGTTTCGACAAAGGTCACCAAGAAGGTGGACATCACCCAAAGTCCCCCCACAACGAAAACGTAAACATGTCATATGGGGACCAATTCCTTGACTACTCTAATTTGGGATCCATTGGGGAGTCTACTAAAAATATGGCTTTCACTGAGTTCCACCAATGTCTATTAGGAACCAGCGCAAGCCCACCCGCACCAACCGCTCAACCTTTCTCCGCACTTGACATATCAGTGCCTTTCCCCAATGACCAGGACGAGTCAAAACGAGTGTGATTAGATACGGATGAAGAACTCAATTCTGCTTCTGACTCAGATGACAATCTGCAAGGCTATGCAGAAGTCCTGGAACAACCTTCTTCCCCCCTCCTCCGCAGGAGCTTCCCCCGCCACCACCTCTACCACACAAAATGCACGATTTAGATATGGCGGCCATCTCCACACTAGATTCTCATGATATTTTTATACTGAACACTATTGTTGACGATGCAAAAGCGGGGGAAGACATCATCTATCATAACACAAAAACTAAGCGCAAGTTGACACAAGAAGACTTCCGCAACATCCTGTGACCACGGTCCACGATGCCAATGGCAATCTTCCGTGTCCTACTCGCCAACTGTATAGAAGTGTACAGAAGCTCTAAGAGGCAGCAACCAGTTTTAACGCCTCACCTGCTCTATCTATCAGCCTTTTATACAAAGATATATGAGTAAAATCCATAGAGAGGCTGCGTGCTGGTTTAGCACGGCGGGCACGTTATCTTACCGTGCCCTTCCAAGTTTCGGACCACTGGCTTTTTATGATTGTAGACACCGAGGCTCAGGATGCCAAGGTTTATAATTTTTGTGGCACTGAGCTACCTGCCGGTACAATAAATTTTGTTGGTGAAGAAGCAGGTGAAGCACGATGCATACCTTTCAGGCTTCTCAAGTTAATCTAGGTTGCGTGCCCATCCCGCCGCCAAGATTGGAACCAACCCTGGTTCCAAATTATTAACCCACATGTTCAAGTTGCTGAGGGATCTGGGGATTGTGCTTTTTACACCATCCGTCACATCCAAGCGCTGAACCAAGAAATCCCTTTTGCTGATCTAGTCGCTAAAGATTTTCACTCCTTGCGAGGACGTTATGCCATGGAGCTCATTTGTGATAGAAGGTTCTTCAAGGACCCGATAATGCCACCAGATAACGTCCCTCGTTACCTTTTTTTCAGCAATACAATGCCCGCAGAGGTGACCTTTCCGACAAACTTTGAAAGAGTTGGAGAAATCCAAGGAGACAACCACAACTCCCGAGCAAAGAAAAAGTGACTTAGATCCTTTGTCTGCCATAGAACCAACTTTCCCGAACTTTGACCTCAGTGCTTGCAAAGGTCTCTCTGACTTTGAACTATGCCTCATCATGTTGAGGCTCTCTGCCGAGAAGGATGAACTCGTATTCATGTCTGGTGACATTCTAATAATGGCAGACACGCTTCGAGAGACTATATAGTTTAAACGATCTCTAGCCATAAGATTAATGGCCGCTTATCAATTTCTCCTCGGCCAAAATAACCCCACAACATATATGGTGTCCCCATACATGAAGGATGATCTTTTAAAGCTAAAGAACTTCGGAACAACTGAAGTGCTGATCTCCTTTCTATAACACACAATGCCAAAATTCATCATGCTACCCTTCCTTTATCACGAGCACTAGATGCTCCTGGAAACAAACCTACCAGAAGGAACAACTACAATCTATAACAGTTCTAACATCCAGTACAATCCACGACAGAGGAAATATGTCGTGACACCAAAGATGCCCACGGAGGTAGTGGCGAAGGAATGCGCTGACAAATTAATCGCCTTTTTAAGTCAGCATTCACAGGCTTATGGCAAAGAACATTTTCATTGCCCAACCTTCAACCACAAATGTCCACAGCAAATTCGGCAATCAAATGACTGCGGCTTCCATGTCCTCTACTGGATGTACACCATCATGGCCCTCCAAAGACCAGTATAGGATATGATAGATGTGGATTGCCACGCCCTTCGCGGAAAGTTTGTTGTTAACCTTCTCCGCACACATGGCGCAAACAAAGGATTAACAGAAGCCTGATGCCCTTGTCCTTGTACTTCTCATCTTATCACCTTGCCACTCTGAGGACAGAGTGAGTGGTAAGTTAGGGGGGAGTACACTGGACAAGGGCGAGGTATCATTTCTACAAACCTTTCTTCTCAATTCTCCCTTTTTATTTCTATACAAATTCTTTTACACTTTTAGTCTTTTAGATTTCCTAATAACAAACCCCACTCATATAGATTAACATCCCTCTTGGATCAAGATCAACCCCTGTTGACTTAAGAATCCAGTAGTCCTCAAGAATAAGAACAATGATAGCATAAAGACATGTAACGGTGAGTTAATAAATTTCCTTCACGCTTGACTTTCATGATTTTGCTTCAGTTCTACATCAGATTCTTCAACAAGTCAATATCAAAGCTGAAGCAAGCCAAATATTCTCAAGGATAGGAGGGAAATCAGTGAAATTCAAATCAAGGAACCTCGCAAGTGGACCACCAACTAGGAAATAAGTGCATGTCAGGAAATTCTAAGAACAGTTTTCTTCTTTTTAATAAAAGAGGCTTGGCCGCCCAACCAAAAACCCAAATATCCAAATCCCAAGCATGTGAGTTTTCGAATAAAAGCTAGAGTGTTGAATAAAAACATGAGAGTTGTGCCATGCATAAGGACTTATATGAAGAACCAATAAAGGTCTCACCCGGTCGGTACATTAAGTTGCCCTCATGAAGGCAGATGTGTCGTGCCCGGTAGTGAGATCCTAAGGTCTCCAAATATATGAAAAGACTGATAAAGGGCTCGCCCGGTTGGTACATTCAGCTGCCCTCATGAAGGCAGATGTGTCGTGCCTGGTAGTGAGTCCCTAAAATCATAGATAAACCCTCTCCCACTAAAAGGGAGAGTTACACAAAAGCCCATAGCCAACCCTCATAACCACTCTAGTTTCCGATAGGTTTTCAAAAGAAGTACAAAACTGATTAGAGTCAATGACATGCACATAATAACATCAGGAAAAAGGTGGTCCCAATACGAGCTACGTGATTTAGAGGAACCCTGAGATCCACGCAACTCTCTATACCTGAAAGAATTAAGGCAAGCAGAAGCTCTAATAAGACCTCAGGAGATATCTAATTTAGAAATGAAGCAAGAGTATGGAAATCTTAACTAAATAAAATCACCTCACCATTACATGCCTCAACTCTATCTAGCTTGAGGACAAGCTAGACTCTAAGTTAGGGGGGTGATAACCTCCAATTTTGGGATGATTATCTTAGTCTTTTCTTTAGTTTTTCACACTATTTCTTAATTAGAATTAGACATAATAGCTAAATATTCCCTCTTATTGTAAATATACTATTAGACTAACTTTTCCCCTTTATATTTGCAGAAAAAGACATTAAAAAATCATAAAAAAACTCAACTAGCCTCAAGACCGCATGAAGCCAATCGGTCCCGGGACCGCATGGAGTCACACGGTCCCAAGATCGCATGAAGCCAATCGGTCCCGGGACCGCATGGAGTCACACGGACCCAAGACCGCATGAAGCCAATCGGTCCTGAGACCGCATGGAGTCACACGGTCCCAAGTCCGCATGAAGCCAATCGGTCTCGAGACCGCATGGAGTCACACAGTCCCAAGACCGCATGAAGCCAATCGTTCCTGAGACCGCATGGAGTCACACGGTCCCAAGACCACATGAAGCCAAACGGTCTTGAGGTCCAAACAGTCTTGAGGTCCAAACGTTCTTGAAGTCCAAACAGTCTCCAAACTGTTTGGACTTCACTTAAGGCCTATAAATAAGACCCCAAGGGTCTTCAAAAAGGAGGAGGGTTTTCAGACGTCCAAAGGCTGCCTCAATCACTCCAGAGCAAATTCAACTTCCATCCTCCGTCCAGGGGCTGCCGGTCTGAGACCCATACTCCATCTCGAAGCTGCTTCCTCTCTCTCCATCAAAGAAGGTGGGAAGAGGGAGATCTCATCATCGCGCAACCTGTGAAGTTGGTCGATCATCTCTCTCTCTCCAAGGGGTTGACTTTCCTCTCTCCTTTATGGGGATGATGCTCTCTCTCTCTTCTTGCCTCCTTTTTTGTCCTAGTTATGAGCGAGTAGTCTTTCTCACTAGGGTGCGGGGAGTAGCCCCGCTACCCATGTTTTCATATCATGTTAATGTAATCCATAGTTTGTAATATAGAGTTTATATCTCTTCAGTTCAACATCAAACGTTTAATGAATGTTTGTTGCTTGATCACCAACTTGTGTTATCTTTTATCTTTTAGTATGAATTGTCTATGTTTTTAATATTAGATTCGAAACTCATTTGTATGTTGGTTCTTGGTGCATGTATCCACCATGTGCTTGGTTCGGTATCTAGGAGTGCTTTTGAGAAGTGGAGTAAACTCACTTCCAAATGTTGTACTTTCATACTATGAAATGGAATCAGTTGACGTATAAAAGTACAACCTTGGTAAGTCGAGGAACACACTTTGAGAAGGGAATGATGCAAAGCAGTTGACCATTCATTCGGGGATGGCTGGCGTTGCATCATTCCCACACTTCTTGTAGTTAGTTCTCTGAAAGGAAACTAAGTCTACAAAGATACTAACTGACTAAACTCTTATTGCAGGTTATGTTTTATTTTGCATGTCTTGATCCATGTGTAGTGGTGGTGAAAAACCGATCACACCCTAGTGACTTTTATCATTGTTTAACTTCTTTAAATTTACTCACTTGTTTTATTTTACATGTTCTTAGTTTAAAAACAACAAAACCAACCTTTCGATCTAAATACCAACTAACAAGTGATTAAGTGAAATTCCAACATTTTCTATCTTGTTGCAACCAACAAGACCGTTGTCCCGTGGATTCGACCCTTAACTATACTACGATAAGACTTCCACGTATCTTAGCATATGTGGGTGGAGTTCTCTATCTAGTATAAGCAAGGCTAAACCTAAAGACTTACCATCCTTAGGATTTTTAGTTGGTGCACGCAATTCCACGTAAGTGGAATCTCCATCAAGTATACAACTCTAAGTTTCCCTTCTAGAATCAACGTTTCACCATCCAACAAGTACTGACACTGGAATGGTTCTACAACACAAGGCATTACATGATTAGGGTTCCGCATGATTAGTTATTTCCAATTGAGTGAATTAAGGTCATTTCTACCAAGCATTGATATGTAACAACCCCAGAAAATATAAAACATATGTGACATATTCCTCATTACAACATCACAATGTACTATTTCATTTCCATCCATGAGACTATTCTCTTTATTACTTCATCACAGGATATACATCCTTATCACATTATCCCAGGGTACCAACCCTTGTCAGTCATTAATAGGATTACACCTCCATTAGGGCTCAACTCATGCCAAAAGGTCATTTAGACCACCACATAATTATCTGTAAGATCATCATTATTTTTCCACTCTTTATAGAAGGTCCAACATACCATCATACAAACCATCACTATACTTGTAATATACCAGTTTAGTATTAAGGAAACAATAAAAGACCTATGATCTTCACCAGGTAACATAGTAGGGTTACTATGACATTAATCATGAGAAGAGTGTTCCTTCCTCATAATAGCATACAACAAAGATAGGTGTTATTAACCATCATCACTTGAATGCATTAAGTTAGGTTCAACAAGGTAGGATGAAATGATGTTACAAATCAATACTCAAATTAAGTCACCCATTTTCACACTTACTTAAGCAAAAACATAAACACTTACACCTAAAATCCCCATTAGATCATGGATACATTTAGCCAGAACATCATCATCAAATCATGTGTCTCAAATTCAACCATTAGATCACATACTATACATAAGTATGGACTCATATTAACATTAAGTATGCTTGTCGGATCTTGGACTTCAAACAAAACATTGGATGTCATGTGAGCAAAACCATCGAGTCATATAATTAGGGAAAATTATCAGATCATGCAACTAGAGAGACCATTGTTTGAGAGAGCTAGGGAAGCTATCATATCCTACCTTAGTAGGGCCATTGGATGTGAACCAGAAGAAGACCATCGATTGTTGATCATAGACACACCATCGGATCATGAAACCATCAAATCTTGAAACCAGTAGAGCCATAAAATCTTAACCTAGAGTGGCCATCTTGGTGAACAACCAGGTGAGCCATTGTTTGTTGACAAGTAGAAAACCCATAGTTTGTTGACAAGCAGGTGAACCATCATTTATTGACAAGCAGGAAGACCAAAAAATCATGACACAGTGGGACCATTAGTTGTGAATGACTGAATCATGGAGCCAGTAAATTCAACATTTATTAAACTGAAGAACCCTCATTTGTCATCACTAGGTGAAAAATAGAACTTGTTCTTAAGGATAAAACCATTGTTTCTAGGGTTAAGGAAACCATCAACTTGAACCACTTGATAGAGCATTAAAACCATCATTTCTTAAGCATAAAAAGGTCAAAACAACAACTAAGTACAAGCCACTATTTGTCACAAGAAGCCAACCATCGAGTCTCAACACAAGAGAGAAAATCAGTTCAAACACCTAAGGAAAAGCCATCATTTGTCACAAGAAGACAACCATCGAGTATCAACACAAGAGAAAATTTTAGTTCAAACACCTAAGGAAAGGCCACCATTTTCAACACTCAAGGAGCCACCATTTCATGGACATGCAAGGCTTAACACTCCTACTTACAAGGAAGGAACGTGCCCAAGGTTAAGGAGTACATCAGAAAGATTATCTCACTCAATATCTATAACATAATCTCAAACCTAGGAAAATATAGCATCTTTCTACTTGGTACTATTCTTTTAGAGCAAGAATCTATGCATGCAAGTTAAGAGTAAGCACTAAAAGTGAAGAAGGTTGTATAACTGGCCTCAAGGTTTATAAAGAATGTCCAAACAAAAAGGTATCTCAGAGAGAGAGAGAGAGAGAGAGAGAGAGAAGAAACACTAGTTTGAGCACTCCATACGTCCAAGCTAGCTCCTTTCTCTAAGAATAAGCAAACCCCAAGCCCAATAAGTAAGAAAGAAGGTGTTCTTGAACCTCTAGCAATTGTTCCACCAAAAACACCATTGATCCAACCAAGAAGGAAGAGATAAGAAGGTAGGGAAACAAGGAAAAAATAAGGTAAGAAGGAGATATTACTTGATTAGGTCAAGAGATAGGGTCAGCAAGCTTCAAACGACCAAGAAGAGGGAAGATTCAAACCCTAGGTGCACATGCAAGAAAGACCGACCAAGCTTCTTCTTCCTTGATCTCATTCTTCTCCACTAAGAAAGAGGGATGAGCTCCAAGAAGCAAGAACAAGAATATAGTGTCTAAAGAGCTCATTTGCATGGAAGGAGGGAGGTATATAAAACTTACGGTGAGAGCGAAGAGAGGGTAGAGGTGTCAAGACATGCATGCCATGCGACCAAGGTCAAAACATCTCATCCATGCAAAAACAAGTCAACCATAGAATCTTTACACCAGGAAGACCATCGAATGTCAACCCTAGAAGGACCATCGACCTCCAACAATAGGTGGCCCATCAGATCATGACATCCCTTGGCCACAAGAGCAAAGCCTAGCATCACCATCGATTATTGGACCTCTCTTGGTGAACCATCAATCTTGGTGCCCCAAGAAGAAAATCATCAAACCTCAAGCCACTCAAGAAACCACCATAGGATCCCACCACTCAAGGTGGACCATATGATCCCAACATCCAAAGGAAACTATCAAGTTAGGGCATCTAGGTGAGGAAACCCTAATCTCAACCCTAGGTTAGATGTTACCATTAAACTGATGGTACAACTAGGCGCTCCAAGGTACAACTATATCAAACATGATATGAAAACTTATGAGGCATAACATACATGTCAAAAATGAAAAGAAAACCCTAGATATAGAGAAATTTCATAAAATCATTTATAAGAACATAAATTACATTACTTGCTCAAACAATGTCCAATCTAGAGAAAACCTAAAAATTAGCTTTGTCACATGATATCAAAGCACATACTAGGGTTAGATTAAGGTTTTAAGCATCCAACTAAGGTAAGTTAATGGTCTTACAATCATAAACCCCTAACAATGATTTCACCCCCAAATCCAAGGCAAACAAAGATGGGAACTCCATATGCATCTCATCCTCTAACCTCCACAAGGTATCCTCCATCTCATGGTGACATCACAACAACCTCATGAACTATGTCCTTCTCCCTCAAGTCCTTTATGTATCATCTAGGATCAACACGGAATCCTTCACATATGAAGTATCCTCATCCAACTTCACCCCATCATTTGTATCACTTGTCTTGTACCAAGGTGACACTTCCTCAAAATGGATCATGGAAATCATTGTGCAACATGTGCCACTCTGGAAGTAACTCTGACTTGGAACTTTAGCTATATACCATGGTTATCAGTATTGTTTCTGCCTGTCATGAGTTGCCTTCAATTGTTGCTAAATTACTATGACCTTCATTGTAGTTTGTTATACTAACACATCACTCAAAATCCAATACTTTACTTTCTCATTACCAAATAAAGAGTGTCATGTATATCCTACCATATGCAACTTCACAAGGTGTCATGTCTATGCCTCTATGGTGACTATTGTTTTTAAGAAAACTCAATCATACTCAGGTGTACATCCTTTACCTGGCCATATCTATATGATATATGTTCACAAAGATTCCCCAATAATCTACATGGTTCTTTCTGACTACCAACTATCTAAGGTTGTGTTGAACTTCCATTGTATCCTTACAAGATTCTAATGTTTCTTCTTGACTTGTTGACAACAATACACTTGATCACCACCTTTGCAACCTCATGTTTTAGACCTAGAATCCATTTCATGTTCTTTAACTCATGATATCTCTTTGTACTATTGGACACATTGCGTACATTGGGGGATGAGCCTCCTCAAATATTATCTTACTCAGACCCTTAGCATCTGAACCCATTGTCTGGTTGTGATAACACATTGTCCCATTGCCTGACTCATAGAAGACATCACACTTATCATTGACGAACTCTAATATGATGTCCTGCATCAAGGCGACACTTGTATGTACACATTTACTTGTTGTAACAATGTTAGTTGACCTGTTGTTGTGTCAACAATCCTACCAACAGAGGTACTTCCAACTATACACCCTTCTATTGAAGTGATGCTAGCATGTCTTGTTCCTGATACATTGAAGATAATAACTAGGATTTGTCTATAAATGTTGATGGAAATGACTTCCTATTTAGTGCATCAACTTCCGCATCCTCCTTTCCTGGATGATCGTCTATCGTTCTATCATAGTCCTCGATTAGTTTCATACATCGTCTTTATCTCATGCTTTAACTCTTGCTTCTAACAATGTCCTCAAATCTTCAGGGCTAACACTATAGAGGATGACTTTGGGTCATGGGGTGGATAGTTCTCCTTGTCCCTCTTAAGATGTCACAAATCAAAATGAGAATTGTTTTCTTATTATGTATCAGCATGCATCCCGAACTATTCTTTGAAGCATATTAGAAGATTATGTAGCCTTTCCCTTGATCTGGTAGCACTATCACTGGTACACTTGTCTATTTCTCCTCTATAAGTTGAAAAGAATGCTGACATTTGTCATCCCATATTAAAGGAACATCCTTCCTAGTCAACTTGATTAGGGGTAACATTACATCACTGAAATTTGTGATGAATCTCTTGTAGTATCCTGCTAAACCTAGGAGGCTCCAATCCTCAATCAATGTCTCAGGATGATCCCACTCAAACACTTGTCTTCATCTTCTTGGATCTATAACAAAATCCTTTACATGACTATCATGTCCCAAAAAGGACACCTTGATCGATTGAAACTCATATCATTTGGGATTGGTATACAATTGGTACTATCTCAACAACTCTAACACTTAGCAAAGATGTCGATCATGCTACTGAATATTTTTGGAGTTACATCGAGATGTCATTCACAACCGCTGCCAAACTAATAAGGATATGGTCTAAATACCCTGATAATCCAGTTCAATATGGCCATTGATGCATTGGTTAGTTCAAATGGTTCAACTGTGAACTCATAATGACCATACAACTTATGTCCTCCACCTTGATTATCACCTAATGATATCCCATCCTCAAGTATACCTCAAGTAACACTATAACACCTCTCAACTGACCAACAATCATCTATCCTCAAAAATGAGTACTCGTTCATTCCACTTGTTGGTAATCCATGCATATCATCATAGAATCATCCTTCTTCTTCTTGAACAACACTTGGAGGACCCCAACATGAAACTTTCACTTGGGAAAATAATGCCAAGAAACTCATCTATGAAACACCTCCGAACTCATGTACCACTGGTACACCCTAGATACTAGGATTTATCACCTTGGTATGCACTACGTGTTCCAAGAAGATCTCACAAGTTTGTCTTATCAACTTCTCTATTGTCATAACCAACTAAAAATAGGTAGAATGAATCTTGCTAATTCCTTCAAAGACTCTAAAGGAATCCTCATGATAGAATGTCACAATCTTAGAACTATAGTCCCAAATATCCATGTGTCACACCAAGGTATCCACCCCCAGGACTACATTGAATCCACGCATACCAAGTGGCATAATATCCATTTGAAAGTTGCATCCTAAAAATAAATAACACAAAGGAAAACACATATCTCATAACATTAGCAACACTTGTCCAAGGGGTTACTATCAAGGGGTTATCAGTCCTACATTATCATGCAAGTTACACTTTTTATGTATTATTTTACCTTTTCATTTGGGTTCCTTGCCATCATCTTAGGAATTACCATGATTATGTACTTCATTTCTCTTTCTTATTGACAATTTATCATTCTTGTGTGGGTTTCCTTTCATTTCATACTGTTTCTCCTTCACTTATCAAGGGGTAGCTCATTATATTTCACACTTTCTTCATTTAACAAGGATCACTTCTCTTCAATTTCTTCTGCATGTCATGATAATTTTACATTAACACCTTCTTACACATATAGATTGGTCTGAGATTAACTTGGGTTTCACTTTTTTCGTCTATCATTGTTCTTATTTATCATCTCATATCACAACTAAAAGAAGAAGAGTTAGACCTAAATTAACTTGGGAAGATCTTATAAAGAGGGATTTTGAATCTTTACATCTTCGTCAGAGTATGATCCATAATAGAGATGATTGGAAAAGAAGGATCCATGTAGCCAACCCCAACATGGTTGAGATTGAGGATTAGTTGATTATGATGTTGATGATGATGATCACTCTTATAATTGGAGTTATCTTCTTCTTATGTGAATTTACACCTTGAGTCATTCCATGAACACAAATTTATCTATCCTTTACTTCATTATCTTTTAAAATTACAATTTTAGGAACTCCTTGTTATCTTATTTGTATTCAAAATAAGGTTTGATGGAGTCATATTTTTCTCGTTAATCACCAAATATTTAGGTTTTGATGAGTTACAATATTATTTTCATATTTCTTTTATGGTAAGATTAACATATTGTTCCCATGATTTCTTATTTATTGTTCTTTTTAGATTATTCCCAACTGACTACTTGATAAGAGTAATCAGAAAGATAACATTCTAAGAGTTCCATACTTACCTTTTCTTCAATAATTGAATACTTGGCCAGGGCATCCAAGTACTGAGTTCGGGGAGTATGCATCATTTTAATGTGTCATGTTCTTTTTCTTAGTTATTATCCTAGTCCTAAGTCCTAATGTCCCTATAGAGTCATCAAACCCTAAGATCTAATACCAACTTGTGAGAACACATCACGCTAAACAAGATTAATCATAACAAAACATGTGATCGATCACCAGTTAACCACATAGCACAAAAAGGGGATAACTAAAACCCAATTATTTCCACTGTCATGATTAAGAACATTTACATAAATGCCCAACAACTTGCATATATTCATATATTATGCCAAGTGTCTTTTATAACTACTTTGTGGCCTCAGCCACAACATATCTACAAAAGATGTTATCCACATATACAACATGTACAAGCATCTGGATACTACCTAAAGTGTGGGTCGATAAAAACATCATATACAAACTTTCCCACCAGGACCTAAGAGTACATGGATGACTCAAGGACACATTAGACATCTAAACAACCTTCTAAGGTTCTTCAAGACATCTCTGTCTCGTTGCCATAGGTTTGCTGCTGCTACTGATAATCAACTAAAAAGATGTGGTGACCCACGAGGTGAGACCCATGCCCCAAAAAGAGATATAGCTCTCAAAAATATTTATCAATTACAACAAGTTAAGTAATTAAACATATAGAGAAATATATAACAAGATGGATATACCAGATAGAAAACTTCTTTAAGAGCGGTCTTAATCGTAGATTTATTTGTAAGGTTGAAAAGTTAATATTATTCTCCAAAGATCAGGTGTAGCTAACATCATAGGTGCAACTATAATCATGACCCTATCTACAACATAATAATATCTAATTGCATAAGCGTATCTAACAACATAAGCATGGCTACTTTATCTTATGGCACTATACATCATTATATATATACATATATGTACATACATATACATATATACATATATATATACATACATATATATATGAAAGGAGAAAACATGGGTTCTCATCTAATCTGAATCATTGTGTAACCCTAAGAAATATGGTACACTACCAGATTCCATCTTGTATTCATCCGTGGGGAGTTTGAGGTATACCACTCAAACATCAAACTAATCATTGTGAATTACTCTTCAGTTCCTTACAAGATCTAGGAAATCTAGAATCCTAAGATCTCTCTAGTCTCTGCCCTCAGACAGTATGAGTCTGCCACAACAAAATATATAGTTAAGCTACAAACAACCTTGTCCTCCCTTGGTATATAGGTCACAATACTAGTACCCAGGGTATACAAAACCCTATCATATAAGGTAAAACCACAACTATCCTCAATCACATCACATATACAAGTATCCAAGACATGACCTTGACCACTCTTAATTTGAGGCATTACCACAACCATCCTCCATACCTTGGGATTTGGATGTCAAGGAAACACAATCTCTTACACCGGCATATACTGAACAATGTATGACTTCGGGTTTCCCTTATGGAATATTGTTTCACCATCCAGTAAATCCTGACACTGGAATGGTTCTATGACATAGGGAACTACATGATTAGGGTTCCACTTGATTACTTATTACCAATTGGATGAATTAATAAAGAGTTAACCATGTTTGTCATACAAATCCCTAATTTATTTCTACCAAGCATTGATATGTAACAGCTCCAGAAGATATAAAACATATGTGACATATTCCTCATTACGACATCACATGGTACTATTTCATTACTATCCATGAGACTATACTCTTTATTACTCCATCACATGATATACATCCTTATCACATTATCCTAGGGTACCAACCCTTGTCAATAATAAAGAGGATTACACATCCACCTAGGGTTCAACTCATGTCCAAAGGCCATTTAGACCACTACATAATTCTCTGAAAGATGATCATTACTTTTGCACTCTTAATAGAAGGTCTGACATACCATACTACAAACAATCACTATACTTGTAATACGCTATTTCAATATTAAGGAAACATCAAAAGAGCTATGATGTTCACCAAGTAACATAGTAGGTTTACTATAACATTAATAATGAGAAGAGTGTTCCTTCCGGATAACAACATACAAGAAAGATTGGTATTGTTAACCATCATCACTTAAATGCATTAAGTTAGGTTCAAAAATGTAGGTTGAAATGATGTTACAAATTAGTACTCAAATTAAGTCACCAGTTTTCACACTTACTTAAGAAAAAACATAAACACTTACACCTATCATACCCATCAAATCATGGATACATTTAGCTAGAACATCATCTTCAAATCATGTCCCTCAACTTCAACCATCATATCACATACTATACATAAGTATGGACTCATACTTAACATTAAGTATGACCATCAGAGCACAGACTTCAAACAAAACCATTAGATGGCATATGAGTAAAACCATCGGGGTCATATAGCTAGGGAAATCATCAGATCATGCAACTAGGGACACCATCATTTGGTAGGGCTAGGGCAGCCATAAGATCCCACCCTGTAGGGTCGTCAGATGTGAACCATAAGAAGACCGTTGATTGTTGATGATAGACACTCCATCTAATCATGAAATTAGAGAAACCATCGAATCTTGAAACCAATAGAGCTATCAAATATTGACCTTGAGTGGCCATCGTTTGTGAATAACCAAGTGAGATATCATTTGGTGACAAGCATAAAAACCATCATTTGTTGATAAGAATGTGAACCATCATTTGTTGAGAAGTAGATAGACCATCAAATCATGACACAGTGGGACCATTGATTGTGAATCATTGAATCATAGAGCCAATAAAGACATCATTTGTGAACCCATAGAAGCCATCGTTTGTCATCATTAGGTGGAAAATAGAACTTGTTCTTACGGAGAAAATCAATATTTCTAGGGTTAAGGAAACCATCGACTTGAACCACTTGAGTGAGCATCAAGACATTGTTTCTTAAGCATAATAAGGTCAAAACAACAACTAAGTACAAGCCATCATTTGTTACAAGAATTTAACCATCGAGTATCAACAAAAGGGAGAAAAATAGTTCAAACACCTAAGGAAAATCCATCTTTTGTCACAAGAAGCCAACCATTGAGTCTCAACACAAGAGAGAAAATCAGTTCAAACACCTAAGGAAAAGCCATCATTTGTCATAAGAAGCCAACCATTGAGTCTCAACACAAGAGAGAAAATCAGTTCAAACACCTAAGGAAAAGCCATCATCTTCAACACTCAAGGAACCATCATTTCATGGACATGCAAGGCTTAGCACTCCCACTTCAAAGGAAGGAGCGTTCACAAGGTTAAGGAGTACATCAGAAAGCTTATCTTGCTCAAGATCTACCACATAAGATCAAACCCTAGGCAAAGATAGCATCTTTATACTTGGTACTACATTTATTAGAGAAAGACTCTATGCATGCAACTTAAGAGTAAGCTATAAATGTAAAGAATGTTATATAACTCACCTCAAGGTTGATGAATAAGGTCCAAACAACAAGGTAGCTCAATGAGAGAGAGAGAGAGAAGAAACCCTAGTTTGAGAACTCCATATGTCCAAGATAGGTCCTTTCTCCAAGAACAATGAAATCCTAGGTCAAAGAAGTAAGAAGGAAGGTGTTCTTCAACATCTAGCACATGTTCCACCAAGAACACCATGGATCAGACCAAGAAGGAAGAGAGAAGAAGGTAGGGTAGTAAGGGAAATGAAGGTAGGAAGGAGATCTTACTTGCTTAGGTCAAGAGACAGGGTCAAGAAGCTTCAAACGATGAAGAAGAGGGTAGATCCAAACCCTAGGTGCACATGCAAGCAAGATATAGTTCAAAGGTATGGTTACTACACAAATACAAGGTAAAACATACATTTAAACCCTATATTTGATGATAACATGTTAAACATATTAAATACATTTATTTTGTGACATAACCTGATGATATTAGATTACAATGATATCCCAAGATCTTACTAGGATTATGATGAAAAAGATGAACATTTAGTATTCACAAACAATTAGATCTATATAAATGTGATTAGGGTTTTGAGACTTAACCCCGACGTGGTATATTATCACACTAACAAATTCACTTGGGGTATAAATCCCAGAGGTTTTAACCAAAACCTTCTGTAATAATACCACTTGCAAGTAGACGGGTCTTATCGCAATATAGTTAAGGATCGAATCCCAAGGGACAAGATTTTTAAGAATCGTTGCTAGTCTAGTATAGCTCAAGTAACACTAATATTTAGAACAAAGGTTGATTAGAGTTTAACTAAACTAATTGCAAGAAAGTAAAGAGCAGAATTAAAGTTGAATCTAGATTAATGATGAAGATCACTGGGGTGGTCCCGGGTTTCACCACCACTACACATGCAAACACATCTAATCACAAACATCAATGTAAGATCTAACTATCCAAATGGAAATGTTGCGAACCCTCCCTGAGGGATGTTTAGGTTCATGTAAGTATCACCTTAGGCATCAGATGTCTCATCGCCATCCGTATCATGCACTTACAGTTCTGAAGATATAGATATCCAACTGAAGTTGTGGCCCTCCCTGAGGAATGTTTAGGCACACAGAAGCATCGCCATGGGCTAGATGGCTCGTCCCCTCACGGATCATTCACTTACGACCTCAAGGAATCCCTTTCTATTTCTAGTCAGGGAGTCAACCGTGTTAATCAACATCCTATCCTACATATTGAAGTTCTCGCAACATAGGAAAGAACAAGATAAAAGCAAGCAGGTGATCAATCTACTAGCAAACATCGACGGTTAACAATGAAATGAAAAGTTATATACATTGCCATGGAATGTTAAAATGAAAAGACATGAAAGCATGGGAAGTGGGGCTAGTCCCCACACCCCAGAAAAAAGAAACTACTCACTCATGATGCGAGGAACAAGAAGAACAAGAGAGAGGGAAGATTCCACCATGAGCATGATGCAGAAGTTTATCACAACTCAGTGAAGATGCGGTCTTCTACGTCGTGTCGAAGAAGATCTGAGATGAGGAGGAAGAACCACCAAGGCAGACCGAGCCGATCTTCTCCACCTTCTTTCTCATCTTGACCTCCTTGCTCATAGCAAGAGGAGCAACAGGCAAAGTGACAGTGGCGTGGATGTACGTGGATGGATCTGGATCGAACCTGCGTTCAGGAAGCCTGGTGGCATTCTAGGTTTGATGCCCAAATTGGGACCCTCGTTGTTCTATTTATAGGCTTGGATGGAGTCCCACTTAGTTTGGACTTTGGTCCTCATGTTTTTGGTGTGATCCATCTTACATGGTTTTGGAAACTGTTAGGTTCTTCACAGTTTTGGCTTCTCACGATCTCTGCCTTCATGGTTTGGAAACCAAGGGCCCTCCTCACAGTCTTGAGACTGTGAGGATATTCACGATCTTGCTTCACGATCCTGGTTTCCCGATCTGCCTTCACGGTCCTAGTTTCTCAATCTTCCTTCACGGTCCTACAAACAAGCACTTTCTTGGTATTGGTCACTCGCGCCCACATAGTTTTAGAGATCGATTGGGCTGCTCGCGGTTTTGAGGATCGATCACCTCCTTCTCGGTCTTGAAGACCGATCACTATCTCATGGTCTTGAGTCCGTAAGACTCCTTGTGGTTTTGTGAATGGAAGGATCCCTCACAGTTTCCTTCATGCGGTCTTGGAGGCTCAGCGCTGTGAGGGGGTTAGGGTTACAGGCGGTGGCGTTGGTGCAGATGAGCTCGCGAGAGGGCAAGGAGGTCGTGAGGGTGCAAGACCATGTAGACGGATGAAGGAGAGGTGTTGATTCTTGTTTGGATGGTGTCACATTCTTACGGTCTTGCGAGAAGCCACTACACGGTTTTGGGATCCTGAGGAGTAGGTGCAAGACTGTGAAGGGAATGGGTGAACTAAGACTATGAGAGGAGCAAACCGAATGGAGGAGCAAACCGCTAGGGTAAGACTGAGAGGTAAAGACTACTAGGGCATTTTGCGGTGGTAATGATGGTGGTTGAGGATGGTGAAGGTAGAAGGATGATGTTGATGAAGATGGAGGTGGATCTAGGGTTGAGTGAAGGTGGCCCCAGCTGAAGGTTCAACCTCATCGTGACCTGCATGATCTGCATGAAAATCATATAAATCTAGTTAGTAATCTTGATAATTCGACTAGTCATGTAAATTTACATATTGTAAGATCTAGGAGATGAAAGTGAAAGTATTTAAGCAAAAATGGGCCAAAGATGGCGACTAAAATCATGATGAATATGGATTCATCAAACACCCTGAACTTAAATGATGCTCATCCTCGAGTAACAAAAAATCTGAAACAATCACTTTCAACTCATGTGGTTGCCTCATCTTCGCATCACGATTATTTCCTTTCTGCTCAATATAAAAAAGTATCTCAACTTCCTGAGATCACCGAACACATCTTACCATATCTTCGTTCCTGAGTTTCTTTTCCAACATCACTTCCTCCTCACTTTTTCCAACAACAAGTGTTTCTAAGAGTTTTGTAAGAGTCCAGAGATACTCGTAGAACAATAAGTGTGCACCTGATTTAACACTGGTGTTTTTAAGAATAGGGAAGGCATTCATTGTGCCTTTAGGTGGAAAAGGGAGTGAAGGGTGGCAGGGAAGGAAGTTGTATATCTCTCCTCTATTAGACTCGAGATTTATTATATGGTTGCAATTACATTGATTGCATTTTTTCTTTTTTTTTGTGAATCTCTCCTCTATTCGACTCAAGATTGCATTTTTGTGTGCGCATTAGCATCTTTTCTTGGTGGTACACCCCTATTAAATAGAAAGGGGTATGGTAGAAGCAAATATAGAGAGAGAGGGTGTGCCACCCCGAACTTAGGGTTTGGCACTGTTTTGGCTATTTTTGTTTTATTTTGATGGATGGAGGGGTACGAAGATGATGGAAGAAGTGTAGAAGAGAGTTCAGGTCAAAATACAACTTGATTTACAATTCAGTGCACCGGGTCATTCTCTTTATCATACTCTACTCAAATAATGACTTGATGAGGATCTGGTGGGGATTCCATGTTATTGTTCTACTACTCAGTTAGGAAGCACGACATGTTTGATCCCTAACTGAATAGTAGAACTTGGTCTCCCACTTGAATGTCCTTTCTTTTCAGATGACCATCATGCCAAAGCTTGGTGTGTTCTTTGTAGAATCGTGCATTCACATAAGCTGGCATCTGAAGTTCATCCAGCTCTTGAAGCTGTAGAATCCTGGCTTGTCCAGCTTTCTTTAGGTCAAAATTTAGCTATTTGATTGCCCGCCATGCTTTGTGTTTGAGTTCTACATGTAGGTGGCATGACTTTTCATAGATCAATATGGTGTAGTTCCAAGAGGAGTCTTAAATGTAGTTCGGTAGGCCCACAAGGCGTCATTGATTTTTAATGACCAATCTTTTTGGTTGCGGCCTACTGTCTTTTCCAAAATAGCCTTGAGTTGATGGTTAGAAACCTCTACCTATCCACTTGTTTGTGGATGGTAGGGGGAGGCCACTTTGTGTGTTACACCATATTTTCTTAACAACACTTCAAGGCTTCTTTCCAGAAAATGAGAACCTCCGTCGGATATCACGGTGTGTGGGACTCCGAAACGGGGAAAATAATATCCTTGAACATCTTGATGATAGGTTTTGAATTGCTAGTGACGGTTAGTATGGCCTCTACCCATTTTGAGACATAATCCACCGTGACTAGGATGTAGGAGAATCCATGTGAAGATGGGAATGGACCTATGTAGTCCACTCCCCGAACATCAAATATCTCGACTTCTTGCCACAACTTGAGTGGCATCTCATCTCTTTTTGTAATGTTACTCATTCCCTGACACTTGTCACATGATAGAACAAAGTTGTAGGCATCTCTGGATATGTTTGGTCAAAAGAAACCACATTGCAAAACCTTCAAAGCAGTTTTCTTAGAACTCATATGGCATCCAACTGGGCCTAAGTGGCATTGTTCTAAAATGAGTTGGGCTTCTTCCTCAGTGATACAATGTCTGTAGAGACCATCGACACAAAGCTTAAAGAGATAGGGCTCATCCTAGTGATACTGCTTTACATCATGCATGAATTTTTTAATGGCATTCCCAGTGCATTCAGGGTGGATGACACTAGCGGCGAGGTAGTTCACATAGTCTGAGTATCAAGGGGTAGCTCCTGAGACTTTCATGAGTTGATCGTCTGGAAAAGAGTCATTGATTGGGATATTTTCAGTGTCCATGGTGTGGATACGACTCAAGTGGTCTGCCACAACATTCTCTGTACCTTTCTTATCTCTTATCTCCAGATCAAATTCTTGCAAGAGGAGAATCCATCAGATTAACCTGGGCTTTGCATCTTTCTTTGATAGGAGGTAATAGATAGCAGCATGATTTGTGTAGACAATGACTTTAGAGCCAATGAGGTAGGATCTGAACTTGTCAAAGGCATACACGACTATAAGGAGTTCCTTCTCAGTAGTTACATAGTTCCTCTGAGCTTTGTCAAGGGTCTTTGATGCATAGTAGATCACATAGTTTTTCTTTTCAATACATTGCCCTAAAATAGCAGCCACAGCATAATCACTGGCATCACACATAATTTCAAATGGGTGATCCCAATCGGGAGATCTGATGATGGGTGTCGTTGTAAGGGCATGCTTAAGGTTATTGAAACTCTTGACACATTCATCGTCAAAATGGAAATTAGCGTCCTTTAGCAACAAATTCATCATCGGCTTGGTTATCTTGAAGAAATCCTTTATAAACCATCTGTAAAATCCTACATGACTAAGGAACACACAAACCTCTCTTACATTTTTTGGAACAATGAGTTTGGAAATTACTTCAATGTTCACTATGTTCACTTTGATACCTCGGTTGCTGACTCTATGGCCAAGAACAATGCCTTCCTTTACCATGAAGTGACACTTCTCCCAGTTCAACATAAGATGTGCTTTGTCACACCGTTTAAGGACAAGGGAGAGTTGCTTCAGGCATGAGTCGTATGAATCTCCATATATGGAAAAATCATCCATAAAAACTTCCATGATAGTTTCAGTGAGACCAGTGAATATAGCTGTCATGCAACGTTGGAAAGTTGTAGGTGCATTGCAGAGACCGAACGACATCCTTCTAAAGGCATATGTTCCAAATGGGCAAGTGAAAGTTGTTTTCTCTTGGTCATCTGGATGTATAGGAATATGATAGAATCTGGAGTAACCATCGAGATAGTAGAAGTATTCTTGGTGAGACAGCCGTTCTAAGACTTGGTCAAGAAAAGGCATCGGCAAATGATCCTTACGTGTCACCTTGTTCAGCTTTCTGTAATCGATACACATCCTCCACCCAGTGACTGTTCAAGTGGGGATGAGTTCATTATCTTCATTTTGTATCACAATAGTTCCACCCTTCTTAGTGACAACATGCATGAGACTTACCCATGTCAAGTCAGATATTAGACGGATGATTCTAGTGGTGAGTAGTTTAATGACTTCATAGTGCACTACTGCCTTCATGTTTGGATTAAGCTTCCTTTGATGTTTGACAGTCGGCTTGTGGTCTTCCATCATAGGGATTTTATGATGCAAAGTGCTTGACTGACCCCAGTAAGATCACTCATCTTGTAGTCGATGGCTTTTCTTCTTTCCTTTAATTTCGTCAGGAGTTTATCTTCTTGTTATGCCATTAGATCAGAATTTATGATGACTGGGCAGACCTTGAGATCATCTAGAAAGACATACTTCAGTCCCACGGGTAGGGGTTTCATTTTAGAGGCTTCTGATTTATCGCACGGTTCTACGGTAACATTCACAACCTTGAGTTTCTTGAATTTGGTTTTAGGATCTTCTCCAGCAGTGTCGAGGTGGAGAACATAATCCTTTATTTTTTCATCAATGGATTCATCAGCAGACGGGCTTATTAGAGCCACTTCTAATGGATTGTCTTGTTCATAATCATCTTGTGTAAGAAGTGACATCTGCTGTATACAATCAATCAAGTAGACTTCTTCTTGCATGCTTGGTCTTCACATACTTTCAAAAACTTTGAACTCGAGAGTTTCTTTACCTAGTTTGAGTAGCAAGGTTCCTGCTTCAACATCAATCAATGCTCTTACAGTGGCAAGGAACAGATGGTCAAATATGAGAGGGTATCTGGCATCTTCTTTTATGTCCATAATGTCACACAGAACATAGGAGTCTTTACATCTTCAATGATTCCTAAGGGGAGAGTTACAGTGTTATCTACAAGCTATATGGTCATGCCAGTTGGAAGCAGTTCTACAAACCCTAGCCTCTTGCAAAGGCTAAGTGGCATGATAGAGATGCTAGATCCAAGATCGGCCAATCCCTTCTTACATGAAGAGTCACCGATATGGCATGAAATCCCAAAGGATCCTGGGTCTTTCTGCTTCTTGGGCATCTTGCTCTGAATGATATCGGAAGTGGTTGTTGCTAACTTAACTGTCTCATATTCTTTAGTTATATACTTCCTTGTGAGGAGAGACTTCAAGTACTTTGCCAAGCTGGTATCTCAGCCAGTGCAACTAGAAAGGGTATATCAACATGGAGTTTCTTCATAGCTTCTTTGAACTTGTTGAATCGAGTATCAAGCTTTGTCTGCCTCGAATGAGCTGGGAAAGGAGGATGAGGCTTGTATATTGGCACATCTGGATCATGTGTTTCTGGTTCTGCAATAGTTGGTTTCTCAGAACTTTGCTCATATGTCTTATCAGTAGTAATTGGTCCTTTTGGTTGATACTCAGGTATTTTTGTGTCTTGGATGATCACAAAATCAACCTTGTCAGTAATAACCATAGGTGTCTTGATAGGAGGATCAAAATAGTCTTTTCCATACCTGGTGGTGACAACTTTCTGTTACTCTGGGTGCTTAGGATTGTTCTCTGGTTGGCCAACAAAAGCTCCAACAGGTGGCTTCATGCTAGCTGCAAGTTGAGCTAGTTGGGATTCAATAGCCTTCTGATGGGCCTGCTAGTTAGCTATCATGGTCTACTGTGACTACAACATCTTCTCAATGGATATCAGGTTGTCATCAGGAGAGATGGGACTAGCTTGCTATCCTTGTTGTTGGTTCTGGTAAGGGATTTGGTTGTGATTCTGGAACTGAGAATCGTTCTGATAATTGTTGTAGTTCCTGTTCAGGAAGTTACCTCTAAAGTTTCCTTGGTTTCTAAAGTTTTGTTGTTGGTTGTACTAGGATGTCGGTGGAACTCATTGTTTGTTATTTGAACCAAGTTGTTGGGAGTTTTCCGCTCCTGAAGGATTTCCATACTGAAAACCAGGATGGTTCCTATTCTGATTCAGATGGTAATATCCTTGACCAGGGATGGTGTTGACAACATTAAGATTTTCCATTTGACCATGATCTCCTTGGCTATAAATGTTGCTCAAAACAACATCACAGAGAACATTGCAGGCTAGCGTAGAATGATCAGTGCCTTTATATGCTTCGCAGAACAATGAAGCTGACTTGATCTGTTCTGGTTGTTGTGGGAGTGAACGTCTTCTTTCATAGGCAGCAAGTGACGATTCGATATGGTCTTGCTTGACAACTAAGAGCTTGAGGGATTCAGCGATAGACTTGTACTCAGGAATGGCTTCTGCCATAGCTACCTTCAATACTCCTTTGCCTACAGATCTACCCCAATTAGCTTGATTTTCATCTCCAAGGGTGACAACCTTCCATGCACTATCATAACTTTGACGCATGAAGTTTCCTCCAGAAGAGGAGTCTTAAAATCTCTTGATGTCGTCATCCACATCCCTATACAAGATCTCAATGAGTTGATTCTTAGGAATGCCATGGTGTGGACACTTGTGTAGAAGCTCTTTGTATCTTTCCCAAGCTTCAGCCAGGGATTCTCCAGGGACCTGAGTGAATTGAGTTATACATCCCCTGATTTCATAAGTGAGAGAAGGGGGATAGAACTTTTTAGAAAGACATTTTGAAGTTGTTCCCAGGTGGTGATGGGTTCGCATTACAAGGAATTGTACCAAATTATGGCTCTATCAGCAAGAGAATACTTGAAGAGACGGAGTCAGATGGCATCATCTGAGACTCCATTTTGCTTTGTCATAGCACATAGATCAATAAACCTCAGAAGGTGTTCCTGACTATCTTCTCCTTGCTTACCATAGAATGGGTTGTTTTGAACCAAGGTGATCCAATGTGCTCGGATCTCAAGATTTGGAGCGTTGATAGGACGAGGTTGCACTGGGAGTTGAATGTCAACAACTTTAGGGATTGAGAATTCTTGAAGGTCTTTTTGTAACTCCGAACTACAGCTCTGGCTTCTTACATAACCCTCTCTCTTTATGCATTAAGGGCTTGAGCTACCCTTCAGGCTATTTCCTCCTCTTGAGCCATCCTTGCTTGGTTCTCTCTGTTCTGACGATGAAAGGTTTTTTCTATCTCAAGATCAAAGCTAGCAGAGAGTCCGAGACTATTCGAGCGGTGCATACACTAGTTTTTGGGGGTACCTGGGATGGAAATATTTTTTAGAAGTAAGATTGACGGGGTAGAACTAAATTCAAGAGGATGATCGATTATATCAAAAGAAAAGAAAAGACCTAGATTAGCCTTAATAGAACTAGATTTTTCTAACTGATTTCGTTGTCCCCGACAATGGCACTAGAATTTGACGTGGTATATTATCGCACTAACAAATTCACTCGAGGTAGAAATACCAGAGTTTTTAACCAAAACCTTGTGCAATAATACCACCCACAAGCGGACGAGTCTTATCAAAGTATAGTTAAGGATCAAATACCAAGGGACAACGTTTTTAAGAATCATTTCCAGTCTAGTCTAGCTCAAGTAAGACTAATATTTAGAACAAAGGTTGATTTGAGTTTAACTAAACTAATTGCAAGAAAGTAAAGAGAAGAATTAAAGTTGAATCTAGATTAATGATGAAGATCACTGGGGTGGTCCCATGTTTCACCACCACTACACATGCAAACACATCTAATCACAAACATCTAGGAAAGATCTAACTATCCAAATAGAACCACTGTGAACCCTCCCTGAGGGATGTTTAGGTTTGCCTAAGCATCACCTTAGGCATCAGATGTCTTGTCGCCATCCGGATCATGCACTTACGATTCCGAAGATACAAATATCCAACTGAAGTTGTGTCCCTCCCTGAGGGATGTTTAGGCACACAGAAGCATCGCCATGGGCTAGATGGCTCGTCCCCTCATGGATCATTCACTTATGACATCAAGGAATCCCTTTCTATTTCTAGTCAGGGAGTCAACCGCGTTAATCGACATCCTATCCTACATATTGAAGTTCTCGCAACAAAGGAAAGAACAAGATAAAAGCAAGCAGGTGATCAATCTACTAGCAAACATCGACGATTAACAATGAAATGAAAAGTTATATATGTTGCCATAGAATGTTAAAATGAAAAGACATGAAAGCATGGGCAGCGGGGCTAGTCCCCGCACCCTAGCGAAAAGAAACTACTCACTCATGATGCGAGGAATAAGAAGAACAAGAGAGAGGGAAGATTCTGCCATGAGAATGATGCAAAAGTTTATCACAGCTCGGTGAAGATGTGGTCTTCTACGCCGTGTTGAAGCATATCTGAGATGAGGAGGAAGAACCACCAAGACAGACCAAGTCGATCTTCTTCTCCACCTTCTTTCTCGTCTTGACCTCCTTACTCATAGCAAGAGGAGTAGAAGGCAAAGTGACAGTGGCATGGATGTACGTGGATGGATCTAGATCGAACCTGTGTTTAGGCATCCTGGCAGCGTCCCGGGTCCGATGCTCAAATTGGGACGCTTGTGGTTCTATTTATAGGCTTGGATGGAGTCCCACTTGGTTTGGACTTTGGTCCTCACATTTTTGGTGTGAGCCATATTACACGGTTTTGGAAAAGGTTAGGTTCTTCACGGTTTTGGCTTCTCATGATCTCTGCCTTCATGGTTTGGAAAACTTGAATAGCCCTTATGGTTTGTAAACCAAGGGCCCTCCTCACAGTCTTGAGACTGTGAGGGTCTTCATGATCTTGCTTCATGGTCCTAGTTTCCGGATCTGCCTTAGCGGTCATGCAAACAAGCGATTTCTCAGTCTTGGACTCTCACGCCCACACGGTTTCATAGATCGATCGGGCTCCTCGTGGTTTTGAGGATCGATCACCTCCTTCTCGGTCTTGAAGACCGATCACTATCTCACGATCTTAAGTTTGTAAGACTCCTTTTGGTTTTGGGAACAGAATGATCCCTCACAGTTTTCTTCATGCAGCCTTAGAGGCTCAGCGCTGCGAGGGGGTTAAGGTTATAGGCAGTGGCATTGGGGCAGATGAGCTCACGAGGAGGTGAGGATCAAGAGGGCAGGGAGGTCGTGAGGGTGCAAGACCGTGTAGCAGGATGAAGGAGAGGCATCGATTCTCGATCAGACGGTGTCAGATTCTCACGGTCTTGGGAGAAGCCACTACATGGTTTTGGGATTGTGAGGAGTAGGTGCAAGACCGTGAAGGGAATGGGTGATCCAAGACTGTGAGAGGAGCAAACTAAATGGAGGAGAAACCGCTAGGGCAAGACCAAGAGGTCAATAACGCTAGGGCATTTGGCAGTGGTAATGATGGTGAAGGTAGAAGGATGATGTTGATGAAGATGGAGGTGGATCTAGGGTTGAGTGAAGGTGGCCCTAGATGAAGGTTCAAGCTCATCATGACCTGCATGATCTTCATAAAAATCATATAAATCTAGTTAGTAATCTTGATAATTCAACCAATTAAGTAAATTTGCATATTGTAAGATCTAGGAGATGAAAGTGAAAGTATTTAAGCAAAAATGGGCCAAAGATGGCGACTAAAATCATGATGAATATGGATTCATCAAACCCTAACATTAACCCTAAACTAAGACCCATAGGACTTAGATCTATAATAGACTGTAATGTATTATATGAATACACGGTGACATCTTACTGTATGCATACTTAAAAATCACGACGATTGCTTGAATTTACACTATGAATGTGTGGATTGCATACTTGAAGTACTTGAAGTATAATTGTATATGAAAGAATTGCATGGTTAAATTAAATACTCACTGGAATCAACTTATAAGTATTTTCAATGGTTTTTTTATGATTGATTCCATGAATAAACTTCTTGGATGTTTATTGAATTCCAGTTCAATATAATACATTTGTGTATCATATAAAGAAATAATAAGATATTATGAACCCAAGATTAGACCTAACAAGGCGTAGATCATATAAGTCCAATGAAGGATCACCTAAGGTGGCATGCCAAACATGGGTTAGAATATAAAAATGAACAAAGTTTGTGTGTGCAATTATTTAGTTGACGAATGATAAATATGTATTTATCTATTGATAAATGTGTATTAATCTGTTTATTTATGTCTTTTAGATATCCTTTTAGGATTGTTATATTGATTATTTTCTTAGTTTTAGAATAATTATTCTATTTTATATTTTCTCTATTTAATTGGAGTTTATAATTATATTTATTTGATTTTTTAGCAAAATAGCCTAATCACTCCAATGATTAAATACTCTTGGAATATAATTGCACAATTTTTAGCAGTCCTAAATATTATGTATACCCGACACCAAAAGTGTCATAACTTTCACGTCCAAACTCTAAATCAGATGTACAAATACTTGTCGGAAAGAAAATTTCATTTCCTACAAGAAAATTATATAATTTGAACCGATTTTGAGCCGTTTACCAGAGAAAAATCCCCTGGAAGTCACTGTTGCGGAATTCTGCATTAAAGAAAGTCATATGGTAAAATATTAAAGATGAGACAACTCAATAAACCCCTCTATTATGGGAAAATAATTAATTAGCTACTTTTAATAGAAAATTTGAAAAAATTTATATTCTTTCATAAAAGAAAAAAATGAGAAATGAAAAACCCATCAAAGCAATCAAAGTTTGACCCATGTGACTTATAGATGAAGCAAGCCAATCCTCTTGAATTTTTGTCCCTCCTATCTCTCTATAAAAGGTGGGGAGGATCCGTAAGAAAAATCATTGAGTCTTAGTTTGTAAATCTAGTTTTTAGTAGTTCACATTTGTATCATTATAGATGTCATTTTATTTTGCATTCTTGGTAGCTTCATTATATCCTAGTAGATTCTTTTGGGGCATGGGGAGTAACCAATTAGTCTGATTCTATTCAATATAATCGGTTCCAGTTCTATTGCTCCATTGAAATATTATATTCTCTTTATTTATTTTTGGTTATTTGGATGATATGATATATTTTTATGGAGTGATATGAACTTAGATCTCTGTAAGAATGAAACAATAGTCCCTCAATTGCGATTATCATTTTTTCATCTCTTTAATCTTATTTCCTTATAATCGTTGGTGACATGATCACATGTGCATTGGGTTTGAACATAAGTTTGAATTCACATGCTTCTTGATATGACCATGGATAGTGGCATGTTCGATGGTTGGGCAATGATCTGTAAATGCCAGGACCAATGGGTTCGTGGGAAGTCTGACCCTTGTGAGTTTGCTCGTAAGGGCATGCAACGACAAGGTCATGATTTGATCCTTAGAGTTTAAAATTTGATTAGTTGGATAGGAATGTGGCTTTGGTAATCCTCAGGAACCCTAGATATTTGTTTCTTGATTAATTAATCTTTAATTCAACATTTTCTATTCTTAGTTTTAATCAAACCTTCTCAACCTGGACTTTTATTTCCCATTCTTGCAATCAGATTTGAAACTCAACCATCCTCTTTTTGTCATTTATAGGGATCAATACCTCTCTATACTTAGTTTATGTGGTGCTTACATCAAGTTGACAACCTATTTAGAAGGTTAAACTCTAGGACTTGTCCTAGTGACTATTTTGTGTAAAATGACGCAAATCAATTTGACGATGTTGTCGGGGATGGCTCGCGTTATCTTTCTAATTAGACTGCTTGTATATCTTGTATAATCTTATTCATATTTCCTAACTTTTATAACTTTTACAATTATTCTATAAAAAATTTCCATTATTTCTTGCTTAAATTTTTGTAATTTATTTTTCCTACCGAGTCCCATTCCGATAGTGGACATCCTCCTTTTTCACAATTTCCATTCCGGCAATACTACTTTCTAGTTTTTAGTTTTTTTTCCATAATTTCTTAGATTAGTATTTTTAATTCTCTTTATAATTTTTGACTAACCCCTTATCTTGTTTTAGTTATTTCCATATTTTTTAGTTTCTTCTAGTTTTGTTTCACTCCTAAAAAATATAAAAAATGGGATGGCTGATACATTATGGTTCACAATATCAATAGAATGGTTATTACAACCATGCACCACAACACTTGCCTAATGCATCCTCAGTTTGTGGTACTAATTTTTATGACCCCAAGACTTCCTATCCTAGCAGGTATGGTGTTAATTCTAACCCTAAAATTCTCGAGGGCCATTATGAGGAACCATGCTATCCATATTCTAATGGGGGATAAGACCAACTAAATTTTGGGGAATTTGGGTCTACTTTTGAAACCCAAAAATAACTAGACATGCTTCAAGTCTTTATAAATGCTATATGAGTAGCCCAATAAAATTTTCTCCCTTATAATGGAGCTTCCCACCAAGGTGTATGTAATGTAAATTGCAATCCATCATCTCATGAAGACTATTATGAGGAGCAATGCCACAATCAACATGAGGGGTACTATGACCAAGATCCTTATGGGGGATATGTCGAGGGTAACCAACCATTTTTTGGAGGTTATGAACATTATTGTGCAAATCCATATACACTTCAACATGAGAAAATCGAATTCCTAGAGAGATAAGAAGTAGATCTATGAAGGATTTTTGAAGAGCGTCAGAAATCTCTAGAAAATCAACAAGTCATGTTAGCTACTTTATTAAAGACCCAATCATAGAAACCCCTGGTGGAGTTAGAGAAATCCAAGATAGTTTTACCCAATGATGATGATGATGATCCCATTTTTGTGTCATATATGTCATATCCTGAAGAAATAACACAGACCATGGAGTCATATTCCTTATATGATGATGATGTTGGTATTCCAACCCTTCCGCTAGATACTTCATTACTTGAGCATGAAAAGTCACATTGTGAGAGTCATCCACATCATGGATATCCAACAACTCCTTCCATCACCGACACTAATCTAGAGGTTATCAGTAACCAATACCCTGTGGTTGAATATATTCTGAATAATGAGCACCCAACCCCCAATGCCAAAATGAATCTTCACATTTTGTAACAGCCAATTCCCATTCCACATATGGGTGATCTAGAAGGGAAGACAACAACCATAGAAGAAGTTTATATACCCCCTTTCCTTGTTTGCAAGGAGGATTTCCCCATTTTTATCCCTCATGTACCCTTGGGGACCCTTTATTGAAGAACTTGAGTTACATGAAATATCAACAATGAAACCTACTAACCCAAATGTTGATTTCATGATTTTTGAGGAGAACAAAATTATTTGTGATTCCATTTTTTTTGCCTTTTATTCTTTTCATATCAGCATAAATTTTCCGATATGCAGATCAAATTGATGGAGGGAAATTAGAGCCAGATCATCCACCCAATTTTGTCCATCTGACACTACACATGTTACCTGTCAGACACCCACCAATCTCCTCTGATCCACATGCATCTCCTACACTTGCTTCACTATTGAATGGAGATCTATGGATCCTATTGGAGGGACTACGAGGTGAAAGGAAATATGAACACCCATTGAACTTCCACAACTACCTTATCAGTGGGTACTCTATGAAGCTCCAGCTATCAAGGTCCCATCCCTTATACATATTCCATTCAACTAGACATTATTTGAGCTATTGGGTCCCCCAGTGATCCTAGCCCTTTTTCTTCCATGCATCCTAGAATTAAGTTTTTCTCAAGATGGGTGGTAGGTATTCCTGCCACCCGCTCTATCTTACACCTTTTATTATTTCCATTTTGTTATATAGCATAGTTTTGAACTTTTTTTTCAAAAAAAAATTTCTTTTGGCCTTTATCTAGTCTGCCAGATGAATAAAACATTTCATACCAATATATCCCTTCTTTTAATTTAGTAAATCTCCCTTGATTTTTTTTTACAAATTGCTATGATTAGAAAACACCATGTCACTTAGGACTCCAAACTAGCACCACTCCTTAGAAATGTTGGCAAGTCGCATGGAATCAATAAGAACCAAACATGAATTTTCTCTATTTTAAATTGTAGATTAACTTGTCATAAATCTTATACAATGTGTATATAGAAAGAATCTATCTGATGTAATGACACTCCTTGAAAAAGAAAAAAAAGTTTACAAGCATAGGAAACCCTCCCTTCTCTCTCAAAGAAAAAGAAAAAAAAAGTCACCTTAGGACAAACTCCAAGTGCGGGGTGGCATGCTCTTCATCTCAAATTATTCCATACCCTTCGTATCTGATTGGGGTGTACCATCAAAAGATGTCAAATGGAACTTGAAAAAATACGGTCAATGCAACTATAGTCCACAAAGAAATAAATCTCGAGTCGAATAGAGGAGGGTCATCTTCTTTTGCACCTCCTTCATCCTGTTCATGCGCAAAAACTCACAAAAGAAAAAGAGAAGGGAAAAAGAAGAAATATGGGAGTGTCAAACTAGAAGTGCAATTAAGTTTGTTTCCTAAAAAGTCCTGATTTAGAAACAAACTATGAAACATGTTTTGATAAGAAATATAGAATTTTGTATTACGTGGTTCTAGGAGATTGGGTTGCTTGGAAAAATAAGGAGATAAGGAACAAAGTGATTCTATGAGGGTGAGGATAGACATGTTGCTAGTATAGATTAGAATAATTTGTAATTCTTTTTACTTGAGTATAAACAAACATTCAAGTCTGGGGTATTTTGATAAATGTGTATTATCTATTTATTTATATCTTTTAGATATTTTTTAGGATCATTCTGTTAATTATATTCATAGTCTTAAAATTTCTTATTCTAATTTAGATTTTCTCTCTTTAATTAGAGTTTTAATTATATTTGTTTGAAATTTTGTGAGAAAATGGCCTAATCGCTCCAATGATTAAATACTCTTTGTACAATTTCCAACAGCCCTGAAATTCATGTATACCTGGCACTAAAAGTGCCATAACGTTTGCGTCCAAACTCCAAAGTTGGTGTACAAATACTTATTAGAAAGAAAAATTAACTTACTAAAATAAAGTCCAATTAGTAGGACTGATTTTGAGCCTTTTATGGGAGCTAAAAATCTGTTCGAAGTCGTTGTTGTAGAATTCTTCATTTAAAAATGTACATGGTCAAATATTAAAGAATAGACAAATCAATAAACCCCACTATTGTGGAGAAAGAATTAACTCACTACTTTGAATAGAAAAGTTAAAAAAATTTCATATGATTTTATGAAATAAAAAATCAAGAGAAGACTAGTCAAATTCCAAAATTTGAACGCCATCACAATAGTCAAAAGTTTGACCCATGTGACTTGTAGATGAAGCAAGACATTCCTGTTGGATTTTTGCCCCTTATATCTCCAATAAAAGGTGGGGGTTCAACAAAAAAAATCATTGAGTCTTAGTTTGTAAATCTAGTTTTTAGTCTATAGTTCACATATTGTATCATTACACATCTCATTTTAGCTAGCATTCCTAGTAGTTTTATTATGCCTGAGTAGATTCTTCAGAGGCATGGGGAGTAATCCCTAAGTATGATTCTATTCAATATAATTGGTTCTATTGCTCCATCAAAAAAATATTTTTTTCTCTATTTATGTGTGATTATTTGGATGATATTATATATTCTTATGGTGTGATATGACCTTGGATCTCTATAAGAACAAAACAATAGTCTCTTAATTGTGATTATCATCTTTTCTTCTCTTTAAACTTATTTCTGTTGTAATCCTTAGTGATGATATCATATGTGCCTTGGGTTTGAACGTCAGTTTGAATTCACATGCTTCTTGATATGACTGTGGATAGTGGCATGTTGGACGGTTGGGTAATGATCAGTGAACACCGAGACCAAGGGGTTCATAGGAAGTTTGATCATTGTGAGTTTGTCTGTAAGGGGATGCAACCACAAGGTCCTGATTTGACCCTTGGAGTTTAGAATTTGATTAGTTGAATAGGAATGTGGTTTTGGTGGTAACCCTCTAGAACCCCAAATATTTATTTCTTGATTAGTTAATATTTAATTCGACATATTTATTTCTATTCTTAGTTTTAATCAAACCTTCTCAATTGGGACTTTTATTTCCCATTCTTGCAATTGGATTAGAAACTTAACCATCATCTTTTATCCATCTCTAGAGATCAATACCTCTCTATACTTAGTTGATTTGGTGCTTACATCAACTTGAAAACCTAGTTAGAAGGTTGAACTCTAGGACTTGTCCTAGTGATTGTTGTGTGTACAATGACGCACATCAATTTGACGTCGTTGTTGGGGATGGCACGTGTTATCTTTCCAATCAGATTGCTTTTATATGTTGTATAATATTGTTCATATTTCCTAACTTGTATAACTTTTAGAATTATTGTATATTTTTCCATTATTTCTTACTTAGATTTTTGTAATTTATTTTGACTACCAAGTCCCATTATGGTAGTGGACCTCCTCCTTCTGTCGAGTTTTCATTTTGACAGTACTACTTTCTAATTTATTTTTTAAATTTCAAGGCATATTGGTTGTATGTCTCACTCTGTTCGCAGATGTAGGTTCCACCGGTGTATCGAATGGAGCATGAGTAGGGGATAGTGGAAGATGTCACAATCGCCTAGCCCTTTTCCTTCTTAGAACTAAAGGGGTTAAGCTTTTTTAGGAGCCCACGGCCAGAACCATCTGACAAATGGTTTAATACACCACCTTGAGTGCATGGCATGGTGTGGTCTGTTGGTCTTCTAGTTGGGTGATGCAGAGAGTAGAATGGGTGATTTTTAGTGGTCTTGCACACTTAAAGGTTGGATGATTAAGCGATAAACATATGTTAGTTGATGATCAAAATACGGTTAGGAGACTTTGATGTTACAAGATCGGGTGACCAAGCAAGGTGGTTGACCAAGTAGATTGGGGGGAAACACTTTGGAATTGGTTGGTTGGGTGATCAACATGTGCTAGTCGGCTGATCACTAGAGATCAAGAGTCTTTGGCTTATGTGGATCAAGATACTTGGATACTTGGTCGTCTGATCAAAAAGTTGGAGAAATCTCTATGGAGGGGTTGGTCGGGCAATCAACTCAGTGTCGATTGGGCAATTAGCGATCTTGGTTTCCACCTTGACAGAGAGAAAGGGGACTTAAAGAAGAAGGGGGACAATCCTTTTAGCAATCGATCCATCAGCAATGGGTCATCTGATTAGGTGGGCCGAACACTCTAAAGTGAGTGCACAAGGGTGAAGGGCATAGGATGATCGGGTAGTCCTTACAATGGGGGTTTTGTGATCAGTCAGTCGGTTGATCAGTCGATCGATTTGTCATCATCAAGGCGCTAGGGGAAGTCACTGAAGCTCACTTGGTCATCCAATCTAGGCCATTGGGGATGAAAAAGCTTCATGGTGGGGGAACATGAGCATGATGAGAAGGATGTGCTGAACTTTCTAGGGAAAGGGAGGTTTGGAATTGTGAACTTGACTCCATTGCCCCTAGACCTAATTATAAAGGGAAGATACCTGTGATTGGACAATCTGGAGCTTTTGAGTTAGTTGACGAGGGTTCTTTTATGGAGGCAAATTACATGCATTGGTCGATCGATTCCAACTACACATGTCAGTCAGTTAGGAAGGGCTTTGGTCAAACGGTCATCTAGACTCTAGTTGGGTGATTGGGCATTCATATGATTTGGAGTTTCCCAGATTGATCGATCGATCCATGATATAGGTCGACCGATCAATGTTAAAACTTCATGGGTCAGAATTTACTAATATTTGGTGTCTTTAGGTTGGTTGTTCGATCAACATGATTGGTCATCCTATATGTATTATTTTCTCCATAATGGGGGGCATCTTCTACAGGTGGGTTGGTCGACTAGAAGAACTAGTCAGTCGACTAGAAAGAGTAGTTGATTAATCTACATATGGTGGAGTCCTATGCAAAATTGGACCCCTTGTTTGGATAATCATAGGGCCTGGTTAGTCCATTAGGGTTAGCAGGGTCCCTATCAGATAGAGATTGTCCTATAATAGAATTCAACCAAGAAACTAATCAATTAAGTGTTCAATTATGAAACTCAACTAGGAAATTAAATAAAGAAATGTGAAAAAAAATACAACTAGTCCAAAGAAACCAAAATATAGCTATATCTGTCAAGTTTCCTACCAACAAGTGCCTTGTTTAACGTCAAGCTCAAAGCCTAGGTTCTCGGATAAAAATTGGATTGGAAAGATGGAGTGCAATCACTTCCCTTGCTATAAAATATACACCCATTATGTATATCTTCACTCGATTGTCGTTTGCAATGAAGTTTCCATTGATCCTGTCTCAAAAGATGAATGAACCATGTGGATAGATCTTCTTCAAAAGGCACATCCCATTCCACGAGGATTGTAGCTTCCCAATAAACGCCCTCAAGTGGTAATTGTAGAGAAACACTTGATCTCCCACTTGGATTTACTTCACTTCAGGTGGCATTCGTGCCACAACTTGGTCCGCTCATTATAGATGTGTACATTCTCATAGACATAAATACACAATTCCTAGATCTCTTAGAATTGTAGAAAGCTTTATCTTTAGGGAAAGACAAGTCGATTGTCATAGATTAGAAATCCATCTGGCTTTGTGATTCATCTCTACTGGGAGATGGAAAGATTTTTCATAGATTAACTAGAACAGAGTCATACCCAAAGGTGTCTATAATGTTGTTTGGTGTGATCATATAGCATTATTGAACTTCAATGCCCAACATTTCCTTATCCCATTTCTCAAGGATGGACTTGATCTATCAGTTTGACATTTCAATTTGGTCGTTGGTTTGAGGATGATATGCCAACACTACTGTAATGACCCCACCCCTAGATAACCCCCAATTAAGGAAGACCAAGAAGCTAGAGCCATTATCCCAAAACAAGATCATATGGTTTTACAAATAATCAAAATAATTAATAAATTCTACCACAACTAATCTGAAAATAGGATACAATTTTCTTTTTCACATACCTTAAAAAATATAGGCTTTGAGGAACTTTACCCCAGATAGGAAACTACATATCTACAATATTTTGATCTTTTTTTAACTTTATTCTTTTAATGTCAATTTAAATGATTATCCACTTTCTGATAAGCATGTAACTGCATGTGACCTAAAATGCCGACAAACAAAATGTTGGTCAATATAATGAATTATACTGGTATGTGGGGGGACCCAAACATGTGCATCTATTTGTAACAACATATTGCAACCAAATTATTGCTTAACAGATCAAACTTTGCATATTAACATAACTACTCAATCCTAACATATCCTTTCCTCTATGTTGTCCCTGCAGTGGACATGGATACTACCTTTCTCATATGGTGGATCCCAAATAGCCCCTTTTGATCCTACCATACAGGTAGACTAAGACATAGAGCTATATAGTCATATGATCCTACCCAAAGGTAGACCAAACACCGACTCAAGATAACTTGATGATCCTACCCCAAGGGCAGACTAATAACTAGGTCATCCATCTCTCACAAGTACTCAAAGCTATAGAGGAGGACTAGGATCTGAGCTAGTCATGCACATATATTTATGGTGATAGCCATAGTCACTTTATAGTTTCATGAAATAAAAGTCAACCAAGCAATTAATTTCAAGAAATCGGTAAAACCCTCAGAAATCACCATGAAACTAGAGTGATTAGCCATAAGCATAACCACATACCTAATTATGAGTCAAAATAAGCAATATATCCAATTCCAACTAGATGTCCAATCAAGCAAGCTAAGCAACCAAATCAAGTAACCCTTGATCCTAAAAAAATGTATAACACCTAATTGTTACCATCACATCCCAAACAATTACTTACTGACTTGGGACACCTTCCTAAGGTTTCTAAGTCTCATTAGGATTCATTAGGGTTTCTTAGATCAATTTGTCAATCCTTATCCTTTTTAGGTCAACAAACCCTAAAACAAGTTTTCTATTCATAAAAACCCTAATTACTCACATTATCCCTATTAAGGGTCCTTTATTCTGAATTTCACTTAGGGTCATCATATCTCTATCTTATGCTTGGATTTTTGAAATCAAACCATTAAAATACATATTTACCAAATATAGGGTTTCTGGGCCCATTAATGCATATTCATGTACATGGAAACAAGCATACTATGTATGAAAATCATCATTTTGGGTATAACTCTTCCTTTCATTAACAAGATGTTAATATTTTCTCAACATAACCAAGGAAAGTCATTAAATCCAATTATCATCAAAACTTAGGGTTTTTCATTAATTAAACCATTAAAGATGACAACTTTATACATTTTTTTGAATTGCAAATGAAAACAAGTTTCAATTATATTTTTAATGAATTCATTGTATTTTTTGATCAAAAATCATAAATATCATGTCATCATCAAATAAACCCATAATTATTTATGATTTTATCAATAATACTCTTTTCTGGCCAATCACAGATTGTCGTGTATGCCTATTTGACTCACTTGAGTCATGCCAGCGGGGCCATGCTTGAGCCAGTCGGCTCACGCCACATTGGCACTTGGGACCGCAAGAAAACTTGCCTACATGCTAAAAGAAAAGACACAAAAAGAAATAAACACCCTTACCTCAGTGCTCGCTCGAGGGTAGCAATGTAATTTCACCACTTGTCATTTTCAACCTTGTGCTCCCCTCTCACGTAAGTCGATGGTCAACTGAGTAGTTGACTTTGTGTTTCACTCCACCTGAGCGCAAGATGAGTGGCTCCATCTTCATCTTGTTCTACCGAACTCAAATCACTAGCCCATTGCTCGGTGGCTGGCCTGGATCGATGAGACGAAGTTGCGCCAACTCCGATGACACAAAGCTCTGGGCAGAGGTGATGAACATGATCCACAAAGGAATTGGATGCGCAATATAGTTTGTTGCCTCTGCTTGAACACTCTGGATTGCTCTGGGTCTTCGTAGAAGGGTGAATGACCCTCTATTTATAAGTCAGGGTCGGCAAGGATTTCTCATATTGGGGAAACTATGATCATCCCTCAATATGTGGCAAAACCTAGTTTGGATAGGATCCTCCGATCTCACAAATCCAACTAACCATTCCAAGAATCTCCCATGCATTGAGTCGCGAGGAAAAATGAGTAGAAAACCTCGTCTCAGGTCCCTATTCCCCATTCTGATTCGGGGTAGGTGATGACACAAAGACCCTTGGATCTTGATCCAAAAGTTGTCATGCTACATGCTAAAACAAAAGATGGTAATTAACATATATTGATTTGGAAAACAATCGTGACATCATTGTTTATTCATCTCACTTTAGGAAACCTTCAAAAAAATCATAACTCCTAAACCATACCTCTTTTTATTCCCAAATTTTAAGGGAAACTTATTAATGATTTAATCTACTTGTGTGCCAAGTTTGGAGTCATATCTTAAAAGTAAAAGAGACTTTTCTTCATGTGCTAGTTATCACTTAATAAGGCATATTTTATTCATATTTTCTCTCTCTTTCTCTTCTATTTTCTTTATTTGGATTCCTTTTATCATTAAAACCATGTGGATCTGAAATCTAATCCATGATGATCAACCATACTACTTTTCAAATAATTCCACATAATTCTCATCATTATCTTAATTTCTTTTCCTTTTATGCATTATTTGATTTCTTTCAACCTTTCTTTCCTTTTATCACATTAGACTCACTAACTTATTATGATCCACATAATTACTCATTTAAAGGAAATATTTCAAACGAAACCCATTCATTCACATAAATCATACAAAATTTCATATATGTACATCTTATTGGAAAAATTGCACTTACAGCCATACAAGCAAAAACAAGGTTGTAACATCCTTCCCCTCTTATAAGAATTTTTTCCCTCAAAATTCCACCAGATATACAAACAATACTGGATAAGACTTTTCTATGTCCATCTTCAGCTCTCATGTGGCTTCATTCCCCCCATGGTTCTTCAAAAGAACCTTTACCATCTCTATCCTTTACCCCTGAGCTCTCTCACCTTGGTATCTTGTATCCTCATAGGTGACTCAGGGTAAGTCAGCCTCCCTTAGAGTTTAATAGGTTCAATTCTCAACACATGGATCGGGTACCTCACATAAAGATCTAGATTGGACACATGGAACACATCATGCATCCCATTATCCTGGGGGGTAAGGCTAAACAAAAGCAGCTCCATCGGTCCTTTCCAAAATCTCAATGGACCCATGTATCGGGGACTAAACTTTCCTCTATTCTTAGACATAGCTCAGAGCGGTCAGATTTTCAAAACACATGTTCACCCAAAATGAAGTGCAAGTCAGTCTGCTTCACATCAACACACGACTCCTGTTGATTCTGGGCTTCCTCAGCCATGGCTCGATCAAAGTGACTTTATCAGCATACAACTGTGGTTTCTTTGACCTCTACAAGGTCCTCTCACTGACATCATCCTAGTGAAGCGGTGAATGACATGGCCTCCCAAAAAGAGCTTCATACCTCTGACACTGGATTTGGTAGCTATTATAACAAACAAACTCTACTAGGGGAAGGTACTGCTCCCATGATCCACCCCAAATGAGCACATATGCTCACATCAGACCCTCTAAAGTATGGATCATACTTTCTTGACTATCCTTCGGTTAGGGGTCGATATGTTGTACCAAACTTCAATATAATATCAAATTCTTCATGTACCTACTTAAGGCCAGGCTCCAGAATATTGAACTCGGATCACCATGCAGTCAAACTAACTCTCTCATATATATAGTTCAACTAGATCTGCTATATTGGCAATGGTCTCTGAGGCAAGGAAATGTTCTGAATTGGTAAGGCAATCTACCATAACTTGTATTGCATCATGACCTCTCCTGGTCCTTGGGGATACTCACCACCATTTCCATGGTGATCTTCTCTCATTTCCTCTTAGGAACGCCTCATCATTTGTAGTAATCCACTGGTTTACCGATGTTCAACCTTCACCCTCTAGTTTGTATGGCAACTGGCCACACGCGCCTCTATATCCTTCTTCATTCCAGGCCTTCAAGGTACCGCTGCAAACCTTAACCATCTTGTTAGTACCAGGGTGTATGGTGTACGTAGAATCATGAGCTTTTTGCATGACATGATTCTTCAAGGGTGAATCCTCAGAAACCCAAAAACACTCTAGTAGTGGATTTCACCACCTACTCTCCCTGAGAGGTGTATGTGAGGTTCCTCTAACAAACCTTTCATCTCATCAAGCTCTAAGCTAGCCGACAACCACTAACTCGACCAACATGTCTGGTTGTATCTAGATGTTAGACCCACAGGTCTAGTCTTCCAATGCTCATAGGGTCCACCTAGCAACCTCTCCATCGGCTAAACAAGACAAGTTTTGAGCTATGTTCCGACTAAGAGCATATGTTACAGCATTATCTTCCTTGTGTGCTAGTTGATGGTGAAGGCATACTCTTTCATATATTCCATTGATCGTCTTTGTCTTGGGTTTAGGTATGTATGAGTCAGGAAAACTTCGAGCTCTTTCATCCATCATCTTGGTTACCAAACCCAATATGTATCTCATAGAATCCAAATTGCTCTTGACAAGTATGTCCTTTAGTTCATCTATCTATCCAATATACTCTCAAAAGGTGTGGTACTTCCTCCCTTTCTCAATTATCATAAAAGGTTCCAGCTCATGTGTTTACTTTTATCCTTAGTATGGCATGCCTTTTGTCCTTTCTCTCACACCCATAACAAGATGAAATAAGCATTTGGTTGCAGTCCAAATACAGAGTTCATCCCATTCCAGGAGTAGATATGGTGCATCACACATCACCATTACACTTTCCAGTCTAAGTCGAAATACACTTCACATGACTCCACACCATGAATATCTGCATTCTATGTTTACACCCATGGGAAGACTTTTCCCCATCACTTTTGGGTCTTGTCATCACCCCTATGTACAATCCTTAGTCACTTCCTCAAGGTCTCTAGGGTGCCTGTACTTTTGGAGTGATCTTACCCTTATGCATATAAGGAGTGCCTCTCACACTTACCCCTTAGGCCCTATGAACACATGAAGGTGTCCAACCTCTTAACCCATGGGATTCAGGCAAAGGTAGTTGTTACCTCTCGACCCTATAGTCTTGTGCATCTAGGGAACAAACAACTCCTACTTCCTACGATCATATCCCTCCTTGAAGTTAGTATTGACTTAGGATTCTATCATAGCATGTGGATCATTTGTTGATATTCAATCACATCCTATTCTTGAATCCTCACCCGAAACTTCATCATCTCTCTGGGTACTCGTGGTTAGCCTTACATCCCTGCATAAGAATCATGGTGATCTACCTATCTCAATCTGGCCCCATATAGGTTACCTCCATGGTAACATATCCTTATGTCCCTTAGATATGGTCATACATGGGTCTATAGATTCATACTCAACTATGTGATCATGCACTTAGCTTCTCAAGCTCTTATAAGTAACCTTTGAGGTTAATTGCAACCTAACCAGAGTTGGTACTCAACCCTACCTGAAGGGTCCCTCCCCAGGACAAGAGATGTTACAACCCCAATTTTGGGGTTCTTTTGGTGAGAAATGTAATTTCTCCTAATAAATATATTTGAATAAATAATGATATAATTTGTTTTGAATAAAAGGATTTCGTTCACAATAGCCTTTTTATTTGTTTTGTGGGCTTTATTACCTATTGGGCCCAATAACAAGGAAAAGACAAAGGAAACTCCATTATTAAATGAGTAAATAAGAAAATGGAGAAAAGAAAGATGTAGAAACCTCTAGAAGGAAAATGAATGTTATCCAAAGTTGGATTTTGTGCCTCTTGGGTTCCAAGGAGTCTAAAGTTGCAAAGATAATGCAAAAGGAAAAGAAAAGATCAATTAAATATTTCTTTATTAAGAAAGAAATTGGAGACAATGATAAAATCTGGGAAATAAGAGGAAAGAGGTATGCTTGAGTCATCTTTGGTGGATTTTCGTATCCATAAGGTTTCTAATGTTAGAAGGAATTCCAAAAAGGAAAATAAAAAGAGAGATAAAGAGAAATCCTCGAAAAGAGATATTTTAATAAAGAAATGAATAAGATAATGAGAAATAATGGATATAGATGAATCTAAAAGGATAATGAGTATCCACTAAAAAGGATTTCGAAATATTAGAGTTTCTTGGGGTCCAAGGAGCCCCAATGGAGAAAAGGAAAGAGAAAATATATGTTTTAATGCATAAAATATGCCTTATAAGTCTTTGACTTTCATGTGAATAAAAATGGGTTTTCCTTTCTCGTTTTGGAATCACACTTCGTACAATGGTAGATTAAGTCTTTATAGACTTTCCCTTAAAATTTGGGATTAATTGGATGAGTGGTTTGGGAGATATGATTTTTGTAAAAATCCCTAAAGTAGAGGGATTTCCATTATATGTCACGATTTTAGGAAATAAAAAATCTATTTTTTTAGTCACACGAATAACCTGAGCCATCAGATCCTAGATCCAATAGAGCCAGGTCTTTGTCCAGTTCTAGGAAGATTGGGAGACTGGGAGAATCTGTTTCTTCAATTTTCTCATTTTGTGGTTCACGAGAGATTTTAGAAACTCTCCCATTAAGATCAGGAGAAGATTGCAGATCAAACAAACCAAGGTTTGATAGGATTTCGGGAAACATAGAAGTTTTGCCCAAACCTGTTCATAACAATAGCCTTCTGCAATTCGAGTCATATATATATATATATATATATATATATATAGGATATTTATTGGCTGCCCGCGTGGGTAGATTAGCTTCGTTACCCGTTCGCACGCTGAGTCCCGTCGGCGATCTTCTAAGTAAACCTGATTACGTGTTTCTATGTTCTGGTTCCGTCTCTGTGGGTTCTGATCTTTTAACCGCATTTACAAGTCCTCGGGGCCGACCAGCTTTGCAAGGCTAGGACATCAGAACTGACACAGTCCCTTGCATGCTCCGTCAACGTCAAGGACCTCGGACCTGCCGACGGAAGCTGACGGCATGATGGCGGATCTGTCGCCAACGTCTTGAACCGCATGAAGTTGATGACCGCGTCGGCATCGCTGGCGGCGGTGTCTCGGGCAACAGATCCATGGCGGCGGGAAGCAACATAACATAAACCGAAGAATCGATGGATGCGGCAGGGTGAATCAGTCAGGAGAGACACAAACAGATACCTCTGGAATTAATAGTGTAGTAACCAACGGTTTTAGTGCTCATTTCGTTGCTGGTCGGTTTATACCCTTGGCTGGATGGATTCACTACCGCTATCCACACATTTCGCACAAAGGCCAGAAGCTTCAGAACATACCACGGCAAACAAAGACTTGAGAACGAAAACCTGTAGGCGTACGGCCATTGGTGCTACCCGGCGCCCCTCTCTGAGATGGCACGTAGTAGCTCGGGCAAGTCGGGCGACGGTCCGGACAGATCCACGGCGGCGTGAAAGTAACAGAATAGAAACTGACACCAAAAGGGAACCATTCGATGCGGCCAACGGGTAGGGTGGCAGAGACACAAACAGAGACTTGTGGAAACATACAAGTGTAGCAGCCAACGGGTCGGGTAGAGCCGGCCCTTGACGAGTGTTCTTACCAGTATGCCGTTGGCGAAGCGTGTGAGCACGCTGAAGACGAGCGCGTACGCGGCGAGCTCCGTAGGGCCGACGTGATCGATGAATGCCTGTGTGATGACAGAGACGCCGAACGTGGAGAACCGGGTGAAGATGGCCGGACCCACGACGCAGGTGTTCCGGCGCCAGGGGAGGAGGGTGACGTCGTGCCGCAATTGTTTACTCTGGAGAAGAGGAGCTTGTTTTCCCACATCAGGGGTGATATCAGTCTTAAGCTTTATAGGACCACGTCGTCGTATTACTCTGTCGACGCGGGAACCACACTGCTCGCTAACACTCAAGGGAGTGGGGTTGGGGATACGGAACAGCACTGTCGGGACTCCAAACAACAAGTCAGGGTGAGTGGAGGCGGGAATGGGAAGAAGCAGCATCACGTTCAGAATGCAAACGACCATGGTGGCGGAGGAGGGGGCTCACAGACAAAGAAACAAAAGACGACGTATTGCACGGCCGAGTCACGCATCACATACAGGAAAAATATTTACGAGAAGTGCCACCGCGCTACGCTGGGTACGGGTAGTATAGTTTGGTACCCGCGCGGGCAACCAATATAAACCCATATATATATATATATATATATATATATATATATATATATAATTTATTTATTTATTTATTTATTTATTTTTATATATATATACCGACTGATTTGGGCCTCCCTGAGATAATCAAACCACATGATCAAGTTCAGTGAATAAATCAAAGGGGATCGCACTGAGACTTGCCTCCCAATGATCCAGAAGCCTGAGGTCAATCTTGGAGTTGACTCAGCCAGTGGGCCGCTGCTCCCTGGGCATACGGGGCAAGGTTGAAGATGATTAGATAGAATTACCTCCTTACAACCGGGCGTGTGTGGCCCCAAGGTAGGGGTACATGGGCAAAGTTGAACAACCAGCCTGGCTACGCTGGGAGCACACTGCTGACGTGGCATAGTGTCATTGGCCCACAGGTAAATTTCTTGCAAAAAACCTATCTAATTATCGGTAATCATATGGAGACAATATATATATATGAAATTTGATCAGAAAAATTCAAGGAATCTATTAAAAATATAATTGAAGCCTAGTTTTGCTTGAAATTCAAAAAGTGTATAAAGTTATCACCTTTAATGGTTTAATTGATGAGAAACCCTAGTTTTTAATGATTAATGATTTGGTAAGTGTTATGTGGACGTTTAAAGTGGAAATTAACTTATTAATAAAGGGATGATTTAGATATAAGAGAATGATCTTTATACATAATTGGTTCAATTTAAGGTTCCATGTACATGAATATGCTTTAATGGGCCTTGAAACCCTAATCTGGGCAATTATGACTCTTAATGACTTTAATTGTTCAAATTCATGAATAAATCTGAGATATGATGGTTCTAAGCTAATTCGAGTATAAGAGTTCCTAATTGTGAATAAATACCCTTAATATAGTAATTAGGGTTTTCTAATGGATAAAGGAGGAATTAATGATAAATAGAGTTCATATGTGAATTAGATCATATAAGTTGTTAATCTGGAAGGAACAAAAGATGATAATTAGGCCTAATGATCTTGTCATGAATTAAAAGGATAAAAATGGTAGTTTTAATGTAAAAGAGAATAATTGACTTAATTGATGGTTAATTGTGCCTTTAATCTGAAATTAAGGTTATATGTTGTTAAAAGGTAACCTTAATATCTTTCGTGAAGAATAGATGAGATAATTAGGGTTTGTGAGTAATTGTATAAAATTAGGGTTTAAAAGAGTAAAAATGAAGAGGAACCCTAATTGCAATAGAAACCCAAAAAGTGGACTAGAAACCCTAGGAAGCGAGCTAGGTTTAATAGATCTTTATGGCATGATCAATGATAGGAAATTGTATGCATATTCCAGGATCTCTTTGTGTGCTTGCTTGCCTATTGGATTTCTTGCATTGATTGGATTAATTTTGTCTCAAATCATCCTAACAGGTATGTGGTTAATTATGGTTAATCACATTAGTTTCTCAAAAAAAATTCAGATGATTCATCGCATTGAATGCAACCTATCAGTTCGGATGTTCATACTTGCAAATCATAAAGTCACTATGATTATCACAATAATAATAGAAGTGTGTATTCTCGTACCTATATGCCACCCTGATGGATGATGCCAAAAGGTCAAGCCCAAGAGGGAATACCAATGGGCACCATGAGTGGTGACCCCATACACCAAGCTCGGGATTGAGAAGGTGGTCTTTATAGAATGACTAATGGGCACTATGAGAGGTGACCTTAGGCACTAAGATCGGGATTGAAAAGGTGGCCTTTAGTCATTGGCAAAAGAGAAACCCTAAGGTGGGTATGCCAGGGTTAGGGCAAAAGCGGTGGAGAATGTCACATTGAAAGTGTAATGTGGCTTGTTAATTAACTTGATTGTGATATTTAGATTGTTAGCCATATCTACAAAATTTTGGTTGACCCCACATACCGACATATTCCTATATGCTGACTGACATTTTATTTGTCGGCGTTTTAGGTACAAATTGAAAAGGACAAATAGTAAAGTGGCATATTGTGAAATTAAGAAATAAAGTGCAAGGAGGATTAGTTAGAATAGAGTCCATATGTGGATAGAAGTTAGATATCCAAGTTTTTGAAAAAGGTATGCAATGTTTTGTTTTAATCCATCTTTCAGTATAGTTTGGTAGAATTTTATAATTATTACTGATTATGTATCGAACCTTTGATCTTGTTAATTGGGATAATGGCTCTACCCTTTGGGTATCCTTTAATTGGGGTTTACTGGGTGGCGGGATCGTTACATTTGGTATCAGAGCATAGGTTCCTCATTTAATCTTTAATAATTATTAAATTTTACAAACTATGTAGAACCCAAGGGAGTTATTAGAGGATTTTTTGAAAGACATAGGTGTCTAGAAAAGGATCACACCCGGGGGCTAGCAAGATTTTACCCCACACTGCTAGTCAGAATACGAGGACTCCCAGATCTATGTGACTGCCTGGCTGATGTCTTAGGATCTGACTCAAAATAAGATACCTTTAGGACTCTCTCATCTTGTTCATCCCTTCTCAACTCAAATGTTGTTAAGGATTATAAGGATTAGGGTTTTCTTTCTTTCCTCACCCTCTTGAGGTATGGGTAAATTTGATAAGGTTTAAGAAATCCTCCACCAAATTAATGAAAAGCATGTAAATAAGATGTCATGGGCATAAGCTTAATAGTTTAAGTGTAAAGAATAGTTGCATGCTTAGGTCGTGTGACATGAGTAGTCATGCCCTCAGGAGAGACCTGAGGCTAGACCTTCTTGTCAGGAGGATGAGTAGAGAGAGTTAGTCTTGGAGGTAGAGACCTCCATTATAAGTAGAGACCTGGAACATCCTCTGAGGATGATGCTAACCCTAACCCTAAGTGGTGGTTAGAGAGAGATGACATGATGAGTTAGGTGTCATGATAGACCAGGTGTGTGGACATGATTTTGGATGCCCATGATGTTATGAGCCACATGAGGTTGGATGACCTAGTGCCTTTGGCGACCAAACCCTGGGAAGGGTCGTGCATGTTAGAGTGAAGGATAGCTCCTTCAATGATGAGGTTAGTGAAGAACCTATTGAAACCCTATGGGTTTATGCAAGTAGGGCATAACATGCACCCAGAGTACGACAGTAGTGTGAACAGTAGGTTGAAACCCTGGCTAGGAGAGTATGTTGGATATCTTATGAGATAAGCATAAAGGGTTATGGATAATCTTGAGGAAACATAAGTTTGAACATAGGCTTCACCTATGTAGGGGTACGCTTGTGAGCGTTATCCTTCGTGAAGAGAGGACCTCTAGTAGTAAGGCTATTTGTAGGGTTAGCTCTACAGAGAGAGAGAGACCAGGACCCAAGCAAGAAGGTTGGAAGCTTAGACTCTGAGATATGAGGAACAGTGGGAGTTGAGGATGATGCGACCTAAGTGGATGATAGTGGTTTCCTCATGCTTGATCCCTTGAGGCTATTGATATCTTGGTTGCCTTTAGAGGAACCAAACCATAGAGAGAGGATGAGGCTTCTACTACCTATGTGCCTATGGTATATGTGTTTACCTTCTTAGATGGGAAAAAGAGTTCCTTAGACCCTGAAGAGGTTTAGTAACAAGTTGTGAGGCCTTACACTTAGTTGGTTGTCCTTGAGGAGAACTCTGTTGGGTTTTAGAGGAGGCAGAGAAGCAGCGGAAACAAAAAAAAATTTCTCCCCAAACCCGGAACAAAAGGAATCGCGTCAACATCTATATAATAGGAAAGATGGTCTGTGAATAATACCTTGTCCCGAGGCTTGCTCGGCAACAATACCACGCGCCTTGCGCGGTCATCACCTCCGGTCTTGGATGGTGTCTGTGCAGCTCCTGGTCGCACCGAGACTGAAGACTCCTCCTCCTATCGGACTGTCGGATGACAGTTGTCCTCCTGAGCGGCAGTGACCTCCCGCCTCTGAAGTAGTCCACACGGACCACCCGGAACTCCACTCTCCTTGTCCCACAAGGAAGTGGAAGGAGTCGCACCCTTCTGTTGACGTAGTAGTCACCAATACACTCTCCTGCTGTCAATTGCAACTGCAGTTGTCCTTCCCTTGCTGCACCTCCCTTTGCGGGAAGCACTTGCTCGGGCTCTCTCTCGATTACCAAAACCAGAGAGAATGACAACTTTGCAGAGCAATCAACTTGCACTGAGTTGTATCTTGAGAAGCCCCCAATACCCCTATATATATAGGCGGGTCATGGGACAGGGTTCTCTGTGCCCGGCAATATGGGACTAATGCAGGAGTAGAAGGGTTCGAGAATTTTCCACAAAAAGCAACCGGTTCGCAACTTGAAATGATCGGTTCACAACTGAACCGATCGGTTCGGCCATTGAGCCGATCGGTTGGACCTGAGCCGATCGTTTGGGGCACTCCAACCAATCGGTTGGTGCCCTAAACCGATCGGTTCATAGTCCTAATCTGGCTCAAAAAGACTTTCTTTGTTTCGTTCCCAATTGGTATCGAATACCAATGTTATTCCCAATCGAATTGGGCAATTTGAAACCAAAGGAAAATTCTTGCCGACATGACTTTTCCCAACTGGTCGGTTGCACCAGTTGAGCCGATCGGTTCAACCCTTGAACCGGTCATTTCAACCTGGGCTTGAGCCGATCGGCCTGGACACTCCAGCCGACCGGTTCAGCAACCTCAGCCGACTGGTTCATCACATGAACCGATCGGTTGGGAGCACAAGTTGGGCAAAAATCAGTCAATTGCGATTTCAATCAATCCGATACTCCAATCAATGCGTCCAACACCTTGAACCATACGATATTGAGCCATCGACTGATTGAGTGTTTAATTGAACTACTAAACTCCTTTAGTAATCAATCTAAACATTGCTTGTGGACAAACTCCTCTTCCAGGTTGAATCCTATGTGTGTGACCCTGCAGGTCCATTTCACGTTGGCAGTGAAAGTCCATAACACTTATGACTTCACAAGCAAAGAGCGGTGCCTAGTCACACATCATTGCTACCCAAGTGAAAGTAGAAAGTTGGAGAACAACTTTCATCCTACAATCCGTGAGTGGTGTTACAGTGAATGTATAATTCCTTTGTCACTGATATCCAGAATGAACTCGAGGCATGGAACAGTCATCCTGTCAATGTTCATTCATTTCCTTGATCTCAGAGTAGACCGAGTGAGATGTGTATGACATCAATATCATATATTGATTCACACGTGCATGCGCATGCCTTTCTCAATCCTACTCATCAAGTGGCCAAGGATATCAAACTCCCTCAGGAGGGACAAATCACATATCTATCACTCACCCCTCAAAAGCCCCATGTGTCAAAGCCACCCAATCATCACCTTTATAACAACCCATGTTTCAGGACTGCGTTTGATGATGTCAAAGTGTACCCAACGACATGTGTTGAGTGCAGTGATTTCAGGTCTAAGAATCACACTCACCACCATCACTGTGAGAGCTTACTGTGACTACCATGTCATGGTTCCATGTGTCACTCTCACGGTGGGTCTGTCCGGTACCTTGTTCTCTAACAAGTACCTATGTGCTTGGTTTGATATCACCATATCATGACTAATGAGATTCTGTCATCAACCAACACACAATCTAGTCTTCTGTGTTATTGATGTCTATAGTTATTTCCACAATAACAACCGACTAGGGACTAAACAAGAAAGAATACTCTTAGCATCCGTATGATCTCATCGTTTAGGTCCTCAACCCAAAAGCATACGTCATTGAGTAAAACAATCTTTAGACATCTATCATGTTACACCATCATCTCAGAAACAGTTTAAACATATAGATTGGAAATTGCCTGTATTATTATTCAAATCATTTACAAAGTATCCCATTACAATCATCATATGACTTGCTCTATGGGCATACATACCAACAGACTCCCACTTGCACTTAGAGCCAGTCACCAAGGAAACGCAGTCCTTGTGACCTAGCATGACCATCATGCTTCTGCTGAGAAAGGGCCTTAGTCAGTGGATCAGCTATGTTGTCTTCAGTTGGTACTTTGCAAATCTTCACATCTCCTCATTGTACGATCTCTCGTATGAGATGGAAGTGCCGCAGTATGTGCTTGGACCGCTGATGTGATCTGGGCTCCTTAGCTTGTGCAATAGCTCCATTATTGTCACAATAAAGCTCAATTGCATCACAGCTACTGGGAACTACACCAAGTTCAGAAATGAACTTCCTGATCCACACAGCCTCCTTTGCTGCATGCGAAGCAGCAATATACTCGGCCTCTGTAGTAGAATCGACAACTATTTCTTGCTTGGAACTCTTCCAGCTCACAGCTCCATTATTAAGGCAAAACACAAATCCTGACTGCGATCTGTAATCATCTTTATCGGTTTGGAAGCTTGCATCGGTGTAACCCTTTACAACCAGCTCTTCCTCGCCTTCGTACACAAGAAACTGATCCTTATTCCTTCGCAAGTACTTGAGGATGTTCTTCACGACTGTCCAGTGAGCATCCCCGGGATCTGACTGGTACCTGCTCGTCATGCTGAGAGCATACGAGACATCTGGGCGTGTGCACAACATAGCGTACATGATGGATCCGATGGCTGATGCATATGGGATCCCATTCATACGCTCCCTCTCTTCACAAGATTGGGGACATTGAGCTCTAGAGACGGTAACTCCATGTAGCATAGGGACGTTGCCTCTCTTTGAGTTCTCCATGCTGAACCGCTTCAGCACCTTGTCAATGTACGTGCTCTGACTTAGTCCGAGAAGCCTTCTAGATCTATCTCTATAGATCTTAATTCCTAGAATGTAGGATGCTTCTCCTAAGTCCTTCATTGAGAAAGTTTTCCCAAGCCAAGTCTTTACCTTCTCTAAGGCTAAGACATCATTCCCCATCAAAAGTATGTCATCCACATACAATATGAGAAATGTGGTCGAGCTCCCACTAACCTTCTTGTACACACAAGGTTCATCTTCATTTTGAATAAAGCCAAACACTTTGACTTCTTCATCAAATCAAAGATTCCAACTCCGAGATGCTTGCTTCAATCCATAGATTGACCTTTGCAGTTTACAGACTTTATTGGCATTCTTTGGATCTACAAAACCTTCAGGCTGTGTCATATACACATCCTCATGAATATTCCCATTAAGGAATGCGGTTTTAACATCCATCTGCCAAATCTCATAGTCATAGTAAGCTGCAATAGCAAGCATGATCCTGATGGATTTAATCATGGCAACTGGAGAAAAGGTTTCGTCATAGTCAACACCTTGAATTTGTCGAAAACCCTTCGCAACCAATCTGCCTTTATAAGTTTGCACATTGCCATCCATGTCAGTCTTTTTCTTGAAGACCCACTTGCACCCTATGGGTTTTACCCCTTCGGGTGGTTCCACCAAAGTCCATACTTTGTTGGAGTACATGGATTCCATCTCGGATCTCATGGCTTCAAGCCATTTCTCAGAATCAGGTCCCTCCATAGCCTCTTCGTAGGTAGTTGGATCATCATCTATGATCAACTCTCCACCTTCCTGAGTCACAAGGTATCCAAACCTCTCAGGCTCAAGGTGGGTCCTACTAGATCTACGAGGTCCTTGTGTTACCTGAGGAGACTGAGATTCCACAACACCTTGTGAATCTCTATTTTCCTCTGGTACATCTACCGGTTCATTGTTTTCTTGTTGGGCTTGAACCTCTTCAAGCTCTATTTTCCTCCCACTTCTTCCTTTGGAAATAAATTCCTTCTCTAGGAACACAGCTGTCCTGGCAACAAACACTTTGTTGTCAGTAGGGTGGTATAAATAGTATCCCCTCGTTTCCTTGGGGTATCCAACAAAATAACATTTATAGGATTTGGGTCCAAGCTTATCAGGAAACATTTTCCTAACGTAAGCCTCACAACCCCAAATCTTCAGAAAAGACAAATCGGGACGCTTCCCAGTCCATATCTCATATGGTGTCTTTTAAACCGATTTAGATGGCACACGGTTAAGTGTAAACGCGGCGGTTTCAAGAGCATAACCCCAGAAAGAAATTGGAAGATCAGCAAAACTCATCATTGATCGCACCATATCTAACAATGTGCGATTCCTTCTTTCAGACACACCATTATGCTGTGGTGTTCCAGGCGGAGTCCATTGTGATACAATACCACGGGATCACATAAGGTCCTCAAACTCCTGGCTCAAGTATTCTCCACCTCGATCGGAACGAAGTGCCTTAATACTTTTACCAAGCTGGTTCTGTACTTCATTCATGAAATCCTTGAACCTTTCAAGGGTTTCTGACTTATGTTTCATCAAGTACATATAGCCATACCTACTGAAGTCATCAGTAAAGGTAATGAAGTACTGATACCCACCTTTGGCATTAGTTCTAAAAGGCCCACATACATCAGTATGTATGAGTCCTAATAGATCACTAGCTCTCTCACCTTTACCTGAAAAGGGAGTCTTGGTCATCTTTCCCAACAAACAAGATTCACATGTCTCTATTGATTCATAATCAAAAGAGTCTAGATAACCATCTTTATGGAGTCTAGATATGCGCTTCTCATTTATGTGCCCTTGACGATAATGCCAGAGATATGTTTCGTTTGATTCGTTGAGTTTTTGCTTTTTGGTGTTTATGTTGTATACACTTGTCTCCAAGTCTATCAAGTATAGACCATAAGACATAGGGGCACTGCCATAAAAGATCCCATCTTTAGAAATGGAACACTTTCCATTCTTAATAAGAAATTCAAATCCATCTTTGTGCAAACAAGAGACGGAAATGATATTCCTATTTATGGCAGGTACATAATAGCAGTTCTTCAACTCTATTATTAGCCCACTAGGTAGAGTTAACTCATAGGTTCCTACGGCACTGGCGGCAACTCTTGCCCCATTAGCAACACGTAGTTCAACCTCGCCTTTCCCCAAAGGCCTACTTCTCTTAAGATCCTTCACATTTGAACAAATGTGAGATCCGCATCCGGTATCAAGTACCCATGACGAAGAAGTAGTAAAGTTAATCTCTATCACGTATACACCAGAAGTAGAGATCTCTATCTCCGACTTCTTCTTCCATTGTCCCTTCCATCCTCTCCATGTAGAAGAAATTGGTTTGGCGAGACAACACTTCTCTCCTTTACCTACTTTCTTCTTCACCAACGCATTAAGCGTACATAGAGTGGATTCTAAGGCTCCTGGTATATCTGGATTGTGCAGAACACTTCTCACAGTCCTCAACCAGTTATGGAATTTATTCTCAATTAATTTGCCCATTTTAAAAGATGATTCTTTTGCCATTCTACAAGAGAAAATTTGCATTTGTCAAAACCTTTTTGATTTGATTTGAATAAAATTTGACGATAGTTAATTAGGCCTTTAATTAATTACCGCTCCCACTATTTTGACTCAAATTGATAGCCCTCACCATCAATTTGGAAGATTGCAGCGTACAATCTTCTAGTGGGTCAAGATCCTAAAATCCTCTGAGCCATGGACTAGCTTGGGCTGTCACCCACAACTCAGATCTTCCAGGTAGGCAACTCTTGCCAATTGCATCATATGCAACTCTTGAAAGATGTCATATGCAACTCCTTGCAATGATCATCTCCATGCCTCAAGGTGCTAGATCCTATCTAGGTCACCTTGTTAAGTCCAACCCAAAGCCAACATGATGAACATGCACCCTGCTTGGGCAGACCCACATATTCATCCTTCACGCTTCCACGAGATAGACGGTGCACCACGCTTGGGCGTGCCCACACTTGGTCGATCAAGCTTTTCACGTGTGTCGCATTTGGAAGGCATCCAAAACTTAATATTTAATGAGGGATTTTGTTTTATATACATATACATATCCAATCACCACAATATATAGTACGTATCATATACATGCTATATCCCACAGAAAACATGCATAAACGGTAAAAAGCAATGATTATGGCCATCCTATTTGTGATTCCTCGAGCCAAGAGGAATCACGGTCATCTAGGTCTACATCACATGCAACCTGTACACGATGAAATCTGTGCCTGCCTTTCTGGGTTTGATCAGCTCATCTCCATGATTGATCGGCTCGCCATCAGGTAGGTTGTTCGGGTGCCACCAGCCGATCGACTGGCGCCTCCAGCCAATCGGTTCACCGGTCATCGTGCATCTCCTCAGGTCGCCACCCTCTCATCTCGTTCCTCGAATCGGCCTTCTGGATCACCAACCGATCGGTTCACTTCTTGAACTGATCGTCTTCAGGTTGTCCGCCGTTCTTTGACATAACAGGAAATAAAATCTATCCTATTTACAATCGAATTGAGAAACCCCGAGTTACATTCGGGGGGAGCAAAGGTAGGAAAAGAATTCTCGAATTATTTCGAGTTACATTAGTAATATGAGAAAGGGAATCGGTGCGCAGACCGAGATGCAAGCAACCACACAAACAACCATACACAGATATAGGGGTTTATAGTCCATAATCATGCTACACATCCACCACAAAACTCGTTTAAGGGCGACGCGTATCGAGTGCATTAATATTACATATCATATATGTAAATTAGGGATTTGTGGATTGGACATGTATAAAGCCGATATTATTCGCATCGCATGCAATAAATAAAGGCGACAAACCAAAATCGATCATATCGATAATCCTAAAATATAGAGTGGTTGACCTGGCTCTGATACCACTGTTGGGTTTTAGAGGAGGCAGAGAAGCAGCGGAAACAAAAAAAATTTCTCCCCAAACCCGGAACAAAAGGAATCGCGTCAACATCTATATAATAGGAAAGATGGTTTGTGAATCATACCTTGTCCCGAGGCTTGCTCGGCGACAATACCACGCGCCTTGCGTGGTCATCACCTCCGGTCTTGGACGGTGTCTGTGCAGCTCCTGGTCGCACCGGGACTGAAGACTCCCCCTCCTACCGGACTGTCGGATGACAGTTGTCCTCCTGAGCGGCAGTGACCTCCCGCCTCTGAAGTAGTCCACACGGGCCACCCGGAACTCCACTCTCCTTGTCCCACAAGGAAGTGGAAGAAGTCGCACCCTCCTGTTGACATAGTAGTCGCCAACACACTCTCCTGCTGTCAATTGCAACTGCAGTTGTCCTTCCCTTGCTGCACCTCCCTTTGCGGGAAGCACTTGCTCGGGCTCTCTCTCGGTTACCAAAACCAGAGAGAACGACAACTTTGCAAAGCAATCAACTTGCACTGAGTTGTATCTTGAGAAGCCCCCAATACCCCTATATATATAGGCGGGTCATGGGACAGGGTTCTCTGTGCCCGGCAATACGGGACTAATGCAGGAGTAGAAGGGTTTGAGAATTTTCTACAAAAGCAACCGGTTCGCAACTTGAAATGATCGGTTCACAACTGAACCGATCGGTTCGGTCATTGAGCCGATCGGTTGGACCTGAGCCGATCGTTTGGGGCACTCCAACCGATTGGTTGGTGCCCTGAACCGATCGGTTCATAGTCCTAATCTAGCTCAAAAAGACTTTCTTTGTTTCGTTCCCAATTGGTATCGAATACCAATGTTATTCCCAATCGAATTGGGCAATTTGAAACCAAAGGAAAATTCTTGTCGACATGACTTTTCCCAACTGGTCGGTTGCACCAGTTGAGCCGATCGGTTCAACCCTTAAACCGGTCGTTTCAACCTGGGCTTGAGCCGATCGGCCTGGACACTCCAGCCGACCGGTTCAGCAACCTCAGCCGACCGGTTCATCACATGAACCAATCGGTTGGGAGCACAGGTTGGGCAAAAATCAGTCAATTGCGATTTCAATCAATCTGATACTCCAATCAATGTGTCCAACACCTTGAACCATACGATATTGAGCCATCGACTGATTGAGTGTTTAATTGAACTACTAAACTCCTTTAGTAATCAATCTAAACATTGCTTGTGGACAAAACTCCTCTTCCAGGTTGAATCCTATGTGTGTGACCCTGCAAGTCCATTTCACGTTGGCAGTGAAAGTCCATAACACTTATGACTTCACAAGCAAAGAGTGGTGCCTAGTCACACATCATTGCTACCCAAGTGAAAGTAGAAAGTTGGAGAACAACTTTCATCCTACAATCTGTGAGTGGTGTTACAGTGAATGTATAATTCCTTTGTCACTTATATCCAGAATGAACTCGAGGCATGGAACAGTCATCCTGTCAATGTTCATTCATTTCCTTGATCTCAGAGTAGATCGAGTGAGATGTGTATGACATCAATATCATATATTGATTCACACGTGCATGTGCATGCCTTTCTCAATCCTACTCATCAAGTGGCCAAGGATATCAAACTCCCTCAGGAGGGACAAATCCCATATCTATCACTCACCCCTCAAAAGCCCCATGTGTCAAAGCCACCCAATCATCACCTTTATAACAACCCATGTTTCAGGACTGCGTTTGATGATGTCAAAGTGTACCCAACGACATGTGTTGAGTGCAGTGATTTCAGGTCTAAGAATCACACTCACCACCATCACTGTGAGAGCTGACTGTGACTACCATGTCATGGTTCCATGTGTCACTCTCACGGTGGGTCTGTCCGGTACCTTGTTCTCTAACAAGTACCTATGTGCTTGGTTTGATATCACCATATCATGACTAATGAGATTCTGTCATCAACCAACACACAATCTAGTCTTCTGTGTTATTTATTTCTATAGTTATTTCCACAATAACAACCGACTAGGGACTAAACAAGAAAGAATACTCTTAGCATCTGTATGATCTCATCGTTTAGGTCCTCAACCCAAAAGCATACGTCATTGAGTAAAACAATCTTTAGACATCTATCATGTTACACCATCATCTCAGAAACAGTTTAAACATATAGATTGGAAATTGCCTTTATTATTATTCAAATCATTTACAAAGTATCCCATTACAATCATCATATGACTTGCTCTATGGGCATACATACCAACAAACTCCACTCTGAAGTGTTGTTCAAATAGAAGGATCATGCGAAGTGCATGTCATACCTTGTACATGCTTGGTTCATGGTTAAAAGGTTGAGCATGCAGTTAGACATCCAAAAAGTGAACCTAGGGTTCTTAGACCTAAGAGGGGAAGTGGTGTACTTGATACTCATGATGATATTTGAGTTTGTATAGATTCAAGCTTGGCACTCCTCATGTTGAGAGGAAAGGGAAATCCCTTAAGTCTAAGGTATGTTTGATGAACCCCTCACAACTAAGTTGGTGACATGGGAAGGTATGATCTTGATCCAATGTTGAGAAATGAGAACAAGTATGACCTAGCATGGTTTAGTAGGTGGTTTACTCTTGCCTTAGTAGCTTGCTGGGGTTAAGCATGATGTAAACCCTAGACATAAGGATTTTTGTGACCTTTGTTTCTATCAAGAGATAGTTTCCTACCATCATGGGAGAGGGACCCTTTTGTAGGGTGTTTACCAGTTTTGTTGGTTTGAGGTAACCCAAAGAGGTCTCATAGGAGCTTGAGAAGCTAAGTGAAGGGTATATGGTAAGAGAATGAACCTGTAGACCCATAGATAACCATCTCTAAGTGCATGTGGGTGTGTTACCATGGAGGTAATCGGTATGGGGCCTGACCAAGGGAAGCAGGTCACCATGACCCCTATGAAAAGATGAAAGTCAGCCCAAGAATACAGAGAGAGATGATGAAGGGTTGGGTAAGGTTCTAAGTTGGACATGTACTATGTTATAATCCTATGTCTATCCTAGGGTCAGATAGGGATAAGACTGATGGAAGTAGGAGTTGCCTAATTCCCTAGTTGCACATGAACATAGGGTCGGGAGGTAACAGCAATCATTGTTTGAGGGCCATGGGTTAGGAGATTGATCACCTTCATGAACTCATGGGACCCAAAGGGAAGATTAGGAGGGCACTCTCGGGATGCGTTAGGGAAGAAGGATGACCCCAAAAGTGACGGCACCCTACAGACCTAGAGGAGATGACCAAGGATTGTGCGGTGACCCAAGTAGGTTTGAGACCAGTTTTCCATGGAAGTAACTTTGATATCGAGATGATTGTGATGTAGATACATAAGTTGCACGTTTCAACTTAGTTTTGAAGGTGTACTGGAATTGTGGGATGTACCATCTCAACTCTTAGAATAGGAAGAACTTTGTGTTTAGACGACCGCCAAATGCTTATTTCCTCTTGTTATGGGAGTGAGATATAGGACAGTACGCATGCCATACAACAAGGATAAAGATGATGTGAGTTGGAATGTTGCTATGAGGTATGAGGACAAAGGTGATAACATACCCTTGTGGAGTGAGTGATATGTGGATGGTTTACAAACACTAAGAGTGTTAAGGTAGTCATCTTGTGAGGATGTTTTTATCATGAGCTATGTGGAATTTGCAAGTTATACAAGGTTGAATTTGATAACCAAGAGGATGAGCTCATAGTTTTCTTGATGAAGATAGACTTAAAGTCCGAGATGAGATGATAAGTGGAATACATGGAAGTGTATGTCTTCAACATTACCATACACATAAGGATGTGAGGTGGTAATGAATGTTCTGGTTGAGATACAACTTCCTAGTTTAGTTAGAGACTAGAAGAGGTTGCTAGGTTAGCCCTAAGTTTGAAAAAGGAGATATGTTTGGATAACACTCAGATGTAACGAGATCTGTTGATCAAGTTAGTGGATTGTCATAATAAAAGGATGGTTGTAGAACCTCGAATGCACTTCTATGGGAAAGAAGGTGATGAAATCCCGACTAGAGTGGTTTAGGGTTTCCGAGGAATCATGACATACAGGAGATCATGATCACCATACACCGTGGTAATACAAAGATAGTAAGTAGCGGTAGTAATTTGGATACCTAAGATGAAGTTGCACGTGGCTTGTCACCATGAAAGCTAGTAGGTGAAGGACAAACACCAGTAACCCAATGATTTGGTATAGAGGATAAAGTGTCCCCGAGAGGAAATGGGAGTTCATCACTATGGAGGTTGTGTTAAGTCTCCCTTAGACCAAGGAAGGTCAAGATGTAAAATGGGTTATGATAGGTCACCTTACCTAGATAACATGGGCAAGAAAGAATATTGTCAAGGGACAGAACCAGTTGAAATACATATGAGAGAGAGATGGTTCAACTACACCATGATGCGAGTTCAAAAGTTCTTGAGTTTAACCTAAAGATTCACTTCCATGCGGTGGAAGTAGGTACATGAAGAACTCAAGGTTAGTATAATTTATCACCCCTAACTAATGGTTAGTATAATCCAGACTAGAGGGTCTGATGAGAGCATGTGTGCTTGTTCAGGGTGATACATGGAGACGGTTCTTGTCCTCTGTAAGATGTGAAGATACCACCATAGCCAGTATCGAGATGTAAAGAAGCTCTGTAAGGGAGGTTGTGTCGGTCACCACTTCATTAAGATGATGTTGGTGAAGGGACCTCGTGAAGGTCAAGAAAGAACCACAGTGTGTGCAGATAAAGTCGCTTTGATCGTGCAATGGATGAAAGAGAGCCCAAGGATGACATGAGTTGTGAACTGATGCAAAGCAGACTGACATGCAGTTCACTGTGGGAGAGTAAGTGATGTGAAAATCTGACCCCTCTAATCTACAATCGAGAAAGCTAAGTCCTTGATATATGGATCTATTTGAGATGGATTGGTGGAAATGGTTATGTTTATCCTTACCTCTCAGGATAACATGATGTATAATGAGTCCGATCTAGAGAACTATGTGAGGTACTCAAGCCATGTGCTGAGCCATGAACCTATTCAGCTTTATGAGAGGCTGAAATGTCCTGAGTCACCTTGAGGGTACGATATACCAAGGTGAGAGAGAACTCAGATGGAAGAATATGAGATGACGAAGGTTCTTGGGAAGCACCATGGAAAGGGTGAGGCCACATGGGAGCTATGATGGACATAGGAAAGGCTTATCATGTTTGTTTGTGTACCTGGTGGAATTTTGTGGGCAAAATTCCTATAAGAGGGGAAGGATGTTACAACCCCAATTTTTGGGTTCTTTTGGTGAGAAATGTAATTTATGCTATCAAAGATATTTGAATAAATAATGATATAATTTGTTTTGAATAAAAGGATTTCGTTCACGATAGCCTTGTTGGTTGTTTTGTGGGCTTTATTGGTTATTGGAACCAATAATAAGGCAAAGACAAAGGAAACTCCATTAGTAAATGAGTAAATAAGAAAATGGAGAAAAGAAATATGTAGAAACCTCTAGAAGGCAAAGGAATGTTACACAAAGTTGGATTTTGTGCCTCTTGGGTTCCTTGGGTTCCAAGGAGTCCAAAGTTGCAAAGATAATGCAATAAGAAAAGAAAAGATCAATTAAATATTACTTTAATAAGAAAGAAATTGGAGACAATGATAAAATATGGGAAATAAGTGGAAAGAGGTATGATTGAGTCATCTTTGGTGGATTTTTGTATCCATAAGGTTTCTAATGTTAGAAGGAATTCCAAAAAAGAAAAATAAAAAGAGAGATAAAGAGAAATTCTCAAAAAGAGATATTTTAATAAAGAAACGAATAAGATAATGAGAAATAATGGATATAGATGCATCTAGAAGGATAATGAGTATCCACTAAAAAGAATTTCGAAATATTAGAGTTTCTTGGGGTCCAAGGAGCCCCAATGGAGAAAAGGAAAGAGAAAATATATGTTTTAATGCATAAAATATGCCTTATAAGTCTTTGACTTGCATATGAATAAAAATGGGTTTTTCTTTCTCCTTTTGGACTCAAACTTCGTACACTGGTATATTAAGTCTTTATAGACTTTCCATTAAAATTTGGGATTAATTGGATGAGTGGTTTGGGAGATATGATTTTTGTAAAAATAGCTAAAGTAGAGGGATTTCCATTATATGTCACAATTTCAGGAAATAAGAAAAATCTATTTTTTTTAGTCACGCGAATAACTTGAGCCATCGGATCCTCGATCCAATGGAGCCTGGTCTTTTTCCAATTTTAGGCAGATTGGGAGACTGGGAAAATCTATTTCTTCGATTTTCTCATTTTGTGGTTCACAAGAGATTTTGGAAAGTCTCCCATTGAGATCGGGAGAAGATTGCGGATCAAACAAACCAAGGTTTGATAGGATTTTGGGAAACATACAAATTTTGCCCAAACCTACTCATAACGGCGGCCTTTTGCAATTCGAGTCATATATATATATATATATATATATATATATATATATATATATATATATATATATATATATATATATATATATATATATATATATATATACCCTATGTTTGCTTGGAAAGGCTACCGCAAGATTCGCGAGGTGCTGCGAGGCCTTTGGTCCCTTGCCCAGACCTTAATTCGACGCCGAAGGGATGAATTTCCCTTATGTTCCATCTTCTCGGCTGAGAGAACTCCCCACCTACCAACTGATTTGGGCCTCCCTGAGATAATCAAACCACGTGATTGAGTTCGGTCAGTAAAATTGGAGAGGATCGCACTGAGACTTGCCTCCCAACGATCCAGAAGCTTGAGGTCAACCTTGGAGTTGACCCAGCCAGCGGGCTGCTGCTCACGGGGCAGACGGGGTGAGGTTGAAGATGATTAGATAGAATTACCTCCTTACCCCTGGGTGTGTGTGGCCCCAAGGTAGGGGTACAGGGGCAAAGTCGAACAACTGGCCTGGTTACGCGGGGAGCGCACTGCTGACGTGGCGCAGTGTCATTGGCCCACAGGTAATTTTCTTGCGACAAACCTATCTAATTATCTGTAAATCGTATAGAGACAATATATATATATATATATATGAAAGTTGATCATAAAAATTCAAGGAATCTATTAAAAATGTAATTGAATCCTAGTTTCTCTTGAAATTCAAAAGTGTATAAAGTTATCACCTTTAATGGTTTAATTGATGAGAAACCCTAGTTTTTGATTATTAATGATTTGGTAAGGGTTATATGGACGTTTAAAGTGGAAATTAACTTGTTGTTAATAAAGGGATGATTTAGATATAAGATAATGATCTTTATACATAATTGGTTTAATTTAAGGTTCCATGTACATGAATATGCTTTAATGGGCCTTGAAACCCGAATATGGGCAATTATGACTCTTAATGACTTTAATTGTTCAAATTCATGATTAAAGTTGAGATATGATGGTTCTAAGCTAATTCGAGTATAAGAGTTCCTAATTGTGGATAAATACCCTTAATATAGTAATTAGCTTTTCTAATGGATAAAGGTGGAATTAATGATAAATAGAGTTCATATGTGAATTAGATCATAATGAATTATAAGTTGTTAATCCAGAAGGAACCAAAGATGATAATTAGGCCTAATGATCTTGTCATGAATTAAAAGGATAAAAATGGTAGTTTTAATGTAAAAGAGCATAATGGACTTAATTAGTGGTTAATTGTGCCTTTAATCCAAAATTAAGGTTATATGTTATTAAAAGGTAACCTTAATATCTTTCGTGAAAAATAGATGAGATAATTATGGTTTGTGAGTAATTGTATAAAATTAGGGTTTGAAAGAGTACAAATGAAGAGGAACCCTAATTGCAATAGAAACCCTAAAAGTGGACTAGAAACCCTAGGAAGCAATCTAGGTTTAATAGATCTAGATGGCATGATCAATGATAGGAAATTGTATGCATATTTCAGGATCTCATAATATGCTTGCTTTCCTATTAGATTTCTTGCATTGATTGGAATAATTCTATCTCAAATCAGCCTGACAGGTATGTGGTTAATTATGGTTAATCGCATTAGTTTCCCAAAGATTTTTGGATGATTCATCGCATTGAATGCAACGTATCAGTTTCGATGTTCATACTTACAAATCATAAAGTCACTATGATTATCACAATAATAATAGAAGTGTGTATTCTCACACGTACATGCCACCCTGATGGATGATGACAAAAGGTCAAGCCCAGGAGGGAAGACCAATGGGCACCATGAGTGGTGACCCCAGACACCAAACTCGGGATTGAGAAGGTGGTCTTTATAGAATGACTAATGGGCACTATGAGAGGTGACCCCACGCACCAAGCTCGGGATTGAGAAGGTGGCCTTCAATCATTGGCAAAAGAGAAACCCTAAGGTGGGTATGCCAGGGTTAGGGCAAAAGCGGTGGAGAATGTCACACTGAAAGTGTAATGTGGCTTGTTAATTAACTTGATTGTTATATTTAGATTGTTAGCCATATCTGCAAAATTTTGGTTGACCCCACATACCGGAATATTCCTATATGTTGACTGACGTTTTGTTTTTCGGCGTTTTAGGTACAAATTGAAAAGGACAAATAGTAAAGTGGCATATTGTGAAATTAAGAAATAAAGTGCAAGGAGGATTAGTTAGAATAGAGTCCATATGTGGATAGAAGTTATATATCCAAGTTTTTGAAAAAGGTATGCAAAGTTTTATTTTATTCCATATTTTAGTATAGTTTGGTAAAATTTTATAATTATTACTAATTATCTATCAAACCTTTAATCATGTTAATTGGGATAACGACTCTGCCCTTTGGGTCTCCCTTAATTGGGGGTTATCAGGAGGTGAGATCATTACAGGAGAAAACTATCACTTGATAGTAACAAAGGTCACCAAAACATCCTTGCATCTACGATTCATACCATCATGTATAACTCATATCATGCCACCTATGCACTTGGCTAGCAAGAAGACAACTTATCAAACCATTCCCAAGTTCCTTGGTATGTCATACTTGTTCATCATTCCTCGAGGCTGGACCAATTCTTACATACACATGTCATCAACTTGTCTGAGTGACTCATCAATCACATATCTCCATTCAAGTGGGGTTTCCTTTGTATTTCAACATAAGGGGGGAGGGGTTCCACTCTTAATTCCTATGAACTTACTCAACCTCATGAGCATTATGTGAACTAGGTACCGCTACTTCCCCTCTTTGGTCTTGGATTCCCTGGCTCACCCCTTATGCAATGGCTATCTAAACTGCATGCTCAATAGCTCAAACTTGTACCAAACCCATGCATGATATGGCATATACTTCCTAATATTCTTCCACTCAAACAACACTTAGAGTCCTACACAAGGACAACCAACTGGGTGCGAGGCGTCACAACTAGCTACCATACCTCTTCATGGTCTTTGGGACACTCTCCTTCCTACACCCAAAAGGTAGGAACTCATATCATATATACTTTTGTTCAAGAATCCTCTTTCTCTTTTCAAGGGTTTGGTTCCTCTGAAGGCATCCAAGGTACGACAAGCCTGTAAGGATCATGCATGAAGCAACTCCATACATCTATTCATGGTCATCTATTCAAGGCCACATCATACCAAACTTCCTCATGGTTCCTCATATCTCAGAGTCTAGGTCTCCAACCTTCTTCATCTGGGTCTCACTCTCTCTCCTGAATTATCCCTAAAACTATCCCTACCACTAGAGGTTCCTTCTTAGAATATGGGGTAAAGATCCTATGGGTACACATCTATTCTCATATGGATGAAACATACTATCAAATCTTATGTCCGGCCAAGATCATCTCAAACATGCCTATCTCATAGACTAGCAGGCATAACCCTTTTAGCCTAGTATTAAAACTTGTTGTCAGTCTTACTATCACGTATGTCTATATAAGTGCATGCCTCTTTCCTACTCATATATGCCTGTTAGGGTTCCTATTCAGTCACCACTAATCTTCTGAATGAGTGTGCTATCCCCATCAGGCATGACCCACCCAAGGTCAGGTTACCAAAAGGCACTAGGGGTCATGCAACCACACCTAGTCTATGTTTCTCATGTGTACTCAAAACCTCTACATAAATCATTCATGCCTAACCCACTTACATGCATGCATGGGTAACTAAGGTATCCAAATCATGTGTCCTCTCTTTCTCTATCCACTGCTTAAGATTTTGGGTTGAGCATCATCCTCAGAGGATGCATTAGGTCTCTTACACTTCTTGGAGGATTCTTCCTTCAAGGCTAACCATCTCCTCATCTTCCTATGAGATGGTCTAATCGCAGCATTCTCCTGAGGCGTATCCAAGGGCACGGCAACACGGGCCATGCAACCTAAGCATGTAACTAACCTCAATCTAAGTTTCATCATTAAAAACTTATGTTTGTCACATCTTGCTTATGTTCTTTTTATTATTTGGTGGAGGATTCCTTAATTCATAGCATCCATAACCCTCAACATTAGGAGCTGGTGGAGAGAGAAAAAACACTAAGACTTATAGTTTCTCAAGAAGGGGTTAAAGAAGGGATGAAGATAGATCAGAAGTCCTAGAGGTATCTTATTTTGAGTCAATTCCTCAGAGTTTGGCCAGGCAGTCACACGAATTTCGGGAGTCCTCATAAATCGACTAGCGGGGCAGAGAAAAATCTTGCCAATCCCCAGATCCTAATCCTTTTCTATACACCTCAATCTTTAGAAAATCCTCTAATAACTCCCTTGGGCTCTAAAGAATTTGTAAAATTTAATAATAATTAGATATTAGATGGAAAATTAGGCTTTGATACCAAATGTAATGACCCCACCTCTCGGTAACCCCCAATTAAGGAAGACCAAGAAGCTAGATTCGTTATCCCAAAATAGGATCATATGGTTTTGCATATAATAAAAAATAATTAATCAATTCTACCACAACTAAGCTTAAAATAGAATAAAATTTTTCTTTTTCACATACCTTGCAAAATATAGGATTTGAGGAACTTTACCCCAGATAAGAAACTACATATCTACAATCCTCTGATCTTCATTGAACTTTATTTTTTCAATGTCAATTTAAATGATTATCCACTTTCTGATAAGTATGTAACTGCATGTGACCTAAAATGCCGACAAAAAAAATGTTAGTCGGTATAATGAATTATACTGGTATGTGGGGGAACCCAAAAGCTTGCATCTATTTGTAAAAACATATTGCAACCAAATTATTTCTTAACATATTGAACTTTACATCTTAGTATAACTATTCAATCCTAACATATCATTTCCTCTATGCTATCCATGAAGTGGACATGGATACTACCTTTAAGATATGGTAGATCCCAAATAGCCCCTTTTGATCCTACCCTATAGGTAGACCAAGACATAGAGTTGTATAGTCACATGATCCTACCCAAAGGTAGACCAAAGATCAACTCAAGATATCCTGATGATCCTACCCCAAGGGTAGACCAATAACTAGGTCATCGATCTCTTACAAGTACTCAAAGATACATAGGAGGACTAGGATCTGAGCTAGTCATGCATATATATATATGGTGATATCCATAGTAATTTTATATTTGCATGAAATAAAAGTCAACCAAGCAGTAAATTTCAAGCAACTAGTAAAACCTCAGAAATCACCGTGAAATAGAGGTATTAGGCATAAGCATAACTACAAACCTGATTATGAATTAAAATAAGCAAGATATCCAAATCCAACTAGATGTCTAATCAAGCAAGCTAAGCAACCAAATCAAGCAATCGTTGATCCTGAAAACATGTTCAACACTTAATTGTTACCATCCTATCCCAAGAAACTCCTTATTGACTTGGGACACCTTCCTAAGGTTTCTAAGTATTATTAGGATTCATTAGGGTTTCTTAGATCAATTTCTCAATCCTTATCCCTTTTAGGTCAAAAATCCCCAAAACAAGTTTTCTATTCATAAAAACCCTAATTACTACTCACATTATCCCTATTAAGGGTCCTTTATTCTCGATTTGTCTTAGTATCATCATATCTCTGTCTTATGCATGGATTTTTGAAATTAAACCATTAATAGACATTTACCAAACTTAGGGTTTCTAGGCCCATTAATGCATATGCATGTACATGGAACCCTAAAACAAGCATACTATGTATGAAAATCATCTTTTTAGGTCTAAATCTTCCTTTCATTAACAACATGTTAATATTTGCTCAAAATAACCAAGGAAAGTCATTAAATCCAATTATCATCAAAACTTAGGGTTTTTCATTAATTAAACCATTAAAGATGACAACTTTATACACTTTTTAAATTCCAAGCAAAAACATGCTTAAATTATATTTTTTATGAATTCCTTATATTTTTCTAATAAAAAATCATATATATCGTGTCATCATCGGATAAACCCATAATTAGTTATGATTTTATCAATAAAACTCTTTTCTGGTCAATCAGAGATTGCCACGTATGTCTATTCGACTCACTTGAGCCACGCCCGTGGGACTAGGCTTGAGCCAATCGGCTCGCGTCATGTAGGCATCGAGGCCTGTGATAAAACTCACCTACACGCTAAAATAAAAGACTCAAAAAGACAGAAACACCCTTACCTCATCAACACTCACTCAAGGGTAGTGATGTCTTTTCACCACTCGTCGTCTTCAACCTCGTGCTCCCCTCTCATGTGAGTCGATGGTCAACTGAGTAGTTGACTGCGTGTTTCACTCCACCTGAGCACAAGACAACAGGGCTCCACCTTCCTCTCATTTTCCCAAACTCGAAGCACTGACCCATTGCTCAGTGGACGATCTGGATCGGCAGGAGGGAGTCATGCCAACTCCGGCGAGACAAATCTATGGGCAGAGGTGATGAACATGATCCACAAAGGAATTGAATGCACAAGAGGGTTCGTTGGTCCTTCCCGAATGCTCTGGGTTGCTCTGGGCCTTCACAGAAGGGCGCATGAACCTCTATTTATAGGTTAGGGTTAGTGAGGATTCCTCAAATTGGGGAAACTCTGATCATCCCTTGATAGGTGGAAAAACCTAGGTTAGATAGGATGCTATTGATCTCATGAATCCAACTGATCAATTCCCAGAAACTCCCATGCACTGAGTCGGGAGGAAAAACAAGTAGAAAATGTCATCTCAGATCCATGTTCCCCATTCCGATTTGGGGTAGATGATAACACTGACACCCTTAGATCTTGATCCAACGGCTTTCATGACACATGCTAAAACAAAAGCTGGGAATTAACATACATCAATTTGGAAAATAATCGTGACATCATTGTTTATTCCTCTCACTTTAGGAAACCTTCAAAAAAATCATAACTCCTAAACCATACCTCTTTTTAATCCCAAATTTTAAGGGAAATGATGAATGTATATTCATCATGGAATTCAAATATCACTTTGGGACAAATTCAACTCTATATGTTCTATTTCACTCATTATACATCAAAATGCATCATAATGTGCAAATTTACTCAATTAATTAGATTATCAAAGTTTTGATCGAATTTATGTTGATTTAATGCAGGTCTTGATAAAGTTGAACAAGTTGTTGGGGCCCACCTTCACTCACCCTTGGCTCTTACCAAGCAATCTAACCAAGCAAATTCCATCCATTCGGTCTCAAGACTATTTTAGCCCATTCGATCTCAAGACCGTTTGAGCCCATTCGGTCTCAAGACCATTTGAGCCCATTCGGTCTCAAGACCGATAGACCAGCAGAGACCGATTGGAGGCATAACTCAGCCGTAGGGATCGAGCAATGCATGAATTCAAGATCTCAAAGCAGAGCCTAGACCACGGGCGTGGTGGTTAGAAATGGTTGTGGTCTACTGTCATCGCCACGACCGTGTGGTGAGGCCACGGCCGTGGTGGATTATCCCCAATGCCTGAGCTCTCACCCACCATGCCCGTGCGAGACAACACGACCGTGGGGCAGTTGCCTCACCACGGCCATGGCACAACGCCATCAGAGGCAAATTACACACCCACCATGCCCGTGTAAAGTGGCACGGACATGGAGCAGCAGCATCACCATGACCGTGGTGCCTCACCATGGCCATGGTGCGTCGTCTTCAACCTCCGACCAGCACTCATTTGCAGCCCCCAACGCAAGACCGAATGGAAGTGGTTCACATGCCAAATGAAGTCGCCCCGAGGCTGTTGCACCTGCAGATGAAGGCCGAAGATCATTTGGTATTACAAATAGATCAGAGGGCTACTAGATCATTTGACCCAGTAGACCATCTGTTGCTGCTCAACTCAAGACCTAACGACCTCATTTGTTGTTCGAACCAATTGAAGAAAAGCAAACGGTCTATCCCAGACCTTTTGCCCTTGTGTCACGAGACCGTTTGGCCCCTTTCAGGTTTCAGATCATTTAATCAGCAATTGCCAAGACCGTTTGAGTTTGGATGGAGCATTGACCGAAGCAACGACCGTTTGCTTATTCACAGTTTCCAAACCGTTTGATATCAAATGGTTTACAAACTGTTTGCCTCTGTCCAAGACCATTTGCCCAACTTTGCTCAAAACCATTTGATATGCAAACGGTATGTGAAACTATTTGGTCCCATTCGGTTTCCAAACCGAAGGAAGCCAAAACTATTTGGCCATTAACATTTTACAAGACCGTTTGAGCAAAATTATCTGCCAAACCGTTTGGACTGAAAACACACCAAAAACACAAAGACCAGCCTCGTGCCTATAAATAGGACCAGTAGGGTCCCCTTTTGAGGCATCGGGTCCGAGACGCCGACAGGCTACCTGTGCACAGGTCTGATCCAAATCCAGTGTCATTCACTCCAGTTTCATTCCACCTACTGCCTGTGTTGCAACCAAGGAGGCTGAGGAGAGAAAGAAGACGGAGCAAGGGAGATTGTCCGGTCTGTCTTGGCATCTCCCGTTCACGTCTAGATCTGCTTCGACACGACGTAGAAGGTTGTATCTTCTTCATTGAGCTGCGACTACCTTATACACCTAGTTCATGGAGGATTTCTCTCTCTCTTTCTCATTCTTCTTGTTTCTCGCATCATGAGCGAGTAGTATCTTTTTGCTGGGGTGCGGGGACTAGCCCCACTGCCCATGCAATCATGTTCTTTTGTTAAACTCTCCATGGCAATGTATATAACTTTCCATTTCTTTTTTAATTGGTACGTTCGTAGTTGATTATCTACTTGCTTTCATCTTGTTTCTCCTATATTTTGAAATCTTCTATATGTGGGATAGAATGGTGGTTTACAAAGTTCGACTCTTTGATGAGAACTTCTGATGAGATTCCTTGAGGTCGTAAGTGTATGATTTGTGAGGGGACGAGACATCTAACTACAGTGATGCTTCTTTGGTCTAAACATCTCTCAGGGAGGACCACAGCCTTAGATGGATTTTGTATCGTATTTGTTTATCGTCGATGTTAGTTTGTAGATCTATCACATGCTTTCTTATAGATTAATGCGGTTGACTCCCAAACTAGAAATAGAATGGGATTTCTACAAGGTCGTAAGTGTATGATCTGTGAGGGGACGAGCCATCTAGCCTTCGGTGACGCTTCTATGTGCCTAACGCCTGTATAGGGGGCTCACAACCTTCATTGGATTTCTATATCTTCGGATCCGTAAGTAAGTGATCCGGTTAGTGACGAGACATCTGATGCCTAAGGTGATGCTTACGCAAACCTAACGCCCGTATGGGGGGTTCTGCAGTAGCTCTATCTATATTGATATATCTTGCCTGAATTGTTTGCGATTGAATGTGTTTGCATGCGTAGCGGCGGTGAAACCCGATACCATCCCAGAGATTCCATATCATTGATCTGAACCCAACTTTAATTCAGCTTTTACTTTCTTGCAATTAGTTTAAGTAACCTCAAATCAACCAATCGTTTTAAATATTAGTCTTAACTTGAACTAGACTAGGCTGACAAGGATTTTTAAAAAATGTTGTCGTTTGGGTTCGATCCTTAACTATACTGCGATAAGACTCATCCGCTTGCGGGTGGTATTATTGCACATTGGTTTTGGTAAAAGCCCGGGGATTTCAACCCCGAGTGAGTTTGTTAGTGCGATAAAATCCCACGTCAAATTCTGGCACCGTTGTCGGGGACAATGGAATCAATTAGTCAAATCTAGTTCTTTTAAGACTAATCTAGGCTTTTTCTTTTTCTTCTGAAACAATCGATTTTCCACTTGAATTTGACTTTACTCTGTGGTTCTCACTTTCAAAATCTTTCTATCTCAGTCACAATCCAAGGCGTAGTGCATGCACCATTCGAATAGCCCCAGACTAGCAGCTAGCTTTGATCCAGAGATAGACAGAACCTTTCATCGTCAAATCAGAAAAAATCAAGCAAGGATGGCTCAAGAAGAAGAGGTAGCCCAAAGGGTGGCTCAAGGCATCAATGCAAAGAGAGAGAGGCTCATGCAAGAAGTTAGGGTTGCGGTTCAATAGGAAATCCTAGCAGCGCAAGCAGCTGAACTACAAAAGGATCTTAGAGAGTTCTCAATCCCGAGAGCTGCAAATGTTCATCATCCAGTACAACCTCCTCCTATCAACGCTACTAATTTCGAGATAAGAGCGCATTGGATCACCCTGCTTCAGAATAACCCTTTCTATGGAAAGCAAGGAGAAGATAGCCAAGAACATCTTCTGAGATTTATTGATCTATGTGCCATGACAAAACAAAATGGAGTCACAGATGATGCCATCAGACTCCATCTCTTCAAGTATTCCCTTGTTGATAGAGCTATAAGTTGGTACAATTTGTTGCAAAGTGAAATACCCATCATCACATGGGAACAACTGCAAAATGTGTTTCTAGAAAAAATTTATCCTCCATCTCTCACATATGAAATCAGATGGCGAATAACTAATTTCACTCAATTACCTGGAGAAACCCTCACTGAAGCTTGGGATAGATACAAAGAGCTTCTACGCAAGTGTCCACACCATGGAATTCCCAAGAACCAACTCATTGAGATTTTCTATAGGGGTGTGGATGATGATATTAAGAGATTCTTATATTCCTCGTCTGGAGGAAACTTCATGCGTCAAAGTTATGACAGCGCATGGAGAGTCGTCACCCTGGGAGCAGAAAATCAAGCCAATTGGGGTAGATCTGTAGGTAAAGGATTTTTGAAAGTAGTTATGGCCGAAGCTACTCCCGAGTACAAGTCTATCGTTGAAACCTTGAAACTCTTAGTTGCTAAGCAAGACCATATTGAATCATCTCTGCTACTATTAGAAGAGGGCGTTCACCCACTTGACAACTAGAACAGGTCAAGTCCGCTTCCCTATTCTGTGAAGCATGTAAGAGCACCGAGCATTCCACTTTATCATGCAATGTTCTCTATGATGTTGTTTTGAGCAATGTATGTGGCTAAGGAGATAATGGTCAGATGGAAAATCTTAATGCTATTAACACCATTCCTGGTCAAAGTTATTACAATCTGAATCAGAATAGGAATCATCCCGGGTTTCAATATGGAAACTCCTCTGGAGCAGTAAACTCGCATCCATTTGGTTCAAACAATCAACTAAGAGGCCCTCTAGGATTCCAGTATAATCAACAACAGAATTTTGGGAATCAAGAAAATTTCAAGGGGAACTTTCAGAATAGGAACTACAATAATTACCAAAATAACTCTCAGTACCAGAATCTTAATCAACAGCAAGAATAGCAAGCAGGTCCAGTTTCTCCTGACGACAAGCTATCAACCATTGAAAAGATGTTGCAAACTCAACAAACCATGATAGCTAACCAACAAGCTCAGCATAAGGCTATTGAATCTCAATTAGCTCAACTCACAGCTAGCATAAAGCCACATGTTGGGGTCTTCACTGGCCAACCCGAGAACAATCCTAAGCACCCCGAATAGTTGAAGGTAGTCACCACTAGGTTAGGGAAAGACTATTCGGATCCCCCTGAAAAGACACCTATGGTTATTACAGACGGGGATGAACCTGTGATTGCCCAAGACTCGACAGCACCGAAGACTCAATCAAAAGATGATAAGTCAGAGAAATGAAATTTTGAGAAGTCTGCTCAAGAAGACAAAGAAACTGAGACTCCATAACCTGATATCCCTGTGTACAAACCTCGTATACCTTTTCCAGCTCATCTAAGGCAAATAAAGCTTGATACCATATTCAATAAGTTTAAAGAAGCTATGAAGAAACTTCATGTTGATATACCCTTTTTGGATGCTCTGGCTGAGATACCAGCATGGACAAAGTACTTAAAGTCACTCCTCACTAGGATGTATATAACAGAAGAGTATGAGACAGTAAAACTAGCGACAACTACATCTGATATCATATTGAGCAAGATGCCCAAGAAACAAAAAGACTCGGTATCCTTTGGAATTTCATGTCACATTGGCGACTCATCATGTAAGAAATGATTGGCAGATCTCTGTGCAAGCATCTCTATTACGCCACTTAGCCTGTGCAAAAGACTAGGGTTTGCATAATTGATTCCTACTGGCATGACTATATAGCTTGCAGACAATTTTATAAAACGTTTGTTAGGAATCCTAGAAGATGTCCCGGTCAAGATAGGCAAGGATACATATGTTCCATGCGACTTTATCATTATGGACATAAAAGAAGACGCCAGATATCCTCTCATCTTTGGTCGTCCATTCCTCGCCACTGCAAGAGCCCTGATTGATGTTGAAGTCGGTACCTTACTGCTCATATTAGGCAAAGAAACTCTCAAATTTAAAGTTTTTGAAAGTATGAGAAGACCAAGTATGCAAGAAGAAGTCTATCTGATTGACTGCATTGAGCAAATGCCACTTCTGACTCAATAGCATCATGAATCAGACGATCCATTAGAAGTTGCTCTAACGAATCCATCAGTTGATAAACCTATGGATGAACAAGTAAAGGGTTGCATCGAATCCCTCAACTCTGCTAAAGAAGATGTTGATACCACTTGTGAAGAACTCAAAGCTATGGAAGCTATAGAAGAAACATGCGAAAAACCAGAGGCTCCCAAAATGAAACCCCTGCCTGAGGGACTGAAGTATGTGTTTTTAGACGACCTCAAAGTTTGCCCAGTTATTATAAAATTCGATCTAACAGCTGAACAAGAAGATAAACTCCTGAAGGAATTAAGGGAAAGAAAGAAAGCCATCGGTTATAAAATGAGTGACCTCACTAGGGTCAGTCAAGCGTTGTGTATGCATAAGATCCCTATGATGGAAGATCATAAGCCTACTATTGAGCATCAATGGAAATTGAATCCAAATATGAAGGAAGTGGTCTGTCGCGAGGTCATTAAACTGCTCATAGCTGGAATAATCTATCTGATATCAGATTTGCCATGGGTGAGCCCAGTGCATGTAGTCCTGAAGAAAGGAGGAACAACTCTTATACGGAATGAAAACAATGAACTCATCCCCACTTGAACAGTCACAGGGTGGAGTATGTGCATAAATTATTAAAAATTAAACAAGGCAACTCGAAAAGATCATTTTCCAATGTCTTTCCTTGATCAAGTCCTAGAAAGGTTGGCTCACCAAGAATATTTCTATTATCTTGACGGTTACTCTGGATTCTTTCAAATACCCATACACCCAGATGACCAAGAGAAACCAACCTTTACCTGTCCATTCGGGACATACGCATTTAAAAGAATGTCGTTTGGTCTCTGTAATGCACCCGCAACTTTTCAACGTTGCACGGCTGTCATATTCGCTGGTCTTACTGAAACTATTATGGAGGTCTTCGTGGATGATTTCTCTGTATATGGAGATTCATTCTATTCATGTCTAAAACACCTCTCCCTGGTCCTCAAACGATGTGAAGAAGTTCATCTTGTGCTCCACTGGGAGAAGTGTCATTTTATGGTAAAGGAAGGCATTGTCCTGGGCCATAGGGTCAGTAATCGAGGTATTGAAGTAGATAAGGTCAAGATTGAAGTGATTTCTAAGCTCTCTATCCCTATCAATGTAAAGGAGGTTCGAGTATTCCTAGGACATGCAGGATTCTATAGACGGTTTATAAAGGACTTCTCAAAGATAACCAAGCCAATGACAAATCTATTACTAAAGGAAGTTGAATTCAATTTTGACAAAGAATGTGTCCAAAGCTTCAACACACTAACGCAGGCTCTCACAACAACACCCATCATTAGATCCCCTGACTGGGACCACCCTTTTGAAATTATGTGTGATGCCAGTGACTATGTTGTGGGTGTTGTGTTAGGGCAATGTATAGAAAAGAAACATTATGTGATCTATTATGCATCAAAAACCCTCGATGAAGCTCAGAAGAATTATGCTACTACTGAGAAAGAAGTTCTGGAAGTCATGTATGCTTTTGACAAGTTTAGATCCTACCTAATTGGTTCAAAGATCATTGTCTACACAGATCACGCTGCCATTCGTTACCTTCTAGAAAAGAAAGATGCAAAACCTAGGTTAATAAGATGGATTCTCCTTTTGCAAGAATTTGATCTAGAGATCAGAGATAAAAAAGGTATAGAGAATGTTGTAGTAGACCACCTCAGTCGCATCCACACTCAGGACACCGAGAAGATTCCGATTAATGATTCCCTTCTGGATGATCAAGTAATGAAGGTCTCAGAAGTTATACCGTGGTACTCGGATTTTGTGAACTACCTCGTTGTTGGGGTTATTCATCCTCAATGCACCGGAAATGCACTGAAGAAATTTATGCATGATGTGAAACAGTACTACTGGGATGAGTCGTACCTTTGCAAACTATGTGTTGATGGTTTGTATAGATGATGTATCGCCGAAGAAGAAGCTCAACTTATTTTAAAACAATGTCACTCATGACCAGTGGGAGGACATATGAGCTCTAAAAAGACTGCCTTGAAAGTTTTGCAATGTGGATTCTTCTGGCCAACCATATCCAAAGATTCCTATGACTTTGTCCTATCATGTGACAAATGTCAAAGATCAGGTAATATAACAAAGAGACATGAGATGTCACTGAATCTATGGCAAGAAGTAGAAATATTTGATGTTTGGGGGGTGGACTACATGGGTCCTTTCCCATCTTCTCATGGATTCTCATACATCCTAGTGGCGGTGGACTACGTCTCAAAATGGGTTGAAGCCATACCAACCGTAACTAGTGATTCCAAACCAGTCATCAAATTATTCAAGGATATTATTTTTCCCCATTTTGGTGTCCCACGCACGGTGATATCCGATGGAGGTTCCCATTTTCTTGAAAGAAGATTTGAAGCGTTGCTAAGAAAGTATGGTGTTACTCACAAGGTAGCCTCACCTTACCACCCACAGACAAGTGGACAGGTGGAGGTTTCTAATCGTCAACTCCAGAGTATCTTAGAAAAGATAGTAGGCTGCAATTGGAAAGATTGGTCGGTGAAAATCAACGACGCATTATGGGCCTATCGAACTGCTTATAAAACTCCCCTCGGGACTACACCTTTTATATTAATATATGGAAAGGATTGCCACCTTCCATTCGAACTGGAACACAAGGCATGGTGGGCAATTAAACAACTGAACTTTGATATGAAAGAAACAGGCCAAGCCAGGATTCTACAACTCCAAGAGCTGGATGAACTCAGGATGACAGCTTATGAGAATGCATGAATCTACAAAGAATGCACAAAACTTTGGCACAATGGACATCTAAAAAGAAAAGACATACAAGTGGCAGATCAAGTTCTGCTATTCAACTCAAGGTTGAAGTTATTCCAAGGAAAACTCTGCTCACGCTGGTCTGGACCATACATCGTCAAGAGCATCTCCCCACATGGTGCCTTCTCATTATGGAGTGAAAAGTCAGGTGAATTTGTAACAAATGGTCACCGCTTAAAGAGATATTTCACCTCAACTGACATAGGAACTGAAGCAACACTGGAACTCACCAATCCAAATGATCCATCGTGAAGCTGAAGGATTCAGTTGAGCCATCGACATAAAACAAAGGCACTTGTCGGGAGGCAACCCGATCAATAAATTTGTTTTACTTTTCTTTTCAAATTAGAATGTTTCTTCAATTTTGTTTTTACCTTCTAGTTTATTTTTCATTAAATAAAATTCACATCGCAAGATTCTATTTTAAGATCTAATTGCTCTTTACCTTTGAGATTTTTAGATAAGAGGATGCACACTGATTGAAACGCAACCATATCTGGTAGTCATCCTGGCATGAATTTTCCCCTCCATCCTGGATTTAGGGTTTGCTCGGGATGAGAAAAATCTCTAAGTTTAGGGTGGAGGGTTGGTGGTACGTACCTCACTTTCCACCTACACCCATCCTTTTCATACTTAAGTTTTCACTATCGTGTTCTTGATAAAAAAAATTGAAAATTTTCAAAATTCTTTAATGTTTTTCAAAGAAATTGAACAGATACCTGATGAATTTTTTACACTCCTTATTTCATTAATTGTTACCAACTAATCTGCTATGCATTTTGAATCATTATATCCTCTTTATTCGAAGCAATTCCTCAAAAGGACCACTTTTTGAAACAAGCCTTTTGATTGAAATCATTATGTGAAGCTTATGATTCCTAACATCATGATACTTTTTCAAAAATGATAAGTGTCTGTCAAACTGATAGGGATCAAACACGTCGTGCTTCCTAACTGATTTGTGGAACAATAGCATGGAATCCCCACTGGATCCTCATCAAGTCATTATTTGAGCAGAGTTTGATAAAGAGAACAACTTGGTGCACTGAATTGTAAATAAAGTTGCATTCAGATCTGAACTCTCATCTACACTTCTTCTATCATCTTCGTACCCCTCCATCCATAAAAAAGAAACAAAAATAGCCAAAATAGTGCCAAACCCTATGTTCGGGGTGGCATGCCACTTCCCTCTATATCCGCTTCTTCCATACCCCTCACAAATAAATTGGGGCGTACCACCAAAATTGCAATCTCAAGTTGAATAGAGGAGAGATTTGCGAACAAAAAGATGCCAAAGCGCACACAAAAAGAAATGCAATCTCGAGTCGAATAGAGGAGAGATTCGTACAAAAAAACAATAAATAAAATTGCAAAGCAAATAAAAAGAAAATCTCGAGTCAAATAGAGGAGAGATTTACTTCTTCCTTCCATACCACCATTCACTCCCTTTTCTACCTAATGGCACAATGAATGCCTACCCTATCCTGAAAAACACCAGTTTCAGATCGAATGCACTCTTGCTGTTCTACGGGTACCTCTAGACTCTTACAAAACTCTTTGACATGCTTGTTGTTGGAAATAGTGAGAAGGAAGTGATTTTGGAAAATGAACTCAGGAACGAAGATATGGTAAGATGTGTTTAGTGGTCTCAGGAGGTTGAGATACTGAGTCATACTGAGCAGAAAGAAAACAATCATGATGTGAAGAGGAGGCAATCACATGAATTGAAAGTATTCATTTGGCGACTATTTCAGATTTTGTGTTACTCGAGGATGAGCAACATTTAAGTTCAGGGTATTTTGATGAATGTATATTCATCATGGAATTCAAATATCACTTTGGGACAAATTCAACTCTATATGTTCTATTTCACCCATTATACATCAAAATGCATCATAATGTGCAAATTCACTCAATTAATTCAATTATCAAAGTTTTGATCAAATTTATGTTGATTTAATGCAGGTCTTGATAAAGCTGAACAAGCAGTTGGGGTCCACCTTCACTCACCCTTGGATCTTACCATGCGATCTAACCAAGCAAATTCCATCCATTCGGTCTCAAGACCGTTTGAGCCCATTCGGTCTCAAGACCGTTTGGGCCCATTCGGTCTCAAGACCGTTTGAGCCCATTCGGTCTCAAGACCGATAGACCAGCAGAGACCGATTGGAGGCATAAATCAGTTGTGAGGGATTGAGAAGTGCATGAATTCAAGATCTCGAAGTAGAGCCTAGACCACAGCCGTGGTGGTTAGAAATGGCCATGGTCTACTGTCATCACCACAATCATGTGGTGAGGCCACGGTCGTGGTGGATTATCCCCAACGCCTGAGCTCTCACCCGCCACGCCCGTGCGAGACAACACGGTCGTGGGGCAGTTGCTTCACCACGGCCGTGGTGTCACGCCATGGCCGTGGCACAACGCCATCAGAGGCAAATTACACACCCACCACGCCCATGTAAAGCAGCATGGCCATGGAGCAGCAGCATCACCACGACCGTGGTGCGTCATCTTCAACCTCCGACCAGCACTCATTTGCAGCCCCCAATGCAAGACCAAATGGAGGTGGTTCGCATGCCAAATGAAGTCGCCCCGAGGCCGTTGCACCTGCATATGAAGGCTAAAGATCGTTTGGTATTACAAATAGATCGGAGGGCTACTAGATCATTTGACCCAGCAGACCATCAGCTACTGCTCAAATCAAGACCTAACGAACTCGTTTGATATTCAAACCAATTGAAGAAAAGCAAATAGTCTATCCTAGACCGTTTGCCCTTGTATCACGAGACCGTTTGGCCCCTTTCGAATTTTAGATTGTTTGATCAGCAATTGCCAATACTGTTTGAATTTGGCTGGAGCGTTGACTGAAGCAACGATCGTTTGCTTATTCATAGTTTCCAAACCGTTTGATATCAAACGGTTTACAAACCATTTGCCTCTGTTCAAGACCATTTGCCCAATTTTGCTCAAAATTGTTTGATAGGCAAACAGTATGTGAAACTATTTGGTCCGATTCGGTTTCCAAACCGAAGGAAGCTAAAACTATTTGGCCATTAACGTTTTACAAGACTGTTTGAGCAAAATTATCTGCCAAACCGTTTGGACTGAAAACACACCAAAAACATGAAGACCAGCCCCGTGCCTATAAATAGGACCAGTAGGGTCCCCTTTTGAGGCATCGGGTCTGGGACGCCAACAGGCTGCATGTACACAGGTCCAATCCAAATCCAGTGTCGTTCACTCCAGTTTCATTCCACCTACTACCCGTGTTGCAACCAAGGAGGCTGAGGAGAGAAAGAAGACGGAGCAAGGGAGACTGTCTGGTCTGTCTTGGCATCTCCCGTTCATGTCCAGAATTGCTTCGACACGACGTAGAAGGATGTATCGTCTTCACTGAGCTGCGACTACCTTCTACACCTAGTTCATGGCGGATTTCTCTCTCTTTCTCATTCTTCTTATTTCTCGCATCATGAGCGAGTAGTATCTTTTCACTGGGGTGTGGGGACTATCCCCACTGCCCATGTAATCATGTTCTTTTGTTAAACTCTCCATGGCAATGTATATAACTTTCCATTTATTTGTTAATTGGTACGTTTGTAGTTGATTATCTACTTGCTTTCATCTTGTTCTCTCCTATATTGTGAAATCTTCTATATGTGGGATAGAATGGTGGTTTACAAAGTTTGACTCTTTGACGAGAACTTCTCATGAGATTCCTTGAGGTTGTAAGTGTATGATCTGTGAGGGGACGAGACATCTAACCTACGGTGATGCTTCTGTGGTCTAAACATCTCTCATGGAGGACCAAGGCCTTAGTTGGATTTTGTATCATCTTTGTTTATCATCGATGTTAGTTTGTAGACCTATCACATGCTTGCTTATCGATTAATGCGGTTGACTCCCAAACTAGAAATAGAATGGGATTGATGCAAGGTCGTAAGTGTATGATCTGTGAGGGGACGAGCCATCTAGCCTTCGGTGACTCTTCTGTGTGCCTAACGCCTATATAGGGGGCTCACAACCTTCGTTGGATTTCTGTATCTTCGGAGCCGTAAGTAAGTAATCCGGTTGGTGATGAGACATCTGATGCCTAAGGTGATATTTATGAGAACTTAACGCCCATATGGGGGGTTCTGTAGCAGCTCTATCTAGATTGATATATCTTGTATGGATTGTTTGCGATTGAATGTGTTTGCATGTGTAGCGGCGGTGAAACCTGATACCATCCCAGTGATTCCATATCATTGATCTAAACCCAACTTTAATTCAGCTTTTACTTTTTTGCAATTAGTTTAAGTAACCTCAAATTAACCAATCATTTTAAATATTAGTCTTAACTTGAACTAGACTAGGCTGACAAGGATTCTTAAAAATGGTGTCCTTTGGGTTTGATCCTTAACTATACTGTGATAAGACTCATCCGCTGGCGGGTGGTATTATTGCACATTGGTTTTGGTAAAAGCTCGGGGATTTCAACCCCGAGTGAGTTTGTTAGTGCGATAAAATCCCACGTCGGGAAACTTATTAATGATTTAATCTACTTGCTTGCTAAGTTTGGAGTCATATCTCAAAAGTAAAAGAGACTTTTATTCATGTGAAAGTTATCACTTAATAAGGCATATTTTATTCATATTTTCTCTCTCTTTCTATTCTATTTCCTTTATTTGGATTCTTTTTATCATTAGAAACCATGTGGATTTGAAATCTTATCCATGATGATCAATCATACAATGTTTCTGAGAATTTCACATAATTCTCATCATTATCTTAATTTCTTTTCCTTTTATGCATTATTTGATTTCTTTCAACCTTTCTTTCCTTTTATCATATTGGACTCACTAACTTATTAGGATCCATAAAATTACTCATTTAAAGGAAATAATGCAAAAGAAACCCATTCATTCACATAAATCATACAAACTATCATATATGTACATCTTATTGGAAAAAATTGCATTTACGACCATACAAGAAAAAACAAGGTAGTAACATCCTTCCCCTCTTATAGGAATTTTTCCCTCAAAATTCCACCAGACATACAAACAATATAGGATAATACTTTTCTATGTCCATCTTCAACTCTCATGTGGCTTCATTCCCCCTATGGTTCTTCCAAATAACCTTTACCATCTCTATTATTTACTCCTTAGCTCTCTTACCTTGGTATCTCATACCCTCATAGGTGACTCAGGGTAAGTCAGCCTCCCTTGGAGTTCAATAGGTTCAATGCTCAACACATGGCTCTGATACCTCACATAGAGATCTATATTGGACACATGGAACACATCATGCATCAGATTATCCTGTGCTAAACAAAAGTAGCTCCACCAATCCGTTCCAAAATCTCAACGGACCCATGTATCAGGGACTCAACTTTCCTCTATTCTTATCCATATCTCGGAGTTGTAAGATTTTCAAAACACATGTTCACCCATAGCAAAGTGCAAGTCAGTCTGCTTCTCATCAAAATGTGACTTCTGTCGATCCTGGTCCTCCTCAGCCATGGCTCGGTCAAAGCAACTTATCAGCATACAACTATGGTTTCTTTGACCTCTACAAGGTCCTCTCACTAACATCATCCTAGTGAAGTGTTAACCGAAATGGCCTCCCATAAAGAGCTTCATACCTCCAACACTGGATTTGGTAGATGTTATAATAAACAAACTTTGCTAGGGGCAGGTACTGCTCCCATGATCCACTCCAAACAAGCACATATGCTCACATCTGACCCTCTAATGTCTGGATCATACTTTCTTGACTGTCCTTCAGTCAGGGGGCAATATGTTGTGCCAAACTTCAATCTAATATCGAGTTCTTCATGTGCCTACTTAAGGCCAGGCTCCAAAATATTTGAACTCAAATCATCGTGCAGTCAAACTAACTCTCTCATATATATAGTTCAACTTGATCTGCCATATTGGAAATGGTATCTAAGGCAAGGAAATGTGGCAACTTGGTAAGGCAAACTACCATAACCAATATTGCATCATGACCTCTCGTGGTCCTTGGGGAGACCCACCACCATGTCCATGGTGATCTGCTCTCATTTCCTCTCAGGAACTCTCATCGTCAGTAGCAATCCACTGGGTTACTGGTGTTCAACCTTAATTCTCTATCCTATATGGAAACTGGCCACATTCACCTCTATATCCTTCTTGAATCCAATCCTTAAAGGTACCGCTACAAACCATAACAATCTTGGTATTACCAGAGTGTATGGTGCACTTAGAATCATGAGCTTCTTAGATGACATGATTCTTCAAGGGTGAATCCTCAGAAACCCCAAAACACTCTAGTAGTGGATTTCACCACCTACTCTCCCTGAGAGGTGTATCTGAGGTTCCTCTAACAAACCTTTCATCTCATCAATCTCTAAACTATCCAACAACCACTAACTCGACCAACAGGTCTAGTTGTATTTTGATGTTAGCCCCATAGGTCTACTCTTCTAATGCTCGTAGGGTCCACCTAGCAACCTCTTCCAACCTCTCCACCATCTAAACAAGATAGTTGTACACCTGAGTTGTGTTCCGGATAAGAGCATATGTTACAAAATTATCTTCCTTGTGTGCTAGGTGATGGTGAAGACATACTCTTTCATATTGTAATGACCCTGCCTCCCGGTAACCCCCAATTAAGGGAGACCAAGAGGTCAGAGCCATTATCCCAATTAACAGGATCAAAGGTTTGACAAATAATCGATAACAATTATCAAATTCTACCAACTAAACTGAAAGGTTGTAATGAAATAAACTTTGCATACCTTTTTCAAAACTTGGATGTCTACTGCTATCCACATTTGGAGTCTATTCTAACTAATCCTCCTTTGTACTTTAGTTCTTATTTAATTCCACATATGCCACTTTACTATTTGTCCTTTTCAATCTTGCACCTAAAATGCCGACAAACAAAACTTCGGTCAGCATATCGAAATATTCTGGTATGTGGGGACAACTAAAATTTCACAAATATGGCTAACAATCTAATTATCACAATCAAGTTAATTAACAAGCCAATTTACGCTTTTCAATATGACATTCTCCACTACTTTTTCCCTAACCCTGGCATACCCACCTTAGGGTTTCTCTTTTGCCAATGACTTAAGGTCGCCTTCTCAATCCCGAGCTTGGTGCATGGGGTCACCCTTCATAGTGCATGTTAATCATTCTATAAAGACCACCTTCTCAATCCCAAGCTTGGTGTCTAGGGTCACCACTCATGGTGCCCATTGGTCTTCCCTTCTGGGCTTGACCTTTGGCATCATCCATCAGGGTGGCATGTAGGTGCGAGAATCCACACTTCTATTATTATTGTGATAATCATAGTGACTTTATAATTTTGCAAGTATGAACAACCAAACAGTTAAATTGCATTCAATGCGATGAATCATCCAGGAAACTCTTCGGGAAACTAATGCGATTAACCATAAGTAACCACATACCTGTCAGGATGATTTGAGATAGAATAATCCAATCAAGAAATCCAAATAGGAAAGCAAGCATATTATGAGATCCTGAAATATGCATACAATTTCCTATTATTGATCATGCCATCAAGATCTATTAAACCTATCTCGCTTCCTAGGGTTTCTAGTCCACTTTTAGGGTTTCTATTGCAATTAGGGTTTCCCTTCATCTTTTACTATTTTAAACCCTAATTATATCATCCATTCTTCTCAAAATATATTAAGGTTACCTTTAACAACATTTAACCCTAATTTCAAAAAAAGCACAATTAACCATCAATTAAGTCCATTAAGCCTCTTTTACATTAAAGCTACCATTTTTATCCTTTTAATCCATGACAAGATCATTATGCTCATTTATCATCAATTCGAAGTTCATTATGGTCTAATTCACATATGAACTCTATTTGTCATTAATTCTACCTTTAACCATTAGACAATCCTAATTACTACATTAAGGATATTTATCCACAATTAGGAACTTTGATACTTGAAATAGCTTGGAATTATCATATATCAACTTTAGTCACAATTTTGAATAATTAAAACCATTATGAATCACATTTACCAATATTAGGGTTTCAGGGCCCATTAAAGCATATTTATGCACATGAATTTATAAATTAAACCAATTACGTGAAAAGTTCATCCTTTTTGTTCTCAATATACCTTTTTACAATTAACATGTTAATATCAACTTTGTATCATCCATTAAACCCTACTAAACACATTAATCATCTCAAAATAGGGTTTCCTAATCTTTAATTCATTAAAGTTGATAACTTACACTACTTTTCGAATAGCAAGAGGAATTAGCCTCTAAAACCATTTTTAATGAATTCCTCTCGTTTTTCTGAGCAAAATGCATATGTTATATGTATTAATCCGAGCTACCATTATTCAGTTATGAATTTTGCAATAAAATCTTACTTGGGCCAATCAGAGGGTGCCACGTCGCCTCTATACATGCAATGTTGCTTGCTGCTTGGAAAACATTTCGAAAAGATGAAATCACCCTCGGTTAAGTTAAATGCTTCTTTAGCCCACTGAGGGAAAAATGGTCCAATGTCGCTGGGTCTTCTTCAACCTCACGATTCGCTGACTGCCGCCGACCTACAGAGCGTCGTGGGTCTACCCTTCCCTCCTCAGGGCTCGGGGGTGGCCGTCCATGGCCACCCCAGCTCCGCTACACCCTGGAACCCTCAAGGCAATTCCAAACCATGGCCAAGGTGGTTGTTCTAGAGAAAGATCTGCCTACATTTGCTGCTGCGATTTGCTGCAGTTTCGTAGACCTACGACAGTGGCAGCTCAAAGAACATGGTGGGGTTGGATAGCTGATCCTCTGTGGATCATCGCAGAAGCTTCTTGCCTCCATCAAGACCACAATACCATCCTTCATTGCTCTAGGGATATTACTACACCCTCTTGGTTAGGGTTTGTATGGAAAGGAATGAGAAGAAGAGAGGGGATTGTATGGAATCTCTCTGGACTCGACCCAGGGCTCTACCCCTTATATAGGGGAGGGTATTCGCACCCCAAGATGTGCATCCACGAGGACTCAAGTCCTTTTCCCAAAAGGAAACATATTTTCCTTAGTTAAGAAGAAACTTCTCTCTCTTCATCATCCCTTTAAATATACCTTGTTCTTTAGATATTAGGAATTTGAAATTCCTCTCACTTATTCTCTTTATTGCTTGACTTTTAACCCATTGGCACGAAATTCTATTTTCATTTAGTAGAAAATACTTCTTTTTTAGCAATGCCACCAAAATTCATTAATAATATATCACATTATCCTCTTATTTTTCATTTTTGGTATTTTCTCATTCTTTCTTCTCCATTGGGGCTCCTTGGACCCCAAGAAACTCTAATATTTCAAAATTCCTTTTTTAAGGATACTCATTATCCTTCTAGATGCATCTATATTCATTATTTCTCATTATCTTGTTTATTTCTTATTAAAATACCTCTTTTTGAGGATTTCTCTTTATCTTTCTTTATATTTTTCCTCATTGGCATTCCATTTAACATTAGGAATCCTTTGGATACGAAAATCCACCAAGTATAACTCAATTATACCTCTTTCCACTTATTTTCCACATTTTATCATTGTTTTCAATTTCTTTCTTAATAAAGAAATATTTAATTGATCTTTTCTTTTCTTATTGCATTCTCTTAGCAATTTTGGACTCCTTGGAACCCAAGGAACCGAAGAGGCACAAAATCCACCTTAGGATTAAATTCTTTTGCCTTCTAGAGGTTTCTACATTTTTCTTTTCTCCATTCCTTATTAATAATGGAATTCCTTTTGTCGTTTCCTTGTTATTGGGCCCAATAGCCAATAAAGCCCACAAAACAACCAACAAGGCTATTGTAAATGAAACTCATTTATTTAAGACAAATTATATCATTACAAGTTCCAATATCTTTAATATGAGAAATTACATTTCTCACCAAATGAACCCAAAAGTTGGGGTTGTAACATCCTTCCCCTCTTATAGGAATTTTTCCCCCAAAATTCCATCAAGCAAACAAACAAATTAGGATAAGCCTTTCTTATGTCCATCATGGCTATCATGTGGCTTCACCCTTTCCATGGTGCTTCCCAAGAACCTTCATCATAACATATTCTTCCATCTGAGTTCTTTCTTACCTTGGTATATCGTACCCTCATAGGTGACTGAGGACATTTCATCCTCTCAAAAGCTTAATAGGTTCAGGGCTCAGCACATGTCTTGGGTACCTCACATGGTGCTCTAGATCATACTCATGGAACACATTATACATCATGTTATCTTGAGGAGTAAGGCTAAACACAACCATCTCCACCAATCCATCTCAAATGGACCCGTATATTGGGGACTCAACTTTCTCAATTGTAGTTTATAGGGGTCAGATTTTCACATCACATACTCTCTCACAGTGAATTACATGTCAGTCTTCTTTGCATCATCTTACGACTCATGTCACCCCTAGGCTCTCTTTTAGTCATTGCACAATCAAAGTGACTTCATCTGCACACATTGTGGTTCTTTTCTAACCTTCGTGAGGCCCCTTCACCAACATCATCTCAATGAAGTGGTGACTGACACAACCTCCCTTACAGAGCTTCTTTACATCCTGATACTAGCTATGGTGGTTATCATCACATCTTACAGAGGACAAGAATTGTCTCAAGGTATCACCCTGAATGAGCACACATACTCTCATCAGACCCTCTAGTCTGGATTACACTAACCATGAGTTAGGGGTGATAAACTGTACTAACATCGAGTTCTTCATGCACCTACTTCCACCGCATGGAAGTGAATCTTTAGATTAAACTCAAGAACTCACATCATGGTGTAGTTGAACCAACTCTCTCTCATATGTAGTTCAACCGGATCTGTCCCTTGACAATATTCTCTCTTTTTCATGTCATCTAGGTAAGGCGATCTACCATAACCCAAATTGCATCTTGACCTTCTCTGGTCCATGGGAAACTTACTACATATCCATAGTGATGAACTCCTGTAATGACCATGCCTCCCATTAACCCCCAATTAAGGGAGACAAAGAGGTCAGAGTCGTTACCCCGATTTCCATATCAAAGGTTCGACAAATAATCAATAATAATTATCAAATTCTATCAACTAAACTGAAAGGTTGTAATAAAATTTTACTTTTTGCATACCTTTGAAAAACTTGGATTACTAAACTTCTATCCATATGAGAGAATGTTCTAATTAATCCTCCTTGACCGTTAATCCTCATTTAGTTCCACATATGCCACTTTACTGTTTGTTCTTTTCACTTGAACCTAAAATGCCAACAAACAAAACGTCGGTCAGCATAAAGCTGGTATGTTGGGGAAACAATAATCGTGCAATTAACTGTAACAACATATTGCAGTCAAATATGATTTAACAAACAACTTTACATTTTCTAGCATAACTGCTCAATCCATACATACCCTAACCTCTGTGTTGTCCCTACAGTGGACCTAGATGCTACCTTCCTTATGGTAGATCTCCATTTAACCCCTCATGATCCTACCTAACAGGTGAATCAGTTTCTAGGGTTGAGTCACATGGCACAACCCATAGGTAGCCCACTCCTTAACTCATGGTGTGCTAAAGAGTTGCATGGCACTACACGTAGGTAGCCCATTCCCTAACTCTTGATAGCCTAGACCTTTCTCTAGGTTACCCTTTTTAGCATTTGCAAAGCCACATAGGAGGACCAGGATCTGAGCTACTCATGTATGTATACTTATGCTGATAGTCATACTCACTTTATAGTTGCATGAAATAAAAGTCATCCAAGCAGTTATTTTCGTGCAACCGATAAAACAACTGGGAATCGATGTGAAACTAAAGTGATTATCCATAAGCGTAACCACATACCTACTAGGCTAATTTGAAATAGAATAATCCAATCAATAAATCCAAATAAGCAAGCACATTATGAGATCCTAAAATATGCATACAATTTCCTATTATTAATCATGCCATCCAGATCTATTAAACCTAGCTCGCTTCCTAGGGTTTCTTGTCCACTTTTAGGGTTTCCATTGCAATTAGGGTTTCTCTTCATTTCTTAATATTTTAAACAATTACTCACAAACCCTAATTATCTCATCTATTCTTCATGAAAGATACTAAGGTTATCTTTTAACAACATATAACCCTAATATCAGAAGAAGCATAATTTACCATCCATTAAGTCCATTAAGCCTCTTTTACATTAAAGCTACCATTTTTATCCTTTTAATCCATGACAAGATCATTATGCTCATGTATCATCAATTTATAGTTCATTATGGTCTAAATTTCATATGAACTCTATTTGTCATTAATTCTTCATTTTATCCATTAGAAAACCATAATTACCATATTAAGGGTATTTATTCATAATGGGGAATCTTCATACCCAAAATAGCTTAGAATCATCATATCTTAACTTTATTCATGAAATTGAGCAATTAAAGTCATTAGGAGTCACATTTACTAATATTAGGGTTTCAAGGCCCATTAAAGCATATTTATGCACATGAAACTCTAAATTAAACCAATTACATGCAAAGTTCATCCTTTTTGTTCTCAATGTACCTTTTTACAATTAATAGGTTAATATCAACTTTAATCATCCATTAAACTATACTAATTACATTAATCATCTCAAAATAGGGTTTCTTAATCTTTAATTCATTAAAGTTGATATCTTGAACTACTTTTCGAATAGCAAGAGGAATTATCCTCTAAAACCATTTTTAATGAATTCCTCTCATTTTTATGAGCAAAATGCATATATTGTATGTACCAAACCGAGCTATCATTATTTAGTTATGAATTTTGCAAAAATTACCTTTTTGGACCAATCAGAGGACGCCATGTCGCCTTCTCCATGCAACACTAAACATATCGAAATGACGTTGTTGCCCTTGGTTAATTCATAGTTTCTTCAGCCCGCAGAGGGGCATAACGGTCCAATGTGACCATCATCTTTTTCTTCCTTGTGCAGCCGCGTTGCGCCGCCCTAGCTCTGATGGGGCGGCTCCCCCTCCCTCTCTTGGACCCCGAAGGCCATCGGCATTGGGTCTCCTTGCTCTGCCTCCTCCGTCCATACTTGGGGCTCCACCCAACTCACGACCAGCTTGCTAGAGCCTCCGTGAAGCTGTGACTGTTGGCCAACCTCCATCGCTCAGGTCCCCTCCTCCTCACCACCGTGCCAGGTTCATCCTTGGGCCAAACATGAGGGTGTCTCCTATGTTCTGTATGGCACACTACTGCAACCACAAACGGGTCCATAACAGGCAGGCCCCTCACAAACTCATCGGTCTGGGTCGTTGGTCGAGTGTACGGAGGTTAGAATCCTCCTGGTCGCCAATGATGATGGCTACAAGGACAAGAAGAGAGCTTGTGCCTTCTCATGATCTTCAAGACCCACTGACCTGACCTGCTAGGGAGGTAATGACACAGACTGTTGTTCGTTTCATCGGGGCAAGGATTAGAGGTCTCAGTCATGTGCTTGGGGTCTGGGCTTTGGCTTCCACCATTCACAGTACTTAGGCATCAAGGTTGTGCTTCTCAGTTTTGAGGAAGGTTTGGTCTACATGCAAAAAGATCATTAATGTGATACGATCTTGATATACTGGCTTTTATAGGTGAAGGGAGTGATTCCACAACCCTTGCAAACTGAGGCGTATGAAATGAGGAAAGGTAGGACCCTCTTCTCAAAGCGGCAAGTCACACATCTAGGAGGGAAATAATTATATTATTTTTATATTCCCTTATATGTAAAGACTATTAAACTTTTCCTATGTTAATCTCGTTGTTCTGAGATAGGAATCCCCAGCTTTCCATAAGAGTCTGATTTGGCAAGGTTTGTTCCCACTAAGGAACTCAATCAATGTTTTTCTTTTGTCTGCACCTAAAAAATTATTTTACAAAGATACCTTCCTTTTCCAAAATCTAGAACCAAAATATATTATGAGAAAGGCAATACATCTTGTTTAGAAAATGATTAAACATATTTCCTCTATATTTCTTTGGCCTCTTTCCTTATATTTTATCATTTTCCTTATTTATTCCTTTATTCAAATAAATTACTTTTCCTTTTCTTTTATTTTGACTAATCTTTATATTAGAAATCATATGTAAATGACATTCAAACAACCGTGGCCATTAATGCCATTTTGTAGATATTTCCAAGTATTTCTCATAAATACTTTTGCTTAATATCCATTATCATGTATCTTTTTCCATTTCTTGGACTTTTCTTCTTTTCTTATCTTTTATATCCATTATTGGATTAATTAAATAATAGGAACCATGAAATTCCTATCAAAAGGGAGATTTGCAAAGAAATCCCTTCTTTGAAGCAAAGCATACAACCTTTTCAATTAAGTCCAAATTCATAAAATCAATACATTTCAATTATGAAAACACATGCAAAATTGGGGTTGTAACATCCTTCCCCTCTTATAATAATTTTGTCCTCAAAATTCCACCAAGTAAATAAACAATTCAGGATAAGACTTTTCCAGGTCCATCATGGACCCCTATGTGGCTTTACCCTATCCATGTCGCTTCCAAAGAACCTTTATCATCACATATTATTTTCTCTGAGTCCTTTCACCTTGTCCTCTATAATACCTCATAGGTGAATCAGGTCATTTCAGCCTTCCTTGGGGCTCACTAGGTTCATTTCTCAGCACATGGCCTAGGTACCTCACATAGTGCTCTAAATTGGACACCTGGAACTCATCACACATTACTTTATCATGAGGGGTAAGGTCAAACTTAACCTTCTCCACCAATCCATTTCAAATGGGCCCAGGTATCGGGGACTTGTCTGTCTCAGCTATAGCTCAGAGGGGTCGGTTTTTCATATCATATATTCTCCCACAGTGAACTGTATGTCAGCCTACTTTGCATCATCCTACGACTCATGTCGTCTTTGGGCTCCTTTCAGCCATTGCATGATCAAAGTGACTTCATTTGCACACACTGTGGTCTTTTTCTGACCTTTGTGAGGTCCCTCCACCAACATCATCTTAATGAAGTGGTGACCGACACAACCTCCCTTACAGAGCTTCTTTCCATCCCGATACTGGCTATGGTGGTTATCATCACATCTTACAAAGGACAAGAACTGTCTCTAGGTATCACCCTGAACGAGCACACATACTCTCATCAGTCCCTCTAGTCTTGATCATACTAACCATTAGTTAGGGTGATAAACTGCACTAATATCGAGTTCTTCTTTTACCTACTTCCACCGCATGGAAGTGAATCTTTAGGTCACTCTCAAGAACCTTTGAACTCACATCATGGTGTAGTTGAACCATCTCTTTCTCATATGTAGTTCAACCAGATCTGTCCCTTGACAGTACTCTTTCTTTCTCATGTCATCTAGGTAAGGTGATCTACCATAACCCATATTGCATCTTGACCTTCCTTGGTCTAGGGGAGACTTACCACAACATCCATAGTGATGAACTCCCATTCCCTCTCATGGACTCTTTTATCCTCTATATCGAGACACTGGGTTATTGGTGTTCGTCCTTCACCTCCTAGCTTGCATGGCAACATACCCCATGCAACTTCATCTTAGGCATCCAAAGTACTATTGTCACTTATTATCTTGGTAGTACCATGGTATATGGTGATCTTAAATCATGATCTCCTGTATTGTCATGATTCCTTAAGATCAATTCCTCCGAAACCCTAAACCACTCTATTTGGGGTTTCATCACCTTCTTCTCCAGAGAAGTGCATCTGAGGTTCTACAACCATCCTTTTATTGCATCAAGGACTAGGCCGGCTAACCAAACAACCATTAACTTGATCAACCGATATTGTTACATCTGAGTGTTATCCAAACTTATCTCTTTTTCCAACTGAGGGTTAACCTAACAACCTCTTCTAGCCTCCATCTAAACTAGGCAGCTGTATCTCATCCAGAGCATCCATTACCACTTCACATCCATAGGTGTTAGGTAAAGTTGAAGACATACACCTCCATGTATTCCACTTATTATCTCATCTCAGCTCTAACTCTATCTTCATCAAGAAAACTCTGAGCTTATTCTCTTGGGTTTTTGAACTCAACCTTGTATAACTCATAGCTCATGGTAAAAACATCCTCATAAGATGACTACCTTATTCTCTCAGTGTTTGTAAACCATCCATGTATCATTCACTCCACCAGGGTATGTTATCATCTCTATCCTCATACCTCATGGCAACGTTCCAACTCACATCATCTTTATCCTTGGTGTATGGCATGTGTGTTGTCCTATCTCTCACTCCCATAACAAGAGGAAATACGCATTTGGCGGCCATCCAAACACAAAGTTATTCATGTTCCAAGAGTAGAGATGGTACATCCCACATTGCTAGTACACCTTAAAATCTAAGTTGAAACATGCAACTTATGCTTCTACATCACAATCATCTTGATATCAAAGTTACTTCCATGTAGAACTGGTCTTGAACCAACTTAGGTCCACATGCATTCCTTGGTCATCTCCTCTAGGTCTATAGGGTTTCGGCACTTTAGGGGTCATCCCATTTCCCTTATGCATCCAAAGAGTGCCCTACTCATCTGCCCTTTGGGTCCCATGAGTTCATGAAGGTGATGAATCTCCTAACCCATGGCCCTCAGACAATGATAGATGTTACCTTCTGACCCTATGGTCATGTGCAACTAGGGAATTAGGCAACTCCCACTTCCATCGGTCTTATCCATAATGACCCTAAGACAGACTTATGATTCTATTATAGTACATATCCAACTAAGAACCTTACCCAAGCCTTCATCATCTCTCTCTGCATTCATGGGATGACTTTCCTCCTTTCCTAGAGGTCATGGCAACCTACCTACCTTGGTCAGGCCCCATACCGATTACCTCCATGGTAACACATCCACATGCACTTAGAGATGGGTATCTATGGTTCTATAGGTTCATTCTCATACCATGTACTTTTCACTTAGCTTCTCAAGATCCTATGAGACCTCTTTAGGTTACCCTAAACCCCCAAAAAAGATGATTCATACCCTACAAAAGGGTCCTCTGATGGGAGGAAACTATCTCTTGATAACAAAGGTCACAAATGTCCTTAATTACATCTAAGGTTGACATCCACATGAGCATGCTTAACCCTAGCAAGCTACTAAGGCACAAGCAGACCCCCTACTAAACCATGCTAGGTCTCACTTGTTCTCATCCTCAACATTGGATCAAGATCATACCTTAAACTTAAGGGGTTTCCCTTTCCTCTAACCATGAAGAGTACCATGCTCAAATCTATAGAAACTCAAATCTCATCATGAGCATCAGGTACACCACTTCCCCTCTTAGGCCTAGGAACCCTAGGTTCACTTTTGGGGTATCCATCTGCATGCTCAATCTCTTAACCACAAATCATGCATGTATAAGGCATGACATGCACTTCCTGTCATCCTTGTACTCGAGCAACACTTCACATTTGAGTCCTCTTCAAGGACAATCAACAAGGTACAAGGCCTCACAACCTGTTACTAAACCTCTTTAGGGTCTAAGAAACTCTTCTTCTCATCTATACCATAGGTACAGAGGTACCAGTAGACTCATCCTCTCTCTATGGTTTGGTTCCTCTCATGGCAACCAAGACATCATCAACCTCCAGGGATCAAGCATGAAACATCCACTTAGGTAGCATCATCCTCAACTCCCCACTTTTCCTCATATCTCAGAGTCTAAGCTCCCAACCTTCTTGCTTGGATCCTGCTCTCTCTCTCTAGAGCACAACCAACCTTATACTAAAGGTCCTCTCTCCATGAAGATGGATCAAGCTCACAAGCATACCTCTATGTTCGAACTTATGTTTGCTTAAGGTTATCCCTAGCTCTTTATGCTTATCTCATCAGCTATCCAACATACTCCCTTGGCTAGGGTTTCAACCTACTGCTCACACTACTCACGTATTCTGGGTGCCTACTATGCCATGCTCATATAAGCTCATGGGGTTTCTATATGTCCTTCCCTAACCTCATCAATGAAGGAGATGTCCTTCGCTCTAACATGCACGACCCTTCCCAGGGTTGAGTCGCCAAGGTACTAGGTCATCCAACCTCTCATGGCTCATATGGGCATCCAAAAACATGTCCACCCTCACACCTAGTCTATCATGGCATCATGTCATCATGCCATCTCTCTCTCTAACCACCACTTAGGGTTAGGGTTAGCATCATCCTCAGAGGATGTGCCAGGTCTCTACTTATGATGGAGGTCTCTACCTCCAAGACTAACTCTCTTTACTTATCCTCTTGACAAGAAGTTCTAGCCTCAGGTCTCTCCTGAGGGCATGACAACTTATGTCATATGACCTAAGCATGTATTTATTCTTTAGTTTACGCTTAATTTATTAAGCTTATGTCCATGACATCTTATTTACATGATTTTCATTAATTTGGTGGAGGATTCCTTAGACCTTATCAACCTTACTCATACCTCAAGAGGGTGAGGAAAAGAGAGAAAACCATAATCCTTAAGGTCCTTAATAGCATTTGAGTTGAGAAGGGATGAACAAGATGAGAGAGTCATATTGGTATCTTATTTTGAGTCAAATCCTGAGACATTGGCTAGACAGTCACACTAATCTGGGAGTCCTCATATTCTGACTAGCGGTGCGGAGGAAAATCTTCCCAGTCCCCAGACGAGATCCTTTTCTAGACACCTCTGTCTTACAGAAATTCCTCTAATAACTCCCTTGGGTTCTACATAGTTTGTAAAATTTAATAGTTATTAAAGATTATATGAGGAACCTACGCTCTGATACCAAATGTAACGGCCCCGCCTCCCAATAACCCCCAATTAAGGGAGACTAAGAGGTCGGAGTTTTTACCCCGATTTCTGGATCAAAGGTTTGACAAATAATCAATAATAATTATCAAATTATACCAACTAAACTGAAAGGTTGTAATAAAAATTTACTTTTTGCATACCTTTGAAAAACTAGGATTACTAAACTTCTATCCATATGAGATAATGTTCTAACTAATCCTCCTTGATCGTTAATCCTCATTTAGTTCCACATATGCCACTTTACTGTTTGTTCTTTTCACTTGAACCTAAAATGCTGACAAACAAAACGTCACTCGGCATAAAGTTGGTATGTGGGGGAAACAATAATCGTGCAATTAACTGTAACAACATATTGCAGTCAAATATGATTTAACAAACAACTTTACATTTTCCAACATAACTGTTCAATCCATACATACCCTAACCTCTACGTTGTCCCTACAGTGGACCTGCAGGCTACCTTCCTTATGGTAGATCCCCATTTAACCCCTCATGATCCTACCTAATAGGTGAATCAGTTTCTAGGGTTGAGTCACATGGAACTACCCATAGGTAGCCCACTCCTTAACTCATGGTGTGCTAAAGAGTTGCATGGCACTACACGTAGGTAGCCCAATCCCTAATTCTTGATAGCCTAGACCTTGCTCTAGGTTACCCTTTTTAGAATTTGCAAATCCACAGAGGAGGACCAGGATCTGAGCCAGTCATGTATGCATACTTATGGTGATAGTCATAGTCACTTTATAGTTGCATGAAATAAAAGTCATCCAAGTAGTTATTTTCGTGCAACCGATAAAACAACTGCGAATTTCTGTGAAACTAAAGCAATTATCCATAAGCATAACAACATACCTACCATGATGATTTTAAATAGAATAATCCAATCAAGAAATCCAAATAAGCAAGCACATTATGAGATCTTGAAATATGCATACAATTTCCTATTATTAATCATGCCATTAAGATCTATTAAAACTAGCTCGCTTCCTAGGGTTTCTTGTCCACTGTTAGGGTTTCTATTGCAATTAGGGTTTCCCTTCATTTCTTAATATTTTAAAAAATTACTCACAAACCTAATTATCTCATTTATTCTTCATGAAAGATACTATGGTTATCTTTTAACAACATATAACCATGATATCAGAAGAAGCATAATTAGCCATCCATTAAGTCCATTAAGCCTCTTTTGCATTAAAACTACCATTTTTATCCTTTTAATCCATGACAAGATCCTTATGCTCATTTATCATCAATTCATAGTTCATTATGGTCTAATTCTCATATGAACTCTATTTGTCATTAATTCTTCATTGTATCCATTAGAAAACCATAATTACCATATTAAGGGTATTTATTCACAATGAGGAATCTTTATACCCAAAATAGCTTAGAATCATCATATCTTAGTTTTATTCATGAAATTGAGTAATTAAAGTCATTAAGAGTCACATTTACTAATATTAGGGTTTCAAGGCCCATTAAAGCATATTTATGCACATGAAACTCTAAATTAAACCAATTACATGCAAAGTGCATCCTTTTTGTTCTCAATGTACCTTTTTATAATTAACAGGTTAATATCAACTTTAATCATCCATTAAACTCTACTAATTACATTAATTATCTCAAAATAGGGTTCTTAATCTTTAATTCATTAAAGTTGATAACTTGCACTACTTTTCAAATATCAAGAGGAATTAGCCTCTAAAATTATTTTAATGAATTCCTCTCGTTTTTCTGAGCAAAATGCATATATTGTATGTACCAAACCGAGCTATCATTTTTTAGTTATGAATTTTGAAAAAAATTACCTTTTTGGACCAATCAGAGGACGCCACGTCGCCCGCTCCATGCGACGCTGCTCAACTTCTTTGAAAACATATCAAAATGACGTTGTTGCCCTTAGTTAATTTATAGTTTCTTCATCCCATAGAGGGGCATAACGGTCCAATGCGACCATCGTATTCTTCTTCCTTGCGCCGCCCTAGCTGCAATGGGGTGGCTCCCCCTCCCTCTCCTAGACTTTAAAGGCCACCGGCGCTGGGTCTCCTTGATCTGCCACCTCCGTCCGTACTTGGGGATCCACCCAACTCACGACCATCTTGGCTAGAGCCTCTGTGAAGCTATGGTTGTTGGCCAACCTCCATCGCTCAGGTCCCCTCCTCCTCGCCACTGTGCCAGGTTCATCCTTGGGTCAAACACGAGGGTGTCTCCTATGTTTTGTATGGCACACTGTTGCAACCACAGACAGGACCATAGCAGGAAGGCCCCTCACAAGCTCATTGGTTGGGGTTTTCGGTCGAGTGTATGAAGGTTAGAATCCTCCTGGTCGCTAACGATGATGGCTACATGGATAAGGAGAGGGCTTGTACCTTCTCATGATCTTCAAGACCCACTAACCCGACCTGCCAGGGAGGTAACGACACAGACTGTTGTTCGTTTCATCGGGGCAAGGATTAGAGGTCTCAGTCATGTGCTTGGGGTCTGGGATTTGGCTCACAGTACTTAGGCATCAAGTTTGTGCTTCTCAATTGTGAGGAAGGTTTGGTCTACGTGCAAAAAGATCGTTAGTGTGATACGATCCTGATATACTAGCTTTTATAGGTGAAGGGTGTGATTCCACAACCCTTGCAAACTGAGGCGTATGAAACGAGGAAGGGGAGGACCCTCTTCTCAAAGTGGCAAGTCACACATCTAGGAGGGAACGTAGGCACCTTGACTCAGATACACCAAACAAAAGGAGTAGGTTAGGATGGTGTTCCTAACAAAATGATATTACTCCAAGAAATCAAATAAATAAAATGAAAACAAAGGAACAAAATAAGAGAATAAAAGCAAACAAGCATGTGGTAACAAAATATGAATGGGAACTTGGATTGGGTTTCACCTACTAACATATCCTACCAAAATGCAACACTCACACCCTTTGTATACCCTTAGAAAGATTACAAGCAATTATCATATATGTCTATTCCCTCCTCTCTCGAGCTTAGGATAGATTTATATTGTAAGGTTGTCTCTCTCTCGAGATGGAAAACAAACAATCACAACAACAACCATATGATCATTAGCTTTAGCATTCCAACATTCTCATGCATTCATGCAATTCCAAAACACTTAGATAAGGTTAATGTTACTCTTTTAAGACACTAACAACCAAACATCACAAGATGGTAGTTAATCATACACGTGAAGCATTAAGACCAAGCGAATGGAGATAATCTTTGCTAAGAGCATATATATTTAAACGGATGTAAGTATATACATGTTGGGAGGGCGTTAGCAGATACTCCCAACCCAAGCAATGAGTTTATCCCATCATATTATTGAGTAGCATTACAGGTATACAAAAGTGGAGTTACATCAATATAAACAAACGGATGGATGAACAACGTAGAGAGGAGTGACAGATCTAAAGAAGGGGGGAAGGTGATACACCAACAATACTCCTTCAGAACTACATTTAGCGTTGGCATAGTGGATGGCAACTCCTTCTCTTAAATAAGAGGATGGTAGATCTTTTCTCTCCTCCAACTTTTGTCTTTAGAGATCCAAGATCGATGGAGAGGATGATGGGTGACTGTAGAATGCTACAACACCTCATCATATCCTTGATGATTCGACCCCTTGGCATGGATGAGGTCGATGCCTATTTATAGGCATTAGCCTCCAGCTTAAAGTCTGTTGTATTCGCTACATTGGACCGTGTTTTGATCGCAACAAGAAATCATTTCCTTCGATTGCTACATATAGGTTGTAACGATTACAAGGGTCTGGAAGGTCATCGATCATTGGGGTAGGTGTGATTGTAGTGACCACAAGGGATGTCGACTCCCCCGATTCAACAATCACAAGGACTGGTAGTCTGCAACCACTGCTACAGTTGCCCCCCCTTCGGTCACTACACCTAGTGAATTGTGGCGACCGCCAGGCTTTTGACCTTGCTTGTCCTTCGTTCATAAGGGTGCTTGATGCTCATCGACCGCTACGGTGTTGTCTTCAAGTGTAGCGACTAATTGGAAAGTATGTATGAAGCAAGGAGGGTTTTGAGTTTATGTGGTTGCATCAAGTCTTGTTTAAAACAATTAGAATTCGTTAGATAAGTCTCAGAATGGATTGAAAAATCAAGATAAAATAAGCACACAATGTCCACAAAATTGGATGTTATCAACTCCCCCAAACTTAGAGTTTAGTTTGTCCTCAAGCTATCAAATGAAATCAAATCATAGAGAGTTGGTCCTTTGTTGCTTTGAATATGATGTACTCACTACTACGAATTTATGCCATTCTTACATAAAAATCCTTGTGTCTAGCTAGGTACACTTCCTCGAGTCCAATTACTTCCCCTTATTTCCAGAATTGCGTGAATTTGTATGCCTTTCATTGCCTTTTGTAGTAAAGGACTCTCCCATGCAATAGCTTCCCGATCTTAGTTCCTAACCATACTTATAAACGGTTCTTGGCATGGGTAGCTTTCACACCCGACCTTTTTTTCATTGGGTCTTAGCTATTTATGTTGGGATAGGTTGAGGGCTCAATGTGTTCCTATCTTTTTTTAGTTGCCTCAACCATAATGTTTTTTGTAAAGACAATGTCACCCGATTGGGCCTTGATGTAATTCCATGTTGTTGTGTGAGGTCCCTTTTTGAAAGGAAGGTGTGTAAAAGTTGACTTCCAGACTTTACTATTGGGCACGACATATCTACACTCTTGAGTGCAGCAATACATCAGTCGGGCGGAGCCTTTTACCATCTTACCGGGCACAAGTCTCATGATTTTCTATCTCTTAGACTTTTATTTCTCTAACAAGCTTTAGGATTGGGATTTACAGGCATGTTTTTGGGTTGCCAAACCTCTTTTGATCCCAATGTTGGGACTTTTTGCAACTGGAGGGGATAGTTGTTTCCCATATTGTGGGGGTGTATACTTTTCAACATGTACTACAAGGCTTGAGTGATTGGTTGGGAGAGTGGAAAATTGAGTCTTACTTATTTTTAGGGATTTTTACCAGCCCAGACATTTCTTTTCACTTTCCTCAATATTTTGTTGTAAGATCGGCATAAAATTGTGGTATCGTGTCATATTCTTTTAGGTGAGTTAATATCCCATTTGCACCACTCTTGAAATGATTGTTCTATAAAATAGTAGAAGGACAAAAAGTCTAAGGATAAGAGAATTAAATAAATCCTGGAAGGATAGATCTCAAAATTGTGACTTGTTGATAAATGGTTCATTTTATGAAAGAAAGTCCAAAGTTTAAAATTTTTCAAAATTTCCTTTATGGTAAGGGTAAAAGTATGAATTTGTACAAAACTTTAAAACTTGGAATTAATGGGGAAAAATCTACCTCTAAGGCTCATTTATAACTCCCCCCAACTTATCATGCACTCTATCCTGGAGTGTCAAAGATGAAGGTTAGGAATAACTGGGATAGCTTTATTGTTGATGTGGTTGCTCAAAAATAGCCCATTCTGATTGTAGTAGCATGTCGACAAATCCCTCTCACAACACATGATTACGTTCATTATGCAAGCTTTCTATTTTTGATTCTTTCAAAACTACAGCCAACATCCACTCAAGACAATAGAAGTCACAATCATTTGATTGAATGATTTTTTTGGGAGCTTTTGTGGTAGAACTGTGTCTTATTGAAATCCTTTTTACTGACAAATTTGTATCCTTTACCAAACGTGCAGACCATATATATTATTTCTTCCACACACATATTATCTTTCACCTCGGTTGGTGTCCTTGTAATAGTTTTGTTTGTGTGCTTATGTAATGCAAAAGACAAGTTGTAACTATTATAAAAGATAACATTCTTTGCTTTGATGTTAATCACCAGTAGTGTCCAATGATTGTCATGGAGAATGGGTAGGAATATATATTTGGGCATGGAATTCATTAGATGAAGTTTCAGACACCCCTTCTCTCCTGACATTTTTTTATGTAGAATGTCCTCGACGAGTAGATAATAGGCCATGTGCACATTCGACATATTATCGCTCAACAGTGATTGATATGTGGGCATCAAACTCATAGAAAGGTATCCTCCTATCTTCTAGGTGTCGCGAAGGTCATCTTTGAGCACACATATTCCATCCCTTTCAAATATAACGTCCCCCACATTATCATCCTATTTCAGTCTATCCATTATCAGTATCAGTAAATTCCATGATAGATCTTCACAGACCCATCTGTCAAAGTTGTGGAATGTTGGTTCTAAAACCCTTGTCGGTCCGTCTGGCCTTACATCTTGTAGTTCTTCATCATTAACTTCTCCCTCTTATCTAGAGCTAGTTTCTTGTCATTCAACAGCTTATGGGGTGGTTGTGGTGATTGGTTTTCAGTAGCTTTGTTTTCCTAAGGGTTTTGTTGCTTATTGTATTTGACATCATTTTGTTGCTTATCAGATAGCCACCATATTTTCCAAGCAAATGCTCGAGCTATTACAAAAGGATCAACCCACATAGTCATAAGCTGCTCTCTTGAAGTCCTTTTCTTTGGCAGAGGGCTCCTATATGTAGTCTACATGGCACAACATTAGGAGGCATTGACGAATCTTTGAAAAAGTGTCGATCATAAATTACCCCCATCGTGTATGTACCACGCAACCCGTTTAAGTCTTCAAGGAAGAGGTCTAGAATTTCATTGTTTATTGCCTATATCATACGGAGAACTATGAAGGCACATTCCCCTGATTCTTCTTCTTCTTGAGGAACTTTAGTAGAGATTGAAAAAATCTTTTAGTTCGGCTTGTGACTGTCTCTTGTTGATTGTATAGCACATTGAAGGTGAAGAGGTACTTTTAATATGTCATGAGCCTCCTTGTTTTTGAAAATTAGTGATGTGCTTGGCAACTCAGTAGCACAGTAGTTGTATACGGTAGTATGGTGCTCATAAATATTTACTACTATTAGCGCCTAATGTTTAAATGTCCTTATGAGCAAGGTAACAAATTTAGTTTTTTCTCTTTTGACTATAGTATGCATTTCTTTCACAGATTCAAAGTTATATTTCTATTCATATAGCTGGATAGCCAGATGTGTGGTGTTGTTTCACACTAACTGTACTTTATCAAGGTGAAGGGACTCTTACAAAAGTGTTGCGCAGTGCACCTTGAATGGTAGTTTATGCACCACCCATGCTCATTTCAAGAATATCCCTCTGAAATGTTCCATGTGGTAAACAATGTATGTACCTGGGAGGTTTTCATCAAGGATATCATCCAGAACATGGACATCTCTATAGGTTATATTGGAAACCGATGACATGTCCATTTCGACCAATTTGCATGGAAGTGGACGTATTGTAGCTATTTTGTCTTGTTCCACAGATGGATGTTGTTCCCTTTCGGATGCATCAATGAAGAATGATGCTAGACCGCTTCCATCATCATCTGATATCCCCTCACCAGCTATTTGCTCAATTGAGGTTGGGACATCTTTGGAGGGTAGAGAGGTAGGGGAAGGACCTTCAGTAGTCCTACTTGTATTTGCTTCTACTTTATCTTCAAGTGTAACTACGTCAACAGGATCTTCTATAAACTGATTTGCATTTGATGGTGTTTCAAGCACTACTTTGTTGAGTGCTGCTACAGTGGCAGCCATCATGCCATCATACACAACATCGTTATGTTCATCGTGGATAGGCTCCTAGAGTTAGATGTCATAGAGGTCCATGTTGATGTTCATCTCATCCAAATATTGGTTGATTGTTGTGATGTCACAAAATGTCAGTTTTTTAGCACTTGCTTCCTCCTGACTAATGTTATCTCGTGTAGGTTGGTTTATCAATTTCTGTTTGTCCTCTATCGACTGAGAATGTTGTTTGTGCCTTTGGTAGATGCTTCCTCTTGGGGTTGTCGCACTACTTGATTGGTCGATTCTTCTAGTGGCCTTCGAGGTAAACTTTCAATTGCTGCTTGAGGAACTAAGGGTGTGCTTACTATTTCATCACTGTTGAGTTGTTCAGCATTTGAGGGGATTGAGGACACTTGATATGGTAAGGGGTTTGGAATATGTCTTGACCCCCTTATTGTCCGTCATTCTTCCCAATTTTGGTGTTCATCCTCCATCTCCTTCTACTCCTCTTCTATCTTTTTGTACTCTTCCTCTATAGACTTGAAGGCCCATTCATGATGTTGGTACATGTCTTCCATATCTTTTCTCACCACCTCTCATTCCCTTCTGAGTTCTGTCATCTCTGTCGTCATTGCTTGCATAATATTTATCATTGTTGCTTGGTTGAAGAGGACATTGGTCATGAATTCTGGGAGCTTTGTTTTTTATCGTCAATTATTTGTACCTACATTGTTAGAGCATGCAGGCTAGAAGAAATAAGCATATTTGTTGAAAAAGAATTATTCATTTGTGCACAAATGGCATCAAACCGATGTCTGAGTTCTTCGCTGAAAGTTGGTGGGTGTATTAGTCGTTCACTTATAGATGTTGTAGTTGCAGTTGTCGTCATATCGGAGGTTCGTGGGTGTTGTTGGGTGCTTGCTACACTTTTGGTCAAGGACATTGTTGTTGTTCATGTTGTGTTGGTTGTATAGGTGCTTCTTGTACGCTTTTCTGCATTGCACCCATTTCCTAATCGACACCTGATGGTGCAGGTGGGTCTTCAATCCTTTTAGGTGGTATTTATGACACCACGTCATCTGTCGTAGGGGATGGGGTTGGTAGCCTAGCTTCTTTAGAATGTACCAATGGCTCTTCCTCTGTCACTTTTATTTGATCCTGAGTGGTTGTAGGGATACTCAATGGGTCACATGATTCTTCAATCGGTGCTTCTGGTAATATTTGGATGACTGAAGGAGATGGTGGGGCAGCTTGGAATCCTTCATCACCATGTTGGGCGATTTGATCTACTAAAGATGTTTGTTTTTTAGCTTCTTCCTCGATTGGTCGAGTTTGGGGAAGTTGAGGTGCCAGTGTTGTTGCTTCTGACATTGCTTTGTGAGACCATGTTGCCAGTTTCTTCCTTTTTCCAGGCCTTGGTTTCTTTGTTAGCTGTAGTTGTTGTACTTCTTGTAGGGTTTTAGTAGGAGAGTGGGGGTTTGTAGTTCATTAGATAGCACTGGAGTGCATTTTGTTGACTTTCTTCAGGTTGGGTCACAATTTGAGTGCATCATAATAAGCCATTTCTGGGAGGGAGCAATAATTTAGAATGGGATTGCTTGTAGGAGAACTTCTCTCCTTTCTGTGTTAATAAGCCAGTGGTTATTAAGGATTTCATATCGATCTTCATGTATCCCTCAGTAGGCTTATATCTTCTTAATTGCTCAAGGTCCATAAAGTAAGATGCAATCAAAGTTATTTGGCCCCCCATACAGAAGTCCCTAGTCTTCCTAGATTTTGGTCCCACTACTGTCGACATTCTTTTGATGAGTAGCTTTCCAATGTAGAATGGTCTTTTATTCAGCATTGACCATATCAGAAATAGATCTCCCTTGGATACGCCTCCTGTCTTAGATCGTGTGAAGATTGTGTTTGTTTTGATCTTATAAATCACTCTTATGAAGCATAAAGTGATCAGGGTTGTTGTTGATTTTTTGGGGATATGTATATTCTCTCTAGTCAGCTTCTCCCACATTTTGTGGCTATTGTAACTCACCATATTCTTCTCATCGGGTGTTGTTGTGAAGGAATGAGCCTCCTTTTTAGATTCAGTGAAGATTGTATTCAAAATAACTTCAGTTACATAATAGTCTCTGCCCCCCATCCTCACCTGTAGTTTGAACTCTCCTTAAACCTCCTTCTTCATTGTTGCTAACTGGTACCTTCTCGATTGATGACATAAATTCAAGTTATCAGTTCTGTTAATGACCATACATTGGTTGTACATAGGGTGCATAGGTTTGCTCCACCTAGGAATTCTATTACTCTATCATAGATTCCCAATCTTTTAAAATCTTAGATGTCCATGTATCTTGTAGGTTTGAAGGTTTTGGTCCTCATGATCAGGTCATAATGTGACTGTTGTATCCTGTCACTGGGTACAAATGATGTGTTACGCTCTTCAAATGTTGTTGTTGGATTCTTCTTTGCTATAGCAAAATCAGGTGCCAGGATGGCTGTTGAGCTAACTTCTTGCCTCAGGGCTCAAGACTCTATTTTCTTTATTATCTTACTCTTTTTGGTTGGCGGTGCATCTGGTTTAGATGCCTTTCATTTACCCTATCCTCCAAATTCTTCTTCTCATGTATTCATATGTATCTATTCCTTCTATGCCTTGGGATGCTTCATTGTTCTCCAGTCACTCATGTCCAAGAATAATCATATACTTTTCCTTGAGAAGCTTCAGGCGGACCCTTTTCTTTTATGACATGTTGGGATGACCTTGTAGTGCTTTGTTAAATGCTTCAATGGTTTGTTGAACCCCTTTTAGAGATGTTTCATATTTGTTCAAAGAGTCTGAGTCTGAGGATGACATCCTGCATTTTGAGTAATGTGTATTCGTCGGGAACTTAATAGTATACTCATCAATGGTTTTGTTAATTGTTAGGTAGAAAAGAATGTAGCAACCGACATAGGTTGTATAAGATGTAGTGGTCACTACAAGAGGTTAACGTGTAGTGGCCACTACAAATCATAGGTAAGGGTATCAGTCGCTACATAGGGTTATCATGTGGCAATCACTACAAGAATAAGATAGTTAAGATTTCAAGATGCAGCGGTCGCTATGAATAAAGATCATAACAGTCACTAGGAACACAAAGCAGAAGTAACAGTCAAAACATGAGGTTGGAGTATAGCGATCGAAATGGTGAGGATCAGTGTGTAGCAGTCGAAAGAGATGTTTCAGGCGCTACTGATCATTGGTAGTAATAGTGATCGATAAATTAGCTATCAGCTGTAGCGGTTGATACACTGGCTATCAACCATAGCGGTTGATACAATTGAGGAAAAAGCATTTGTTATATAGGAAAGTGATGTGATAAAAAAGAACGGGCAGGGCAGCAGTCGCTACAATGAACAGTTGCTACACTTCGTCGTAGCGGTCTCTATACCAAAAATTCTTGACGTTGGAGATTTTGATCAAAACTGTGAAGAATAAAGCTCCAAATGAGGTCGCATCAGAGAAAGGGGGTTTTATGGGTCAAAAGGCGATCGGCGTAAGATGGTTGTGAAACCATAGAGTTGTGAAATAGCAGGTATGGAAGAAAGAAAGAACATGACTAAGCGGTTAGAAGATATCGCAAGGGTGGGAGGAAAAGGGGTGAATCGCAAATGCAAATGGAGAAGAAGGTTGGGGTTGAGGGGAAGTACCTATCGATGGTCAGCGAGTGAAGAGAAGAGAGAGTAGGATGGTGTGAGCAAAGTTGATCTTAATTGGCTGCAATGGTGGAAAATCTCTATCGTCGTCGTCATCCAACCTTCATCTTCGGTGCAATGTTTGATCACACATAAATCACCAGAGTTTCTCTGCAAGCGAGTGAGAGAAAGAGGGGTTAGTGTATGTGAGTTGGCCTCTCATTCCTTTCTAGCTAAATGGGGTAGCAGTTGTAATAGTTTATTAAGTGATGTGGTTGCTACAAGAAGTTAGAGTGTAGAGATCCTACAAAACTCTAGTGAGAGTAGCAATTGAAACAATAAAAGTTGAGGGTATCAATTGAACATTGCTAGATGAAAATTAATGATGAAAGTGTTGAGCGAGTAGTGGGCACAACAAGTTTTCAGCTAGTAGCGGTTGCAACAAGTGTTGAGCTAGTAACAGTCACTAGAGGTGTTTAGAACAATTATGTAAGGTTGGATTAAGCAAAATTTGTAAATTCAAAATAATGATGTAAATATGCAAATGTAAGTAAAAAAATTCAACATTAACTACTTAGGAAAGAGCAGCTTAGTATTAAGGATAGGGGGTAAATATACAGTCTAGAGTTAATTTAATAAAAGAGAGAAAATGTATAAAATTAAAAAGAAGCAAAAAATCCTTGAGTTGCCTCCCAAGAAGTGCTAGTTTATCGTCTTTAGCTTGACCCGCATGTCTGGTTTTTCATGGTCCTTCAGGTGGGTCAGATTCGGCTCTTCCAAGTGGAGTTTTGACCTCCTCATAAAGGCCTCGTCTTCATAGTACATTTTTACTATGTGCCCCTTCACTTTAAAAGTACCAGTCTTTTCACTAGTGATTTCCATCATTCCTGATAGATAGATCTTCACAACAGAGAGTGGGCCAGACCATCTGTACCTGAGTTTTCTAAGAAACAACTTGATACTGGAATTGAATATAAGAACCTTGTCCCCCTTGGATACATCCTTGCTTTTCAGGTGGGCATCATGCCACACCTTGGTCCTCTTCTTGTAAATGTGAGTGTTTTTGTAGGCGTGTAGCCTCAGGTCTTCAAGATCTTGTAGCTGCAGGAATCACTTTTTGCCTACCATGTCAAGGTCCATGTTCATGAACTTGATATCCCAAAGGGCCTTATCCTCTAGCTCTACTAGTAGATGACATGATTTTCCATAAATCAGATGGTTAGGAGTTGTCCCTATTGGTGTCTTATAGGCAGTTCAGTAGGCCCATAGAGCATCATCGAGTTTCATGGACCAGTCCTTCCTTGTACGGCTCACTATCTTCTCCAGGATTTGCTTGATTTGTATGTTCGATACTTCCACTTGCCTCGATGTTTGAGGGTGGTAGGTGTTTCCACCTTATGCTTGATTCCATATTTCTTCAACAGGGCTTCAAACTGCCTCTCCCCAAAGTAGGATCCCTCGTCACTTATAACGGTGTGTGGGACCCCAAATATCAGAAAAATAGTTTTCTCGAACATCTTAATCACTGCCTTAGAGTCACAGGTTTGGGTAGCAATAGCATCTACCCATTTTGAAACATAGTTTATAGCTTCAGGGATATATTAATTTCCTCTCAAGGATGGGAATGGTCCCATGTAATCCATCCCCCATACATCAAAAATGTCTACTTCAATCCAGTCTGACATTGATGTCTCATTACTTCTTAAAATATTTCCCATTCTTTGGGTTCATCACATGCTTTAATAAAGGCTTGAGCGTCCTTGAATAAGTTGGGCCAGTAGAATCTAGATTTGAGGACTTTTGTTGTGATCCTTTCTCCTCCTAGGTGCCCTCCATAAGACGAAGAATGACATTCCTGTAATATTTGACGTACTTCTTCCTCTGATGTAAACTTTCGGTACAAGTTGTTATCACATCTCTTAAACAAGAGCAAGTCATCCCTATAGTAAGTTTTCAAATCATAAAACAACCATTTATTTTAAGTATAGGTAATGTCAGGTGGTAGTTGATGACATGTCAGATAGTTGCAAATATCAGTGAACCATGGGCTCAACATACATTGCCATCATCAAGGCTTCATTGTCATAGTTGTCGTTAACATGCAACAGATCTTCCTTTGTAATCACTATCCTTGATAGGTGGCCTGCAACCACATTATTTATTCCCTTTTTGTCAATGATCTCATTATCGAATTCTTGAAGCAATAAGGCCCATGTTAACTGGGCTTAGTATCCTTCTTTTGCATAAGGTACTTGATTGCTCCATGATCTGTATACACTTTTACCTTTGACCCTATTAGGTAGGATCTGAACTTGTCAAATGTGAACACTATCACTAGAATCTCCCTTTTAGTAGTGGTCTAGTTGATTTGGGCATCAACCAACATTTTGCTGGCATAATATATGACATGGTGTTTCTTATCTTTTCTTTGACCAAGGACCGCACGTATAGCATAGTCACTTGCATTGCACATAACTTCACAGGGTAGCTCCCAATATGGTGCTTGTAATATCGGGGTTTTTGTCAAGGTGTTCTTTATAGTGCTGAAGGCTTAAAGGCACTTGTCTATGAAATCAAATTTGACATCTTTCATCAGAAGGCTTGATAGAGGCTTGGAAATTTTTTAGGAATTCTTAATAAATCTTTTATAGTATCCAGCATGGCCCAGAAAGCTTCTTACTCCTGTTATTGTTTTTGGAGGAGGGAGTTTGGATACAACTTCTATTTTACTCAGGTCAACCTCTATCCCTTTCTTAGAAATCTTATGTCCCAGCATGATGCCTTCTTATACCATGAAATGGCACTTCTCCCAATTCAAAACCAAATCTATTTTCTTCACAACGTTGTAAGACTAGAGACATATTTTTTAGGCTTTAATCAAAATTGGTGTCTCACACTGAAAAATCATCCATGAAAACATCCATTATATCTTCCAAGAAGTTTACAAAGAGAGATATCATGCACCTTAGGAAAGTAGTTGGTGTGTTGCATAGGCCAAATGACATTCTCCATAAAGCATAGGTGTCATAGATACGGGTGAAGGTAGTCTTCTCATGATTGTCAAGGTGGATTGACACTTGATATAATCCACAATACCTATCTAAGAAGTAGAAATATGAATGATGAGCTAGTCTCTCCAGGACTTGATCAAGAAATGGCAGTGGGAAGTGGTATTTTCTTGTCACGTCATTCAATTTCTTGTAGTCTATGCACATTCGCCACCCAGTCATAGTCCTTGTGCCTACTTCATCCCATCTTTCTCCTTTCACAATGATTATTCCTCCCTTCTTTGGAACTACATGTATAGGGCTCACCCAGTTGCTATCACTAATCGGGTATATAATCCTTGCATCACGCAAATTTATGATGTAACATCCCTGACCTGGGTTATGAGTTAACCCTAGGTGTTTTGCCTAAATATGTAATTAAATATTTGTGATTAACTCTGAGCATGTAATTAAGTTTCTCAGAAACATATATTTCAGTATTTGCTCCTTTTTATTTAAAGTTGTAGCATTGTTTTGATATACAGGGACCTATGTGCAATTTACCCAGTTGAAAGGGTTATCTTGCAATTTGCACATGATGAGATGTTCCTCTAATGTTGATACATCATGAGAATCTTTTTTGTAAAGTTTGAGGGATTTCCCAAGCTTGGGCACTAAGGTGCAGCTGTGGAAGCAATCCCGGTGCATGAAACCCTAATTTGGGGGAAAATGCAATTTACCCAAATTAAGGGATGCAATTGTAAAAATATATCATCTAATGTATCTTTTAAGACTCTTGCCATCATTTAGAGAAGAAATGATGAGGAATTCATCTCAATTTAATGATCAAGTTATGAAATATACCTTGTGATTGAATAATCAGGGTATATGTGCAATAGCTCTTTATGTATGTACCTTAGTATTAGATTGATCTTCTTTGCCTCTTTTTCTAGACCTTAAGAGAAGGTTTGTCCTTAGAATAAAGAGGAAGGGACGAGAAAGTAATGAAGGAAGGACCTAGTAGTAATTAGGGGAAACTTATGGGCCTTTAATGAAACCCCACCCAAGTATATATACACTTTACCTCTTAAGCAAAGGAACCTTTCCTTCGTGCATATCACTGTTTTCCCTTGCTTGGCCGACTAAGGACTGTCTTGGAGCTCAAGAGGAACGACCAAGGATACAAGGTAGGTTTGGGACCTTCTTTTGCCTAAATTCCATGGTCAGAACTCGGATTTAAGGTCAATTTCATGGCTAACTCACGAAACTCTACCTTTCTAGCCATCTCTTTTCGTCTTTCCTTGGAGTTTTCACCTTGGCCAACCTGTGAGAGCTCAAGGACGCCATTAGAGCTTGTAGCCTGAAATCTTGGAGCTCAAGGAGCAAGCTTTAGGCGGGTTTTATAACTCTAAACCCATGCTTTACTATATACATCTCTTTTATGCGGTTAGATGATAGTTCTTCATGATCCCTACTTTTCTTTGCTACCTTGCAAGAAAATCCGTGGAATATTCGTATTGTTCTTGATCTAGGAGATGAAGGCGTGATTTCCAAGAAAAACCCACCGCTTTTCACTTTCTTAAACGGTCTCCCTAACTTGCTCTCACGGTCTCAGGACCGCGAGGTGAGCAAACGGTCTCTGGACCGCGAGAGGGCAAACGGTCCTCACGACCGTTTGAACCCATTGACTAAGCGTGGACTGTATAATAAATCTGTTCCTAATTATGTAGGCTCATCACCCTCAACAATTGAGAGGTTAACTCCAAAGGAATTAGGAGATATGGCCTTTTTAAGTAACAACTTTAATTGAATTTATTCCTGATTTTTCAAACGGTCTGAAATTGCCTTCTTGGGCAAACGGTCTCAAGACCGTGTAAGGTCGTTGACCAAGCTTTGACCATATGAAATTACTGTTCAAAATTATGTTAATTAACAACTCACCAAGTTTGATGGTCTAATTCTAAACGAGCTAAGAGTTGAAGGGTGATTACTAGGGCTAACCCTAGATGAAATCAGTACTGAAATTATGGTGACTTAATTAGGGTTTTTAGGGTTGATTGACCTAAACGGTCTCAAGACCATTTGGGGGTCATCCAAACGGTCTCAAGAACGCGAGGGCAATCAACCATGACCGTTTGAAGGTCTAGGGTTAAGCTAATTTGATCAATTAAGGACCCAATTGCAATAAGTTATCAATTAATCAAAATTCTGATTTTGTGACTCAATCATGGTTCAACCCCTATCAAATCACATTAGATTTTGATGAAATCTTGGGCAAACGGTCTCAAGACCATGTGGGGTCCACCCACATGATCTCAAGACCGTTTGGGCCAAGTTTGGGCCCAATTGGAGCTCAATTGAAGGGTTCAACCTTGTGTTGATACACATTGTTGAGTGTTGATGGGTGAACATTGATAGACCCTAATTGAATCGACTTCAACCCTAATTGGTCAACAATTGAGGGTCAATTGAATGACCAATTGGTTAAGCATAATCTTAATTGACCTAATCCATAAGTGGTCACCATGTCTTTGACCTTTTGAGGGCTTCAACATTGGTTGACATCATCGGTTGTAACCACTGAACTTTGTTGATGGTCCAAGCGGTTGAGACCATGTGAGCCTCACGGTCTCAAGACCGTGAGAGGGCTCGCGGTCTCAAGACCATGAGGGGCCTCGCGGTCTTGAGGTCAAAGGTGAGCAAACGGTCTACATAACCTTCGCGGTCTTGAAACCAAGTTGAAGGTTCGCGGTCTTGGAGTAGGAGGAGGGCTCGCGGTCCTGAAAAGTCAAAATAGAGCAAATGGTCAACACACCCTCACGGTCTTGGAAGTCAAAATTGGCTAAACGGTCAACTCTTTCAAACGATCTCTAACCAATTGGAGGTTGATGGTTGAGATCGATCAAGGTTATTCAAGGTTGACTTCACTCAATCATTTGAAGATATAAATGAATCAATTATGCCCTAATCTAAACCCTAATGATAACCTAGGACATTAAGGGATTAATTGACTAATGACTTGACCATGATGATGATCAATGGGGTAAATTACCAAAATACCCTTGAAGGGTCAATTGAGTAATACCTTGATCAGATCAAACCCTAATCACATGGTGGTGATGTTTTGGCTATGTTAGCCTATGATGACTTAATCCAACCTGATCTAGAGTGGTGTTATCACCCTCTACTAGTATGAGGAGAGAGAAAGTACTTATAGAGAGAGAAAGTACCCTTTTTAGGTGGAAACTCAATTAAAGAACCTTCAATACACATGAATGTGCATAATTAGGGTATGATCCACCTGTGTGAAGTCATAGTAAACCCTAATTCAAGGGTGATGACATGTAATGTGAATAGTAAACCCTAATTCAAGGGTGATGACATGTAATGTGAATAGTAAACCCTAATTCAAGGGTGATGACATGTAATGTGAATAGTAAACCCTAATTCAAGGGTAATGGCATGCAAATAAGTATTAAACTCCAATGGATGAGAATCAGAGGAGTTAACTGTTATGATAAGAGTGGGAAATGTATTCCTTATTTTTGTATTACCTTTATCAGTTGAATTAACCATGCAAGTTCTGATATGAAGGTGATCTTATCCAGGTATGGATATTGATGTTATATTCATTAAAGGCATGTTGTTAGCCTTATGAATAAGAAAAGTAACTTGATGCCCAGTCAGTGGCATCCCATGAGTTAATGGGTTGTAAGAGCCATGAATACCATCAAAGTTATGCTTTAGAGATGACTTGTGATGAGTATGATGAGAAACTATGATTGATATGAGTTAGGCATGTTACATTTAGTATTCTTCCTTTATAGCTGTTATGTTACCGTTATTGTTTGGATAACAATGTATGTTGTTAAAGAATACTGAATGTACCTAACTAATCAAGTATAATGTAGAGCCCTGATCATAGATCCATCATTGTCAGAGATCAAGTGATGGTGAAACAGGTTTTCCTCAGGGAACTCCTGGAGCACATACTTTTGAGTATGTGGGGTACATGGATGTGTAGAACCTTACATCCTAGTGTAGGAAAGTGATGTAGATGTGTAATCCATCCATCCTTCACTATAATTCCATACCGTATCAGTGGTAGGTAAACATGAAACCTCCTTATGACAAAGAAAACACAGATATCCGTATCAGTGGAGATAAACATGAAATCTCCTGATGACGAAGAGAGTACAGAACGCCACTGTGACTCTAGAATAGCGAAGGACCAGTTTACCCTGGTGAGCTATAGTAGTAGAGACACGAGATGTCCTACAAGTGATCCTCTTACTGACTGAGGAAGGTGAAGGTCATGAGAATCCGGCTCTCTTGATGACCTATGTATGATACTGATGTGACTTCTCAGCAATCAGTTGGAGTATGAGTGGTATGCCTCATCTCCACAGGGCATAATGTTGTTTGTAAAACATAATCAACCACGTAATATACTTGTTAGAGATAACTCCAAGTTAGTTGATTAATGTTACACTGTAATAGTGCTTATATTTCTTCATACCTCATAAATGTTGAGTTCTTGGTTATATCTACAACTGTTATCTAATACCTTGAAGGCTTTATTGCTTAAGATATTCTTTGATGCTATATTAAAGCTTCTGGCGGAGAGTTATAACTCTCGCTGGGACAATTATGTAAATTTGTCTCACCCCGTAGACTTCAACTTTTAGGTGGACGTCGGAGACGAAGGAACCAGCCTACAGGTGATCAGTCTCAGCAGCAGCAGCACCAGGAGTAGTAGTAGAATCTCAGGTGGAGATTATCCTGCCATATGGTGTAGTTAGAGTCAGTCCTATGTGTCCTCTGTACTCTCAGGTCTTGGAGTCTTTTGTTATGTGATCTTGAGATTTTGTATCTTAATGTATATAATTACTCAAGAAGTAATTATCCTGAGATGTAAACAGTTTATCTCTCTTTATGAAAGAAGTTTTTATGGATTCAAGCTCTTGTCTTAAAAGTTTTAATTTCCCGTGATTTTTGTCTTCCACTGATTATCGAATCGCTTCCGTTAAGTTTTAATCGTGTTTATGTCATGGTTTGGAGATCAGAGCCCACAATTAGTGGTATCAGAGATCTAGGTCAGTTGAGTCTACAGAGGCATAGGACTTAGGATGTCGAGTCTATCTTTAGTACTCCTTCCTTATCTAATAGAATCTTCTGCTCCTCAGGAGAAGAAGATACATAAGAATGGCTGAGCCACATGATGAGTATGTGGCGGAGAGTAGTGCTAGTGCACCTCGAGATGGTGCAAGGGTTCCAGAAATAGAACAGCCTGCACCTGAGTCACCAAGAGAGCCACCCCATTTCGACCCAGCTGACATGAGTAACCCAGTTGTACAGATGATGTTCGGGCAGTTCATGACTGCCATGACACATATAACCGATAGGATGCCCATTCCTGCATCTAGGGCACCTGTCTAGCATGAAGCACAAGGTATCGGTAAGACGTTCGAACGACTTCGTCGTGTCAGAGCTACCGAGTACTTCGGAACTGTCGACCCTGCAGATGTTGACTTATGGTTGACAGAGTTGGAGAAGGCTTTCAGGATTCTTATGATTCCGGAAGCTGAGAAGGTTAGACATGTTGTCTATCTTCTCAAAGGCAGTGCTGGTCACTGGTGGAACATGGAAGAGCAGAAGAGACCTGGAGTAGAGTTCTCATGGGAAGAGTTTCGTCGGGAATTTATCAATAGATATTTTCCAAAGACCTTCCTAGATGAGAAGATCTCTCAGTTCGAGAAACTAAGGTAGGGTATGATGAACATTAGCGTGTATGAAGCTAAGTTCATGGAGTTGATGTGGTTCTGTCCGCACATGGCTGCCACAGAGGAGGAAAGAATCAGAAGATTTGAGAAGGGTTTGAATGCTGATATGTCAACCCCCGTATCTACCTTAGAAAACTGAGAGAGATTCTCTACCTTCGTTGAGTCAGTCTGAAGGATAGAGAGATATGTGGTTGAGAAGAGACAAACCCATAAAAGATATCCACAGTTCCAAGGTTCTTCATCTAAGGATTCCAAGAAACCTAGATTCTCTGCACCTAACCCTCCACCACCCAGATTGAGTTTTCAAACTCAATGGACACTGAGCAGAGGTAGAGGATGGAGTCAACCGCTTCAAGGAACTCACAGTTCTGCATCAGTGTCAGTTACTGGACCACCCCGACCACAACAACAGGAGAGGAGTTGCTACAACTATGGTAAGGTGGGACACTTGATGAAGGATTGTGGTTCTAGGCCTGTCAGTGTAACACAGCCTTCGAGACAGAATCAACAGGGATCTCAGAGTAGACAACATCAAGGAGCAGCTCGAGGACGTGGACAAGCGTCTCAAGCTGGATCATCAGCACCACCTCAACACCAGGCGACTGCGAGGTTCTATGCTATGAACCCACCTGAAGCAGTGGTCAATCCACGGGTAGTGGCAGGTCAGATGAAACTTTTATATTCTGATATGTCTACATCCTGTGTTGTATCTGTTCTGATTGACCCGGGTGCTACGCACTCTTTCATCACTCATAGAGTGATTCGTAACTACAATGTGACTGTTAGTCATAGGGCAGATAGTTTGTTGTTGGAGACTCCGTTGAGTGGGTCTGCCATTTTGCAGGAGTTATGTTCTCCTTGCATCCTCTTCTTTTCTGACCATCACATTCAAGTGGATCTTATACCACTTGATATGTAGGGATTTGATATAATCCTCGGGATGGATACCTTGGAAAGGTATAGAGTTGTCTTGGATTGTGAATCCAAGTTGGCTGTGTTTGCTGATGAAAGCAACACATGGATCTTTCAAGGTGAGAGAAAGATTCTGCCCACCTGCCTTGTGTCACCTATGGTTGCTGATAAGTTGTTGAGACAAGGATGTTATGCATTCTTAGCCCATGTGGTAGATGTTACCAAGGAAAGTTCCAATCCTGCTAAAGTTCCTATAGTCAGGGAATTCGAAGATGTGTTTCCTGAAGAACTTCCTAGGATACCACCACCTCGGGAGATTGATTTTGAAATCAATTTGATCCCAGATACGAAACCCATAGCCCACACTCCGTATAGGATGGCGCCTGCCGAGATGGTAGAACTCAAGAAACAACTTCAAGAGTTACTTGAGAGAGGCTTTATCCGACCGAGTACTTCACCTTGGGGTTCTCCGGTCTTGTTTGTTAAAAAGAAAGATGGGTCAATGCAGTTGTGCATCGACTACAGACAACTCAATAAAGTAACAATAAAGAATAAGTATCATCTACCAAGGATTGATGATCTCTTTGACCAGTTGCGTGGTGCAACCGTCTTTTCTAAAATAGACTTGAGGTCTGGATATCATCAACTCCGTATTAAGGATAGTGACATATCCAAGTCTGCCTTTAGGACAAGGTATGGTCACTATGAGTTCACGGTTATGTCGTTTGGACTAACCAATGCACCAGCTGCATTTATGGAACTCATGAATAGAATTTTTCGACCTTTCCTTAGTGTGTTGTCATCTTCATAGATGACATTCTTATCTATAGTAAGGATGCTCAGCAGCATGAGCAGCATCTTCGCCAAGCTTTGACCTTGCTAAGAGAACACAAGCTGTATGCTAAGTTTAGCAAGTGTGAGTTCTGGCTGCCGGAGGTATCTTTTCTTGGACATGTGATATCTGCTTCGGGAATTCGTGTTGACCCTACAAAAGTAGAATCTGTTCTACAGTGGGAACAACCGAAGACACCGACGGAGATTCGAAGTTTCTTGGGGTTAGCTGGCTATTATCGAAGGTTTATTAAGAACTTTAGTTCTATAGCCTTACCTTTGACCAAGTTGACCCGGAAGGATGTTCCCTTTTCTTGGAATAATAAGTGTCAAGAATCTTTCCAGTTGTTGAAGGAGAGGTTGACAAGTGCACATGTGCTAGTGCTACCTGAACAAGGAAAAGGATATATAGTTTTCTGTGATGCTTCCAAGAATGGACTAGGATATGTGTTGATGCAGGACAAACAAGTGATTTCTTTTGCTTCTCGACAGCTTAAGAAACACGAGGAGAATTACCCAACACACGATCTGGAGTTAGCTGTTGTGGTTCATGCCTTGAAGATCTAGAGACATTATCTCTATGGAGAAACATTCCAGATTTTCACAGACCACAAAAACCTTAAGTATATCTTCTCTCAGCATGAGCTCAACATGAGGCAACGTCGCTGGATGGAGTTAATCAAGGACTACGACTGTACAATTGATTATCATCCAGGCAAGGCCAATGTTGTTGCAGATGCCTTGAGTAGGAAATCAGCAACATCAACCATGGATAGAGCACAACTAAACTCTTTAGTATGCTCTAGGAGAGATATGTTTATCTCCTTAAGGCAAGACAATGTACAATTGAAAGTGTCATTGTTAGTCGGTCTGTTAGCCGAGATGCATATTAAACCTACCCTAAGAGAGCATATTAAGGAAGCACAGCTAGGTGATGCTGCAGTTCAACAGATTAGATCTGAGTATGGAGATGAAAAGCGAGATGGTTTCCATGACTCAGAGGATCAAGTAGCTTTTTATAATGGAAGGATGATAGTGCCGGATGTGGACAACTTGAGAAAGTTAATCCTAGAAGAAGCTCATTCTTCCATGTATGCTATGCATCCAGGGAGCACCAAGATGTATCGGAATTTGAAAGATTTGTATTGGTGGCCTGGAATGAAGAAGGATGTTGCAGAATTTGTTCTGAGGTGTCCTGTGTGTCAGCAAGTTAAAGCTGAACACCAGAAGCCTGCAGGGACAATGCAACCTTTACCCATACCACAGTGGAAGTGGGACCATGTGACCATGGACTTTGTTGTTGGCCTACCCAGGACAAGCAAAGGACATGATTCCATTTGGGTAATTGTTGATAGGTTGACTAAGACATCACATTTCTTACCTGTCAAAACAACCTATTCTGCTGAAAGGTTATCAGAGTTATATGTTCAAGAGATAGTGCGTTTGCACGGAGTTCCTGTCACAATAGTTTCTGACAGAGGTCCTCAATTTATGAGTCATTTTTGGGAACAGTTACACCGAGCCTTAGGCACCAAGATGAGGTTTAGTACGGCCTTTCATCCGCAGACTGATGGACATTCGGAAAGGACCATACAGACCTTAGAAGACCTGTTGAGAGCATGTGTTCTCCAGTTCACCGGAAGTTGGGATCTACACCTAAGCTTGATAGAGTTTGCCTATAACAATAGCTATCAGCATAGTATTGATATGGCACCTTATGAAGCCTTGTATGGTAGACGTTGTAGATCACCTCTGTGTTGGTTTGAGACTGGTGAACATCAGTTGTTGGGTCCTGATCTTGTGCAGCGGACCACAGAAAAGATTAAAGTAATACAACAACAGATTAAGACTGCACAGGATAGGTAGAAATCTTATGCTGACAAGCGTCGTAGACCCTTAGAGTTCCAGGTTGGAGACAGAGTGTATCTCAAGGTCTCGCCTTGGAAAGGGGTCCTTCGTTTTGGAAGGAAAGGGAAGTTAGCTCCTAGATTTATGGGACCTTATCCAATCATTGAACGGATTGGAAAGGTAGCATATAAACTAGAGATGCCACCTGAGTTACAAAGGTTACATCCTGTGTTTCACGTTTCTATGCTGAAGAAATGTCACCCAGACACCGAGTCAGTTCTACAACCCATGGAAGTAGAATTGAATGATGATATATCCTATGAGGAAGGACCAGTGACAATCCTTGATAAAAGAATTAAAAAGTTAAAGAAGAAAGATATAAGTCTTGTAAAAGTCCTCTGGAACCATCGTGGTGTTGAAGAAGCCACTTGGGAGTTAGAGGATGAGGTGAGAGGGAAGTATCCTGCCCTTTTCTCTTAATATGTCTTATCGATTTCGGGGACGAAATCCTTGTAAGGGGTGGATAATTTGTAACATCCCTGACCTGGGTTATGAGTTAACCCTAGGTGTTTTGCCTAAATATGTAATTAAATCTTTGTGATTAACTCTGAGCATGTAATTAAGTTTCTCAGAAACATATATTTCAGTATTTGCTCCTTTTTATTTAAAGTTGTAGCATTGTTTTGATATACAGGGACCTATGTGCAATTTACCCAGTTGAAAGGGTTAGCTTGCAATTTGCACATGATGAGATGTTCCTATAATGTTGAGACATCATGAGAATCTTTTTGGTAAAGTTTGAGGGATTTCCCAAGCTTGGGCACCAAGGTGCAGCTGTGGAAGCAATCCCGGTGCATGAAACCCTAATTTGGGGGAAAATGCAATTTACCCAAATTAAGGGATGCAATTGTAAAAATATATCATCTAATGTATCTTTTAAGACTCTTGCCATCATTTAGAGAAGAAATGATGAGGAAGTCACCTCAATTGAATGATCAAGTTATGAAATATACCTTGTGATTGAATAATCAGGGTATATGTGCAATAGCTCTTTATGTATGTACCTTAGTATTAGATTGATCTTCTTTGCCTCTTTTTCTAGACCTTAAGAGAAGGTTTGTCCTTAGAATAAAGAGGAAGGGACGAGAAAGTAATGAAGGAAGGACCTAGTTGGAATTAAGGGAAACTTATGGGCCTTTAATGAAACCCCACCCAAGTATATATACACTTTACCTCTCAAGCAAAGGAACCTTTCCTTCGTGCATATCACTGTTTTCCCTTGCTTGGCCGACTAAGGACTGTCTTGGAGCTCAAGAGGAACGACCAAGGGTACAAGGTAGGTTTGGGACCTTCTTTTGCCTAAATCCCATGGTCAGAACTCGGATTTAAGGTCAATTTCATGGCTAACTCACGAAACTCTACCTTTCTAGCCATCTCTTTTTGTCTTTCCTTGGAGTTTTCACCTTGGCCAACCTGTGAGAGCTCAAGGATGCCATTAGATCTTGGATCTTGAAAGCCTGGAGCTCAAGGAGCAAGCTTTAGGCGGGTTTTATAACTCTAAACCCATGCTTTACTATATACATCTCTTTTATGCGGTTAGATGATAGTTCTTCATGATCCCTACTTTTCTTTGCTACCTTGCAAGCAAATCCGTGGAATATCCATACTGTTCTTGAGCTAGGAGATGAAGGCGTGATTTCCAAGAAAAACCCACCGCTTTTCACTTTCTTAAACGGTCTCCCTAACTTGCTCTCACGGTCTCAGGACCGCGAGGTGAGCAAACGGTCTCTGGACCGCGAGAGGGAAAACGGTCCTCACGACCGTTTGGACCCGTTGACCGAGCATGGACCGTATAATAAATCTGTTTCTAATTATGTAGTATCATCACCCTCAAAAATTGAGAGGTTAACTCCAAAGTAATTAGGAGATATGGCCTTTTTAAGTAACAACTATAAGTGCATTTATTCCTGATTTTTCAAACGGTCTGAAATTTCCTTCTTGGGCAAACGGTCTCAAGACCGTGTAAGGTCGTTGACCAAGCTTTGACCATATGAAATTACTGTTCAAAATTATGTTAATTAACAACTCACCAAGTTTGATGGTCTAATTCCAAACGAGCTAAGAGTTGAAGGGTGATTACTAGGGCTAACCCTAGATGAAATCAGTACTGAAATTATGGTGACTTAATTAGGGTTTTTAGGGTTGATTGACCTAAACGGTCTCAAGACCGTTTGGGGGTCATCCAAACGGTCTCAAGACCGTTTGGGGGTCATCCAAACGGTCTCAAGACCGCGAGGGCAATCAACCATGACCGTTTGAAGGTATAGGGTTAAGCTAATTTGATCAATTAAGGACCCAATTGCAATAAGTTATCAATTAATCAAAATTCTGATTTTGTGACTCAATCATGGTTCAACCCCTATCAAATCACATTAGATTTTGATGAAATCTTGGGCAAACGGTCTCAAGACCATGTGGGGTCCACCCACATGATCTCAAGACCGTTTGGGCCAAGTTTGGGCCCAATTGGAGCTCAATTGAAGGGTTCAACCTTGTGTTGATACACATTGTTGAGTGTTGATGGGTGAACATTGATAGACCCTAATTGAATCGACTTCAACCCTAATTGGTCAACAATTGAGGGTCAATTGAATGACCAATTGGTTAAGCATAATCTTAATTGACCTAATCCATAAGTGGTCACCATGGATTTGACCTTTTGAGGTCTTCAACATTGGTTGACATCATCGGTTGTAACCACTGAACTTTGTTGATGGTCCAAGCGGTTGAGACCATGTGAGCCTCACGGTCTCAAGACCGTGAGAGGGCTCGCGGTCTCAAGACCGTGAGGGGCCTCGCGGTCTTGAGGTCAAAGGTGAGAAAATGGTCTACATAACCTTCACGGTCTTGAAACCAAGTTGAAGGTTCGCGGTCTTGGAGTACGAGGAGGGCTCGCGGTCCTGAAAAGTCAAAATAGAGCAAATGGTCAACACACCCTCGCGGTCTTGGAAGTCAAAATTGGCTAAACCGTCAACTCTTTCAAACGATCTCTAACCAATTGGAGGTTGATGGTTGAGATCGATCAAGGTGATTCAAGGTTGACTTCACTCAATCATTTGAAGATATAAATGAATCAATTATGCCCTAATCTAAACCCTAATGATAACCTAGGACATTAAGGGATTAATTGACTAATGACTTGACCATGATGATGATCAATGGGGTAAATTACCAAAATACCCTTGAAGGGTCAATTGAGTAATACCTTGATCAGATCAAACCCTAATCACATGGTGGTGATGTTTTTGGCTATGTTAGCCTATAATGACTTAATCCAACCTGATCTAGAGTGGTGTTATCACCCTCTACTAGTATGAGAAGAGAGAAAGTACTTCTAGAGAGAGAAAGTACTTCAAGAGATAGAAAGTACCCTTTTTAGGTGGAAACTCAATTAAAGAACCTTCAATACACATGAATGTGCATAATTAGGGTATGATCCACCTGTGTGAAGTCATAGTAAACCCTAATTCAAGGGTGATGACATGTAATGTGAATAGTAAACCCTAATTCAAGGGTGATGACATGTAATGTGAATAGTAAACCCTAATTCAAGGGTGATGACATGTAATGTGAATAGTAAACCCTAATTCAAGGGTAATGGCATGCAAATAAGTATTAAACTCCAATGGATGAGAATCAGAGGAGTTAACTGTTATGATAAGAGTGGGAAATGTATTCCTTATTTTTGTATTACCTTTATCAGTTGAATTAACCATGCAAGTTCTGATATGAAGGTGATCTTATCCAGGTATGGATATTGATGTTATATTCATTAAAGGCATGTTGTTAGCCTTATGAATAAGAAAAGTAACTTGATGCCCAGTCAGTGGCATCCCATGAGTTAATGGGCTGTAAGAGCCATGAATACCATCAAAGTTATGCTTTAGAGATGACTTGTGATGAGTATGATGAGAAACTATGATTGATATGAGTTAGGCATGTTACATTTAGTATTCTTCCTTTATAGCTGTTATGCTATTGTTATTGTTTGGAGAACAATGTATGTTGTTAAAGAATACTGAATGTACCTAACTAATCAAGTATAATGTAGAGCCCTGATCATAGATCCATCATTGTCAGAGATCAAGTGATGGTGAAACAGGTTTTCCTCAGGGAACTCCTGGAGCACATACTTTTGAGTATGTGGGGTACATGGATGTGTAGAACCTTACATCCTAGTGTAGGAAAGTGATGTAGATGTGTAATCCATCCATCCTTCACTATAATTCCATACCGTATCAGTGGTATGTAAACATGAAACCTCCTGATGACAAAGAAAACACAGATATCCGTATCAGTGGAGATAAACATGAAATCTCCTGATGACGAAGAGAGTACAGAACGCCACTGTGACTCTAGAATAGCGAAGGACCAGTTTACCCTGGTGAGCTATAGTAGTAGAGACACGAGATGTCCTACAAGTGATCCTCTTACTGACTGAGGAAGGTGAAGGTCATGAGAATCCGGCTCTCTTGATGACCTATGTATGATACTGATGTGACTTCTCAGCAATCAGTTGGAGTATGAGTTGTATGCCTCATCTCCACAGGGCATAATGTTGTTTGTAAAAGATAATCAACCACGTAATATACTTGTTAGAGATAACTCCAAGTTAGTTGATTAATGTTACACTGTAATAGTGCTTATATTTCTTCATACCTCATAAATGTTGAGTTCTTGGTTATAGCTACAACTGTTATCTAATACCTTGAAGGCTTTATTGCTTAAGATATTCTTTGATGCTATATTAAAGCTTCTGGCGGAGAGTTATAACTCTCGCTGGGACAATTATGTAAATTTGTCTCACCCCGTAGACTTCAACTTTTAGGTGGACGTCGGAGACGAAGGAACCAGCCTACAGGTGATCAGTCTCAGCAGCAGCAGCACCAGGAGTAGTAGTAGAATCTCAGGTGGAGATTATCCTGCCATATGGTGTAGTTAGAGTCAGTCCTATGTGTCCTCTGTACTCTCATGTCTTGGAGTCTTTTGTTATGTGATCTTGAGATTTTGTATCTTGATGTATATAATTACTCAAGAAGTAATTATCCTGAGATGTAAACAGTTTATCTCTCTTTATGAAAGAATTTTTTATGGATTCAAGCTCTTGTCTTAAAAGTTTTAATTTCCCGTGATTTTTGTCTTCCGCTGATTATCGAATCGCTTCCGTTAAGTTTTAATCGTGTTTATGTCATGGTTTGGAGATCAGAGCCCACATATGACTTCCTTCTTAAGTACCTCTCTCAATATCTGATTCAATTTTCTCTGAGATTGGGATAATGCCTTGGTCGTCTCCTTTAGATTCATTCTATGCATGCACAGGGATGGGCTCAAGCCCTTTATATCTTCTAATGAGTAACCAATTGCTTTCCTTCAGAGTCTAAGCTCCTTCAATATCTTGTCCATCTATTGATTAGTCAGATCTAAGTTAGCTATCACTGGGTTTCTTTCTTCAGTATTTAGGAAATCATCTCACAATCCTTCAAGCAGTTGTTTCAACTCTAGCTTTGGCTTGGGTGCTTCTTTTTCTTCAGGAGTCTGCTCCAATGATGCATACTTTGTTATCTCGAAGGTTACATCTTCATCGTTGTTGATCTCTTCCTTAGGTTGATTCAAGTAATCTAGCATCTCTATCACCTCAGGTCTTCTATGATGGGATCTGGGTTGTTTAGAGCTCTCATAAGTAGATTAACAAAATCATGGTCTTCTTGTACTACTTTGCAGTATTGAGTGTAGCTATCCATGAAGTAGACCGACTCGAATAGAGAGGGTCCCTTCATAGCGTCTTGCACATGAAAGTCAATATGGTCATTTTTTACATGAAGAGTTATCATCCCTTCTGCTACATCAATTAAGGCTACACATGTGGCAAGAAAAGGTCATCCAAAGATCATTGGATATGTCAAATATTTGACTGTATCAAAAACTACTATGTCACATAGAATGAAGAATCGTCCCATACAAATTGGGACATCTTCCACTACTCTGGTCGGCTTTTTCAAAGAGTGATCGACCAACTAAATTATCATGCCAGTATTCACAATATTAGTGAGTCTGAGCCTTTGGGCCAGAGTTAGTGGCATGAGGCTATTACTCTCCCCTAGATCTGCTAGTCTACATTATCTCCAACATTAAAAGGGATAGTAAATGCCCATGGATCTCTTTTCTTTGTGGGCATCTTGGCTTGAACAAAAGCACTTGAAATTTTGGCTAGCTACACGAGGCTCAATGTGGTTTCCTCTTCTTCTTTTCATGATAAGGTCCTTGAGGAACTTAGCATACGTAGGCATTTTTCTCGATCGCGTCCAGGAAAGGAATGTCTAGGTGCAATTTCTTCATTGCTTCCATAAACTTCTTGTACCTCTTCTTAAGATGAGCTTTGATTAACTTGTATGGAAAGGGAACTCTTATAGAATAAGAATCTCTTTGGGTGAAGACTTCTTCAGTTGGGTCTGACTTCTTTGTCTTTACATCTTTCTTCCCAATGCCTTCTTCCTTATGGTAGTTCTTCTTTATGGACACTTCCTTCTCAGATTCTTCCTCTACTGTATAGGTTTAGGTTGTGTCTTAGAAACAATTTCTTCTTCAAGGTGACCCTCATCTTGTTGCTTTTCTACAACCATACATGAATGGAGAGTGGCCATCATTGTAGTCTCTCTGTTTGAGGGAATATTTCCTTGAGGGTTCTTTATCAGCTCAAACAATTGTTCCAGTTGTTGATTGAATTGTCTTTAAGTCAGTTGGTCATTCACAGAGACTTCTATTTTTGTGAAATTGAACAGTTGTGCCATCATGTATGATTAATTGATGCTTTTAGGTTGGCCCTGATCTTGATTTTGTTAGTTTGTGTTCTTGTATTGGCCTTGACCTTGTCCTTGGCCTTGGTAATTGTTTCTATTTTGTTGGTAGCTCGTAGTCTTGGAAAATTGAGCTTGTCCACCTCGTCTTCTAAATCTTGGTGGTGGTTTTAATGCTTCACTTAGTTGGTGAGAGTTTTCTATAGCATCCTTGTTTCCATAGTTGAAACCAGGGTGATATGGTCTCTTGAAGTTTACGTAAGAGCCATTCTTCATCTCTTCTTCTTCCTCACTCTCCTCTTTGGGTTGAGTATAGATACAATTATCGATTCCATGGCCTCCACATGCAACACATTTCATTACTTTCATTGCGTGTTTCTTACTTTTACCTCTAGAGTCCTTCAATTACTTGATATATGTAGCAATCTTCTAAATTTGCTCAGTGATAGTTTCTAAGGCTTTAGATTTGACAGAAGGTCCTTCAAACATAGTCTTCAACGTTGAACCCCAGTCTCCTCTGTCAAAATCCATCTCTGCTTATAGAGTGAAAGATCTAGAGGGGTGAATAGAGCTTTTAAAACTTTTAGAAGTAATTGAAAACTTAAAACAAAGAAGGAGGAGGAAATAGGGAAGACACATCGATGTTGGGTGGTTCCAATCTTTGCATTGAAGGTTGTTAGTCTACTACCAAATTGTCTCCAATTGGGATTTTGAAAGTGATTAATTTTATTTACCTCTCAAGGATGCCATAATAAAATACAATCACCTTCCTTGAAGTAGCCTTCACCTAGAAGTAGCCTCAACCTCCATGAAGCAGCCTTCATTGAAGTAACCTCAAGCCTTAGAGCAGCCTTCTCCTCCTTGAAGTAGCTCCACCACCTTGAGATAGCCTTCACCTAGAAGTAGCTCCAACCTCCTTTGAAGTTTCCTTCTTAAAGTAATCTCAAGAAATCTTGGAGTGTCCTTCTCCACTAAAAATTAGGTCCAATCAAGCTCCCTCAAACAACCTCTGCAACTTGGAGTAGCCAAGGAGCACAAGTAGCATAACCTGTGAATGGAGATTGGAAGAAAGGAAGTACACCCATGGAGTATTGTGCTTTGATCATATATCAAGCATTAGACCTCTCAAGCCACTTAGGATGGACGTTTCTTGGATGGTGGCTAAGAGGCTATGGCTATAGGACACAAACTTAGAGCTTGAAGAACAAGATGGTAAGTGTTGCTTAGCTTTGTTACTCACTAGAATGGATTCTCGAGTGTATCTTGTGTGCTTTAGGTGTCCTAAGGCCTCTTCTATTTATAGGGCTGGTTTGCAAGTGTTTAGGGATGTTCTAGGGAGTCTCTATAGTGTTCTTAGTCCTTAACTAGTTGTTAGGTAGAAAGTTGTTGGCTAGCAATGGCTAATTTATATGAGCTTGGAAGAACAAACCAGAACCCTATTCGGTCGACAAGTTTGTCGACCAACCATGTCTCAGTCGAAATTTTCTTTGATTGAGCCTGGGTTTAAGGCAAATGTATACCAACATCTATTTCCAACTCCCAACTACTTGGTCTAATAGTCATAAGCTTTGGACCAAGATTGGGTCGGTCGACCATATTTTTGACTGAAACACGTTTCAAAGCACAAGTATGTAAGGTTTTGATTAGTGCTCAGTATGTTCAAATGAGGTGGTTCTCAGTCGACAAAGACTTCGACTGAGGGTGTCTCCATCGACTATTTTTTGGACAAAGGATGTTCCTGTTTCAGATTTTTGAACCACCTATTAAATGTGTGTTCTAATGGATGATAATGACTCTAACTCTAGGGGGATCTTAACTAAGGGTTATAAGTGGATAGGGAAGATCTAACACTTGATTTACATGATATCTAAATACTTGTACATTATATCTTTGTACAAGTATTTAAAAACATGAAAATATAAACATTTAAGCACATTGATCTTCAATTTGTATTGATCTTCAATTTTCCACTTAGTAGGATCTCCTTATTTCCTTAAACCATGAAATACTCAAGTAGCCTATTAGATCCACGAGAATGGAATGTTTGTCATCATCAAAACAAAGGATATGTTAATGTGCAATTTATCTAACAATCTCTCCCTTTTTATGAGGACAAACATTCCTAAAATATAAGCAAAATAATTGAAATGGAATGGGTTTCATACCTGGGATGAATAGATTCTGTTACAACCCTAGTTTTGGGTTCTTTTGGTGGGAAATGTGATTTCTCATATTAAAGATATTTGAACAAATAAAGATATGATTTGTTTTGAATAAATGGATTTCGTTTACAATAGCCTTGATGATTGTTTTGTGGGCTTTATTGGCTATTGGGCCCAATAACAAGGAAGAGACAAAAGGAACTCCATTCTTAATAAGAAATGGAGAAAATAAAAATGTAGAAACCTCTAGAAGGTAGAAATATATAATCCAAAGGAGGATTTAGTGCCTCTTGGGTTACTTGGGTTCCAAGGAGTCCAAAGTTGCAAAAAGAAAGCAATAAGAAAAGAAAAGATCAATTAAATATTTCTTTATTAAGAAAGAAATTGAAAACAATGATAAAATGTGGAAAATAAGAGAGAAGAGGTATAATTGAATTATCCTTGGTGGATTTTCGTATCCAAAGGATTCCTAAGGTTAAAAGGAATGCCAATGAGGAAAATAAAAAGAAAGAAAAAGAGAAATCCTCAAAAAGAGATATTTTAATAAGAAATAAACAAGATAATGTGAAATAATGAATATTGATGCATCTAGAAGGATAATAAGTATCCTTATGAAGGAATTTCGAAATCTTGGAGTTTCTTGGGGACCAAGGAGCCCCAATGAAGAAAGAGGAAAGAGAAAATACCAATAATGTCAAATAAGAAGACAATATGATGCATAATGAATGATTTTGGCGTATTGTTAAAAAGGAAGTAATTTCTATTAAAAGAAAATAGAAATTCGTGCCAATGGATTAAAAAGAAAAAATAAAGAGAATAAGTGAGAGGAATTTCGAATTCCTAATTATCCAAGAAATAAGAAATGTCAAAGGGATAGTGAAGAGAGAGAAAGCTTGTTTCCTAATGAAGGAACTTGGGTTCCTATTGGGAAGGGCCTTGTTTCCTGATGGATGATCATGATGGGGCGTGGATACCCTCCCCTATATAAGGGGTAGAGCTTCTAGATCAAATTCAAGTGAGATTCCATGTATCCATCCCTCTCTTCTTCCTCTTCTTTGCATGAAAATCGTAGTAGAGAGGGTAGCTCACATCCTGGTGCAATGAGAGGCCGTGGAGGAGGTGTGATGTATGCGCGTTGCTTCCACGACAACCTAGGTGGGTTCGTCCATCACTACTTTGCTTTCACCTTCGCACAAACGTTGCAGGAGGGCTGCAGCATGACCGAGAGTTGCAGGTCTTGGCACGATGGAAATGGTCACATGGGCCGCCAAGAGGAGGCGCCCTGGGTACGGAGGGGGCGACGAAGGTAGGGCGACCATCTCCGGCCACCCACAGGCCCTGGGGTAGAGGGGGTGAACCCCCGCAATCTGCAAACACCACCTGCAGCGCTAGGGCACGTGGGGAAGAAGATGATGCTTGGTTGGACGGTATTGCCCCTCTGTGGGCTGAAGGAGTTGTAACTTACCCAAGGGAAAAATTGACAATTGGTTATGTTTTCCAAACCAGTGAGCAATTGCATGGGAACATGGTGACGTGGCGCTCTCCGATTGGCCCAAGTAAGGTTTTATTACAAAAATCATATCTCCTTAATAGTAGCTCGGATGAATATGCATAAAATATGAAAGTTGCTCAGAAAAATGAGGGGAATCCATTAAAAATATAATTAAAGCATGATTCTAAGTGAAATTCTAAAAGTGTGTAAAGATGATATCTTTAATGATTTAATTAATGCAAAACCCAAATCTTTGGTGATTAATGATTTGGGGAAGGGTTAAATGGGTGTCTAAAGTTGATATTAACATGTTAATTGTAAAAAGGTACATTAAGAATAAAAAGGATGAACTTTGCACGTAATTAGTTTTATTGAGAGTTTCATGTACGTAAATATGCTTTAATGGGCCTTGAAACCCTAATATTAGTGAATGAGACTATTAATGGCTTTAATTGATCAATTTCATGATTAAAGTTGAGATATGATAATTTAAGCTTTTTAAAATATAAAAGTTCCTAACTATGGATAAATGCCTTAATGTAGTAATTAGGGTTTTCTAATGGATAAAGGTAAAATTAATGGCAAATCGAGTTCATATGTGACTTAGACCATAATGAACTATGAATTGATGATAAATGAGCATAATGATCTTCTCATGGATTAAAAGGATAAGAATGGTAGCTTTGATGTAAAAGAAGCTTAATGGATGTAATTGATGTTTAATTGTGCCTTAAATCGAAATTAGGGTTATATGTTGTTTAAAGATAACCTTAATATCTTCTGTGAAGAATAGAGGAGATAAGTAGGGTTTATGAGTAATTAGGGTATAAAATAGTAAATGATGAAGGGAAATCCTAATTACAATGGGAACCCTAAAAGTGGACTAGAAACCCTAGGAAGCGAGCTAGGTTTAATAGATCTTGATGACATGAGTAATAAAAGGAAATTGCATGATTATTTCAGGATCTTGTTATGTGTGCTTGCTTACTTGGATTTCTTACTTGCATGGATTATTCTGTCTCAAATCTGCAATCACAGGTATGTGGTTATGCTTATGAATATCTTGAATTATTTTTTTGAGGTTTTCTGAAGTTTTCCTCGATGACTTGAATTAAAATGTTGGATGAATTTAATTCATGCAAACTATAATGTGGATATGACTATCACATAAGATATGTACCTACTGGCTCAGATCCTAGTCCTCCTCTGTGGCTTTGCAAAGGCTAAAAAGGGTAACCTAGAGCAAGGTCTAGGCTATCATGAGTTAGAAATTGGGCTACCCACGTGTAGTGCCATGAGACTCTTTAGCACACCATGAGTTAAGGAGTGGGCTACCTACGGGTAGTGCCATGTGACTCAATCCTAGAAACTAATTCACCTGTTAGGTGGGATCATGAGGGGTTTAATGGGGATCTACCATAAGGAAGGTAGCATCCAGGTCCACTGCAGGGACAGTGCAGAGGCTAGGGTATGTAAGGATTGAGCAGTTATGCAAAAAATGTAAAGTTGTTTGTTTAAAATCATAATTGGTTGCAATATGTTGTTATCATAGTTGCATGATTATTGTTTCCCCCACATACCAGCTTTATGCTGACCGACATTTTGTTTTTCAGCATTTTAGGTACAAGTGAAAAGAACAAATAGTAAAGTGGCATATGTGGAATTAAATATGAATTAAAGTTCAAAGGAGGATTAGTTAGAATAGACTCCATGTGGATAGAAGTAGATATACAAGTTTTTGAAAAAGGTATGCAAAGTTAAATTTTATTACAGCTTTTCAGTTTAGTTAGTAGAATTTGATAATTATTAATTGATTATTTGTCGAACCTTTGATCTAGAAATTGGGATAACAGCTATGATCTTCTAGTCTCCCTTAATTGGGGGTTATCGGGAGGCGAGGTCATTACATTTGGTATCAGAGCATAGGTTCTTCATCTAATCTGTAATAATTATTAAATTTTACAAAATCTGTAGAACCCAAGGGAGTTATTAGACAAATTTCTAAAAGATAGAGGTGTCTAGAAAAGGATCACGTCTGGGGGCTGGTAAGATTTTCCTCTGCACTGCTAGTCGGAATACGAGGACTCCCGGATTAGTGGGACTCGAAATAAGATACCTTTAGGACTCTCTCATCTTGTTCATCCCTTCTCAACTCAAATGTTGTTAAGGACCTTAAGGATTAGGGTTTTCACTCTTTTCCTCACCCTCTTGAGGTATGGGTAAGGTTGATAAGGTTTGAGGAATCCTCCACCAAATTAATAAAAAGCATGTAAATAAGATGTCATGGACATAAGCTTAATAGATTAAAGCGTAAAAGAATAGATACATGCTTAGGTCGTATAACATAAGTTGTCATGCCGCAGGAGAGACCTGAGGCTAGACCTTCTTGTCAGGAGGATAAGTAAAGAGAGTTAGTTACAAGTAGAGATGTGGCACATCCTCTGAGGATGATGTTAACCCTAACCCTAAGTGAAGGTTAAAGAGAGAGATGACATGATGAGTCAGATGTCATGGTAGACCAGGTGTTTGGATAGACGTGCCTTGGATGCCATATGAGCCATGAGAGGTTGGATGACTGAGTACCTTTGGCGACCCAACCCTGGGAAGGGTCATGCATGTTAGAATGAAGGATAGCTCCTTCATTGATGAGGTTAGAGAAGGACCTATAGAAACCCCATGAGCTTATATGAGCATGGCATAGTAGGCACCTGGTATACGTCAGTAGTGCAAGCAGTAGGTGGAAACCATGGCCAGAAGAGTATGATAGATAGCTTATGAGATAAGCATAAAGATAATCTTGAGCGAACATAAGTTTGAACATAGGCTTCACCATGTAGAGTTATGCTTGTAATCTTGATCCACCTAGAAAGGACCTCGGGTAGTAAGGTTATTTGTAGGGTTAGCTCTAGAGAGAGAACATGATCCATACAAGAAGGTTGGAATCCTAGACTCCGAGATATGAGGAAAAGTGGGGAGTTGAGGATGATGTGACCTAAGTGGATGATAGTGGTTGCCTCATGTTGATGATATCTTGGTTGCCATTAGAGGAATCAAACTCTGAAGAGAGGATGAGGCTGTCGGTACCTATGTACCTATGAGAAGAAGAGTTCCTTAAACCATGAAGAGTTTTAGTAACAGGTTGTGAGACCTTATACCTTGTTGGTTGTCCTTGAGGAGGACTCCACTCTGAAGTGTTGTTCAAACAGAAGGATTATGGGAAGTGCATGTCATACCTTGTACATGTTTGGATTGTGGTTAAGAGGTTTAGCAGATAGTGGACATCAGAGAAGTGAACCTAGAGTTCCTAGGCCTAAGAGGGGAAGTGGTGAACCTGATGCTCATGACAAGGTTTGAGTTTCTATAGACTTGAGCATGGTACTCCTCATGTTTAGAGGAAAAAGGAAACCCCTTAAGTTTAGGGTACGTTTGATGAACCCCTCACAACTAAGTTGATGACATGGAAGGTATGATCTTGATCTAGTGTTGAGGAAAGAGAACAAGTATGACCTAGCATGGTTTAGCAGGTGGTCTGCTTGTGTCATAGTAGCTTGCTAGGGTTAAGCATGCTCATGTGGATATAAACCCTAAGGATGTTTGCGACCTTGTTGTCAAGAGTTGTAGTTTCCTCCCATCCTGGGAGAGGGACCCTTTTTTGTAGGGTGTATACCAGTTTTCTTGGTTTAAGGTAACCTAAAGAGGTCTCCTAGGATCTTGAGAAGCTAAGTGAGAAGTACATGGTATGAGGATGAGCCCTTAGACCCCTAGATAACCATCTTTAAGTTCATTTGGATGTGTTACCATGTAGGTAACCGGTATGGAGCCTGACCAAGGTAGGCAGGTTGACATGACCCCTATGAAAGGATAAAGTCAGCTAGGAATGCAGAGAGAGAGATGATGAAGGCTTGGGTAAGGTTCTAAGTTGAACATGTACTATGATGGAATCCTAAGTCTATCCTAGGATCAAGTAGGATAAGATCAATGGAAGTGGGAGTTGCCTAATTCCCTAGTTGCACATGATCATAGGTTCGAGAGGTAACAACTATCATTGTTTGAGGGCCATGGGTTAGGAGATTGATAACCTTCATGAACTCATGGGACCCAAATGGCAGATGAGTAGGGCACTCTCTGGATGCATGAGGGAAGAGGGATGACCCCAAAAGTGTCGGCACCCTATAGACCTAGAGGAGATGACCAAGGTATGTGTGTGGACCCAAGTGGGTTCGAGACCAGTTTTCTATGGAAATAACTTTGATATCGAGATGTTTATGATATAGAGGCATAAGTTGCACGTTTCAACTTAGATTTGAAGGTGTACTGGCAAGGTGGTATGTACCATCTCTACTCTTGGAATAGGAAGAACTTTGTATTTGGACTACATCCAAATGCTTATTTCCTCTTGTTATGAGAGTGAGAGATAGGACAAAATGCATGCCATACACCCAGGATAAAAGATGATGTAAGTTGGAATGTTGTTATGAGGTATGAGTACAGAGATGATAACATGCCCTTGTGAAGTGAATGATACATGGATGGTTTACAAACAAGGTAGTCATCCTATGAAGATGTTTTATCATGAGCTATGAGTCATACAAGTTTGAGTTTGAAAAACCAAGAGGATGAGTTCAGAGTTTTCTTGATGAAGATAGACTTAGAGCTGAGATGAGATAATAAGTGGAATACATGGAGGTGTATGTCTTCAACTTTACCTAACACCTAAGGATGTGCAGTGGTAATGGATGCTCTGGATGAGATGCAGCTGCCTAGTTTAACTAGAGGCTACAAGGGGTTGTTAGGTAAACCCCAGTTGGGAAAAAAAGATAAGTTTGACTAACACATAGATGTAACAATATTGATTGATCAAGTTAATGGTTGTTTGGTTAGCCAGCTTAGGCCTTGATGCAATGAAAGGATGGTTGTAGAACCTCAGTTGCCTTCTCTGGAGGAAGGTGATGAAACCCATATTAGAGTGGTTTAGGGTTTCTGAGGAATCGATCTTGAGGAATCATGATAATATAGGAGATCATGATTGAAGATCACCATACACCATGCCACTATGAAGATGGTAAGTGACAGTGGTACTTTGAATACCTAAGATGAGGTTGCATGGGGTATGTTGCCATGCAAGCCAGGAGGTGAAGGACGAACATCAGTAACCCAGTGTATCGATATAGATGATAAAAGAGTCCCTGAAAAGGAATGGGAGTTCATCACTATGGATGTTGTGGTAAGTCTCCCCTAGACCATGGAAGGTCAAGATGCAATATGGGTTATGGTAGATCACCTTACCTATATGACATGTGAAAGAAAGAGTACTGTCAAGGGACAGATCCGGTAGAACTACACATGAGATAAATGGTTCAACTACACCATGATGTGAATTCAAAAGTTCTTGAGTATAACCTAAAGATACACTTCCATAAGGAGGAAGTAGATACATGAAGAACGCGATGTTAGTATAGTTTATCACCCTAGCTAATGGTTAGTATGATCCAGACTAGAGGGTATGATGAGGGCATGTGTGCTCATTCAGGGTGATACATGGAGATAGTTCTTGTCTTCTGTAAGATGTGATGATAACCACCATAGCTAGTATCGGGATGTAAAGAAGCTCTACAAGGGAGGTTGTGTCAGTCACCGCTTCATTAAGATGATGTTGGTGAAGGGACCTCGTGAAGGTCAAGAAAGGACCACAGGATGTGCAGATGAAGTTGCTTTGATTGTGAAATGCTTGAAAGGAGCCCAGAGACGACATGAGTTGTAAGCTGATGCAAAGTAGACTGACATGAAAATCTGACCCCTCTAAGTTATAGCTAAGAGAGTTGAGTCCCTGATTCATGGGTTCTTTTTGAGATGGTTTGGTGGAGAAGGTTATGTTTGATCTTACCCCTCAGGATAAAGTAAGGTGGGATGAGTTCCATGTGTCCAATTTAGAGCACTATGTGAGGTACCCAGGCCATGTGCTGAGCAAGGAACCTAGTGAGCCCCAAGGGAGGCTGAAATGACCTGAGTCACCTGTGAGGTTTATAGATGCCAAGGTGAAAGAACTCAGAGAAAAGAATATGTAATGATAAAGGTTCTTTGGAAGAACCATGGATAGAGCAAAGCCACATAAGGGCCAATGATGGACATGTAAAAGTCTTATCCTGAATTGTTTGTTGGCTTCATGGAATTTTGAGGCCAAAATTCCTATAAGAGGGGAAGGATGTTACAACCCCAATTTTGGGTTCTTTTGGTGGGAAATGTGATTTCTCATATTAAAGATATTTGAACAAATAAATATATGATTTGTTTTGAATAAATGTATTTCATTTACAATAGCATTGATGATTGTTTTGTGGGCTTTATTGTTTATTGGGCCCAATAACAAGGAAGAGACAAAAGGAACTCCATTATTAATAAGAAATGGAGAAAATAAAAATGTAGAAACCTCTAGAAGGCATAAATATATAATCCAAAGGAGGATTCCGTGCCTCTTGGGTTCCTTCGGTTCCAAGGAGTCCAAAGTTGCAAAAAGAAAGCAATAAGAAAAGAAAAGATCAATTAAATATTTCTTTATTAAGAAAGAAATTGAAAACAATGATAAAATGTGGAAAATAAGAGACAAGATGTATAATTGAACTATCATTGGTGGATTTTCGTATCCAAAGGATTCCTAAGGTTAAAAGGAATGCCAATGAGGAAAATAAAAAGAAAGAAAAAGAGAAATCCTCAAAAAGAGATATTTTAATAAGAAATAAACAAGATAATGTGAAATAATGAATATTGATGCATCTAGAAGGATAATAAGTATCCTTATGAAGGAATTTCGAAATCTTGGAGTTTCTTGGGGACCAAGGAGCCCCAATGAAGAAAGAGGAAAGAGAAAATACAAATAATGTCAAATAAGAAGATAATATGATGCATAATGAATGATTTTGGTGTATTGTTAAAAAGGAAGTAATTTCTATTAAAAGAAAATAGAAATTTGTGCCAATGGATTAAAAAGCAAAAATAAAGAGAATAAGTGAGAGGAATTTCGAATTCCTAATTATCTAAGAAATAAGAAATGTCAAAGGGATAGTGAGGAGAGAGAAAGCTTGTTTCCTAATGAAGGAACTTGGGTTCCTATTGGGAAGGGCATTGTTTCCTGATGGATGATCATGATGGGGCAGGGATACCCTCCCCTATATAAGGGGTAGAGCTTCTGGATCGAATTCAAGTGAGATTCCACGTATCCATCCCTCTCTTCTTCCTCTTCTTTGCATGAAAACCCTAGAGGAGAGGGTATCTCGCATCCTGGTGCAATGAGAGGCCGTGGAGGAGGTGTGATGTATATGCGTTCCTTCCACGACAACCTAGGTGGGTTCGTCCAGCACTACCTTGCTCTCACCTTTGCGCAAACGCTGCAGGAGGGCTGCAGCATGACCAAAAGTTGCAGGTCTTGACACAATCGAAATGGTCACCTGGGTCGCCAAGAGGAGGCGCCCTGGGTATGGAGGAGGGCGACGAAGGTAGGGTGGCCATCTTCGGCCACCCACAGGCCCTGGGGTAGAGGGGGTGAACCCCCGCAATCTGCAAATGCCATCCGCAATTCTAGGGCGTGTGGGGAAGAAGATGATGTTCGGTCGGACGGTATTGCCCCTCCACGGGCTGAAGGAGTTGTAACTTACCCAAGGGCAAAATCGACAATTGGTTATGTTTTCCAAACCAGCGAGCAATTGCATGGGAACATGGCGACGTGACGCTCTTCGATTGGCCCAAGTAAGGTTTTATTACAAAAATCATATCTCCTTAATAGTAGCTCAGATGAATATGCATAAAATATGGAAGTTGCTCAGAAAAATTAGGGGAATCCATTAAAAATATAATTGAAGCCTGATTCCGAGTGCAATTCAAAAAGTGTGTAAAGATGATATCTTTAATGGTTTAATTAATGCAAAACCCAAATCTTTGGTGATTAATGATTTGGAGAAGGGTTAAATGGGTGTCTAAAGTTGATATTAACATGTTAATTGTAAAAAGGTACATTAAGAACAAAAAGGATGAACTTTGCATGTAATTAGTTTAATTGAGAGTTTCATGTGCGTAAATATGCTTTAATGGGCCTTGAAACCCTAATATTAGTGAATGAGAATGTTAATGGATTTAATTGATCAATTTCATGATTAAAGTTGAGATATGATAATTTTAAGCTTTTTCAAGTATAAAAGTTCCTAATTATGGATAAATGCCTTAATGTAGTAATTAGGGTTTTCTAATGGATAAAGGTAGAATTAATGGCAAATCAAGTTCATATGTGACTTAGACCATAATGAACTATGAATTGATGATAAATGAGCATAATGATCTTGTCATGAATTAAAAGGATAAAAATGGTAGCTTTGATGTAAAAGAAGCTTAATGGACGTAATTGATGTTTAATTGTGCCTTAAATTGAAATTAGGGTTATATGTTGTTAAAAGATAACCTTAATATCTTCTGTGAAGAATAGAGGAGATAAGTATGGTTTATGAGTAATTAGGGTATAAAATAGTAAAAGATGAAGGGAAACCATAATTGCAATGGAAACCCTAAAAGTGGACTAGAAACCCTAGGAAACGAGCTAGGTTTAATAGATCTTGATGACATGAGTAATAAAAGGAAATTGCATGATTATTTCAGGATCTTTTTATGTGTGCTTGCTTGCTTGGATTTCTTACTTACATGGATTATTTTGTCTCAAATCTGAAATCACAGGTATGTGGTTACGCTTATGAATATCTCGAATTAGTTTTTCGAAGTTTTCCTCGATGACTTGAATTAAACTATTGGATGAATTTAATTCATGCAAACTATAATGTGGATATGACTATCACATAAGATATGTGCCTACTGGCTCAGATCCTAGTCCTCCTCTGTGGCTTTACAAAGGCTAAAAAGGGTAACCTAGAGTAAGGTCTAGGCTATCATGAGTTATAAATTGGGCTACCCACGTGTAGTGCCATGAGACTCTTTAGCACACCATGAGTTAAGAAGTGGGCTACCTACGGGTAGTGCCATGTGACTCAACCCTAGAAACTAATTCACCTGTTAGGTGGGATCATGAGGGGTTTAATGGGGATCTACCATAAGGAAGGTAGCATCCAGGTCCACTGCAGGGACAACGTAGAGGCTAGGGTATGTAAGGATTGAGCAGTTATGTGAAAAATGTAAAGTTGTTTGTTTAAAATCATAATTGGCTACAATATGTTGTTATCATAGTTGCACGATTATTGTTTCCCCCCACACACCAGCTTTATGTTGACTGACGTTTTGTTTGTCGGCGTTTTAGGTACAAGTGAAAAGAACAAACAGTAAAGTGACATATGTGGAATTAAATATGAATTAAAGTTCAAAGGAGGATTAGTTAGAATAGACTCCATGTGGATAGAAGTAGATATCCAAGTTTTTGAAAAAGGTATACAAAGTTAAATTTTATTACAACTTTTCAGTTTAGTTAGTAGAATTTGATAATTATTAATTTATTATTTGTCGAATCTTTGATCCAGAAATTGGGATAACAACTCTGATCTTCTAGTCTCCCTTAATTAGGGGTTACCGGGATCTGGGGTCGTTATAGATTCTCTTGTTCTCATAAAATGTGTGCTAATATTCCCAAAGAGATATGGAACATGATATCCATCTCTTAAGGTAATGTAGCACCAATTAATGTCAAGCTAAGAGATCATGAAACTCATGAAAATATTTTATTTTATTTCTCCCCCTTTGTCATTTCAAAAAGATAGTTGTATTGTCATTTGAGACTTACTCCCCCTGAATGAAATACCCCCCAATAGCATACACAAGTTTTAAAAACAAAGCAATGAAAATGCCCAATGAAAGCCACGAGATAATTTTTTTTTCATGAACAAATGAACACAAACAAGCTCAACTTCATTGATAATAAAGTGATTAGATAGATCTTACTACTCATGCCATAAGATAACAGTATCACTTGAAAGAGTTTGAGATTACATCAACTTTAGGATCTTTCCCATAGAATGGAGTATTACCATAATACTTGAGAAGTGTCTGCCAGTCAAATGCATCTGTCTCTGTGAGAGCATATGCTTCCAGAAATGTAGGTGCCCGATCAAATTGGAAATGAGAAGTTATGTCTTAAAGTTCCATTGGTGAGTATTGGGTATGGGTAAGATCATTTGATGGTGGTGGTGGAACTTTTGTGTATTGGATGTAAGGGTTGAAAGGATAGATTCTCCCAGGATATTGTGCATAAGGGTATGTGTCGGGAACATTAGGAGATACGGCTTGCATCCTTTGGTTTAGATAGGTCATAGCATGGTGGTTGTAGTCTAGATGTCTCCCAATTTGATAAGTTGCCCCTTTGAGATAGGAAACATCATTGGTAAGGTTTTCTATTGTATAGCTAGGAGGAGTAGGACGTGGAGGATAGGCTTCAGTAGATGTTTCTCCTTCAGTCCTAGCCCTTTTGTGCCCAAAGTCAATTCCCATTTTAACAATAGAGTTTTGGGTAATTCTTTGTAGCCTAAGTCTTTGTGAGAGGATATGCTTCCAAAAATGTAGGTGCCCGATCAAATTGGAAATGAGCAGCTATGTCTTAAAGTTCCATTGGTGAGTATTGGGTATGGGTAAGATCATTTGATGGTGGTGGTGGAACTTTTGTGTATTGGATGTAAGGGTTGAAAGGATAGATGCTCCCAGGATATTGTGCATAAGGGTATGTGTCAGGAACATTAGGAGATACGGCTTGCATCCTTTGGTTTAGATATATAGGTCATAGCATGGTGGTTGTAGTCTAGATGTCTCCCAATTTTATAAGTTGCCCCTTTGAGATAGGAAACATCATTGGCAAGGTTTTCTATTGTATATCTAGGAGGAGTAGGATGTGGAGGATTGGCTTCAGTAGATGTTTCTCCTTCAGTCCTAGCCCTTTTGTACCCAAAGTCAATTCCCATTTTATCAATAGAGTTTTGGGTAATTCTTTGGGGACATCTATCACATTTGTAGCCTAAGTCTTCTAATTTTTTTCCAAGAGAATGTTGGATTATTTGGAAAACAAAATAAGAATAAGGTGGGTTCCCAGAAAAATCAAACATTTTAGAAAGAATGATGCGAATGAAGTTTACAGGAATACTTTCAAGTATGGCATAGATAAGGCACATCCTAAATTATGGAATTTCAGTTTTACTAGCTCTAGGATAAATATTATGGGTAATAATGAGATTCACTATCCCATCTTCAGGGGTTAAGGAGGTAGCATAATAGGTTCCCCTATGTTCATGTGATGAGGTTTTGGGAACAAAGATAACCTTTTTGATATCACTAAGGCTAATGGTTTCTTCTTCAGTGGAGAATTTTGAGATGGGATTTCTAGTGGTTAGGTCTAGCAATTCTCCATATTCATCATCATCTATGTCTAGCATTTTGAGGATGTCATTTTTAGAAAAATGGAAGGATAGACTATCCACTAAAGAAGTGAAGGAATAGGGGTCATTGGAGTCTCTAGTGATATTGGCATTGAATTTATTTACGACTAGGGTAGACCGGAAACGAAAGGTGGGGATAAGAAATTCTTTCAATTTTTGCACCTTGAAAAGTTTAGAGAGGTTAAAAAGAGTGATGAAGTCATGGAGTTCCACTGGCCATCGAGGAAGAAGAGACTTTGAGGTGAGCTTCAAGTAGCATTCTCTAGCAGCAATATCATTGAAAGGGATGTCATTGATGATGCTCAATGCTAGAGTAAGTGTGTGTCCCTTCCTTGAAGAAATTTACATCTTGTGACCACGATCCAAAGAGGAAGTCAAAGAGTGGTGGAAGAAGAGGTAGAGATGATAGGGGATGAATGTTGTTGGAAGATAGCTCTAATAAATACTAGAGGGGTGATGGAGAAGAGAGCACTTGAGTTGTGAAGAAAATGGGTGGATTGGGGTGCTATTTATAGCAAAATAGAACCTTACTTGGTTGAAAAACTCGTCGACTGAGACCCTAACAACTCTCTTCCCCAACGAATATTTAATAGCTAGTCGGTCAAAGTTTAAATTTTAAAGTTTGGTCACAATAGTCAAGGACTCAGTCGAGAATATTGTCGACCGAGGGACCTATATGGGTAAAAAAAATTAGTCCAAGAGGTATCTATAAGATTCTCAGCTAAGATTTGCATAATCGACTGAGGGTCCCACTGAGTGAAACTCGATCGGGAATTTTATCAACTGAGGCCTTTCTCAATCCAATATCTTGTCGACCGAATATGATATTATGAATAGTATTTCATAATTGCATTGAGCTTGTTTAAGTGCTTATTCATAATATTAAATTATTATGGACAAATAAAGGAATAGTTTTATAATTGTATGCACTAAAATCACTTTCAGTTCAAATCAGAAAGTTATCAAGAATTTTGGGCACATATTTAAAAAAACATCTTCTATAGGAGTATTAAGTAACTTCTTTCTAGTATTTTGAAATTGATCCAAAGGAAGCGGTTTGGTAAAGTTATCAGCAAATTGCTCCTTTGTATTAACATTATGGAGAGAGATATTATTCTTGGAAATATGATCTCTCAAGAAATAATGTCTAATCTCAATGTGCTTGGCACGACTGTGTAAAACAAGATTATGAGCCAATTTTATAGCACTAGTATTATCACAAAAAATTGGCATAGAGGAAAATGCAAAGCCATTATCATTAAAAACTTGTTGCATATAAAGCACTTGAGCACAACATGAGATTGCACCCACGTATTCGGCTTTAGTGGTAGATAAGGCAACTGTATTTTGTTTCTTACTAAACCAAGATACTAAGGCTCTTCCTAGTAAGAAACAACCACCACTTATGCTCTTTCGATCAAGATGAAAACCAGCATAATCGACATTGGTGTAAGCTTTTAAATCCAACGATTGACCTATAGGATACCAAAAACCATAATGTATAGTATCGGGAGATATCTTAATTTTTTTTTATGACATGAAAATGAGAGTGCATTAGTTTTGATTGAAATCTAGTAGAAAGTCTAATGGCAAACATAATATCTGGTCTAGATGCAGTCAAGTATAGCAAGATACCAATCATGGCCCTATATAAGGAATCATCAATGGGTTCACCATCTTCATCCTTGTCAATTTTATCAGAAGTAGCCATAGGTGTAGTAGCATGTTTGCAATTTTCCATATTAAATTGTTTCAAGAGTTCCTTAGTGTATTTCTCTTGGCTTAGAAAAATTCCAACGGGCGTTTGTTTTATTTGAAAACCAAGGAAAAATGTTAATTCACCCATAAGACTCATTTCAAATTTCTTTTACATGATATCATTGAATTCATTACATAAAGAATCATTTGAAACTCTAAATATAATTTCATCAACATATATTTGAACAACAAGAAAATCCAATTCATATGTTTTGAAGAATAATGTGGAATCTGGTTTTCCAATAGAGAAGCCATTATCAAATAGATAGTTTTTATGTCTTTCATACCAATTTCGGGGTGCTTATTTTAGACTATAAAGAACTTTATTAAGTTTATAAACATGGTCAAGTTTGTTAGGAATTTCAAAAACATGTGGTTGGGAAACATAAACTTCTTCTTCTATGATTCCATTGAAGAAGGCACTTTTTACATCCATACGAAATAGTTTGATGTATTTATGGGAAACTAGAGCTAATTACATTCTAATTGCTTCAAGTCTAGATACAGCTGCATAAGTTTCATCAAAGTATATCCCTTCTTATTGATTATATCCTTAAGCAACCAACCTAGCTTTGTTTCTAACCACTTCCCCGGCTTCATTAAGTTTATTTTGAAAAACCCATTTAGTTCCAATGATAGTTTTATCTTGAGGTCTAGGCACTAAGTCCCATACATTGTTTTTAGTGAATTGTTTTATCTCTTCTTGCATATCCATTATCCAATATTCATCTTTTAGGGCCTCATTTCTCTTCTTAGGTTCAACAATGATACAAAAGCCACGTTTACAACATCTCTGAATGACGATCAAGTTTTTACTTTATCAAAAAGTTTTCCTATGATTAAGTCTTAAGGATGATCGTTAATTATTCTAGGAATAGGTTGTTGTGTCTCATCATTATGTAGTTCAATTTAAGAATTTTCATCATCTTTTGTTGATATAGCTAGATCCCCAACTTGATGTGTAATATCATTCAAGTTTTCATTCTCAATATCATTTTCAACACCTTTTGTTATTATTTCATGAAATGTGATATGAATTGGTCCCTCAACTTTTCTAGAAATAGTGTTGTTGATTCTAAATGCTTTACTAGAAGTCAAATAACCCAAGAAGAATCCTTTATGTGATTTAGGGTCAATTTTTTTTCTACCATCCTTTGTGTTCAAGATGTAACATGGTGTACCAAAGGTATGAAAGTAGTCAACTCTAGGTTTCTTGTTAAAAATGAGTTCATAAGGAGTTTTCTCAAGATGAGAGTGAATTGGCACACGGTTTAACACATAGCATGCTATATTTACTGCTTCATCCCAAAAGGTTTTAGGTGTATTATGTTCCAGTAGCAGTGTTCTAGCCATTTCTTGTAAGGACTGGGTTTCCTTTCTACTGTCCCATTTTGTTGTGGGGTAGTAGAGATGAAAAATTATGAGTATACCCTTGGGATGTACAAAATTCTTTAAATATGTGATTTTCAAACTCCCCACCATGATCACTCCTAATGGTGCATATTTTGTTTTGAAGTTGATTTTCAATCTTAGAGAAAAATTGAATAAATATTTTAATAGTGTCGTCTTTTGTTGAGAGAAAATGAACCCAATTATATCTACTATATTCATAAAAAATGACAAAGTAATATTTTTACCACCAATAGATTAAGTTCTAATTATCTAGTAGTACTAAGCAAGGCTTTAGTTTCGAAAGAATTTTTATTTTGCTTGCCTAGAGTACATGGTTACAGTTTTTAGGTTTATCAAAATAAATTTTAGGTAAACCACGAACAAGATCATACTTAATAAACTTTTTGATAACATGTGATCTTGCATGACTTAGTTTTCTATGACATAATTGTGAAGATTCATCATTTGCAAGAAGATATTTTCCAACAATAGCTTGCATAGAGTTAGGTCTAAGTATATAAAAATTTCCTATACTTTTTCCTTCATAAACAACATCATTACAATTTTCTATAAGTAACTTACAGCAAGATTTGTTAAATAGAACATCATAGCCACTATCACACAATTTACTAACACTAATCAAGTTGTGATGCAATCCATATACAAGTAGCACATTTTTCATTTGAAGATTTGTAACAACATTTCCTATCCTAATAATTTTACCTTTGGTGTTATCTCCAAATGTGACTATTCCATTCTTCTTTTATTCAAGTGTATGGGAAGTTGTTGACCTAGAGTTTATACATTGTCCATATTTTCATAATGACTTAACCATTCCATTCATATGTATTTATAATGTGTATTCAAGATTGATTTTAGGTGCTAGGTACATGAAAAGGATCAAATTACTCAAGCCCTAATTTGCTACAGTTCAAGTCAAAAGCAATACAAGTGTGCAATTTAGGAAATCCATGTAAATGACCTTAGAAGATTTTTGTAATCACTTGTATTGATGATATGAGTTGTAACTAAGATGAGAAAGTTGTTTGGGACACTTAGAACCAAGTTTTAATCGCTTTTATGCACTTTAAAAAATTGATCACAGGCAGTCAATCGATCGAGTTACAATCTCGACCGATCCACTGGATCAATTCTCTGAAGAGTGCATCGGTCGGGTTGTGCATTCACAGAACTCGACCGATCGGGTTACTGACCAAATGCAACTTTCATTGGTCGGTCGAGTTTCCTCAGGACAAACTCGAATGATGGTTTGAAATTTGAGTTTGTCTTTTACCCAATCGGTCGAGTTACCTTTATTGAATCTTGACTGAATGTACTGTATGGAAAATGCAGAAAAAGTGATTCTAACCGTTGGTGACTTGTTTGGATGAAAATAGATATGGTGCCTTGTGCAAAACGACTATAATTCGGCCTTAATTGTTCCCCAACTCAAAGGAGAACCCCCAGCTATAAATAGGACCACTTGGAGTTCATTATAAGGTTGCTCATTCCATATATGCTTGGTTCTTGCTTAGTTGAGAGTGTTGCACACCTTTGAGCCCCTTTCTCTCTCTACCTTCAAGTCAAATCCGTGAGTATGAGTGAGTTAGGATCTGTTGTAAGAGAGATACTCCTTGTATCCATGTAAAGCTCTCCACCTCCATCTTCCTACCCCCTTTCCTTATTGAAGAAAAGGCTTGAAGATCTTCTATGAGTGAAGGAGAAGGAGTTGTTGCTCTTCAAGGTTGAAGAAGGCACGGTGTTCCAGATCTCCGAGTGAAGGAGATAGGAAAGGTGGACGTTCAATAAGGATAAGTAATTCCTTGAAGGCCAAAGACTTGAAGATAGAGTGGGTAAGTCCTTGTTGAAGGCTGAATACTCCATGGTTCAAGTGGGTAAGTTCCTTCGGTAGGTTAAAGATCCTTGCTTGATGTTACAACCCCAATTTTTGGGTTCTTTTGGTGAGAAATGTAATTTCTCCTATTAAAGATATTTGAACAAATAATGATATAATTTATTTTGAATGAAAGGATTTCATTTACAATAGCCTTGTTGGTTGTTTTATGGGCTTTATTGGTTATTGGGCCCGATAACAAGGATAAGACAAAAGAAACTCCATTATTAATAAGAGATGGAGAAAAGAAAGATGTAGAAACCTCTAGAAGGCAAAAGAATATAATCCAAAAGTGTATTTCGTACCTCTTGGGTTTCTTGGGTTCCAAGGAGTCCAAAGTTGCAAAGGTAATGCAATAAGAAAAGAAAAGATCAATTAAATATTTCTTTATTAAGAAAGAAATTAAAAACAATGATAAAATGTGGGAAATAAGTGGAAAGAGGTATAATTGAGTTATCTTTGGTGGATTTTTGTATCCATAAGGTTCCTAATGTTAAAATGAATTCCAATAAGGAAAATAAAAAGAGAGATAAAGAGAAATCCTCATAAAGAGATATTTTAATAAAGAAATAAGTAAGATAATGAGAAATTATGGATATAGATGCATCTAGATGGATAATGAGTATCCTTAAAAAGGAATTTCGAAATCTTAGGATTTCTTGGGATCCAAGGAGTCCCAATGAATGAGAGGAAAGAGATAAAATCAAATAAAGCATTATTAAGGAGGAAAGTTGAGACAATGATGAAAATATAAGAAATATGTGGAAATATGGATAATGGAATCATTACAAATGATATTTCGACTCCACATGGTTTCTAATGGTAAAAAGAATCAAAATAAAGAAAATAAAAGATTAAGAGAGAGAAAATATGCTCAAAATATGTCTTATTATGAGATAACTTTCACATGAAGATAATGCCATTTCCCTTTGGAATTTGGGACTCAAATTTGGTATATGAGTAGACAAAGTTAAGATAAAGGTTACCTAAAATTTGGGATTAAAAGGAGTCTTCGTTTGGGAGATATGAATTTTCTTTAAAGGAATCCTAAAATGATAGGGATGCATACATATTACACTATTTTTCTGATTAAATCATATGTATATATATAAAAGGGAAGGATGCGCGCGTAGAATCCCAGTATGATATGAAGGAAGATGGGGAACTTCCTCTCCCCATATCTTAAGATGCTTGGCATAAATGGATTTAGAAAGATGACCATCAGTTTCAAGAGGTCCAGGCAATCCCGATCATCATAGGATTGGGTACATGTTCTGGTCAGAACAAGACTTCCCCAAAACGGGGGAAAACATAGATGGATACTCCCTATATAAGGGAGGATCTACAAACCGTGTGCAACTTCTCTAAATGTGTCGTCGAGTTCGCAAGGAGGAGCTGAGTGATTTTGAGCAATCAATCTTGGAAGGGACCTCGACCTGTACCTGTATTGGTTGCATATCTTGCTGGAGAAGAGCTTCTCTGTCCTGGTGACTTCAACCAAATCTGGAACAATGGAAGGCACCAGATGGTTTGGAGGGGCTAGACAGAGACAAGGCAACCCTCTACGGAGGTGGAGGTAGAGAGATACTCAAGGTCAATGCCCAGTTGACCGATCTCCTGGCATTGTCTCGCGAGCGGGAGGCAGGTACGAGGTAGGAGACGGGTAGGAGTAAAATTACTCCTTTACCCTCAGGCGCGCAGGAACAACAACATTAGACACGGGGGCAAAATCGTACAACTGCCCAGTGAGCGCCTTGCTCACAAGGAGCAGGCCATCCGGTCGACTGAAGTCGGTTGATTGAGCCAACCCACATGGATAAGGAGGGCAAGCCTCCAGGCTGACATGGCGATCTCCTATTGGACGAAAGGTAACAAGTTTGCTAAATTCGTAGAAAATAATTGGTAGGTCAAATAAAGACATTTTATATATTAAAATTGATCAGGAGAACGAGAGGAATCCAATAAAAATGATATTAAAGCTTGATTCCGTTCCTTATTGCAAAAGTACATTAAGTTGATGAAAAGTGCATTAAAGTTAGGTTAAAAATCCTAATTGAGATTAATGGTTGAGTCTATGATGCTTAATTGGTTCAATTAAGTAATAGTAACCTGTTGAATGATAATGATAGACTTGAGTCTGATCTAGATGAGTAATTACACGTGTTAGGGTTTCAAACCAAGTATGTATGATAATGCATCTAGAAACCCTAATTTAGGGTAAAAGACGAGATGATTATATCTAATCGAAATACATGGAAATATGTAGATAATTGTTTATCCTAAGCCTGTTAGGAGAGATAGGACATGATGATTAGGGTTTATAAGTAGTTTTTCTTAATTAGGGTTTGTAACAATAAAAGTGATGGCAAAACCCTAATTGCAAGTGAAACCCTAAAAAGAAGTAGAAACCCTAAGGAGCAAGTTAGATTGGATAGATATTGATAACATGAGTAATAAAAGGAAATTGTATGATTATTTCAGAATCTTGTTGTATGTGCTTGCTTGCTTGGATTTCTTACTTGCATGGAATATTTCTATCTCAAATCAACAGAATAGGTATGTGGTTAATTATGGTTAATCGCATTAGTTTCCCGAAGAGTTTCTCGGATGATTCATCGCATTGAATGCAACTTATCATTTTGGATGTTCATACTTGCAAATCATAAAGTCACTATGATTATCACAATAATAATAGAAGTATGTATTCTCGCACCTACATGCCACCCTAATGGATGATGCCAAAAGGTCAAGCTCAGGAGGGAAGACCAATGGGCACCGTGAGTGGTGACCCCAGACACCAAGCTCAGGATTGAGAAGGTGGTCTTTATAGAATGACTAATGGGAACTATGAGAGGTGACCCCAGACACCAAGCTCAGGATTGAGAAGGTGGCCTTAAGTCATTGGCAAAAGAGAAACCCTAAGGTGGGTATGCCAGGGTTAGGGCAAAAACGGTGGAGAATGTCACATTGACAGCATAAATTGGCTTGTTAATTAACTTGATTGTGATATTTAGATTGTTAGCCATATTTGTGAAATTTTGGTTATCCCCACATACCGGCATATCCCTATATGCCGACCAATTTTTTGTTTGTTGATGTTTTAGGTACAACTCTGAAAGGAACAAACATTAAAATGACACATTGTGGAAATAAGAAATAAAGTGCAAGGATGATTAGATAGAATAGATCCAAGCTGTGGATAGAAGTAGATTACCAAAGTTTTTAAAAGGTAAGCAAAGTTTTATTTTATACCAGATTTCAGTTTAGTTAGTACAATTTCATAATTATTACTGATTAATTTTCGAACCTTTGATCTGGTTTATTGGGATAGCAGCTATGACCTCTTGGTCTCCCTTAAGTGGGGGTTACCGGGAGGTGGGATCGTTACATTTGGTATTAGAGCATTGGTTCTTCATTTAATTCTTAGTAATTATTAAATTTTACAAACTCTATAGAACCCGAGGGAGTTATTAGAGGATTTTCTGAAAGACAGAGGTGTCTAGAAAAGGATCATGTCTGGGGGCTGGCAATATTTTCCTCTGCACCGCTAGTCGGAATACGAGGACTCCCAGATCTGTGTGACTGTTTGGCCAATGTCTTAGGAGCTAACTCGAAATAAGATACCTTTAGGACTCTCTCACCTATTTTCATCCCTTCTCAACTCTAATTCTATTAGGATTATAAGGTTTAGGGTTTTCTCTCTCTTCCTCACCCTCTTCAGGATAGGGTATGCATGATAAGGTTAAGGAATCCTCCACCAAAATTAATAAAAAGCATGTAAATAAGATTTCATGGACATAAGCTTAATAGTTTAAGCGTAAATAAAGAATAGTTGCATGCTTAGGTCGTATGACATGTTTTTTCATGCCCTCATGGGAGACCTGAGGATAGACCCTCTGGTCAGGAGGACGAGTAGAGAATTGGTATTGGAGGTAGAGATCTCCATTAAAGGTAGAGACCTGGCACATCCACTGAGGATGATGCTAACCCTAACCCTAAGTGGTGGTTAAAGAGGGATGACATGATGAGTTAGATGTCATGGTAGACCAGGTATGTGGGTGGACATGCTTTTGGACGATATGATCCATGTGAGGTTGGATGACCTAGTACCTTTGGTGACCCAACCCTGGGAAGGGTCATGCATGTTAGGGTGAAGGATAACTCCTTCATTGATGAGGTTAGTGATAACCATATAGAAACCCTATGAGCTTATGATCATGCCAAAGTTGCACCCAAAGTACATCAGTAGGGCTAATAATAGGCTAAAACTCTGGCCAAGAGAGTATGTTGGATAGCTTATGAGTTGAGCATACAGAGTTATGGATAATCTAGAGCAAACATAGGTTTCTCTCATGTAGATGTACGCTTGTGAGCTTTATCCACCTTAGAGAGAGGACCTCCAGTAGTAAGGTTGTTGTAGGGTTAAGCTCTAGAGAGAGAGAACAGGGTCCGAGCTAGAAGGTTGGAAGTTTAGACTATGGGCTAGGAGAAACCCTGAGAAGTTGAGGATGATGCGACCTAAGAGGATGGTTGTTGTTGCCTCATGCACGATCCCTGGAGGCTGATGGTATCTTGGTTGCCTGTAGAGGAACCAAACCCTAGAGGGAGGATGAGGCTGTTGGTACCTATGTGCCTATGGTATAGGTGTTTACCTTCTGAGATAGGAAGAAGAGTTCCTTAGACCATGAAAAGGTTTAGTAACAAGTTGTGAGGCCTTATACTTAGTTGGTTATCCTTGACTCCACTCTGGGGTGTATTCAAGTGGAATGATAATAGGAAGTGCATGTCGTACCTTTTACATGCTTGGTATGTGGTTATAGGGTTGAGCATGCAGTTGGACATCAGAAAGGTAAACCTAGGGTTCCTAGACCTAAGAGGGGAAGTAGTAGTGTTGAGTGTACCTGATGCTCATGGTGAGATTTGAGTTTCTATAGATTTGAGCATGGCACTCCTCATGTTTATAGGAATAGGAAACCCCTTGGTTAAGGTGTATGTTTGATGAATCCCTCATCTATAAGTTGGTGACATGGGCAGGTATGATGATGGTCCAATGTGAAGGAATAGAAATAAGTATGACCTATCATAAAGACCTAGCATGGTTTGTAGGTGGTCTGCTTGCTGGATACGTATCTTGGTAGCTTGCTAGGGTCAAACATGCTCATGTGGATGTAAACCCTAGACATAGGGACGTTTGTGACCTTTGTTATCAAGATGTAGTTTCCTCCCATCCTGGGAGAGTGGCCATTTTGTAGGGTGTATATCAAATTTTGTTGGGTTTGAGGAAACCCTAAGAGGTCTCATAGGATCTTGAGAAGCTAAGTGGAGAGTACATAGTATAAGGGTGAACCTATAGACCCATAGATGATCATCTCTGAGTGAATGTGGATGTGTTACCATGGAGGTAACCGGAATGGGGCCTGACCGAGGTAGATAGGTCGCCATGATCCCTATGAAAGGACGTAAGTCAGACCACGAATGTTGAGAGAGATGATGGAGACTTGGTTAAGGTTCTAAGTTGGACATGTACTGTGTTAGAATCCTAAGTCTATCCTAGGGTCAGGTAGGGATAAGACCGATGGAAGTAGGAGTTACCTAATTCCCTAGTTGCACATGACCATAGGGTCGGGAGGTAACAACTATCATTGTCTGAGGGCCATGGGTTAGGAGATTGATCACCTTCATGAACTCATGGGACCCAAAGGGCAGATGAAGAGGGCACTCTCTGATGCATAAGGGAAGAGGGATGACCCTAAAAGTGTCGGAACCCTACAGACCTAGAGGAGATGACCAAGGATGGTGTGTGGACCCAAGTGGGTTCGAGACCAGTTTTTCATGGAAGTAACATGTATATTGAGATGTTCATGATATAGATGCATGTGAGACACGTTTCAGTTTAGATTTGTAGGTGTATTGGAAATGTGGGATGTACCATCTCTACTCTTGCAATGGGAAGAACTTTATATTTGGACTGCAGCCAAATGCTTATTTCCTCTTGTTATGGGAGTGAGAGATAGAACAATATGCATGCCATACACCAAGGATAAAGATAATGTTAGTGGAAACATTTCTATGATGCATGAGGATGGAGATAATAACGTACCCTTGTGAAGTGTGAGATGTGTGTATGTTTACAAACATCAAGAGAACTAAGATAGTCATCTTATGAGGATGTTTTTATCATGAGTTATGTGGAACTTATGAACTATACAAGGTAGAGTGCGATAACCAAGAGGACGAGCTCATAGTTTTCTTAATGAAGATAGACTTAGAGTCCAAGATGAGATGATAAGTGGTATATAGGGAGTTGTATGTCTTCACTGTTACCTAGAACTTAAAGATGAAAGGTAGTAATGGATGCTCTGGTTGAGATGCAGCTACCTAGTTTAGTTGGAGGCTAGAAGAGGTTGTTAGGTTAACCCTAAGTTTGTGAGATATGTTTGGCTAACACTCATATGTAACGAGATCTGTCGAACAAGTTAGTAGTTGTTCGGTTAGCCAGCTTAGGCCTTGATGCAAGAAAAGGATGGTGGTAGAACCTCAGATGCACTTCTCTGGAAAAGAACGTGATGAAACCCCGATTAGTGGTTTAGGGTTTCTGAGGAATTGATCTTGAGAAATCATGACATACAGGAGATCATTAAGATCACCATGCACAGTGGTACTATGAAGATAGTAAGTGACAGTAGTACTTTGGATACCTAAGATAAAGTTGCATGTGGCATGTGGCCATGTAGGCCAGGAGGTGAAGGACGAACACCAGTAACCCAAAGAGTTGATGTAGAGGATAAAGAGTCCCCGAGAGGGAATGGGAGTTAATCACTATGGATGTTGTGGTAAGTCTCCCCTAGACCAAGGAAGGTCAAGATGCAATATGGATTATGGTAGATCGCCTTACCTAGATGACATGAGAATGAAAGAATACTGTCAAGGGACGGATTCGATTGAACTACATATGAGAAAGATGGTTCAACTACACCATGATGTGAGTTCAAAAGTTCTTGAGTATAACCTAAAGATTCACTGCCATGCGGTGGAAGTAGGTACATGAAGAACTCGATGTTAGTACAATTTATCACCCCTAACTAATGGTTAGTATAATCCAGACTAGAGGGTCTGATAAGAGCATGTGTGCTTATTCAAGGTGATACATGGAGACAGTTCTTGTCTTCTGTAAGATGTGATGATAACCACCATAGCCAGTATCAGGATGTAAAGAAGCTTTAAGGGAGGTTGTGTTAGTCACCACTTCATTAAGATGATGTTGGTGAAGGGACCTCACAAATGTCAGGAAAAGGACCACCGTGTGTGCAGATGAAGTCGCTTTGATCATGCAACGGCTGAAAGAGAGCCCAGGGGTGACATGAGTCATGAGCTGATGCAAAGCATACTTACATGCAGTTCACTGTGGGAGAGTATGTGATGTGAAAATCAGACCCCTCTAAGCTACAGTTGAGAAAGTTGAGTCCCCGATATATGGGTCCATTTGAGATGGATTGGTGGAGATGGTTGTGTTTAGCCTTACCCCTCAGGATAACATGATGTATAATGTGTTCCATGAGTCCCATCTAGAGCACTATGTGAGGTACCCAAGCCATGTGTTGAGCCATGAACCTATTCAGCTTTATGAGAGTCTGAAATGTCCTGAGTACCCTATGAGGGTACGATATACCAAGGTAATAAAGAAATCAGATGGAAGAATATGAGATGATGAAGGTTCTTGGGAAGCACCATGGAAAGGGTGAGGTGACATGGGAGCCATGATGGAAATAAGAAAGACTTATCATTTTTGTTGTGTGCTTGGTGGAATTTTGAGGGCAAAATTCCTATAAGAGGGGAAGGATGTTACAACCCCAATTTTTGGGTTCTTTTGGTGAGAAATGTAATTTCTCATATTAAAGATATTTGAAAAAATAATGATATAATTTGTTTTGAATAAAAGGATTTCATTTACAATAGCCTTTTTGGTTGTTTTGTGGGCTTTATTGGCTATTGGGCCCGATAACAAGGATAAGACAAAAGAAACTCCAATATTAATAAGAGATGGAGAAAAGAAAGATGTAGAAACCTCTATAAGGCAAAAGAATATAATCCAAAAGTGGATTTAGTGCCTCTTGGGTTCCTTGGGTTCCAAGGAGTCCAAAGTTGCAAAGATAATGCAACAAGAAAAGAAAAGATCAATTAAATATTTCTTTATTAAGAAAGAAATTGAAAACAATGATAAAATGTGGGAAATAAGTGGAAAGAGGTATAATTGAGTTATCTTTGGTGGATTTTTGTATCCATAAGTTTCCTAATATTAAAAGGAATTCCAATAAGGAAAATAAAAAGAGAGATAAAGAGAAATCCTCAAAAAGAGATATTTTAATAAAGAAATAAGTAAGATAATGAGAAATAATGGATATAGATGCATCTAGAAGGATAATGAGTATCCTTAAAAAGGAATTTCGAAATCTTAGGATTTCTTAGGATCCAAGGAGTCCCAATGAATGAGAAGAAAGAGATAAAATCAAATAAAGCATTATTAAGGAGGAAAGTTGAGATAATGATGAAAATATAAGAAATATGTGGAAAAATGAGATTTCGACTCCACATGGTTTCTAATGGTAAAAAGAATCAAAATAAAGAAAATAAAAGATTAAGAGAAAGAAAATATGCCTTATCATGAGATAACTTGCACATGAATATAATGCCATCTCCCTTTGGAATTTGGGACTCAAATTTGGTATATGAGTAGATAAAGTTAAGATAAAGGTTACCCTAAAATTTGGGATTAAAAGGAGTCTTCATTTGGGAGATACGAATTTTCTTTAAAGGAATCCTAAAATGAGAGGTATGCATACATATTACATTGTTTTTCTGATTAAATCATATGTATATATATAAAAGGGAAGGATGCGCGTGTAGAATCCCAATACAGAACGAAGGAAGATGGGGACCTTCCTCTCCCCATATTTCAAGATTCTTGGCATAAACTGTAATGACCCTGACCTGGGTTATGAGGTAACCCTATTTGTTTTGGCTAATTAAGTTGATTATAAATTTAATATAATCCTCTAAGGTGCTTCGTTATCATGTGACACACTCATGTTTCAAGTTTGGTCCCGATTGAATGTTGTTTGAGCAATTTTCCTTTGTTTTGGACCAAAGTGCAATTTGCCCAAGTTGAGAGGTTATAATGCAAAATGTCACATGTTGAATGTGCCGTATATGTTTAAGCATCATAAGAGAGAGAATGATTCTAAGTGGTGGCCTGTGGAAAGCCTAAATTCCAAGTTTGAACTTGTTTGAACAATGCTGGAGCATTGTGTGCCAATTTTGGTACAAATTGTAATTTACCCAAAATGTGGGGTTTTTATGCAAATTACCACCTATAGAGTGTTCCTATTTCCTCTATGTATCATTTAGTGGAGAGATAATAAATGATATACCATGTTTGATTCCATTATGAATGATGGTAATCTTGGTGATGAAATGACCAAGAAAAAGGGTTGAATTTGGAAGCTTAACTTGAGTTGTATCAAGTTGAAAACCTTATATATGAGTGCCTATCGGCCATGGAGCCCAAGGAGGTGTCTCATATCGTTTTTAGATCTCTTGGAAAAGGTCATATCGTGCAAATCACCTCAAGGAGGTGAGGTGTGACGGCCAATAAGTTTCCTTAGAAAAAGTGTATCGGCTTGACATAAAATAGTGATTAAACATAGATGACTTATCCAAATGGAAAAGCAATGGACGAATTTGCATCTCTAGATGATCCTAAACCTTTTTGAATGTCAAGATAAATGTTGATACATGCATGTACACATGTCACCCATGTGTGACACGTGGCACCTACTAGCTCAAAATGTTGACACCTCATTTTTGCCTTTCTTCATGAACAACAAGTATATATACCCCTAGTTTCACCCCTTGGTGCAATTTTGCGACCCTTACCACCCTCCTACCCTAAGGTATCGTGCATAGAGCTCCCATATCATGAAGGGATTTTGTGGTATCGTGCATGGGCCTTGGGATATCGCCCATGGCAAGACCATATCACCCAAGTAGGTGATATTAGCCATATAGGGTGATATCGGCCATAGAGTGAAGTGTTTTGACTCCAAGTGAGTGCCATATCGTGCAAGTGAGTATCATATCGTGCAATAGGGGTGGCATGTCGTGCATGGGAATGAGGGTATCGTGCATAGGCTTTGGGTATCGGCCATAGCAAGTATATCGGCCATACCATGTTGATATTGCCCATAGCAAGTTGATATCGGCCAATTGAAGTGATTTTGGCCACAAGTGAGGGGGTATCGGCCACAAGCAAAGTTGTGTCGGCCAAGAGGAAGTCCATATCGCCCAAGAGTGTTAAGGTGTCGGCCAAGGAGCCAAGGAACTCAAAACTTAACCCTAAGGTAAGATATAGTTGTCTTCAAGCTTGAATTGAAGCATGGAATTAGGGTTATGATCTACCTTTCTTTTCTTCTTCACCAATTGCTTATCCATGGTGATTCCTTGTATATGAAGGAGTTGTGAACGAGCCTTGGACCTTTGATAAAGTCATCTTCAACCTTAGTAACATGGAGCTTTGGACCTTGAAGCTTTGAAGTGGTTCTTAAGGCAGGTTATATAACTTGAACTCAACCATGTTATTATTCTTCACCTAAATTGTTATAATTAGTGAAATACTTTTAATACTGAAATTTTCTGAAATAGTTGATGAAATTATGAGTTCTAGTAGTTTCTTAGACCTGTTACCATGAATTATATCCGTTAGAACAAAGGTCTAGAACTTGAAGAAGATGGTGTCACTTTGTAAAAGTGATATCGGGTTCAAGTATAAATACAAGTAGTTATAACCCGATATGGGTATGACTGGCCCGATACGTCTTGCACAAGATGTTGCATGAGATGCTTGCATAAGATTCTTGCATGATAGGGAGTCAAGTATAGACTCCATACACGATACAAGGTTGAATGAATACTTGTAAGTTGACAATAAACCCTAATTTGGGTAACCCAATATGAGTAAAAGAATAGCAAATGCTATTGCACAATATGGAAGCCCGATACACAACCCTAGTTGATGTCTAGCCCGAAATGGTGATGGATTAATACCGCATGCACGACATGGGTAACACATATACACACCTCTAGCCCAGTATGGATGATGTTCATATACTTCTAGCCCGATAGGGTGAGTGCTCATATACTTACAGCCCGATATGGTGAATATATGCACACTTATAACCCGAGATACCTTGTAAAGGTGAGAGTAAGACACTCTTAGGAGTAATGAGTGTAACACCAAGTAATGGTGTGGACAATACCTTGATAGGTGAAATACCTAGAGTGGTTGATAATGGTTAATCCTATATCAATAATGTCTCAACCTGAGATGAGTCCATATCAATTTATGATGGATGGACAATTCAAATGTATGACTTATGATCAATACACTACAGAATAAATGTGATGGGCTAGTGCATAAAGTATTAGGATGGGAAATACCCTAATACAAGATAAGTTGATGAACTTAAGAAAGTTAAAAGTGATGAGGGAAGTGATACATCAAGACATGATATATATCACATCTAGCACTTCAAGGTTGATGTACCTTGATGCACCTTAAATCCAATATACTTGGATGAGTAACACATGAAGTGTGTTATGTCAATTGTTACATTGAGATGGAATGTGATTAATACACTTTGATAAGTGTAGGCTAACATATCTTGAGAAAGGGCTAAGCCAAGTTAATAAAGTATGATGTAATCATACCCTGGTAAGGATGAGAGACGAACTCATACCTTGTGTTGATGATTCATTTAATGATAAATGATGAGAATGAATAAGTATGATTGAATACTTATGATATCAATGTTTGCTCCTAGATGTGTGGAGCAATGAATTAGGGTTTGAACATTGGTAATATGATCTTGAAAACCTAAATGGATAGAAATGGAAAACCCTAACCCTAATGAAGGGTAATGATATGTAAGAGAAACCCTAATCGATAAGAAAGGAAAATCCTAACCCTAATGATGGGAAGGTTGTATTTCTCTTATTGCATAAGCCTTGTAAGGCATGTTAAATACTTATATAACAAGTAAGACGTGAATGGCCTTGTGAACCATGTGAATAAGTTGTTACCTAGTGAGAGGTGACAAGATGTGAATGGCCTTGTGAGACATATGAATAAGTTGTTGCCTAGTGAGAGGTGACAAGATGTGAATGGCCTTGTGAGCCATGAGAATACTTGTACAACAAGTGAAATGAATACCTTGGTCTAAGGACCTAGAGGTAATGGTTACCAGTTACAGAGCTAACAATGTTATGTGATGAATTCCCAGTAATGTGATAAGGGACTGAGATCCCAAGTATCACGTGTTTTAAAGATTTGAAAAAGTATGTGATAGATGTATTACACCTTTCTTTGTAGAATTTGTTGTGTTTGATAAAGATAACTCATTTGATGCTAAAAGAATGATGTAATGCATGTAATATATCACTAGAAACTATAAAACATTGCCCTGACCATAGATCCATCAGTGTTAGAACTTGCTGATGGTGAAATGGGTTGCTCCGCGGCATAACCCGGAGTGCATACTTTTGAGTATGTGAGGGCGTAAGTACGGACGGCGCTGTGTGAGCCAATCCCCTTATGATCCTAAAATGAATGGGGATTTGGCTATATGCCCTATCCTGGCTCGAGTGTGACTTCAGTCGTAGACTCTGTGTTGAGCACGATGAACTGGCCCATGGCTCAGAGTATGGTGCTTGTGTCACCATGACTCGGAATGGGGACGGTTGTGTGTAGATGTTTCCCCTAAGAGAGTGCAGTTGACGTTGTAGCTCTAAGTGTGGATGCCTACATACCCTAGCACAACTTGTTAGCAATGACACGAGATGTCCTGCATGTGGTCTCGTACTGACCGAGACAAGGGAGGTCATGGAAACCAGCTCTACCATTGACCTTGTATGGTACCGACTTGTGAGAAGTTTGTGATCGGTTGGAGATGGTCGAGGTATGCTCCATCTCCTCAGGGCATACGTGTGATTGTAAAATATGTTCAGTCGTGTAGTATATCTGCTTAAGGATCGAATACGACAAACATTGGTTGATGTGCAATACAGTTATACATCTTAGTTGATAGATGTTATTTATGTTCTTTACATTCCTTGAAAAGCATATAGTTGATTTATAATTCTACCATGGGTAGATGCAATGTTCTCCTTAAAGAAAGGAGATTACTTTATTCCGTTTATGCAGTGATTAATCCTGCCTGTTAATATAATAAGAACCTCTGCTCAGTTTATAAATGATTAACTGTGATAATAATATGGTCGGCAGAGAGTTATATCTCTCGCTGGGACAATTATAATTGTCTCACCCCCGTGGGACCCAAATTTTTAGGTGGACATGCACGATGAGGTGAAGACCTTTCTGTAGAGGAAGAACAACAGTTGAGGTAGCAGTGACAGCTCAGGTTGAGTGTATTGTCTTTCATGTCTTATAGATATGAGTCCTGTGTGTCGTCTCTGTACTCTCAGGTCCTTGGAGTTGGTTCGTACTGGTTTTATGATCAATAAGAGATTTTGGCTTACATGCCTCGAGGTTTTATGTTGCTCATGTATAGTTTGGTAAAGCAAATGTTATATGTTATTCTCGAGATGAGATGTAGCGGATATGTACAATGTGAATAATGATGTATATAAGGTTTTGGACCTTTCAGTAAGAGTTTTCTTTGGAATGGGTCTCTTTAAAAAATGGTTTTAATTTTTAGTGATTTTCATTAATCTGTTGTTTATGTTTAATTCCGCTTAATTAATGATGATTTGTTTGTCAGTTTGGCGACTGTCGTCACAAAGTTTGGTATCAGAGCTTAAGGTTCGCTGAGTTACAGAGACATAGGACTAAGGTGTTCAGTCTGTGTTTGTGTCCTCCAGTATACCCTATAGTGACTTCTGCTTATGCAGAAGAAAGGGTAAAGTTTATAAATGACTGGGGAACACAAGGAACATATTACTGAGAGCAATGTTGTTGCACCAGGAGAGGATGCAAGGGATTAGGCAAGAGAAGAATGAGTGCCTAAGAATTCCCATCTTGACCGAATCAGGATAGAGAATCCTGGTTTTATGCTCTTGTTGGGCTGGTTAGGGCAACAGTGATGCATATAGTAGACTGGATACTAGCGTTACAACCTAGGTTACCAATCCTCAATACAGAAACTTTGTGCATTGAAAGGGTTCCTAAATGACATAGTCATGTTGGAACATTGGAAAATGTGAGAAGAATTAACATATGGCAAGAAAATAGACTCTGTCATAAGTATAGATAGATAGTACATCTGTGATGGCAAAGCCCAAGAAGGGGAAATAAACTGAGAATTAAGGAAAGGTCTCTACAATTCTAGAGACATGTGCCTAGTTGTTCTAAAAAGACAAAGTTTTTGGTGCCACCAGTGCAATAAATGCCTAGTGTACCGGGGCTGTAGCCACTAAGTTAAGGCAAGGGTCCTAACTTTCCACCTGTAAGAACCCATGGTTTAGTCTCTACATCGGTAATAAGACCGTTAAGACCATGGTATGAGGACAAGACATGCTATAGTTATGGACATGTTGAGCATACTAAACTCTTTTCTTTGAAAAGAAGGGAGGAAATGACTCAATAGTCGAGGAATGCTCGGTAGGGCTTATGAAAGTTACAACCCAATGATATAAAAAGGCAAAAGCAACAACATGAAATAGCTAGACTCTATGTGTTGAGTCAACCTAAAGCGGTAGATGACGTTATATAGAGCTTTTCATTTTGATATGCCTTATCTTGATGATTATATGATAATCATAAAAAGGATTGTTGTTATGGATTTCCCTATTGATTGTCCTATGGGGACATAGGGAAGATATGATGAGAACTAGAATTTATATTCTGTTCAGTATTCTTTTAAATGCTCTATAATTGCTCTTATCTGTGTGAAAGAGGACGAGGTATATATGTGGTGCCTGGAGAAAATCTAGGAATGTTAAATCTTGTGTTTATAAAGACATGAAAAATAAGAAACATGATAGTAAACAAAGTGCATACTACCTAATCTCAGTATTTGTATACCCTGGCCAGGTATATAATTATTGGAGAAAGGGCAAGTATGGAACTCTTAGATTGTTATCTTTCTGATTACTCTGATCAAGTAGTCATTCTGAGACAATCTAGTGAGTATAACTAAACTGCAAATATGGTATGGATATTTGCATCACATACAAAGTGCAATAAAGTAGAATCTGAGATGATCTCAGATCAATTTGTGAGTATGAGGAAGTAAAAAGTATAATCCTCATGATAAGAGAATGATAACAAGGGAGATGATCCCTATCAGATAAAGCTTGTGTGAATAGTAAATATCTTTTCCCATAATGTGGAAATGGGAAATGTGATGAAATCACAAAATGTTCATAAACATGTTAGACAATAATAGAGAAAGGAATGATGACATGTAATCACCCTTATAATTCCTATGCTAATGACAAGGAATCTAAGATGAAATGAGTGTAAATGACTCATGAACAGTGAAAGTTCATATAATAAATCTTACAAGATAATGATGTCTCCTCTTTGATAAACAACCCTAGGTAATGATGGGGTGATAAAAGGAATATGCTCCTTTGTGTTCTTTCTTTTTAGGGACATGGCAATCATGTGGGTCTTATGACACTTGATGTGCATAAGCTAAAAATGTTCAATTAATGGATACTTAGAAAAGTATCAGTTCATCTTAGACTTTGGTTCAAAGATAAAGATACGTGTAATAAGTAATGACCCAAGATGAAAGAAAGATCCTTGTATATGTGTGCCTTTGGTAATAATAATAGAGAGATGGAAATGATGAGGATGTGATGTGTTTTCAACACATGTGACAGATACTAAGGTAAGAAATTATGGTATCTAAGAAGTATCAGGTGGTATGGGAAAGTAAAAACATAACTCCTAATCAGATTATTTATGTTGGTTACCTAGAATGGCCAACTGTGAAATTAATCTAGTTATATGTTGTAGTATGGATACCATATGTTAGGGGTTTATGCCCCGCATAAACATAACATCAACAAATATGTAAGTGGAAAAGGTGAAAAATCAGTAAGGTATGACACCTGACTTAAATAAGGTATGAATGATGTTTCCCTGACTAAGAAAAGTATTACCTGACATAGAGTTGACTCTACAGTCAATAATAAAAAAGACAGTGGAATATGTGCCATGTGTGACAGATTCAATGATAACCATGTGTGGAAGAACGTTGTGTTTATCAAAGTTCTATGTCATCTCCATGACATTAAGATGTTATGTGGAGACTTGATGGTATGGTGAATGAATAATATCTACCTTCCTTTACCTGGGATTTCGGGGACGAAATCCTTGTTAGGGGTTTATAACTTGTAACGACCCTGACCTGGGTTATGAGGTAACCCTATTTGTTTTGGCTAATTAAGTTGATTATAACTTTAATATAATCCTCTAAGGTGCTTTGTTATCATGTGACACACTCATGTTTCAAGTTTGGTCCCGATTGAATGTTGTTTGAGCAATTTTCCTTTGTTTTGGACCAAAGTGCAATTTGCCCAAGTTGAGGGGTTATAATGCAAAATGTCACATGTTGAATGTTCCGTATATGTTTAAGCATCATAAGAGAGAGAATGATTCTAATTGGTGGCTTGTGGAAAGCCTAAATTCCAAGTTTGAACTTGTTTGAACAATGATGGAGCATTGTGTGCCAATTTTAGTACAAATTGTAATTTACCCAAAATGCGGGGTTTTTATGCAAATTACCACCTATAGAGTGTTCCTATTTCCTATATGTATCATTTATAGGAGATAGAATTAATGATATACCATGTTTGATTCCATTATGAATGATGGTAATCTTGGTGATGAAATGACCAAGAAAAAGGGTTGAATTTGGAAGCTTAACTTGAGTTGTATCAAGTTGAAAAGCTTATATATGAGTGCCTATCGGCCATGGAGCCCAAGGAGGTGTCTCATATCGTTTTGAGATCTCTTGGCAAAGTTCATATCGTGCAAAGCACCTCAAGGAGGTGAGGTGTGACGGCCAACAAGTTTCCTTAGAAAAAGTGTATCGGCTTGACATAAAATAGTGATTAAACCTAGATGACTTACCCAAATGGAAAAGCAATGGAAGAATTTGCATCTATAGATGATCCTCAACCTTTTTGCATGTCAAGATAAATGTTTATGCATGCATTTACACGTGTCACCCATGCATGACACGTGGCACCTACTAGCTCAAAATGTTGACACCTCATTTTTGCCTTTCTTCATGAACAACAAGTATATATACCCCTAGTTTCACCCCTTGGTGCAATTTTGCGACCCTTACCACCCTCCTACCCTAAGTTATCGTGCATATATCTCCCATATCGTGAAGGGATGCTGCGGTATCGTGCATGGGCCTTGGAATATCGCCCATGGCAAGACCATATCGCCCAAGTAGGTGATATCGGCCATAGAGTGAAGTGTTTTGACTCCAAGTGAGTGCCAGATCGTGCAAGTGAGTATCATATCATGCAAGAGGGGTGGCATGTCATGCAAGGGCACAAGGGTATCGTGCATCGGCCTTGGGTATCGGCCATAGCAAGTATATCGGCCATACCATGTTGATATTGCCCATAGCAAGTTGATATCGGCCAATTGAAGTGATTTTGGCCACAAGTGAGGGGGTATCGGCCACACGCAAAGTTGTGTAGGCTAAGAGGAATTCCATATCACCCAAGAGTGGTAGGGTGTCGTCCAAGGAGCTAAGGAACTCAAAACTTAACCCTAAGGTAAGATATAGTTGTCTTCAAGCTTGAATTGAAGCATGGAATTAGGTTATGATCTACCTTTCTTTTCTTCTTCACCAATTGCTTATCCATGGTGATTCCTTGTATATGAAGGAGTTGTGAACAAGACTTGGACCTTTTATAAAGTCATATTCAGCCTTAGGAACATGGATCTTTGTACCTTGAAGCTTTGAAGTGGTTCTTAAGGCGGGTTATATAACTTGAACTCAACCATGTTATTATTCTTCACCTAAATTGTTATAATTAGTGAAATACTTTTAATACTGAAATTTCCTGAAATAGTTGATGAAATTATGAGTTCTAGTAGTTTCTTAGACCTGTTACCATGAATTATATCAGTTATAATAAAGGTCTAGAACTTGAAGAAGATGGTGTCACTTTGTAAAAGTGATATCGGGTTCAAGTATAAATACAAGTAGTTATAACCCGATATGGGTATGACTTGCCCGATACGTCTTGCACAAGATGTTGCATGAGATGCTTGCACGATAGGGAGTCAAGTATAGACTCCATACACGATACAAGGTTGAATGAATACTTGTAAGTTGACAAGAAACCCTAATTTGGGTAACCCAATATGAGTAAAAGAATAGCAAATGCTATTGCACGATATGGAAGCCCGATACACAACCCTAGTTGATGTCTAGCCTGACATGGTGATGGCTTAATACCACATACACGACATGGGTAACACATATACACACCTCTAGCCCAGTATGGATGATGTTCATATACTTCTAGCCTGATAGGGTGAGTGCTCATATACTTACAGCCCGATATGGTGAACATATGCACACTTCTAACCCGAGATACCTTGTAAAGGTGAGAGTAAGACACTCTTAGGAGTAATGAGTGTAACACCAAGTAATGGTGTGGATAATACCTTGATAGGTGAAACACCTAGAGTGGTTGATAATGGTTAATCCTATATCAATAATGTCTCAACCTGAGATGAGTCCATATCAATTTATGATGTTTGGACAATTCAAATGTATGACTGATGATCAATACACTACAGAATAAATGTCATGCGCTAGTGCATAAAGTATTAGGATGGGAAATACCCTAATACAAGATAAGTTGATGAACTTAAGAAAGTTCAAAGTGATGAGGTAAGTGATACATCAAGACATGATATCTATCACATCTAGCACTTCAAGGTTGATGTACCTTGATGCACCTTAAATCCAATATACTTGGATGAGTAACACATGAAGTGTGTTATGTCAATTGTTACATTGAGATGGAATGTGATTAATACGCTTTGATAAGTGTAGGCTAACATACCTTGAGAAATGGCTAAGCCAACTTAATAAAGTATGATGTAATCATACCTTGGTAAGGATGAGAGACGAACTCATACCTTGTGTGTTGATGATTCATTTAATGATAAATGATGAGAATGAGTAAGTATGATTGAATACTTATGATATCAATGTTTGCTCCTAGATGTGTGGAGCAATGAATTAGGGTTTGAGCATTGGTGATATGATCTTGAAAACCTAAATGGTTAAAAATAGAAAACCCTAACCCTAATGAAGGGTAATGATATGTAAGAGAAACCCTAATCGATAAGAAAGGAAAATCCTAACCCTAATGATGGGAATGTTGTATTTCTCTTATTGCATGAGTCGTGTAAGGCATGTTAAATACTTATATAACAAGTAAGATGTGAATGGCCTTATGAGCCATGTGAATAAGTTGTTACCTAGTGAGAGGTGACAAGATGTGAATGGCCTTGTGAGCCATGTGAATAAGTTGTTGCCTAGTGAGAGGTGACAAGATGTGAATGGCCTTGTGAGCCATGAGAATACTTGTACAACAAGTGAAATAAATGCCTTGGTCTAAGGACCTAGAGGTAATGGTTACCAGTTATAGAGGTAATAATGTTATGTGATGAATTCCCAGTAATGTGATAAGGGACTGAGATCCCAAGTATCACGTGTTTTAAATATTTGAAAAAGTACGTGATAGATGTATTACACCTTTGTTTGTAGCATTTGTTGTGTTTGATAAAGTTAACTTGTTTGATGCTTAAAGAATGATGTAATGCATGTAATATATCACTAGAAACTATAAAACATTGCCCTGACCATAGATCCATCAGTGTCAGAACTTGCTGATAGTGAAATGGGTTGCTCCGCGGCATAACCTGGAGTGCATACTTTTGAGTATGTGAGGGCGTAAGTACGGATGGCGCTGTGTGAGCCGATCCCCTTACGATCCCGAAATGAATGGGGATTTGGCTATATGCCCTATCCTGGCTCGAGTGTAACTTCGGTCGTAGACTCTGTGTTGAGCACGGTGAACTGGCCCGTGGCTCAGAGTATGGTGCTTATGTCGCCATGACTCAGACTGGGGACGGTTGTGTGTAGATGTTTCCCCTAAGAGAGTGCAGTTGATGCTGTAGCTCTAAGCGTGGATGCCTACGTACCCTGACAGAGCTTGTTAGCAGTGACACGAGATGTCATGCATGTGGTCTCGTACTGACCGAGACACGGGAGGTCATGGAAACCGGCTCTACCATTGACCTTGTATGGTACCAACTTGTGAGAAGTTTGTGGTCGGTTGGAGATGGCCAGGGTATGCTCCATCTCCTTAGGGCATAAGTGTGATTGTAAAATATGTTCAGACGTGTAGTATATCTGCTTAAGGATCGAATACGAGAAACATTGGTTGATGTGCAATATAGTTATACATCTTATTTGATAGATGTTATTTGTGTTCTTTACATTCCTTGCAAAGCAGATAGTTGATTTATAATTCTACCATGGGTAGATGCAATGTTCTCCTTAAAGAAAGGAGATTACTTTATTCCATTTTTACAGTGATTAATCATGCCTGTTAATATAATAAGAACCTCTGCTCAGTATATAAATGATTAACTGTGATAATAATATGGTCGGCAGAGAGTTATATCTCTCGCTGGGACAATTACAATTGTCTCACCCCCGTGGGACCCAAATTTTTAGGTGGACGTGCACGAGGAGGTGAAGACCTTTCTGCAGAGGAAAACAACAGTTGAGGCAGCAGTGACAGCTCAAGTTGAGTGTACTCTCTGTCATGTCTTGTAGATACGAGTCCTATGTGTCGTCTCTGTACTGTCAGGTCCTTGGAGTTGGTTCTTACTGGTTTTATGATCAATAAGAGGTTTTGGCTTACGTTCCTTGAGGTTTTATGTTGCTCATGTATAGTTTGGTAAAACAACTATTATATGTTATTCTCGAGATGAGATGTACCGGATATGTACAATGTGAATAATGATGTATATAAGGTTTTGGACCTTTCAGTAAGAGTTTTCTTTGGAATGGATCTCTTTGAAAAATGGTTTTAATTTTTAGTGATTTTCATTAATCTGTTGTTTATGTTTAATTCTGCTTAATTAATGATGATTTGTTTGTCGGTTTGGCGATTGTCGTCACATAAATTGATTTAGAAATATGACCATCAGTTTCGAGAGGTCCAGGCGATCCTGATCATCACAGGATTGGGTACCTATCCTGGTCAGAACAAGACTTCCCCAAAATGGGGGAAAACACATATGAATACTCCCTATATAAGGGAGGGGCTACAAACCGTGTGCAACTTCTCTAAACACGTTGTCGAGTTTGCAAGGAGGAGCCGAGTGATTTTGAGCAATCAATCTTGGAAGGGACCTCAACCTGTACCTGGATTGGTTGCATATCTTACCGGAGAAGAGCTTCTCCATCCTGGTGACTTCAACCAAATCTAGAACAATGGAAGGCACTAGATGGTTTGGAGGGGCTAGGTGGAGGTAGAGAGATGCTCGAGGTCAATGCCCGGTTGACCGAGCTCCTGGCAGTGTCTCGTGAGCGAGAGGCGGGCGCGAGGTAGGAGACGCATAGGAGTAAAATTACTCATTTACCCTCAGGCGCGCAGGAACAACAACATTAGACGCGGGGGCAAAACCATACAACCACCCAACGAGTGCCTTGCTCACAAGGAGCAGGTCGACTGAAGCCGGTTGATTGAGCCAACCCGCGTGGACAAGGAGGGCAAGCCTCCATGCTGACATGGCGATCTCTTATTGGCCGAAAGGTAACCAATTTGCTAAATTCGTAGAAAATAATTGGTAGGTCGAATAAAGACATTTTATGTATTAAAATTGATCAGGAGAATGAGAGGAATCCAATAAAAATGATATTAAAGCTTGATTCCGTTCCTAATTGCAAAAGTACATTAAGTTGATGAAAAGTGCATTAAAGTTAGGTTAAAAATCCTAATTGAGATTAATGGTTGAGTCTATGGTGCTTAATTGGTTTAATTGAGTAATAGTAACATGTTGAATGATAATGATAAACTTGAATCTGATCTAGATGAGTAATTGCACATTTTAAGGTTTCAATCCAAGTATGTATGATAATGCATCTAGAAACCCTAATTTAGGGTAAAAGAAGAGATGATTATGTCTAATCGAAATACATGGAAATATGTAGATAATTGTTGATCCTAAGCCTGTTAGGAGAGATAGGACATGATAATTAGGGTTTATAAGTAGTTTTGCTTAATTAGGGTTTGTAACAATAAAAGTGATGGCAAAACCCTAATTCAAGTAAAACCCTAAAAAGAAGTAGAAACCCTAAGGAGCAAGTTAGATTGGATAGATGTTGATAACATGAGTAATAAAAGGAAATTGTATGATTATTTCAGGATCTTATTGTATGTGCTTGCTTGCTTGGATTTCTTACTTGCATCGAATATTTCTATCTCAAATTAGCAGAACAGGTATGTGGTTAATTATGGTTAATCGCATTAGTTTCCCAAAGAGTTTCCCGGATGATTCATCGCATTGAATGCAACTTATCAGTTTGGATGTTCATACTTGCAAATCATAAGGTCACTATGATTATCACAATAATAATAGAAGTGTGTATTCTCGCACCTACATGCCACCCTGATGGATGATGCCAAAAGGTCAAGGCCAGGAGGGAAGACCAATGGGCACCATGAGTGGTGACCCCAAACACCAAGCTCGGGATTGAGAAGGTGGTCTTTATAGAATGACTAATGGGCACTATGAGAGGTGACCCCAGGCACCAAGCTCGGGATTGAGAAGGTGGCCTTAAGTCATTGGCAAAAGAGAAACCCTAAGGTGGGTATGCCAGTGTTAGGGCAAAAGCGGTGGAGAATGTCACATTGAAAGCATAAATTGGCTTGTTAATTAACTTGATTGTTATATTTAGATTGTTAGCCATATTTGTGAAATTTTAGTTGTCCCCACATACCGGCATATCCCTATATGCTGACCGATGTTTTGTTTGTCGGCGTTTTAGGTACAAATCTGAAAGGAACAAACAGTAAAATGACACAATGTAGAAATAAGAAATAAAGTGCAAGGAGGATTAGATAGAATAGATCCAAGCTGTGGATAGAAGTAGATTACCAAAGTTTTTAAAAGGTAAGAAAAGTTTAATTTTATACCATATTTCAGTTTAGTTAGTAGAATTTCATAATTATTACTAATTAATTATCGAACCTTTGATCTGGTTTATTGGGATAGCGGCTCTGACCTCTTGGTTTCCCTTAAGTGGGGGTTACCGGGTGGCGGGGTCATTACACTTGAGGTATTAAGTCCTTGGATGAATGTGGTTTTTGTCTTGTAATCTTATGAATGAATATAAGAGCATCAAGATTGCAAAGTCCTAAAGCCTAACCACCTCTAGGTAGTGGACTGAATCACTTCTAGTTTGAAGTGTGGAACCACTCTAAACCACTTTGTCCAAGTGTATGTTCTTCCTTGTCTCTCACCCTTATTATGCATGCTATTTAGGACTTCAAATTGGTTGTATGCTTAAGTTTTTGCACTTAATATAATTTGGTGGTTTAATTCATTTTGTGAGATTTGTGAAGCTCTATTCACCCCCCTCTAGAGCCCTTGATCCAACAAGTGGTATCAGAGTAGGTCTTCTCCAAGCTACTTTTACAAGTAGGAGAAGATGGACGATTTAGCACTTGGATCTCTCAACTTGGAGGGAAGCTTCTCCATGCAACCTCCGGTCTTCGACGCCACCAACTTCCTCTATTAGAAGAGAAGAATGCAGTTCTATCTCCAAGGAGTAATCTATGAGATGTGGAAGGTGGTGCACCTAAAGTATGAAGATCCAAAGGGGGAAATCTCCACATGGACAGAAGCCCAAATGAAGCAAGCTCAGCTCAATGCCAAAGCCGTAAGCATCATCTATGCAGCCCTCACCCCATTCAAGTTCAATCGGATCTCCTCATGGGACATCGCACATGAAATTTAGAACAAGCTATGTGTCACCTATGAAGGAACGAAGCAAGTGAAGGAAGCCAAGATCTACATGTTTGGTTGTCTACTTGAGAACTTCAAGATGGGCAAGAATGAAAGAGTGGCGGACATGTACACAAGGCTTAATGTGATCATTAATGGATTGGCAACCCTTGGTAGTGTGATGGACAAAGGCACAATCAACTCAAAGATCTTGAGATCTCTTCCAAAAAGATGGGAGCCCAAGGTTACATCCATTGAAGAAGTGTACAAGCTTAGTGAATTGTCAACCGAGAAGTTGGTTGGAAACCTTCAAGCTCATGAGCCAAGGCTTGATAAGCAAGAAGAAGAATAAAAGAGATAAGAGAATGAGTCCAAGAAGATTAAGGACACAGCCTTCAAAGCTCAAATTGAAGAGATGGTTTAGCAACAACAACTTGCACTCAAGTCCCCTAGTCCTTCCTCAAGTGAAGATGAATGCCCAAATGAGCATGAAGCTAACTACTTCAAGGACAAGCACTTCAAAGGGAATTCTTATTCATCTACTCCTAGGTGCTATGAATGTGGCCAAAAAAGCCATTACAAGAGTGACTAACCCAAGGCCAAGAAGAGCCACCACAAGAGCAGCCAAAAGAAGGACAAGGAGTATAAGAAAGAAGGCAAATACAAGAGAAAGGAGAAGAAAGAAAGAAGAAGCAAATATGCAGCTCATGCAGCTTGAGAGGAGTTTTCCTCAAGTTCTTCTAGCTCTGAAGATGGAGAATGCTACCTTGCTCTCATGGCATCTACAAGTGATGATGTAGGTGAGGTAAGTGAGGTAAGTGAAGTTAACTTGCATGAGTTATCTAAAGAAAATCTTATTGATAGGCTAAATGCTTTCTGGTCATATTTTACTAAATGCAAATCTAAAAAGAAAAGGTTACGAAAGATAATAGATGATCTTTATGCTAAGATTGAGATTCTTGATCAAAATAAAAAGCTACACCTTGATAGTATTGATACTTTGCAAGGGAAATTTCTTCATCTTGGGCTCCAATACAATGGAGTTGAAGTTGAGAATGGTGTCTACCTTAAGACCATTACTACTCTTAAGGAAGAAAACCAAAAATGCCAAGATGAGATTGATGTTCTTAAAACTGAAAATGTAGAACTTAACCTCATTGATGAAGCTAGGAAACAAGAAACTCATGCTTATCAAAAAGAAATTCTTTTACTTAAATATGAAAATGCTAAGTTGCTTGCTCAAGTTAATGATATATCATCTAGACCTATTTTGCAAATTAATGAGGCATCTAGCACTACTTTAGAATGTGATTCTTTTCATACTAAAGCCCTCTGTTTAGAGGTCGACCTGTTGCATGCTAGAGATGATCTTGCTATCTTATCTTCAACTATCATTGATCTTAGTGATGATAATGCTAAATTAAGAGATTCTTTACAAAAGTTTCTTATGGGAAAGAAATCCCTTAATGTTGTCCTAGAACACTCTACCAAACAAATTGGTACTAGTGGTTTAGGATATGATGGGACTGCTCTTAAGGGTAAGAACAAGAACAAGAGTAAGGGTAAGAAGAAGAGTATCGAAGCTCCTATCTTCCATGTAGAGACTTCCGGCTCTAAGAACCCAATGGTATGTTCTCATTGTCAATGTGATGATCATTACTCTACTTATTGTCCTTACAAGCCAAAGGGGACCAACCCAGAAATGAAATGGGTCCCCAAGCTAACCTCGGATCCCAAAGTTTGAGTTGGGTACCGACATCCTTCTTTCATGTAGGTTAAAAGAAGGTGGATTATTGATAGTGGCTGCTCAAAGCATATGATAGGTGAAATCAACCATTTCAACAAATTCATAAAAAACAAAGGTGGATCAGTGACCTTCAGGGATAACAAAAAGGGTAAGGTAATAGGTGAGGGTGATGTAGGCAATGAGCTAAGTATTAAAAATGTTTTGCTTGTTGATGGTCTACATCACAATTTGATAAGTGTAAGCCAACTTTGTGATAATGGATATCTTGTTCTATTTACTTCTTTAGAATATTTGCTTCTAGATTCCCTCACTTACAATGTTATATATAAGGGAACTAGAAATGGTAATCTCTATGTTGTTGTGCTTGATTCTCTAAAGACCGTACTTGATAGATGCTTAGTCGTGGATAAAAATGATATTTCTCTTTGGCATCGTCGGTTGGGTCATGTGAATATGCATCGAATGAAGAAATTGAGCAAAAAAGAATTGGTTTGGGGACTTCCTAAATTGGATTTTGAGAAGGATGAGGAATGCCAACCTTGTACACAAGGCAAGCAAACCAAGTCCTCCTTCAAATCCAAAGGAGTCCTTAGTACCAAAAGATCTCTTGAGCTTCTTCATATTGATCTATTCGGATCTCTGAGAACTCAAACGCTTCGTGGCTCTAAGTATTGTCTTGTGGTTGTCGATGATTTCTCTCTCTATACTTAGACATTCTTTCTCATTTCTAAAAGTGATACTCTAGATGTTTTCTCAAGATTTTGTAAATGAGTTGAAAATGAAGCTTCTTGCCATATTATTTCTATCTGTAGTGACCATGGGGGAGAGTTTGAAAATGATCTTTTTAATCATTTTTATGAAAAATCTGGTTACTTGCACAAATTCTCTTCTCCTCGTACACCTCAACAAAATAGGGTAGTAGAGAGAAAGAATAGGTCGCTACAGAAGATGGCTAGGACCATGCTTCTAGAATATGACATTCCTAAGAAGTTTTGGATTGAAGCCATTAGCACCTCTTGCTTTGTGCAAAACTGATTTTTTACGCATCCTTCTTTAAAGAAAAACCCCTATGAGTTATGGCGTGGTAGAAAGCCATCCATCGACTTCTTTCACATTTTCAGATGTCCTTGTTTTATTTTAAACATGAAGGATTCTCTCGACAAGTTTGATCTGAAATCATACAAGGCTTTCTTCCTAGGCTATAACACTACAAGCAGGCCTTATAGAGTTTTCAGTATTGAACTATCTAAAATTGAAGAATCTATTAATGTCAAATTTATTGAATCTAACCCTACCTTTGGAAAGAATGTTGTTGATAATGACATTGCAGATGACTTAATTCCCATCTTGAAATACCTCAACATCAACAACAAAGGTGAGTAGGTGGTTGAAGCAGAAGATGAAGAGAAGAAGGATCCCACTCATCGCTTCGCAAAGAATCATCCCAAAGAGCTAATCATTGGTAATCCATTTGAGAGGGTGAAGACACGAGCTGCCTACAACAAAGAACAAGCACACAGTGCCCTCATCTCACAGTTGGAGCCAAAGAACATCAAGGAAGCTCTTGGAGATGACGAGTGGATCCTAGCCATGCAAGAGGATCTAGAGTAGTTCGAGAAGAACCGAGTGTGGACTCTAGTGCCAAGACCAAGTGACAGAAAAAACATTGACACCAAATGGGTCTACCGCAACAAGCTTGATGAAAATGGTAAAGTGGTAAGGAATAAAGCAAGGTTAGTGGCTCAAGGCTACAATCAGTAGGAAGGTATTGATTTTGATGAAACTTATGCTCCTGTTGCTAGACTTGAATCAATTAGAATGCTACTTGCCTTTGCTAGTTATAAAAAGTTCTTACTATATCAAATGGATGTTAAAAGTGCATTTTTGAATGGTACAATCGAGGAGGAAGTATTTTTTGCTCAACCTCTGGGCTTCGAAAATGACAAGCTACCTAATCATATTTATTTGCTACAAAAAGCTCTCTATGGACTCAAATAAGCACATAGAGCTTGGTATGAGAAATTAAAGAACTTTTTCTTAGACAATGGCTCTGTCATGGGCAAAGTTGATTCTACTTTATTTATAAAACACACTTCTAGTAATTTTCTTATCATTCAAATTTATGTTGATGATATCATTTTTGGCGGAACTAATCTTCATCTTTGCAAGAAGTTTAGTTCTCTTATGCATAGTGAGTTCGAGATGAGCATGATGGGTGAGCTTACTTTCTTCCTCGGCTTCCAAATCAAGCAAACCAAAGATGTAAACTTCATCTACCAAGGCAAGTACACCAATGAGCTACTCAAATGCTTTGGAATGGAGAACATGAAGCCAATGGACACACCCATGTCCAACACTGTCAAACTTGATAGAGATGAAGAAGGTGAGAAGGTAGATGAGAAGCTCTATAGAGGTATGATTGGAAGTTTACTGTATTTAACTACCTCTAGACCTGATATTATGTTTAGTGTTGTCTTGTGTGCTCGCTTTCAATCAAGTCCTAGGAAATCACATCTTATTGTTGTTAAGAGGATTTTGAGGTACTTAGCCAAAACTCAAAACTTTGGACTATGGTATCCTAAGTCAAGGGACTTTACTCTCATAGCATATAGTGATGATGATTACGCGAGCTGTTTGGTTGATAGAAAGTGCACAAGTGGCACTTCCTTTCTTCTAGGACCATGCTTGGTGTCTTGGTTTTCTAAGAAATAGAGCACTGTGACATTATCAACTACAGAGGCTGAGTACATTGTAGCCGGGAGTTGTTGTGCCCAGGTCCTATGGATGAAGCAAATGCTCCAAGACTTTAACATACATTTTGATGTTTCTTCTATCTATTGTGATAATACTAGTGCAATCAATCTTTCTTATAATCCTATATTTCATAGTAGAGCTAAACATATAGAGGTTCGCCATCATTTTCTTCGTGATCACATTGCCAAAAAGGATATTTATATCACGCATGTGGATACGAAAAATTAGTTGGCGGACATTTTCACTAAACCTCTAGCTAGAGAGCAATTTAATTTTATTAGATCTAAACTTCTCATAATTGCTTAAGATGATATTAACATGTTATCTAGCTAGTTTCTTTTATCCTATGTGTCTTGTTCATGCTTTACTCACCTTGCTTGCCTAAAATTGCTAAAATTTGCTTGTTAGCATGCTCAGTTTCACTTGTTTTTGGGCATTTCTTGAATTTTGGGTTTTTATCGCAAAATAGTACCCCATGATGAGTGATATGTGCCTAAGTATGTTCAATATACATAATAGACTCGAAAAATGAATTTAATTAGAATTCAAATGGCTAGAAATTAAGTTTTATGGTTTTAGGTTAGGTTGACCATCGGTCGAGTTTCCCCCAGGACAAACTCTACCAATCAGTTGTTGAGAGCTATTCTGAAATGGACCAATCGGTCGAGTTTCTGACTCTCAGAACTCGACCGATCAGCAGGCTGGAGCCAACTTAAGTTGGGTTCGACCGAATATTCTCCCTCTCAACTAGAGATTAGCCGACCAATTCCCCTTCTTCTATCCCTAAGCTCTCTACCCAAACCCTTACTTTCCCTATCCTAGCCCTTTCCCGACCTAGATAGGCTGACCTAGACCTCCCCTTTTGCTCTTCCTTGGTGTTTGGATGGTTTTGTAGGTTGCTTTGTGTGTTTGATCTCTTCTTCTCCTTCTTTTTGCCTCCATGGCTTCTCATAGAAGAAAGAGACCCGCCCATAGCAATGCTCCTTCATCCTCTTCATCTTCCCTCTTGATTCCATTTGATGACACCTCGTTTGTCTCAATAGAAGCTATAAATAGGTATAAGGAACTTCTTCCTAGGAGTATTTTTCTGTTTAGATCTTTGTTTGAGCCTAGCCCTAGGTGTCAAGCACTCATAGACCAAGTAGCTAAGTTGCTAGCCATTCATCACCTCTCTATCCTGGTTGTCAAGTGTGACTACTTTCATAATTTGATGACAAGAACAAAAGTAGTTTATGAATTCTACGCTAACTTGTGTTGGAATTACGACACCCTTATACCCCTGTCAAATACTCAAGTGATCACAACTTCCATGATCGCTGGGAAGAGGTTTCAAATCTCTGAGGATATCCTAAATGTCTTCTTTTCCGGAGATGATGAAAATGACACCTGGCGCAAAGATTACGGTGAGTATTTCGATCTTCTGGATCCTGAGGGTTTCTATAATCAGAATGAGATCACTCTTCTTGATATCCATTGCTATCTCAAGAAACTCTATGTTCCATACAAGAAGAAGAGCACCCTACCCTCCTCCTCCCTCAATCTCAGAAAGAGTATATTAGCCTTAGTGGTCAACTACAACATCCATCCAAAGAAAAATCAAATGGATATTGCAGAGAACACTGCGGTCATAATGTATTGCCTTCTTGAGAATATTGGAGTCAAATGGTCACGATACGTTCTCCACCATATGACATGTTTCGATTCTGGTAAGAACACCCGAGGCACCCATACACCTTATCTAGCCTTGATTTGTGGTTTGTTTCAGTTTGCCACTGAGAAATCACTCTTTTCTTACTTCCATTACAAGCTAGCCAAGAAGGGTGTATGTATCAATGAAACCACAATTCAGAAGTATGTACCTATTTTTGCGTCCACCACACCCGGTGCTTCACCCTCAACTTCTGCCTCTACAGCCCCTGCCTCCTCTTCCCGAGCTCCTCCTCCTCCGCCACCTAGAACTATCTGTGCCTCGTTTCGTGTATCCAATGAAACCCTTATGGGATACATGATGCACCAACATGCATACAACCAACAGGTTCAGGAGCACCTGCACCATGATTTATGTTCAATCATGTCTAACATGAACATATCATGTGCACACCCCTACCCCACCCACCATCCTTTCCCGGGTAGTGATTATGATTCTTATGCATATCATCATTACTACCCTACCCCCGAGCCTTCCGCTGCTACTCCTCCACCCTTTGTTGCTGGTAGTTCTGCTCCCGCCTATCTGTCATTGCCTACTGTCCCCTTGGCCACCCTGCTTGCCAGTCTTGGTATGACTTGGGATGAGAATAATGCTCATTGGCCCGATCATGGTTTTGGTCCTCCTGCAGACGAGGAGATGCCTGACCAAGCTGATGATGAGACATCTGCTGCTGAAGACGATGATGGTGATGGTGAGGATGCTTCTGATGATGGTGATGGCTCTGGTGGTGATTTTGGTGATGAAGCCACTATTGTTGCTGCACCTTCAGATGGAGACGAGGACTACGAGCCTGGAGCTGATGATGATGATGATGTTGTGGACATAGATAGTCTAGATGTCTAGATTGTTTCTTAGTTTTTAGTCTAGTTTGCTGATCATATATATCTTTCTAGATTATTTTTTATTAGAAACATCTGGGCACATTATCTGAGATGTACTATTTTATCTTCAGTTTTTTTATCGCTTCTTGCTTGTAGCTACTTTTATGAGAACATGCTTCTGAGTTGTAATATATGTTATGTACACTCTTGCTCTTTGCTCTGTTATATCCTATGAGTCGGTGCCTTAATTCGCCATATTTTGATTATGAATGAGTTTGTGTGTTTCTTTCGTCTCTGGTTGACATATGATATGAGATTGCATGTATGATTATTTGCTTGATTGTGTTTGTAGAAGACCTATTTTTATACTATTCTACCCCCTCACTTTTTGATAATGTCAAAAGGGGAGAGAATTTCAATGTCTTGAAACTCAATCATATTGTTATTCTTTGTCATACTGCTATTTATTGCTTATGAGATCCTTTTTTGTTCATTTCATGTTTTATCATGTGATTTTCAAAGGACCCTAGAGTACATGTATGCTATAATTGCTTTGCGTAGATAGACTAATTTATACAAGATTGCTTATGAGATCCTTTTTTTGTTCATTTATACAAGATTGATTTCAGGTGTTAGATACATGAAAAGGATCAAATTACTCAACCCCTAATTTTCTACAATTCAAGTCAAAAGCAATACAAGTGTGCAATTTAGGAAATCCATGTAAATGACCTTAGAAGATTTTTGTAATCACTTGTATTGATGATATGAATTGTAACTAAGATGATAAAATTGTGTGGGACACTTAGAACCAAGTTTTAATCACTTTTTACACACTTTAGAAAATTGATCACATGTAGTCAATCGGTCGAGTTACAATCTCGACCGAACCACTATATCAATTCTCTGAAGAGTGCATCAGTTGAGTTGTGCATTCACAGAACTCAACCAATCGGGTTACTGACCAAATGTAACTTTCATTGGTCGGTCGAGTTTCCTCAGGACAAACGCGATTGATGGTTTGAAATTTGGGCTTGTCTTTTACCCAATCGGTACCTTTATTGAATCTCGACCGAATGTACTGTACAGAAAATGCAGAAAAAGTGATTCTAACTGTTGGTGACTTGTTTGGACAAAAATAGATATGTTGCCTTGTGCAAAAATGGCTATAATTCTGCTCTAAGTGTTCCCCAACTCAAAGGAGCACCCCCAGCTATAAATAAGACCACTTGGAGTTCATTCCAAGGTTGCTCGTTCCATATATGCTTGGTTCTTACTTAGTTGAGAGTGTTGCACACCTTTGAGCCCCTTTCTCTCTCTACTTTCAAGTCAAATCCGTGAGTATGAGTAAGTTAAGATCTGTTGTAAGAGAGCTACTCCTTGTATCCATGTAAATATCTCCACCTCCATCTTCCTACCCCCTTTCCTTATTGAAGAAAAGGCTTGAAGATCTTCTCCAAGTGAAGTAGGAGTTGTTGTTCTTCAAGGTTGAAGAAGTCATGGTGTTCCAGATCTCCGAGTGAAGGAGATAGGAAAGGCAGACATTCAAGAAGGATAGGTAATTCCTTGAAGGCCAAAGACTTGATGATGGAGTGGGTAAGTCCTTGTTGAAGGCTGAAGACTCCATGGTTCAAGTGGGTAAGTTCCTTCGGTAGGTTGAAGATCCTTGCTTGAGGTATTAAGTCCTTGTATGAATGTGGTTTTTGTCTTGTAATCTTATGAATGAATATAAGAGCATCAAGATTGCAAAGTCCTAGAGCCTAACCACCTCTAGGTAGTGGACTCACTCACTTCTAGTTTGAAGTGTGGAACCACTCTAAACCACTTTATCCAAGTGTATGTTCTTCCTTGTCTCTCACCCTTGCTATGCATGCTAGTTAGGACTTCAAATTGGTTGTATGCTTAATTTTCTGCGCTTAATATAATTTGGTGGTCTAATTCATTTTGTGATATTTATGAAGCTCTATTCACCCCCCCCTAGAGCCCTTGATCCAACAAAAGTCTCCTTGTTTCCAATCATATGTTTGGAACAACCACTATCAACCACCCAATACTCCACTTGAATCTTCATTTTCATCTTCCCTAGCCATGAGACATTCCACTTCTTCCTCTCCACTTTCACTATCATCGCTTGATTCATCCCAAGCAACTTTGTAAGCTTTATCCCCCTTGTCTTTCTTCTTGAAGGAAGATTTCTTCCCTTTCTTGGTCTTAGGACATTCATTCTTCACATGTCCTTTCTTTCTGCATTCAAAGCACCTAAGGGAAGAAGAGGAAGAAGTACTTGAATTCTTGTTAGATTTATACCTTCTATATATCTTACCATTTATAAGGAGTGCATCTTCTTCATCATCTCCTTCACTTGTTTCATCACTTTCTTGAGTGATGATTTTTGTTTGAGCCTTAGTTATAGCTTTTAATGCAATGTCCTTCCTTTTTTGTTTTTAAAGTTCGGCCTCCAGTCTTTCTTCTTCTTCTTCAAGGGTGATTTCATGAGTCACTAGATTGTCAATGAGTTGCTCCATCCTCATTATGGTAAGGTCATTAGCTTCTTCAACGCTCGTCAGCTTTGGCTTGTATTTTGGAGGCAAGGATCTAAGGATATTGGACACTTGGTCTTCCTCACTTATATACTTACCTAATGCACTCAAGTTGTTAAAAATAGAAGAAAATTTTGCATACATTTCACTAATGGACTCATTAGGTTGCATACGAAATTATTCAAACTTTTGTTTAAGCATGTTAAATTTGGCATTTTTAACTTGAGTGGTACCTTCATGTGTGATTGAAAGTTTATGCATATTTCATAAGATATTTCACATGAAGATATCATATTAAACTCAGTAATAGAAATAGAACAATATATTATGCTTACATCTTTTGCATTTAATTGAACTCACTTTACCTTATCGGGATTCCATGTTGCATATTTAGTAGTAGGAAGTGCATAAGGTAAAGATACCATCCTCTAAAGCTCTAGGATGACCCCCTGGAAGTAGAATTACATTCTTCTTTTCCAATAGGTGTAGTTGCTTCCATCAAAGGGTGGTGGCCGAGTCACATGAGCTTCTTCAAGGTTGAGGTTGCTAAGCAAGTTGTCCCACATTCTTTACGACCTATTAGGGATCCTTGAAGACCTTCTTTGATACCAATAGAAAGATCTATAGTGGGGGTGAATAGAGCTTTTAAAAGTAATTGAAAACTTAAAATAAAGGAGGAGGAAACATGGAATACACTTCATGTAGAGTGGTTCCAACCTTTGAATCAAAGGTTGTCAGTCCACTACCCAATTGTCTCCAATTAGGATTTTGAAAGTGATTAATTTTATTTACCTCTCAAAGATGTTACAATAAAATACAATCACCTTCCTTGAAGTAGCCTTCACCTAGAAGTATATTCAGCCTCCTTGAAGCAACCTTCTTTGTAGTAACCTCAAGCCCTTGGAGCAGCCTTCTCCCCCTTAAAGTAGCTCCACCACCTTAATACAACCTTCACCTAGAAGTAGCTACAACCTCCTTTGAAGCTGCCTTCTTGAAGTAATCTCAAGCAATCTTGGAGCAGCCTTCTCCAGCAAAAAGTAGCTCCAATTAAGCTCCCTCAAGCAGCCTCCACAACTTGGACTAGCCAAGGAGCACAAATAGCATAGCCTGTGAATGGAGATTTGAAGAAAGGAAGTCCACCAATGGAGTATTGTGCTTTGATCCTATATCAAGTGTTAGACCTCTCAAACCACTTAGGATGGATGTTTCTTGGATGGTGGCTAAGAGGCTATGGCTATAGGACACAAACTTAGAGATTGAAGAATAAGATGGCAAGTGTTGCTCAACTTTGTTACTCACTAGAATGGATTCTCAAGTGTAGCTTGTATGATTTAGGTGTCCTAAGGCCTCTCCTATTTATAAGTATGGTTTGCAAGTGTTTAGAGACGTTCTAGGGAGTCTCTAGAGTATTTTTAGTGCTTAACTATCCATTAGGTAGAAAGTAGTTGGCCAACAATGGCTAATTTGTTCGAGCTTGGAATAACAATCCAGAACCTTGCTCGGTCGACAACTTTGTCGACCGACTGTGTCTCGGTCAAACTTTTCTTCAATAGAGCTTGGGTTTAAGTCAAATGTATACCGACGTCTATTTCCAACTCCCAAATACCAACTACTTGGTCTAACAGTCATAAAGCTTTGGACCGAGATTGGGCCGGTCGACCATATTCTTGATCAAAACAAATTACAGAGCACAAATGTGTAAGGTTTTGATTAGTGCTCAGTATGTTCGACCAAGGTGGTTCTCAGTCGACAAAGACTTCAACTGAGGTTGTCTCAATCAACTAGTTTCCCAATGACTAGTTTCTCGACCTAGGGTTTTCCTATTTCTTATTTTTGAACCACCTATTAAATGTGTGTTCTAATGGATGATAGTAACTCTAACTCTAGGGGGATCCTAACTAATGGTTATAAGTGGATAGGGAAGATTTAATGCTTTATTTCATGATATCTAAGTACTTATGCATTGTATCTTTGTACAAGTATTTACATTTGAGTACAATCTTGAAAATATAAACATTTAAGCGCATTGATCTTCAATTTGTATTGATCTTCAATTTTCAATTTAGTAGGATCTCCTTATTTCTTGAAACCCTGAAATACTCAAGTAGCCTACTAGATCCACAAGAATGGAATGTTTGTCATCATCAAAACAAAGGCTATGTTAATGTCCAATTTAGCCAACACAGAGCAACCATGTTGTCAATCATCTTCATAATTTCTTTGGGGTATTGCTCAGAAAAGTGCTTCCTACTGCAACGTTCAATGAAGTCCTCTCAGCAGAAATGAGGCCGTTATAGAAGGTTGTAACAAGGTGTCCTTTGTCATAGTTGTGATGTGGGAAATCTATTTGATACTCCTGGAATCATTCCCATGCCTCATACAAGTTCTCACTGGGTTTCTGCATTAATCCATTTATCTTCTGTCAGTTTCTAAGAGTTTTCTCCACATGGTAGAACTTGGTGATTTGGGTAGAGATAAGTACCATGATAGAGCTTTGTCTCTTAATGAGAATTTGAAACCCTTAAAACATATTACCTCTTGTGGAACCCTCCTCATCTTGACCGTATCACATATGTTTTTGTAGGCATCAAGATGGTGATAAGGATTCTCATCTCTAGAGTTTCCTCCAAATGACTTGTTTTGAATCATAGCTCTGACAGTCGACTTAAGTTCAAAGTTTAGAGGATCAAATCTTGGAATGACAACAGGGCATCTTAACTCATTTTCCCTTGTAGTGGCTAGGTCTCAGAGGGAAGGGCCTCCTTCTTCATCATCTTCTTCGTTGTTGCGGTTGTTACCTTCACGCTCAAATGGTTACTCTGGTTTCTTCTTACTCAATGGCAACAATGTTTGTCATGGTGTCATTCCTCATGCTCCTCATCTTCTCATCGCTCCTCATGTTCATCTTTACAACATTCTTCACGTTCGTCTTTCACCGTAAGGTTTGTAGCGAGGTATCAGTATGCACCCTTGCTCAGTTCCATCTGACTTGCCATCATCATTCTTGAATTTGGTTTCTGGTGAAAATCGAACACCCTTCACTGTCGCATTCCAGTCACTTTCAGTATGTCCTTCTCTACAAGATGGCATAATGTTGTGAAAGAAAGCTACAATGGTTATTAAAACTTGCTTCTACTCAAGGTACCTAAATAGTTGGCACAATCAAGTTAGAAAATTGGACATGTAAAATGAAGTATTCTAAGCAGTTAGATATAGCATATTTCGAAGTAGTGTAGTTGAGTCTATTACTAGACTTGAGGCATTGGTGTATAGTGAGTAGGACCGGGTTCTTAATGATTCCATTTTCCTTGTCCCCAGAAACGATGCTAAAAAGTTGACGGGCCTAAATCACACGTCCAAAACAAAGTGGATCCAGAGTAGTCATACTCTTAAATTTATAACTCGACACTCAGGCCCCCGCCACTATTATATGGGGTTTGATGTAGAAGATAGGGGTCAAAACACAGGGACAAGTAACAGTAAGTGCTAAGAACATAGACACCTTGACTCAGATACACCAAACGAAAGGGGAAGGTTAAGATGGTGTTCCTAATGGAACAATATTACTCCAAGCAATCAAATAAATAAAAGCAAGACAAAGGAACAAAATAAGAGAATAAAATCAAACAAGCACATGGTAACAAAATATGGATGGGAACTTGGATTGTGTTTCACCTACTAAGATCTCCCACCAACATGCAACACTCACACCCTTTGTATACCATTAGCAAGATTACAACCAATCATCATATATGTCTATTCCCTCCTCTCTCGAGCATAGGATGGGTCTAGATTATAAGGTTGTCTCTCTCTCTTGAGATGGCAAATGTAACATCCCTGACCTGGGTTATAAACTAACCCTAGATGTTTTGCCTAAATATGTAATTATATACTTGTGATTACTTCCTGGCATGTAATTAAGTTCCCCAGGAACATATACTTTCAATTTTGTCCTTTTAAACAAAGTTGTAGTATTGTTTTGTAATGCAGGGACCTATGTGCAAATTACCCAGTTAAGGGGGTTTAACTTGAAATTTTCACAGGTTAAGATGTTCCTCTGATGATGAGACATCATTTGAGTGAATATGATGAAGTATGATGGATTTCCCATGCTTTAGCATCAAGATGCAGCTTGAGGAATGATCCTTGTGCTTAAAAACCCTAATTTGGAATAAAGTGCAATTTACCCAAATTGTGGGGTGCAATTTATAAAATACACCATCTAGAACATCTTTTATGACTCTTGACATCATTTCGAGTAAAAATGATGAAAGGGACACATGAATGAGTAATCAGATAAGGAAAATGGTCTTTGTGGTAAAAATTCACTAAGTATGAGTGAGGAGACCTTTCATGTATGTACTCTAGTTGAAAGTTGGCTTTCTTTGCCCTTAGATCTTGAGTTTTGATGAGCTTTGCATAAGTTTTGATAGCTTGGGCGTGCCTTAGAAACAAGGAGGGACTTAGATGAGAATTATATGTTCTAGAGATCCTTAAGGTGGAAAATAGCCTAAAGTATATAAGCCTTCACCCTTGCAAACTAAGTGAACGTATCACTTATCCCCTTCATTTCTCATCTTTCTCAAATGGCCAAGGCAGAGCTCTGGACTTCAGGGAGACGACCAAGTAGTTCTAAGGTGAGTAGGAACCATCTTCAAGCTCAGATTCTTGGATGAATTCATCATATAAGGTTGGTTCTATGGCTAACTCACTTAGATTCTTTGTTCTAGCCGACCATCCCCATCTTTTCCTTGGAGAATCACCTCTGGCCGACTTGTGGAGCTCAAGACGCCATTAGAGGCTTGAAGCTTGGAATCTTGGAGCTCTATGAACAACATTTGAGGCGGGTTTTATAACTCTAAACTCTTTGCTTTTTATGCATATCTTTGTTCTCGCAAAGTATACTTAGTTCTTCTTCTACCTCTCTTCTTCCTTGCACTTTTGCAAGCAAAACGGTGGAGTAACCAACCTAAACAGAGGTTGAAGATGATGGGTGTGAATTCCTAGGTAGCTTTATCAACCTACCTTGGACCCTTTTTGGTCCAAACGGTTGCAAACCGTTTAAGGTCAAACGGTCTCAAACCGTTTGATCTCAAACGATCTTGCAAGACCATTTGGATCAAAACGGTCTCAAGACCGTTTGATAGGGTTGACCAAGGGAAGACTGTTTGAGGGTCTGTTGGTAACATATTTAATTTTATTCCTACAAAGAATCATAATCTAATTTCAAATCAATTGAGAGTTGAAGTCACTTCAACACCCTAAACCTAATCGGGCTGAAATTGCTGATTTCAAGTATAAATTTTGTTGATTTTTGGGTTGAAGGACCCAAACGGTCTCAAGACCATTTGGGGATTCATCCAAACGGTCTGAAGACCGTTTGGTGACAACCCAAGACCGTTTGGAGGTCTAGGGTTGAGGTAATTGGATGGTTTGAGGGTCCAATTACAATAAGTTGAGGAATTGATAAAAATGCTGATTTAGACCTATTTAGGGTTCAACCCTTATCCAACCGACTTGGTTTTTGGTCAAACTTTGGGCAAACGGTCTCAAGACCGTTTGGAGGTCATCCAAACTATCTCAAGACCGTTTGGGCCAAGTTTTAGTCCAATTGGAGGTCAATTGATAGGTTCAACCTTGATTTGATTCACATTGTTGAACATTGATAATTATTTGATTGAAACCCTAATTGAGATTGGATTTAACCCTAATTGGCTTTCAATTGAGGGTCAATTTGGTGTCCAATTGATTAAGTCTCATCCTAATTAACTCAATTTGTAAGTAGTTTACATGGATTTGGATAACTGAGGGCTTCAACATACATAACCATAATCGATTGTAACTTTTGAACCATGCTTGAGGTCCAAACGGTTTGAGCCCATTTGGACCAAACGGTCTCAAGACTGTTTGAGGCCAAATGGTCTCAAGACCGTTTGGGCTCAAACGATCTCAAGGTCGTTTGGACCAATCGATCTCAAGTCATTTTAATCAAACGGTTTCAAACCGCATAAGCACCAAACAGTTTGGAAGTCAACCTTCCCAAATGGTCAACACACCCAAGCTGTCAGAAGACCGTTTGGTGGTTGAAGGTTGAAACCGTTTGAAGGTTTTCAAGGTTGTTTGTACTTGATCAATTGAAGGTGAAATTGGTTCAATGGTGATCTGATCTAAACCCTAATGGTAACCTAGGACATTAAGGGACTAAGTGACTAATGAATTGACCCATAATGATGATCAATGGGTAATTTACCAAAATGCCCTTGAGAGGTTCAATTGAGTAATACCTTGTTCTAATCAAACCCTAATCACTTGATAGTGGTGATTTGGCTTATGATAGTCAATGAGGACTTAACCCAACCTAATCTAAAGTGGTGTAATCACTATCTACTAGTAAGAGGAGAGAGAAAGTACCATTTATGGTGGAAATTCAAGTAAAGTACCTTCAATACATATGAATGTGCATGATAGGGTATGATCCACCTATGTGAGATCATGGGAACCCTAAATATGATAATTGATGAATCTTAATCTTATGTGAGGGCTTTAATGATGATGTTTCTCATACATGATGATGTCATGAGTTCAATTCACCATGAGGTGAATAGTAAACCCTAATTGATGAAAATCAGGGAACCAAACTCTTGTAAGAGTAGGAAGGTACAACTTCATTGAAATGAATTGTTTACTATTATCAGTTGAATTAACCATGCAGGTTCCTATATGAGGATGATCATATCCAGGTATGGATTATGATACTATATTCATTAAAAGCATGCTTTAGCTTTATGAATAGTGAAATATCCTGATGCCTTGTTAGTGGCATCTTATGAGATTGATGGGCTGTGAGAGCCATGAGTATCATCAAGGTCATGCTTAACAGATGACTTGTGATGAGATTATTGAGAAATGATAATTGATGTGAGTTAGACTTGTTACATTTAGTATTCTATTTTCATAGATGCTATGCTAATGATTAATGTTTGAGAACATGTATGATGTTAAAAGAATACTGAAACGTACCTAACTAATCAAGTATAATCATACCATGTAGAGCCCTAATCATAGATCCATCATTGTCAGAAAGCAAAATGATGGTGAAACAGGTTTTCCTAAGGGAACTCGTGGATCACATACTTTTGAGTATGTGGGGGAATATGGATGTGTAAATCCTTACATCCTAGTGTAGGAATTGATGTAGATGTATCTTAATCCATTAACCCTTCACTATATGTTTATGCTGTAAACACAATTCTCTCAAGGAAATCCTTATACCGCATCGATCAGAGATAAACAAGAAATCTCTCGATGACAAAGAGAGTACAGAATGCCACTGTAACTCTAAAAATAGTGAAGTACCAGATTACCCTGGTGAGCTATATTAGCAGAGACTCAAGATATTCTGCAAGTTATCCTCACTCTGACTGAGGAAGATGAGGTCATAAAAATCCGGCTCTTTTGATGACCTAGGTGTGATACCGATGCGACTTAACAATGATCAGTTGGAGTATGAGTGGTATACCTCATCTCCGCAGGGCATAATGATGTTTGTAAAACATAATCAGCCGTGTAGCATAACTTCTTAGGTTAAACTACGAGATACTTGAATGATGTTGTACTGCATAGTAGATATGTTGTTCACATTCCTTAAACTTTTGATGTTCTACTTATTACCAATTTGCTGTTGAATACCTTAAAAACTTTTATTGTATATATTGTTCTTTGATTGCTATATAAAGCTTCTAGTGGAGAGTTATAACTCCCGCTGGGACAATTATTTAAAAATTGTCTCACCCCGTAGACTTCAACTTTTTAGGTGGTCGTCGAAGATGGAGAAACCAGCCTACAGGTGACCAAAGCCAGCAGCAGCAGCACCAGGAGCAGCAGTGAATCTCAGGTGGAGATACTGACTGCTGAGTCATGTTGTTAGATAGTCCTATGTCGTCTATGTACTCTCAGGTCCTAGGAGTTATCGGTCTGAGATTTTGGTTTGACTCTTGAGATTTTGTATCATGATGTGTATAATTACTCAAGAATTAATTATCAGAGATGTAAACAATTTATTCCCTTTTTATGGTTTCAAGCTCTTATCTCAAAAAGTTTTAATTTCGCGTGATTTTTGTCTTCCGCTGTTAATCGAATGCTTCCGCTGAGTTTTAATCGTGGTTTGGAGATCGGAGCCCAAAATTAAGTGGTATCAGAGCTCTAGGTTTGCTGAGTCTACAGAGACATAGGACTTAGGATGTCGAGTCTATCCTTAGTGTTTCTTCCTTATCTAATAGAATCTTCTGCTCCTCAGGAGAAGAAGATATATAAGGATGTTTGAGCCACATGAGGAGTACGTGGCGGAGAGTAGTGTTGCTGCACCTCGAGAAGGTGCAAGGGTCCCAGAAATAGAACATCATGTACCTGAGCCACCCAGGGAGCCACCACAGTTTGACCCAACCGATATGGACAACCCAGCTGTTCAAATAATGTTCGGGCAGTTTATGACTGCCATGACACACATCACCGACAGGATGCCTATGCCTGCACCTAGGGCACCTGTCCATCCTGAAGGACAAGGTATCAGTAAGACGTTCGAGTGACTTCATCATGTCAGAGCTACCGAATACTTTGGGACAGCTGACCCCGCAGATGCCGATCTGTGGTTAACCGAGTTGGAGAAAGCCTTCAGAATCTTGAACATCCCTGAAGTTGAGAAGGTCAGACACGCTGTCTATCTTCTCAAAGGAAGCGCTGGTCACTGGTGGACAATGGAAGAGCAGAAGAGACCTGGAATAGAGATCTCATGGGAAGACTTTCGTCGGGAATTTGTCCACATATATTTTCCAAAGACCTTCCTGGACGAAAATATCTCTCAGTTTGAGAGACTGAGGCAGGGCATGATGAACATTAGCGAGTATGAAGCTAAGTTCATGGAGCTGTTGCGGTTCTGTCCGCACATGGCTGCCACAGAAGAAGAAAGGATCAGAAGGTTTGAGAAGGGTTTGAATGCCGACATGCCTACTCCAGTGTCTGCTCTAGAAAACCGGGAGAGGTTTGCTACCTTCGTTGAGTCAGTCCGAAGGATAGAGAGATCCGTAGTCAAGAAAAGGCAAACCCAAAAGAGATATCCGCAATTCCAGGGTTCTTCATCTAGAGACTTTAAGAAGCCTAGATTCTCTGCACCTACACCTCCACCACCCAGATCTAGCTCTCAGACTCAGTGGTCTCCAAGTAGAGGTAGAGGATGAGGACAACCACCTCAAGAGACTCAGAGTTCTGCATCAATGTCGGTTACTGGACCACCAAGACCACAACAACTGGAGAGAAGTTGCTACAACTATGGAAAGGTGGGGCATTTGATGAAGGACTGCCGATCTAAGCATGTCAGTGCGACACAGCCTCCGAGACAAGGTCAACAGGGATCACAGAGAAGGCAATCTCAAGGAGCAGCTTGAGGACGTGGACAAGCGTCCCAAGCTGGATCATCTGCACCAACTCAACCCCAGGCGACAGCGAGGTTCTATTCTATGAACCCACCAGAAGCAGTGGTCAATCCACGGGTTGTGGCAGGTCAGATGGAACTTTTATATTCTGATATGTCTAAATCCTATGTTGTATCTATTCTGATTGACCCGGGTGCTACACACTCTTTTATCACTCGAAGAGTGATTCATAACTGTAATATGACAGTCATTCATAGGGTAGATAGTTTGTCTTTGGAGACTCCGTTGAGTGGGTCTGCTGTTTTGCAGGAGGTATGCTCTCCCTGCATCCTCTTCTTTTCTGATCATCGCATTCAAGTGGATCTTATGCCACTTGATATGCAAAGGTTTGATATAATCCTCGGGATGGATACCTTAGAAAAGTATCGAGTTGTCTTGGATTGTGAGTCCAAGTTGGTTGTGTTTGCTGATGAAAGCAACACATGGATCTTTCAAGGAGAAAGAAATATTCTGCCCACCTGTCTTGTGTCAGCTATGGTTGCTGATAAGCTGATAAGGCAAGGATGTTATGCATTCTTGGCCCATGTGGTAGATGTTACCAAGGAGAGCCCCAACCCTGCTGAAATTCCTATAGTCAGGGAATTCAAATATGTGTTTCCTGAAGAACTTCCTGGTATACCACCGCCTCGGGAAATTGATTTTGAAATCAATTTGGTCCCAGATACGAAACCCATAGCCCAGACACCATATAGGATGGCGCTTGCCGAAATGGCAGAACTCAAGAAATAGCTTCAAGAGTTACTTGAGAAAGGTTTCATCCGACCGAGTACTTCACCTTGGGGTGCTCCGGTTTTGTTTGTTAAAAAGAAAGACGGGTCAATGTGGTTGTGCCTTGACTATAGACAACTCAATAAAGTAACAATAAAGAATAAGTACCCTCTGCCGAGGATTGATGATCTTTTTGACCAGTTGCGTGGTGCAACAGTCTTTTCAAAGATAGACTTAAGATCTGGATATCATCAACTCCGCATTAAGGACAGTGACATATCTAAGTCTGCCTTTAGGACAAGATATGGTCACTATGAGTTCATGGTTATGTCATTTGGACTAACCAATGCACCAGCTGCATTCATGGAGCTCATGAATAGAGTCTTTCGACCTTTCCTTGATCAGTGTGTTGTCGTCTTCATAGATGACATTCTGATTTATAGTAAGGATGCTCAGCAGCATGAGCAGCATCTTCGCCAAGCTTTGACCTTGCTAAGAAAACATAAGCTATACGCTAAGTTTAGCAAGTGTGAGTTCTGGTTATCAGAAGTATCTTTTCTTGGTCATGTGGTTTCTGCCTCGGGTATTCGTGTTGACCCCAAAAAGGTAGAATCTGTTCTACAGTGGGAACAACCGAAGACACCGAAGGAGATTCGAAGTTTCTTAGGGTTAGCTGGTTACTATCGAAGGTTTATTAAGAATTTCAGTTCTATAGCCTTACCCTTAACCAAGTTAACCCGGAAAGATGTTCCTTTTACCTGGAGTGATAAGTGTCAACAGTCTTTTCAGCTGTTGAAGGAGAGGTTGACAAGTGCACCTGTGCTTGTGCTACCTGAGCAAGGAAAAGGATATATAGTTTTCTGTGATGCCTCCAAGAATGGACTCAGATGTGTGTTGATGCAGGATAAGCAAGTGATTTCTTTTGCTTCCCGACAGCTTAAGAAACATGAGGAGAATTATCTGACACACGATCTGGAGTTAGCGGCCGTGGTTCATGCCTTGAAGATCTGGAGACATTATCTCTACAGAGAAACCTTCCAGATTTTTACAGAACACAAGAACCTTAAGTATATCTTCTCTCAGCATGAGCTTAACATGAGGTAACATCGCTGGATGGAGTTAATCAAGGACTATGACTGTACAATTGATTACCATCCAGGAAAGGCCAATGTGGTTGCAGATGCTTTGAGTAGGAAATCAACAACATCAACCATGGATAGAGAACAACTAAGTTCCTTAGTATGCTCTAGAAGAGATATGCTTATCTCTTTAAGGCAAGACAATGTGCAGTTAAAGGTGTCATTGTTAGCCGGTTTGTTAGCTGAGATGCATATTAAACCTACCCTAAGAGAGCAGATAAAGGAGGCACAAAAAGTTGATGCTGCAGTTCAGCAGATCAGATCTGAGTATGGTGATGAGAAGCGAGATGGTTTCCATGATTCAGATGATCAAGTGGCATGCTATCATGGGAGGATGATAGTACCAGATGTGGATAACCTGAGGAAGTTAATCCTGGAAGAAGCTCATTCTTCGATGTACGCTATGCATCCAGGGAGCACCAAGATGTATCGAAACTTGAAAGATATGTATTGGTGGCCTGGGATAAAGAAGGATGTAGCTGAGTTTGTTCTGAAGTATCTTGTGTGTCAGCAAGTTAAGGCTGAACACCAGAAGCCTGCAGGAACAATGCAACCTTTACCCATACCACAGTGGAAGTGGGACCATGTAACCATGGACTTTGTTGTTGCCCTACCCAGGACAAGCAAAGGACATGATTCCATTTGGGTAGTTGTTGATAGGTTGACAAAGACAGCGCATTTCTTACCTGTCAAAACAACCTACTCTGCTGAAAGGTTATCACAGTTGTATGTCCAAGAGATAGTGTGTTTGCACAGAGTTCCTGTCACTATAGTTTCTGACAGAGGTCCTTAGTTTACAAGTCGTTTTTGGGAGCAGTTACACAGATCTTTAGGTACCAAGTTAAGGTTTAGTACAACCTTTCATCCACAGACTGATGGACAGTCGGAAAGGACTATACAGACCTTGGAAGACCTATTGAGAGCATGTGTTCTCCAGTTTACCGGAAGTTGGGATCTACACCTAAGCTTGATAGAGTTTGCCTATAACAATAGCTATCAACATAGTATTGATATGGCACCATATGAAGCTCTGTATGGTAGACGTTGTAGATCACCCTTGTGTTGGTATGAGACTGGTGAACATCAGTTATTAGGTCCTGATCTTGTGCAACAGACTATAAAGAAGATCAAAGTTGTTCAGCAACAGCTTAAGACTGCGCAGGATAGACAGAAGTCTTATGCCGACAAACGTCGTACACCCTTAGAGTTCCAGGTTGGAGACAGAGTGTATCTTAAGGTCTCACCTTGGAAAGGAGTCCTTCGTTTTGGAAGGAAGGGAAAGTTAGCTCCTAGATTTATGGGGCCTTATCCAATCATTGAATGAGTTGGAAAAGTAGCCTATAGACTAGAGTTACCTCCAGAGTTGCAAAAGTTACACCCTGTGTTCCACATTTCTATGCTGAGGAAATGTCACCCTGACACCGAGTCAGTTCTACAACCTATGGAAGTAGAATTGAATGAAGATATAACTTATGAGGAAGGACCTGTGTCAATCCTTGATAATAGAATTAAAAAGCTAAAGAAGAAAGATATAAACCTTGTGAAAGTCCTCTGGAATCATCGTGGTGTCGAAGAAGCCACATGGGAACTAGAGGATGAGATGAGAAGGAAATACCCTGCTCTTTTCTCCTAATATGTTTTATCAATTTCAGGGACGAAATCCTTGTAAGGGGTGGATAATTTGTAACATCCCTAACCTGGGTTATAAACTAACCCTAGATGTTTTGCCTAAATATGTAATTATATACTTGTGATTACTTCCTGGCATGTAATTAAGTTCCCCAGGAACATATACTTTCAATTTTGTCCTTTTAAACAAAGTTGTAGTATTGTTTTGTAATGCAGGGACCTATGTGCAAATTACCCAGTTAAGGGGGTTTAACTTGCAATTTTCACAGGTTAAGATGTTCCTCTGATGATGAGACATCATATGAGTGAATATGATGAAGTATGATGGATTTCCCAAGCTTGGGCATCAAGATGCAGCTTGAGGAATGATCCTTGTGCTTAAAAACCCTAATTTGGAATAAAGTGCAATTTACCCAAATTGTGGGGTGCAATTTATAAAATACACCATCTAGAACATCTTTTATGACTCTTGACATCATTTAGATTAAAAATGATGAAAGGGACACATGAATGAGTAATCAGATAAGGAAAATGGTCTTTGTGGTAAAAATTCACTAAGTATGAGTGAGGAGACCTTTCATGTATGTACTCTAGTTGAAAGTTGGCTTTCTTTGCCCTTAGATCTTGAGTTTTGATGAGATTTGCATAAGTTTTGATAGCTTGGGCGTTCCTTAGAAACAAGGAGGGACTTAGATGAGAATTCTATGTTCTAGAGGTCCTTAAGGTGGAAAATAGCCTAAAGTATATAAGCCTTCACCCTTGCAAACTAAGTGAACGTATCACTTATCCCCTTCATTTCTCATCTTTCGCAAACGGCCAAGGCAGAGCTCTGGACTTCAGGGAGACGAACAAGTAGTTATAAGGTGAGTAGGAACCATCTTCAAGCTTGGATTCTTGGATGAATTCATCATATAAGGTTGGTTCTATGGTTAACTCACTTAGATTCTTTGTTCTAGTCGACCATCCCCATCTTTTCCTTGGAGAATCACCTCTGGCTGACTTGTGGAGCTCAAGATGCCATTAGAGGCTTGAATCTTGGAAGCTTGGAGCTCTAGGAACAATGTTTGAGGCGGGTTTTATAACTCTAAACTCTTTGCTTTTTATGCATATCTTTGTTCTCGCAAAGTATACTTAGTTCTTCTTCTACCTCTCTTCTTCCTTGCACTTTTGCAAGAAAAACGGTGGAGTAACCAACCTAAACAGAGGTTGAAGATGATGGGCGTGAATTCCTAGGTAGCTTTATCAACCGACCTTGGACCCTTTTTGGTCCAAACGGGTGCAAACTGTTTAAGGTCAAACGGTCTCAAACCGTTTGATCTCAAACGATCTTGCAAGACCGTTTGGATCAAAACGGTCTCAAGACCGTTTGATAGGGTTGACCAAGGGAAGACCGTTTGAGGGTCTATTGGTAACATATTGAATTTTATTCCTACAAAGAATCATAATCTAATTTCAAACCAATTGAGAGTTGAAGGCACTTCAACACCCTAAACCTAATCGGGCTCAAACTGCTGATTTCAAGTATAGATTTTGTTGAGTTTTGGGTTGAAGGACCCAAACGGTCTCAAGACCGTTTGGGGATTCATCCAAACAGTCTCAATACCGTTTGTTGACAACCCAGGACCGTTTGGAGGTCTAGGGTTGAGGTAATTGGATGGTTTGAGTGTCCAATTACAATAAGTTGAGGAATTGATAAAATGCTGATTTAGACCTATTTAGGGTTCAACCATTATCCAACCGACTTGGTTTTTGGTCAAACTTTGGGAAAACGGTCTAAATACCGTTTGGAGGTCATAAAAACGATCTCAAGACCGTTTGGGCCAAGTTTGAGCCCAATTGGAGGTCAATTGATAGGTTCAACCTTGATTTGATTCACATTGTTGAACATTGATGATTATTCGATTGAAACCCTAATTGAGATTGGATTTAACCCTAATTGGATTTCAATTGAGGGTCAATTTGGTGTCCAATTGATTAAGGCTCATCCTAATTAACTCAATTTGTAAGTAGTTTACATGGATTTGGATAACTGAGGGCTTCAACATACATAACCATAATCGATTGTAACTTTTGAACCATGTTTGAGGTCCAAACGGTTTGAGCCCATTTGGACCAAACGGTCTCAAGACCATTTGGATCCAAATGGTCTCAAGACCATTTGAGGACAAACGGTCTCAAGACCATTTGGGGCCAAACGGTCTCAAGACCGTTTGGGCTCAAACGATCTCAAGGTCGTTTGGACCAATCGATCTCAAGTCGTTTTAATCAAACGGTTTCAAACCGCATAATCACCAAACGGTTTGGAAGTCAACCTTCCCAAATGGTCAACACACCCAAATGGTCTCAAGACCATTTGAGTGCAAACGGTCTCAAGACCGTTTGAGACCAAACGGTCTCAAGACCGTTTGGTGGTTGAAGGTTGAAACTGTTTGAAGGTTTTCAAGGTTGTTTGTACTTGATCAATTGAAGGTGAAATTGGTTCAATGGTGATCTGATCTAAACCCTAATGGTAACCTAGGACATTAAGGGACTAAGTGACTAATGAATTGACCCATAATGATGATCAATGGGTAATTTACCAAAATGCCCTTGAGAGGTTCAATTGAGTAATACCTTGTTCTAATCAAACCCTAATCACTTGATAGTGGTGATTTGGCTTATGATAGTCAATGAGGACTTAACCCAACCTAATATAAAGTGGTGTAATCACTATCTACTAGTAAGAGGAGAGAGAAAGTACCATTTATGGTGGAAATTCAAGTAAAGTACCTTCAATACATATGAATGTGCATGATAGGGTATGATCCACCTATGTGAGATCATGGGAACCCTAAATATGATAATTGATGAATCTTAATCTTATCTGAGGACTTTAATGATGATGTTTCTCATACATGATGATGTCATGAGTTCAATTCACCATGAGGTGAATAGTAAACCCTAATTGATGAAAATCAGGGAACCTAACTCTTGTAAGAGTAGGAAGGTACAACTTCATTGAAATGAATTGTTTATTGTTATCAGTTGAATTAACCATGCAAGTTCCTATATGAGGATGATCATATCCAGGTATGGATCATGATACTATATTCATTAAAAGCATGCTTTAGCTTTATGAATAGTGAAATATCATGATGCCTTGTTAGTGGCATCTTATGAGATTGATGGGCTGTGAGAGCCATGAGTATCATCAAGGTCATGCTTAACAGATGACTTGTGATGAGATGATTGAGAAATGATAATTGATGTGAGTTAGACTTGTTACATTTAGTATTCTATTTTCATAGCTGCTATGCTAATGATTAATGTTTGAGAACATGTATGATGTTAAAAGAATACTAAAACGTACCTAACTAATCAAGTATAATCATACCATGTAGAGCCCTGATCATAGATCCATCATTGTCAGAAAGCAAAATGATGGTGAAACAGGTTTTCCTAAGGGAACTCCTGGATCACATACTTTTGAGTATGTGGGGTAATATGGATGTGTAAATCCTTACATCCTAGTGTAGGAATTGATGTAGATGTATCTTAATCCATCAACCCTTCACTATATGTTTATGCTGTAAACACAATTCTCTCAAGGAAATCCTTATACCGCATCAATCAGAGATAAACAAGAAATCTCTCGATGATGAAGAGAGTACAGAATGCCACTGTAACTCTAAAAATAGTGAAGTACCAGATTACCCTGGTGAGCTATATTAGCAGAGACTCAAGATGTTCTGCAAGTTATCCTCACTCTAACTGAGGAAGATGAGGTCATAAGAATCCGGCTCTTTTGATGACCTAGGTGTGATACTGATGCGACTTAACAGTGATCGGTTGGAGTATGAGTGGTATACCTCATCTCCGCAGGGCATAATGATGTTTGTAAAACATAATCAGCCGCGTAGCATAACTGCTTAGGTTAAACTACGAGATACTTGAATGATGTTGTGCTGCATAGTAGATATGTTGTTCACATTCCTTAAACTATTAATGTTATACTTATTACCAATCTATTGTTGAATACCTTAAAAACTTTTATTGTATATATTGTTCTTTGATTGCTATATAAAGCTTCTAGTGGAGAGTTATAACTCCCGCTGGGACAATTATTTAAAATTGTCTCACCCCGTAGACTTCAACTTTTTAGGTGGTCGTCGAAGACGGAGAAACCAGCCTACAGGTGACCAAAGCCAGCAGCAGCAGCACCAAGAGCAGCAGTGAATCTCAGGTGGAGATACTGACTGCTGAGTCATGTTGTTAGATAGTCCTATATCGTCTCTGTACTCTCAGGTCCTAGGAGTTATTGGTCTGAGATTTTGGTTTGACTCTTGAGATTTTGTATCATGCTGTGTATAATTACTCAAGAATTAATTATCAGAGATGTAAACAGTTTATTCCCTTTTTATGGTTTCAAGCTCTTATCTCAAAAAGTTTTAATTTCCCGTGATTTTTGTCTTCCGCTGTTAATCGAATGCTTCCGCTGAGTTTTAATCGTGGTTTGGAGATCGGAGCCCACAGCAAACAAACAATCGCAACAACAACCATATGATCATTAGCTTTAGCATTCCGACATTCTCATGCATTCATACAACTCCAAAACACTTTGATAAGGTTAATGTTACTCTTTCAATACACTAACAATAAAACATCACAAGATGGTAGCTAATCATACAAGTGAAGCATTAATACCAAGTGAATGGAGATAATCTTTGCTAAGAGCATATATATTCAACAGATTTAAGTATATACATGTTGGGAGAGCCTTAGTCTCTACTCCCAACCCAAGAAATGAGTTTATCCACTCATATTAGTGAGTAGCATTATGGGTATTCAAAACTGAAGATACATCAAGATAGACAAAGAGATGGATGAACAACACAGAGAGGAGTGACAAATCTAAAGAAAGGAGGAAGGTAATACACCAACAATACTCCTTTTGATCTGGATTTGGCACTGGTGTAACGGATGGCAACTCCTTCTCTCTCAAAGAGGATGGTAGATATTCTCTCTCCTCCAACTTTCATCTTCGGAGGTCCAAGATCGATGGAGAGGTTGATGGGTGATTGTGGAGTGTTATAACACCTCGTCATCTCCTTGATGATCTGACCCCTTGGCATGGACAAGGTTGGCACCTATTTATAGGCATTAGCCACTGACTTAAAGTCTGCTGCGGTCGCTACATTGGACCTCATTTCGGTCATAGCAAGAAATCACGCACTTTGATCACTACATACAAAATGTAACGATCACAAGGGAGTGGAAGGTCATCGGTCGTTGGGGCAGGTGTGATTATAGAGACCACAAGGGATGTCGACTCGCCCCCGATTCAACTATTGCAAGGACTGGTAGTCTGCAACGATCACTATGGTCCCCCCCCTCCGGGCGCTATGCTTGGTGAGTTGTGGAAACCACTAGGCCTTTGACCTTTTCTTGTCCTTCGGTCGCAAGGGTTCTTGATGCTCATCGACCGCTACGACATTGTCTTCAAGTGTAGCAACCGATTGGAAATTATGTATAAAGCAAGGAGGGTTGTGAGTTTAGTTAGTCACATTAGATCTTGTTAAAAATAATTAGTATTCATTAGATAAGTCTTAGAAGGGATTACAATATGAAGATATAATAAGCACACAATGTCCACAAAATTGGATGTTATCAATATATATTAAATATTAACCATGCCTTGGGTGGATGCACTGAACTATAAATCTTTTGACACGACAATGATAAAAAAACTTGGTGGATGTACTGATTTGGACCCTATTTTCTTGATTAGGATCTAATGTCTACGTCAGGAACAATGTTAATATGTACAACATATTAATCATGCCATGGTATGTCATTAGTGTTAATACTAGAATGAGATTATGTGTACATGTTATTTACGTATACATGTTAATACACGAAATTTAGTACAACCTCAACCTCGACGTATTCTGAGCAAGATCAAGTACAAATGAACTAGTAATTAATTCACAAAATCTACCTTTAGACCTAGATGTGTGCACAATACAAGCCATGCTCCAAGGAACAAATAGGAATCTAGTTGGTTGTCTAGAGCCAAGCCTGTGAGTTGACCACACTAAGAGTAACTAAACCATTTTGAGAGTAACTCATATTCATACCATGTACACATATAAATTCATACCCTGTTACAGATACATATGAGTATGTTCAACATGACATGATTAATACGTAGTTAACATATGTATGTTCAACATTTAGACATGAACTGATTATGGATAATACATTTAGGATAAGGGATACCAAATGCATGAAAACATAACTAATCATACTAGGAAACCATGGGAAAAGGTATGACAGTGCAACTGAGAAACAAATAGAAACATATGCATAAACACAAAATGTGACAATCTATTCCATTTGAGCGACAAAAAAAAAACTTTGGAACAATAATACTAATAAAACAGGCATATACGCATGCTGAAGAAGAACCACAACATTTGCAGACTCCTAATACATGGCATATTCCTCTACATGGGTAAGAGTAATGAATTAGAGTAGAAGACATAGATTAAACCCAGGTAGAAAAATAATGATAGTGCAACGATGTGATTAAGTAGTTCAATCTATGCGACACAAAAAAAATTGCAAAAAAAAATGACAGTCCAATCCATGCGACAAATCTCAAAAAATACCACAACTTTAGAATAATAATGCTGATAGACAGCCTCAATAGAAGATGATGTATTTAGGACCACATCCACAATTAAGTATTTGAATTGGAAGTAAATAGTTGATGGTTTGCCTAAACCAACAAACTTCAACAATCACTAACTACATAACCAAAAATTTAACTAGAAACCATCAACCTTAACCAATCACCATAACCAACAAGCATGTGATTTGAGTACAAGTCAATGATAACAATAACCTACAATATAATATTGTAATGAGCGTAAATGATTAAGTGGTAATATGCAAGTCAACAAGATGACATATTATCATGGTGTTGCGATAGCACCACCCATACAAAGTGACAAATGAAATTGAACAAACATTGGGCATAAATGCAACTCATGAGAGAGCACTGTCATTATACAAATCAACAAAAAATTAGCAACAAACTCAACTCCAAACAAATCGATTCTTCCTTGACAGAGGGAAGGTTCCCGTTGGAGATTGCAGTTACAACAACCACATCCACGACAAATCCCATTGTATGCAAATGAAAAAAGATGAAATTATAAGGGGGTAAGAAAAATAGATGCAATTGAAATAGAAGAAAAATGTACGAGGTAACGTGCAAGGTTAGAAAGGGAAAAGTACATGGATATGGAATCAAACAACTCATTGCAACCGCTTTGATCTGTGCCAATGACGTGGGCTACAATTTGTAGGATCAGGGGGGAGTGGAGTGTGATGAGGTTCGCGAGCATGTCAATCATTTTACAGCCACTCTCCAACTCACAGGCCGTGAATTCTTATGTAAGCATAATGGTCAAAAGGGGGGTGACGACCAAGGAGATAAGGTGCGAGCAAGGCTTACCTAGGGTGATGCCATGCACCAACTATACCTATGATGCCAAGGCACATGTTGGCCATGTCACCGACGGATGAGCTCGTGCTTATGATGCAGACGAGATTGGGGAACCTACAACGAGTATGCTGTGAGCATCAAACACCAAAGGGTGTTGTGGAAGACATGTCAATTGGAAATAGCACTGTGCGACCTCATCGATGTGGAAGAGAAGGTGCTCAACACAGTATTGTGGAATAACACTATGACTCACAGCCAGTTGTTCGCGAAAGAGAAATGCCTACACATACGAGGGGTGAGATTTGTAATCCCAACCGAATTGGGGTGACTTGAGCGGGTTTATGGGAATACATAGCACCAATCAGGGTCTGTTTAGGTCGTTCAAACCAAACACCCTCTCATTCAATCTGGACCAAAATAAGCCCAGGTGGCACATACATACAAGTACAAATCCAAATTGCATCCCAACCATACAATGACTAGTTGATCAATATATCCCGTCTAATTTGAGATCGTACTGTTTTAAATATACTTTCATCTCCATTTTTAGATGGCCCTGTTTTATAATTTACATTTATAAATTATAATTGCAGTATCACATATATTTTTTGGCTGGTCTAGAGGAGAATATGCATGTGTCGATTTAACCGGAATCTCCCATTAGTGGGCTTGGAAGATTGAATTTTTATTGTAGGACATGCTGCTATGAAAGTTGTTGCAGTCAAAGTGGTTAAGTATGAGAAGACACACATCCAAAATCAACATGTATTTATACCTTTCGACTTTGATATTTTTGAGTTCTTAATATCAATAATGAAACCTCTCAAAATGGTATTGATATTGCCATCCAAAATGGACTTGAGGAGGAGTTGATTGCCCGTCTATTTCATTGGATATTGCCATCTAAAATGGACTTGAGGAGCAGCTGATTGCCCGTCTATTTCAATGGATACTAGGCATGAGCCTGTGCCATGCACGACTGTTATCAATGCAAACAACAAGGTGTTAGATAACTCACTTTCTAGATCTTCTGTCACCATTAAATGGAACTTTTGGTTGACATACACATTAAAAGCAAGCCTACAATGATATAAATGGATCCTAAAAGCTAATCATGTCATACATATAATGGTCATGTCCTCCTACTCTGCATTTACAACTTGAACAAATTTCTATGATTGTAATATGTCCTACTCTGCATTTACAACTTCAACACAAAGAAGCATCTTCAACAAAATAAATCAGCCATACAAAAACTAAATGTCTCAATAAACTAATTAGATAACTAACACATAAAACCCAGTTGCCAAGTCTCACAAATGTGATTCTACATATTGGACCTATGATTTCGTGGCATATACGATGAGTGAATAGAAGTTCTAAAGGATGAAACATGACGTACGAAGCCGAATATTATTTATTTTGTTAGAAAGTAGCAACATGCATTCCACAAGTTTGACATCAAAGAATTCGTACATTTTGAAGATTGATTGCAGATTATGAACATTCTGACCCATTGGTTTACACAAGAGCCCAAAATAGAACAAATTCCTTACAATAAGGAGATTCTAAACATGCCTCTACATAAAAGTCCAAATTACAATAACTAAGATCTATCTACCCATACTATGTTTTACCTGTCAATACACAGTGCTCTGACATTACTTCAGTTCGGCATGACACATAGGGCAAAGAGTGTCATATGTCGTATACTTGTGTGGTTTCTTTCATTTGACGTTTACCTTGAAATGATGACAACCCATTTTTCTTGTCCTATTATTGTTTGAGTAGCTCTCAATCATGCAACTTCATACACAAATAGAAATAGACTTAAGTAGACAAATTTTCAAATAGAGATTTCAGACCGTCAAAATGGAAGACTGAGGATTAGAACATTGGTATAGATGGACAAACACAAAATAGGTCGTAGTTAGGACATTCAAAGAACAGTTGGTTCTGGATGACAACTTTATGAAAAACATTTTTTTAATACTACTAGCTACTCAACGTCACATTTGGAAGTGGTAGTTAAAACATAAGTGTCAAACTTATTATTTCTAATAAAGTAATTGTAACATTTATACAAAAAGTATACTCATTGTAAATGTCATGCTTGGCTGCTCCCAAGGCACTAACAAAGAACAATAGAGAGAGTAGTGGAATTTAGACCTTACCTATTTGATTGCAGCTGAAGTATGAGCCAATGAAATGGAAAACAATATTTTAGCTATTGTATTATCCATTAATTTGAAAAAGAGAGAGAAGATAAATATAAAAATAGGGATGAAAAAAATGTGGATAACTATATCCACCACCAATTATTATTCGAAGAGCATGTTTGGTTACCTAGCTTTTGATGTACTGGATTTTTACTGTCCATACATAATAGTAAAAAGCCAAAGAAGATTCTGATTTATTTACAGCAAATGTGATTGTTATAATGCCTTAAGAAACACCAACATCATGTAAAGTGGCCATCTAGACCATGATAAGTTTTCTGTGGTCATCATCTAAACCATCCTTCCATCCAAAGCAACATTATCATATGATGTAGTACAACTATATAGAATTCCATATTAGTTTCGGAAGACAAATGCAAGGTAAATAGTTGCAAATGTGAATACACCTAATACAAAAGAAAATCAAAACATGATTGATCAAGAAAATAGAAAGATGTAATACTTGCATTGCTGCTTTCTATTTCCACTGGAATGTGACTGAAATAAGCACCTCAAATGGTTGTCTGATAAAATAATACTAATAAGAGAATATCTATCATGGACCCTAATCAAGTGTAGAAAACACAAATCAATAAGTGGTTCTAATATGGGCAAAGAAATAAACTTTTTAGAACAATCTAGAAGAAAAAACGGGAATGACAGTAATATGTTTAGGAATACTAAATTAGAAGGGACAAAAATAGAGAAAATAGTAAGGATGTTTATGCAGGCATAGTAGCAAATTAGTTACCAAAAGCTGAAATGAACCTTGGGACCTTGTGCCTGCTCGTATCAAATAATATTATTTTGACGGTGGTCTGTAGCATGTAATAATGTGATGGCTCTTCTCACTTTTTACAGTCAAGGAGAAAAATTAATTTGACATTATCATAGAAGAGGGAGAAATGAAAAAGGGGTCAATGCTTTACACATGTTTCAAATTGGACTGGTCAAATAAATAAACGAAGAGAGGAGAATGAGGTCCATAGATTGTAGAGGGGGATGAAGAAGGAAGAAAAAGATGAAGAAGTCAAAAGAATATGTGGAATGCACAATTCACATCACCTGAAACCTCACCCTCGACGTACTAATACGGAGAGGGTCGGATGGGAGTGTAAAACATAAAAATGGAGGAAATCAGAGCAGCAATTCCTTAAATGGTCAAAATCTCTTTTTCGTTCATCAGAAAATACATACTCTTCGTACAACAATCAGGGATCAGAGTGGAGAATAGGAAGGGGGAAGAGAACACGATCAGAGTAGCCAGAAGGCGGTGGTGCGAAGACACTAGAATGGACTCTTCTTGACCGTTCTCACAATAAAAGGTGTGAATATTGTAGAGAACCCCTCAAATGGCCTTCATCATTTAACAAAGGATGATGTTAAATTTTAGAAAATAATGGAAAATATTGCAAACAACACTTATAGATTGGCATCCAAAATGGACTTGAGGAGCAGCTGATTGCCGCTGTTTCATTCTAATATATATTCCATTTGTCCTAATTCAATCCTGAATTAAAGTGTAAGATTCCGAACTAGAAAAACTGCCTTCCTCGAGCAAAATCCCTAGCTCGATCATGTAGGGATCCTCCTCCTACTCTTCTCTCGCTTTGGGCTTTCTCCTTCGTCTTTCGCGGATCAGGAGGTCGCGAATCAGGAGGGCGAAATGGACGAGGCTGCGGTAAACAATGCCATGGCGCAGCAGCAGAAGATGCTCCTTCAGCAACAACAACAGCGTCAGCACCAACAACAGCTCCTCCTCCTCCAACAGTACCAGCAGCAGCGGCAATTCAAGATCCAGCAGCAGCAACAACAGATGCAGCAGCAGCAGCAGCAACAACTTCATCATCAGCAACAACAGCACCACCAACAGCAGCAATCAGGGCAACAACGGCCCCAACAACAGCTGCAGCAGCAGCCTCAACCTCAACCTCAACCTCAACCCCAACCCCAATCTCAATCTCAACCCCAACCCCAACCCCAATCTCAATCTCAATCCCAATCTCAATCTCAATCTCAATCTCAATCTCAACAGCGTAGTTTTCAACAGTTTCAACAACAGCAGCAGGCAATGTCACGGTTTCCGTCCAACATTGACGCTCACCTTCGGTCTCCCGGCCTGCGATCTCTCCAGCTGCAGCAGCAGCATGCTCAACAACAACAGCAGGGTCCACACCCACCGCAGCCACCGCTGCAGAAGGGACCTAATGCAACGGCGGCTGCAGCGGCCGCTGTTGCCGGCCCCGTGAGCGTGATAAGGCAGGTCAACCCGGTGGAGTTGGAAATGGCACAACAGGACGCTTATAAGGTGTGCAACCCTGACATCAAAAGGCCATTTTCTAGCATAGAGGACGCCGTTCACAGGTAGGTCGCAATCCTTTGGCTTAGGCACTGCCAATATCTTTTAGATTTACTGATATTTTCTCTATAACATCAAAGTCGGAGGGAATGCGGGATTAACCTGTTGGCTTAGGCACTGCTAGGATTTGGTAGCAATTTGCAAGATAGGTTTTTGACCCCTTTCCACGTTACTGGGCAATCTAATCTGCCTATATAGCAGAAAGGATGGATTTTGAAAATTTTGTCCTTCCTCCGGACAAGGAAAAATATTAAGTTTCTTTTTGTACACTGCAAAATCCTGAAGCGAAGCTTTGAGCTTCAATTTTTGTTTCTTCTTCAGTCCACAACAAGAGAAATAGCACTTGGCCCCAGCCAATGATATAGTTTTTTTATACTATAAATCCTCTTGCCTTTGGAGTGGTTATGTAATAGTGCTCAATGCTCTCCTCATAAACCCTATATATAGATTTGCATTTTCTGCCGCCACTCCTTTTCAGCTTTTATTAATTTCTGTCTTTGCTGGACAAGGCCCGGGAAAGTTGAGATTTTTGGATCATAGGATGTGTGATCTGCTCTAGAGGGGGGGTGAATAGAGCTAAAAATATACTTAAACAAAATTCATTAGACCTTCAAGATATATCACAAGATAAGGTTGCTAAATAGAAATTTGAGTGCAACTAAACATACATAGCAAGGATGAGAGAGATTAAAACAAGCACAAGAACACAAGCTATGTAGAGTGCTTCCAATCTCCAAACTAGGAGATTGTCAGTCCACTACCTAGAGAGGTCAACCTCTAGGATTTTTTTACCATGACTATTCCTTATATTCACTTATAAGAGTTATAACATATGACCTTTCCTTTTCCGGGTCAAGGACACTCAACTTTTCCTTTTAGGGGAAGGGAGCCAACAATCTACCAAAGGACTTACCTATCCAACCAAGAGTCTTTTACCTCACCAAGGACTTATTTACTTTACAACGAGTCTTCTGCCTTCACCAAGGACTTACCCACTCTTGCACTAGTCTTCAGCCTTTGAGGAATTACCCACTCTTCTTTGATCTTCCGCCTTTGACTTCACCTTCACCAAGGAGAAGCTTTCACCAAAGGACGCCATTCCTTCTTCTTCACCTCTCTTAGCCGAGAGAGAACTTTCATCTTCATGGTATAAATGAGAGATTGGGAGGTGGTGGAAGTGAGAGCTTCACAAGATATACATGTAGGACTAACTCTCTTACAAATCTCCTACTCACTCTAATGGATGTAGCAAGTGATTAAGCTTAGAGAGAGATGAGGCTGTAGGATGCACTCAATTATAGAATACGGACCTTGTAACGACCCCACCCCTTGGTAACCCCCAATTAAGGGAGACTAAGAGGCTAGAGCCGTTATCCTAAAACATGATCATATGGTTTTGCAAATAATAAAAAATAATTAATAAATTCTACCACAACTAAGTTAAAAACATGATTAATAATCTTGCAAAATATAGGATTTGAGGGACTTTACCCAGATAAGAACTATCCATCTACAATCCTCCAACTCTTTATTTATCTTTATTCGTTCGATGTCACTTTAAAGGAATATCCACTTTTTGATAAACCTAAAACGCCGACAAACAAAACGAGGTCAGTATAAAGAATTATACTGGTATGTGGGGGAACCAATAGTTTGCATCTATTTGTAACAACATACTGCAATCAAATTATTGCTTAGCAGATCAAACTTTACGTCTTAAACATAACTACTCAATCCTAACATATCCTTGCATCTGTGCTGTCCCTGCAGTGGACATAGATCCTACATTTCTCATATGGTAGATCCCAAATAGCCCCTTATGGTCCTACCCCAAGGGTAGACCAACACATAGGGTCGTATAGTTGTATGATCCTACCCAATGATAGACCAAACATCGACTCAAGGTAACCTGATGATCCTACCCTACGGGTAGACCAATAACTAGGCTATCCATCTCTCACAATTACTCAAAGCTACAGAGGATGACTAGGATCTGAGCTAGTTATGCACATATATTTATGGTGATAGCTATAGTCACTTTATAGTTGCATGAAATAAAAGTCAACCAAGCACTTAATTTCAAGCAACCGGTAAAACTTCGGAAATCGCCGTGAAACTAGTGCGATTAGTCATAAGCGTAACCACATACCTGATTATGAGTCAAAAGAAGCAAGATATCCAAATCCAACTAGATTCCCAATCAAGCAAGCTAAGCAACCAAATCAAGCAACCCTTGATCTTGAAAACATGTATAACACCTAATTGTTACCATCACATCCCAAACAACTCTTTATTGACTTGGGACACATTTCTAAGGTTTTTAAGTCTCATTAGGATTCATTAGGGTTTCTTAGATCAATTTCTCAATCTTTATCCTTTTTAGGTCAACAAACCCTAAAATAGCTTTTCTACTCATGAAAACCCTAATTACTCAAATTATCCATATTAAGGGTTCTTTATTCTCAATTTGGCTTAGGATCATCATATCTTTGTCCTTCACATAGATTTTCGAAATAAAAACCATTAAAACTCATAATTATCAAATCATGTACCTTTATGTACATGGAACCCTAAATTAAGCAAATCATGTACAAAGATCCTCCTTTGGATTCAAATCTTCCTTTATTAACATGTTAATATTTGCTGAAAATATCCAAAGAACATTAATAGATTTAATTGTCATCAAAACCCATGGTTTTTCATTAATTAAACCATTAAAGATGATACTTTATACACTTTTCGTATTGCAAGCAGAATCAAGCTTCCATTATATTTTTAATGGATTCTACGTATTTTCCTGATAAAAAACCATATATCATATGCCTTAATCTGATCATCCTATCATTAGTTATAATTTTTACAAGAAAATTTGTTTTCAACCAATCAGGAGTTGCCACGTATTCGGTTTAGATTTATTTAAGCTGCGCCAGTGGGCCAGGCTTGAGCCAACCGACTCGCGCCACATAGGCACCCGGACCCGCAAGGCAACTCTCCCGCGCAACAAAAGAAAGGTGTGAAATTACCATAAAACCCTTACTTTCTCAACGCACGCTCGAGGGCAGGAGCGTCTTTTCACCAGGCGTCGTCTTCAACCTCGTGTGAAATTACCATAAAACCCTTACCTTCTCAACGCACGCTCGAGGGCAGGAGCGTCTTTTCACCAGGCGTCGTCTTCAACCTCACGTCTCCCTTCTCTCGCGAGCCGACAGTCAACCAAGGTGTTGACTTCACGCTACGCTTCTTCTGGGCGCAAAACAAGGACAACTTCACCTTCGTCTCGGCCTCCCGGACTCGAAGCACACTTCAATTGCTTCGTGGCTCTCCTGGAACGTCGAGACAGACTCGCTCTTCTCCGGCGAGAAGAAGCTACTGGACCAAGGCGAAGATCACGCTCTTCGTAGCAATTGGATGCACCTACGAGTTCTTGAGCTCTCCCCGAACGAACCAATATGTTTTGAGTCTTCACAGAAGGTGTGTGGCCCTCTATTTATAGGGCAGGGTCTCGGGGGTTCCCCCAATTTGGGGAAATCCTATTCACACCACGAAAGGTCGCAAATCCTTGTATGGATGGGATCCCTAGGACCTCCTGAAGACAGACGACTCGTTTCTAGATCCCCTCATGCCCGGAGTCGCGAGGAAATTGGAGAAGAAAAACTCCCTTATTTCTCAATCCGACTCGAGGTAGGTGACGACACAACCACCGTTGGATCTCCGATCCAACGGCTGTCGTGCCACCCACTTAAACAAAATCAGAAATTAAAGGATTAATTGTTTGAAAATAAACGTGACATTTAAGGATATCCTTCTCACTTTAGGAAATCTCCCAAAATTCATAACTCTCAAACCATGGCTCCTTTTAATCTCAAATTTTGAGGGAAACTCATCAATGACTTAATCTACTTGCGTGCCAAGTTTGGAGTCATAATTCGAAAATAAAAGAGACTTTTCTTCTTGTGCAAGTTATCACTTAAGGCATATTCTATCCATATTTTCTCTCTCTTACTCTCTTATTTTCCTTTATTTGGATTCCTTTACCATTAGAAACCATGTGGATTTGAAATATCATCCATGATGATCAATCATACATCTTTCCACATATTTCTTATATTTTTCATCATTATTTCAATTTTCTTTCTTATTTATGCATTATTTGATTTCCTTCAACTTTTTTTCCTCTTTTATCATCTTGGACTCACGAATACATTAGGATCCACAAAATCTCATGCACAAGGAAAAATGTTGCAAAAGAAACCCATATATTTATCATAAGTCGTACAATTTACAGACAAGTACATTTCTTTGGAAAAAAATTGCATTTACAACCATACAAGCAAAATCAAGGTTGTAATAGACCTTCATAGTGCTTGGCTAACCATGGGATGAAGTCCAAGGGGTCCTATTTATAGTTGGGGATGCTTACTAGCTAGTGGGAACACTTAAGGCCAAATATTAGCCGTTTGGGGTGTTGCAATAGATATTTTTTTTCGAGTTTTACAACACTCCAACGGCTAGAAACACCTTGTGTACGCTTTCCATACAGTGTGATCGACCGAGTTTACTTTTGAGAAACTCGACCGATTGCACTATTTGACTAAGCATATTTGAAGAATCAGTCTTTTCTCCAAGTTAGGATGCGCAATTTAGGGCATTTGAAGTGTGTCTGTACCTAATTTGAAACCACTCAAGTAGAAGCATTAGACACAAATGAATGGAATGGTTAGTCATCATCAAAATATGGGTTGAGTCAATTTAGACCTTGAGTCAACATTGACCTTGAGTCAACAGAGATCTGGAGCAGATGACTAGGAATATTTCCGGTCCTGAAAAACTAATAATATCTGAGCACAAATTGAATAGAGGGGGTGGTGGTGGAAGAAGATATGTGCGTCCGTTAAGAGGTGATATCTTTGCAACAACTAGTGCTCTGCTCAGTTACCGGTGAAATGCAGTTGTCAATTGTCGAATTGACTGAAGAACCCGTCTCCTTAAGAATCCGCCTCCCTGCTGCTCTTGCCTGTGGATGTCCTCATACCTCTGGAAACGGAACACACTTTCTAACGGGAGACGCCGTGGAGTCCATATTTGTTGTTTGGAGAGTTTGGAAACTGTTACTTCTTACTTTCAAACGAAATCTGCAGGTTGTATCTTTGTCTTGGTCTTAGCAAATTGAATTCCAATGAGATGATGTTGCTGCAAACATATGACAACATAACCGGATTCTCTTTCAATGAGACAGTCCGACATCCCTTTGATTGCTAGGAAGGAGCAAAAAATGCAGAAAATGAAGATGTCTAGAGAAGCAAAAGTTTTGTTTTCATTGTTTACATGCCAGAAAAGGATGAAGTCCTCTCTGACCGTAGTGTTAGGATCACGTACAAGCTAGAAAAAGGCTAAGAGGAAGGAAGATTGATTGATTGCAAAAGGAAATTTGTAGTATGCAAAAGTCATGAACACATACATGATTATGAAGTTTTACACACAGGAAATGTGATTTTATGTCAAGCAAACGGGTGAGAAGAAGAAATTTTATATGACTGAGGGAAGGCAGGGTGCTTTTGTTGGTGTCATTCTGAACATACATCTTCACTGGGAAAAGCATGAGACTGTCAGAGTTGTTTGCTGACCTTGCCGTCTACACTAGGTGTATGAATTAACTGAAGAGCTTGCTCATTTCAGTAAAGGCATCTGATATAAAGTTGGACAATACCATAATATTTTATCATGGGAAGAACTATGTGCAGATAGATGTTCCATATCCTCCTATCGCCCGACTGAACTTTAATTGCAAAAAGCATGCAGCCAACGGGAAACGATAATTTGTTCTGATCCCTTTTTCAGCGGATCAGACTGCAAGGAGAGTGCACATACAGTAATATACATAGAGAAACTGTAGTGTGCAGGAACGAACTGTAAGTAGGGTGAACATTTGGTAAAATATAAACAGAAAGTATAATATGTCAAAGGAAATTGCATTGCACCGGCTAAGGAGGAAAATAAACCAAATATATCAGTTAATGGTAATACTAGAGATCAGAATCTTTAGAATATAACACACATACAAATATTGTAACATGGTTGAAAGGAATGTAACTTGTAAATAACAATAGGAATTCTGAACTATGAAATGTATTACATCTTACTTTTCATAAGAATGATGTTCAGTACAAGAAAAACTGCAATATGAGTGAACAAATTGTAAACATGATGGACATATTGTAATATACAAAGTGAAACCATAACATGCCATAAGAAACTGTAATTAATTCTGCTTTTCAGAAGAATGAACTTCAGTAACAAGTAAGCTGGGATGGACATTTCTTTTCCATTGGTGGCTGTGGCATGCTTCTTGCAATTAAAGTGTATCCATAACAACAACCACATGGTCAACGACATTGCAAACATACTCCAGTCCACGTCAGGAGAGAGTCATCTTACCTTTGGCTGGATTGACCATATGTTCTTAATTAAGGTAAGGCAGATCCATCTTCAAAAACTCCCCTCTACTTAACTACATTATATTCAAACACACGATGTTCAAGGAAATTGCATCCTGGGCTGCCTAGAGGATGGTTTCCTATTCATTAATAGCCTTGTAACTAAAACCGTTGCGACTTAGGTGTTCTCCTGTGCGGCCAATAGAATGTATCACAGTAACTGCTAGAATGTTATAGTTTCTCTTTGTATATTACAATATCTTCAGTTTCTCCACCCTATATACATTTGGTTCCTCACATTACAATTCCTCCCTTACTGAAGTTTGTTTTTCTGAAAAGCAATGTAATACATTTTTTGTTGTTTTTCTGAAAAGCAATGTAATACATTTTTTGTTAAGAATTCTTATATTTAATTACATGTTACATTCCTCTCAACCATGTACAATATCAATTAGTGTTGTATTTTAACAGATCTTGATGTTTAGATATACCAATAATAGATGCATTTTATTTTAACCTGCTGAACAGGTGCAATATGTTTTCTTCTAACATGTTACACTTTCTGTATGTGTATTACAAAACCTACCTTACACTTTGTCCCTGCTTATCACAATGCTTCATGCGCTGAATTTTGTTTCCTCTTCTTCTGTAAAGCAGAATATAATACATTTTGCTGTTCAAAATTCTTATTGTTACATGTTCAACGTTCTTAATATGCCTACATAAAGAATATGCGAACAAAAAGCTGAAAGACAATAGCAGACAAAAACTACCATTCGACATCATGTAAAAGTTTATGTAACAAGTCTGAATAGCAGCCAAATCAGGATGACATTTTCTTTTCACCTTATGCTAACAGTTAGCGCACATACATCTTAGAAAGTTTCTGTATCTATACTAAGAGGAAAAGAAGTATGTAGCACGATGGTATAATGCTGCATGATCTGATTTCAAGGAGAAAATTACAAACTATATAACTATCATACTTAAAAAATTTTGTGCAAGTAAATTGTTTGACAGTTAGAGGCCATCTTCATCACCCAAATTTCTGTTGTGTTGATTCTCCATTTTATTTGTGCTGTTCTTCAACTACTCTCCCTTCTGCAACGCAAATTTGGAAAGCAAGTCAATAAACAACTGCCTCTTTTCCTCCATTTCTTTCATCATTCTTCTTCTTTTTTTCTTCCTCTTTGCATGTTCTTTGTTTCTTTAATAACTCAATAACTCAACAATGTTTTTAGAGCAAATGACTCGGTTGGCCTTCTACCTCCTCTACCTTGTCTCTATTTTTGTACCTCTCCATCCATTTTATCTGACTCCACAAACAGAAGAACCAGAGCAACACATCCAATGTTGGCTCATCGACATGCTTGACTAAGCAACAATTAGTGATCATGAACCCATTGTACTAGTTACGGGAGACCGATAGTGTAACGACCCCGCCTCCCGGTAACCCTCAATTAAGGGAGACCCGGATGTCAGAGCCATTAATCAATTTACAGGATCAAAGGTTCAGCAAATAATCAATGATTATGAAATTCTACTACTAAACTAAATATTGGCAGGAAAAATTAAAACTTTACTTACCTTTTTAAAACTTGGAAATCTAACTATCCACAACTTGAATTACTCTATCTAATCCTCCTTGCACTTTATTTCTTAATTTCACGATGTGTCACTTTACTGTTTGTGTTTTCAGGATTTTACCTAAAACGCCGACAAACAAAACATCGATCAACAATTGCTGGTATGTGGAGGCAACCAAAATTTCACAATTAAGTCTAACAATTTAAATATTGCAATCAAGATAATTAGCAAGTCAATTTACATTTTCCATGTGACAATCCCCACCGCTTTTGCCCTAACCCTGGATTTGACTTAAGGCCACCTTCTCAATCCTGAGCTTGGTGCCTGGGAGTCACCTTTCATGGTGCTCCATAGTCATGCCTCATTGACCACCTTCTCATTCCCGAGCTTGGTGTCTAGGGTCACCTCTCATGGTGCCCATTGGTCTACCCTCCTGGGCCTGACCTTTATGGCATCCTCCATCAGGGTGGCATGTAGGTGTGGGAATACACATTTAAATTAAATTGTGATAGTCATAGTCACTTTATAATTGCAATATGAACATCCAAACAGTTTAGTTGCATTCAATGCGATTAAACATCCGGGAATCCATCGGGAAACTAAAGCGGTTATTCATAATTAACCACATACCTGTTATGCAGACTTGAATGCAGGAAAACTCAATCAATTAGGAATCAAGCAAGCACACACACAATTTGTTCCTGAAAAAGGCATTCAATTTCTTTATTACTAATCATGCCATCATGATTCATTAATTCTAATGGTTTCCTAGGTTATTTGCCCTTTTTAGGGTTTTATTTCCTTTTTATTACTTTTACCTTACTTTTATTAAATATCCCTCAAACCCTACTTATCTTGTCCTATTTTCCATTAAGGTCCTAAAGATCATGTTTTGACCATATAAACCTTAATTTTCAGATTGCTATATCTTTTCCTTTCTTTTTCTCTAATTTAGGGTTTCTAAACATTTTAATCAACATATGGAGTTACAAACCCTAAAATTGTAATTCTATCATCAAAATAGGTTAATAATCATCTAAATCAGTAAATAAGTTAACCATACTCGAATTAACTTAATTGCAAGACTAAGTATATCTTTTATCAACAATTAGGGTTTTATCCACAAATTAAACCCTTTTCTTATTCAAAAGACACACTTTTACAAAAATATACAGATTTAGATGTCCAAACTATTTTTAACATATTCCTCATATTTTTCTGATCATTTTTCATGTATTGACTTTTCTCATATGAGCTTTCTAGTTCTAGATACGATTTTTATAAGAACAACCCTTTAATAGATTATTTGCTATTTTTGTAGAAAATCTAGGACCGCCCGATCTATGGGCCTTGGATCCACTGAGGATCCAATGGCCCTGAGGGAGCGCGCCCTGCTTTTGCAAAACAAGGGAACAAAGGACGAAAGTGTCCTTACCTGTAAAGAGGACGCGGAGGGCAGAAGAGTAAAAAGGCCCGCCCGCCCGATCTATGGGCCTTGGATCCACTGAGGATCTAATGGCCCTGAGGGAGCGTGCCCTGCTTTTGCAAAACAAGGGAACAAAGGACGAAAGTGTCCTTACCCTAGTAAAGAGGACGCGGAGGGCAGAAGAGTAAAAAGGCCCGCGAACGTCTTCTTCTTCCTCGCGTCGAGCACCAGATCCAAGCAGTCAACTCGGGGGTTGACTTCGAGCTCCGGACCTCCTGCGAGCAAGCTGATGGTACAGGGAGCTCCGTCTCCCTCGGCCGAAGTTGACCAGGGGTCCAATTCCCTGCCCGAGCCTCGCCAAAGCCTCCGCCTACTCGCCGGACTCCGGCGGTGTTTTTTGGGGTGTCGAGGGTACTGGTCAAGGTCGTGGGCAAAATTGAAAGCACGAACTCGATCCTTGCTCTCCGCCGCAGCGATTGGACTAGGGAAAGGGGATGCCAGTGCCTTCTATCACCCTCCCCCTATATATAGGGTCGGAGCAAGGTTCCTGCCCAGTTGGGCGTTTCCTAGTTTGGCGACGAAACCCACTCGAACCAGGGGTGAATCCCTTCGACTTGCTTTCCCGAATCCAACGGGACAGTTTCCTGATTTTCTTATGCACTGGATTCTCGAGAAAATAGGATTGAAAATCCTCCCTGTAACCAACAGAGTCCCAGTCCCAGCGGGACTTAGATGACGACCTTCGACCGTTGGAAGAAGATCCAACAGGCCTCGCTGCTCGCGATCAAACCAAGGAAAAACTTTTTTTCTTTTAATTCAGGATTAATTCCCAAATTGAGTATATCTTGCAAAATTGATATCTCCCAAACCATAACTCATATTTAGCTCAAATTTTAAGGAAACGTTCCTTTTATTATTTCCTAGCTTTGTACGAAATTTGGGAAACAAAAAGCAATGGATGAGAAGGCTTCCTTCTCTCCCAAGTTTTCTCATTAATTAATCCAAATTAATTTATATTTCTTTTCCTTTTGTCTTTATCTTATTATTTTGGGTCCCTTGGACCTCAAGGAAACCCAAAGGCACGGATTCCCATCTTGGGGAATACTGGTTTGCCTTTATCCTCTTTTAATTGTCAATTTCTCATATTTCCCTTTTATTAGTGAATTTCTTTTCCTTATTAATTCCCTTTTCTTTTCAATTGGGCTGAATGGCCTACAAGGCCCACAATCAATCACTCAAAGCCATTTCTCATGAACTCTATTGCAAATCAAAGAAAAGGATCTCATTTATTCATTAAAAGAGAAATACTCTTTACATTACATTTTCAAGAAAAAGGGGTTGCAACAGATAGGTGCCTCCGCCAACAATGGGAGCCAAAGCCAATCAGGATGCCAACCAACACTCATTGGGTTTACCTTCGTGTTGGAAATTGACTATAGCACCCAAGATCCATCCTAAAACTTGTCCTCCTTGGTGAGCAGAGCCCGAAAGATGCCCAGACAGGCGTCGTGCCAACTAGTGATGTGATTGGAGTCGGTGGCGCACAAGAGCAACACTTACTACTACAACATTGTTGTTGGCGGGAATTTATTGGGCACACAGAGATGGTTAGTGGGGAAGGATACTGTCTTACACGTATGTCACATGTCAAGTAGTATAACTTAGATACCCACTCATGTATTAAGACCTTTCTCTCTATATATATCTTCACCCTACACAATAGTAGCTTCTCGAACCGAGCAGATCCGGTCACTAGATGTAGTGGAGGCTGGAGGTGGTGCATGATCGACCTCGATGCCGTTAGTAGAGGCTTGATTAACCCATGTGGGTTCGTTATGTTTAGCCCAACAACGATCTACAATATGTGGTTATTGCGGCGGTGTGGATATCTCACCTAAACTCCAACTTTGGTATGTTCACTACATTTTGAAATTTAAAGTCTCTAAGCTTATTGAATCCCTAACCGTTACGTAACTTTGATCATCATGGTTTTGTTTTACATGATTCCAGGAGTTTGGAGACGATTGGTGTGCATTCTGGAGCTGGGACCTTAACTACTTCAATGACGAAATCAATAATCTGCCCTCCTCTCATGTTCACCTCTTCAGTCTACCAAAGCTTTGATCATCCATTCTTAGAGAAACTCAAAACGGCTTGAGCCTTCTTTATCTAGTTTGAAAAGTCTTCCTTGCGATTCTGCCAATTAGGGAAGCACCATAGGATTTCATTTTCACGCAAACTACCCTATCTTCATCAAACACTTATAGTCTTGCTCATAGTTATATGGTCCTTTTTGCACCTCTAGGTTCGATGGCAATTTGATAATTTATTATTTTTTTCGATGGTTTTTCTAGAACGAATTAGCTATACCTGGTGAAAACTTGTGAAATGTTTGGTGTTTTCAACCTTTCCATCAGTTGATTAAAAGTTAAACTCAATATAATATTTAAAGTAAAGCTTTTTACACCAATAGTACCCTTCAACATATCTCTGGGTCAATGTCTAAATTCTATTTTGATAATGGGATAATCCATCATAATCTTGCGCACACACTCCATAAGAAAATAGAGTTGCTGAGAGGAAGAATTGTCACATGTTGGACATTGCCGATGCTCCTCTTTCATGCCCAAATGCCCAAATCCTACTGGCTTGCGGTTGTTCTCACCACATGCTACCTCATTAATCACCAACCTTCGCTCATAATTTTGACTCTAAGGCAGACAAACTTGTTCCACACACCATTAAGGTTGTCTTTCACGACTGCTCCACCTTTCCAAAAGGTTACAAGTGCTATAACCCTAGCACTAGGTGGATGCATGTTTCAGCCGATGTCACTTTACATGAATCCGATATCTTTTTTGCTACTCCTAATCCTCTAATGCTGTAGGTGTGTCTGTCAAATTGGATCTCTCTGATCCCATCGATCTTGTCCTTCCTATCACTGATTTCTCTTTTCTGCCTCCACCTTTGCTTCCAACCTTGTCTCTGATGGATCTCCCACCATTGAACAATTTGCTTGAGTCTACCAATGAAGGCCAAAAGAGAATCGACAACTGCACGTGTTGACACCGTTGTCAATTTTAAGGAATCTGCATGTCCTCGAGCACTCTAGAAAGGCTTACGTACTTGCACCGTTAGCTACCCCATTTCTCATGCATGTTGTCTTTCTAAGCTATACTAAAAATGTTAAAACCATAGCTAAGAGTTTAGATTCCATCCAGATTCCCAAAAGCAATCCTCAGGCCCTTAGACATCCTGGTTGGAAAGCTACAATGTTTGATGAGATGGCAACATTGCGTGATTACGACACCTAGGTTCTTGTTCCAACGCTCAATGACAAAAGTAATGTTGGATGTCGATGGGTCGTCTCTTCAATCAATTCAAACCATATATTAAACATTTGAAAGGTTGTCTGGTTGCCAAAAGGTTCACTTCAACCTTCGATGTTGATTTCTTCAAAACCTTCCCTCCAGTCACACATATTGCATCAGTTCAGATTGTGATCTCTCTTGCAACTCATATGGACTGGCCCCTTTTCCATTTCGACATCACGAATACTTTCCTCCATGGTTATTTGGAGGAGGAAGTCTATATGCAACAACCTCCAGATTTTATTGCTGAGAGGAAGTCCTCTCGAGTATGCAAACTTCACAGTTCCTTTATGGTCTTACAACAATGTTCTCATGAGAATGCTACGAAAATGATCAACTGAAACATCATTAACACTAGAGAGAACTAGAGGCTGGTATTAAGCACAACAAGCTCCGTCCTGACGTACATGATGTTATACACGTGTAAAGCTTGGTGTCGATGCTGCAATTGTGATCCTTCAAGCCGTCTCAAAACGTTGGCCAATTGGAATTCACACAGATAGCTAACCCACATGTAAAACGATGTTTAGTGGGAATGAAGCGCCACAAAGACATTGAAATAGTGGATGTGCTGAAGAATACAAAGTTCTAGGAACATCAATAACAACCTAAAATATTATATATCATCTGTCATCTCTCTCCTGATATGCTCTCCTCATACTCTCTCTCTCTTTGATACTCTCTCTCTATATCACCCCCGCACACCAACTACGAAAAGAATGAGTAGGTCGTCTGGAAAAGAGACACATGACTCCCCTGCATGGGGAAAGAGACACACATTAGGGGGTGGGAGGGCGAGAAATGAAAATTTAAAACAAGAGGTGTCTTATGTAGAGAAGAGGAACTGATAACTGGAGTAAAAGTACAACACGATCTGGTTATAGAGATTCAGATAGAAAAATAAATGGATGTTTTCACAACCCAAAAAGGAGATTTGTATGGCCCTTAGGATCCAGTTATCATTAGGTATATGATAGAAAGAACTTTGAAGGTCATCATAACTTGAACTGAAATGGAAGTAGATAGACTTCTTTGGACACATCAGGTGGAATTCTGACACGGCGTGTAACTCTTTTAGTCGAAGATGACATGCTCCCAACAACACGCCGTGCGGAGATCCGACACATTGTGTAGGATGTCAAATGCGCAAAACAGATCTCACTGTGTGGAAATTTGACACTCTGTGTAAGATGTCGAAGGCATGAAACAGACTTCCATTGGCATACCGTGTTGAGATCTGACACGCCGTGCATTTCTGATCTGACACAAAACCCTGTGTCGCCGAACGATTTCTGGAAGACGACATGCCATGTTGGTCGGGCCACATGCTGTGTTAGAAGTGGTCGTCAAGGAGAAAACAATCCTGAAAAGACGCATCGGGGGATGACAGGAATTAGCACTGTCACTTGCGACAATGGATAATGCGAATTCGAAGCAGCAACAACCCCTAACAAGACCACGAACAAATCTGGATGGGAATTGGTGCTGTCTAGGGAAAGATGTGCGTTGAATTGGTGGAGGCTTCTAGGATGACAATAGCTGCAGGGGCGCTTGCTTAGACCACTAACCAAGAGGATCAAGAAGGAACTAGGCAGCTCCCCTATTGCTATGTCATTCCTTTGTTGTTGCGACAAGGGAAGAGACGCCCAAACCTTGATAGGTTGGAGGTGACAGTGTTTAGGGATTCACTAGACATTAGAGACCGCTTAGGGCAAACAACAATAGATGATGGCTAGGGTGAACAACGCCTGCACATGATTGGGAAGACAACCTTAGGGAAGAGACGATGTGACTTAAGGGTGACGACCATGATGGAGATTCGGTGGCTGCCTTTGACTATGAATCGGTGAAGCATAGATGAAGATCTTTATAAAAGAAGAAGAGAAATGACCATAGTGGTCCGGAAGATGCCTAGCGGCCGGCCGACCAAGCCAAGAAGAGACGCCGGCCACCTGCAGGCGCATGCTCTCTCCTTTTCTCTCTAGGGTTAGGTTAAGTTCTCTGATACCATATTGAAAAGTATGAGGGAAACTCACTTGATTGATATTAGACGACAAACCCCTGTCCTATATATTAGAGAGTCTATTTGTTTAAGTTATTAAGTGTTTTGTAATATGGGCCCAAGTATGTCTTGGCCCATTAGGGTTTAGTTGTGTCTTGTATGCTTCCCTATTTTCCTATATATAGGAGCAGGGTTGCCTCTTATCAATATAATGATTAGCCGTCTTTTCTTATTTGACATGGTATCAGAGCAGTGATCCAACCCTAACCCGAATAAAGGAGAGAAGAACTTTTTCCGCCTGCGGGCGGCCGTAGCCGCAACTTGGCTTGGCTGCCCGCCAGACATCTCCCCTGCCATCCGTTTGTTGTCTACTGCAAAGAATTGCAACCCGCCGCACCCTTGAATTAGTCTGTAGCCCCTCAATTAGTCGGTGCGCACTGCTATCCCTTCCTCGCTGACGCTACCCTTGTTTGCCAACTTCCGTTTATGCCTGGCCCTCTGCAAGATTTCTTGTGCTGTTGTTGTATCTCTTCCAAGAAGGGGATGCAATCAATACTGGAAATATGCCCTTTATCATTATGTGGATCCCTGCAACATGGTCCACTACAGCCGATTCTCTCCTTTCGCAGTTGCTATCGGGGTCCGTGTGTTGTTACGACATTTTTAACACCTGCCGCTATCCTTTTTTTTGTGCACTGCCTTAACAAATATCATCGTCTTTGTTGCTTATACTATTGCGGAAGTATAAAGAGAATATAAAAATAAAAGGTATAGGAGAGCGCGTCCGGTCAACAGTTGAATAAAAAGTGATATTTTTCGTACTTGAATGGAGTACAACTGTAGACACATTGCGGCACCTACATCCTGTCGTAGGGTATTCCGATGTTCTCTCCATGACTCTGCCCCTTTGTGCATTGGAAACTGATGATTATCTAGGTACAGCAGGAAGCGTCCGGCATCTCTATCCCCACATGCCTAAAGTCTAATCAAATAAAATATTGTAGAAAGGCAAGCAAGTGTCGTCATCTGCCAGCCGGTTACGTACTGATGATTACAATTAAAGCAAAGGGGCAAATTGTTTTTCAGAGGTTTTTAAATCTAAAGCCAGCTGCCGCTGTTCAAAATTTTACTCTTTGAAGGAAATCAATTCACAGTTGTGTAGTGCGTTGGCTTTTATTTTTTTGAAGCAGTCCGATGCTCTGTTCTTCCATTCTCTTATGTAGCCAAAGCTGCTGCTTTTGTTAATCTTTTTTCTGACTGTCGTGCAAGCCTGATTTTTACGTATGATTCCTATTATGATATCTGCCAATTGGGCCTACTATGCAACAGTCATCTTTTGAAGAATCATTTGAATCTTATTTTGTGCTCTCGTCATATAATGTGAGTTTGTGACTTTCCACCCCAACCACTCTTTGACTCTTTCCGTGCTTGGCGTGAGGGGGAGAATAGAGGATGAAGAGTAAAGGAAGAGATAAGATGGAGGAGAGATGAGGAAGATATATGCTGCTGCCTATCTGGATCTTCATGCTGCCTTTATTGTTGATGTATGGATCATTTTGCTGCTATTATTATTTATTCATCATCTACCTCGACTGCTGCTGTGAAGTTGCATACTTGGACGTCATTGATACTACTGCCTGCTTCTTGGAGTTTTTTTTCACATCTGGAGTTTATTTATGCTTCCTATTTAGTTGATGTCTTCTATCCGGCTACGTCTTCTATTGCTGTGTTGCCAACACTCTTTGGCTTGTCCATGCTTTGTGCATGTCGACTCGTCCGTGCTCTGTTTTGTACGTTGACTTCTACTGCCTACTGCTGTGTGCCAACACTCTCTGGTTTGTCCGTACTTTATTTGTACGTCGACTACTACTGCTACCTGTGATCCAGCACTCTCTGGACTTTGCTGCCTGTGACCCGGCACTCTCTGGGATGCGACGTTAGCCACTATGTTGAAGACCATGTTGCTGTGATGCTTACTACTGCTCCAGATTCTACTATGATGATCAAGAAGCTTCTGTGACTTACTTGCCTGCTTGCTTGGAGTATCTACTTGAGGGGGAGTGCATGAGTTTTTGAGTGTTTTGAGTGCTTTAATGTAATATTGAGGGAGAGAAACATCTTGTATGGGCTTGGTTTATTTTTTTTCTTTCTGTCTCTTTATTTTTAGTCTGACTCTCTGTTTGCAAGCTGATTTGGGATTCTCCCAACTTCAACTTGAGGGGGAGTATTAGAGAGTCTATTTGTTTAAGTTATTAAGTGTTTTATAATATGGGCCCAAGTATGTCTAGGCCCATTAGGGTTTAGTTGTGTCTTGTACGCTTCCCTATTTTCCTATATATAGGAGCAGGGTTGCCTCTTATCAATATAACGATTAGCCGTCTTTTCTTATTTGACATTATATATAGGAGAAAGGGAGGAAACATTACAAACTTGGGACTCAAGTAAAGCTATATGGGTCGAAACACTTAAGCCTATATACATATTAACCTGTAAACTAAATAGGCCACTAATACTTTCTAACACCACCATGCCATAATTTTACTAGACCCAATTATAATGAATCAAACATGTCTTAATAAACAAATGGATCTGAATGGGGGTGCTATGAATCTAATCCATATAATTTAGGCTGCCTCATCCTGACCCATTGAGAGTAGGAGACCCATTTGCTGGGTCTAGTTATCTAGCCAACAACTGTTGTTTCTTTCTACGCTCAACACCTCACAACATGCCCACTGATTTTTTGGTGGCCTGGGGTTCGTCTTCCTTCGGGTACAGGTGATGACCGTAGGGGGCGTTAGGAATAATAGGCGAGTGCATGTGCACTGTCGCTTGCATGCAACTTGTTCAATTTGATTTCTTGCTAAAGGCAAGTACACACGTTGAATACCGACCTTGGAACCTAGCGATCACACACTTCTGTATCTTGGCTCACTCAACGCAATGCATGTTGCACTCATGGTTGTTAAGGCGGCCATGCGCTAGGCATTTTTGAGGGGGTGCCTAGGCACCTAGGCGGGCGCCCAGATGTTTCTAGGCGTTCTGCTTTTTTTTTAAAATAATGATGATTTTTGATATTTACATTCATATTTTCATTTGTAAATATTAAATAATAACATTATTACATAGTATTACACAGAATTTAGGCTAAATCACACCTAACATGACCTAAACTAGAACTGATTGGTCCTAATTTGAACTCATTTGATCCAAATTTGATCTAATTTACCCTAATTTGGCCTAAACCAGACCTAATTTTGCATAACTTGACCTAATTAGAGCCAATTTCTCTAAATTTGTCATATATTGATCTAACACCAAATTTGGCCCAATCAGATCTTATCTTCCCAAGTTAGAACTATTTCCTTCAAATCATACTTGTTTTCCCCAAATTAGATCTAATGTGCCTAAATTTGACATGATTTGGCCTAAATCAAACCTAATTTTGCACATTATGACTATTAGAGAGTCTGTTTACTTGTGTTATTTCGTCTCCTTGTATTATGGGCCCAAGTACATCTTGGCCCATTAGGGTTAATATGAGTCTGTACGCTTCCCTATTTTCCTATATATTGGAGTAGGGTTGTCTCTTATCAATATATTGATTAGCCTTTGCTACGTACTTTCTGACAATGACCCAACCAAACCTAACTTCCCCAAATTTTCCCTATGTCGACCTAAACAAGATCTAATCATAGTCACAATATACTCCTTTTTTTGAAAAAAAATGTTTAAAACGCGTATTATTCACGTGTTGTATATGACGGACGTTTTAAACTCCAAATCGAATAATACGTTTTAAACGCGTTTAATTCACGTTTTATTCGCGTATTGCGTTTTAAACGTGTTTAATACGTTTTTTTGCCGTTTTAAACAGTCTTGTACTTTTGCTTTACATTTATTTTTTCCACATCCTTTTTAACTTATAGTAGGGTTCCACTAAACCGTCCAACCTTCCTCTTCTATCCCCCGACACACCACGAGGAGTAACCCTCGACATTCTACATGTGCGCTCCATCTTTCTCCTCCATTCTCCCCTTTTCTTCCCTGATTTGTGCCTGCTGCTCCCACTTCTTCCCCTTTTTCTAATATTGAGTAATCAGTTCGATGTTTAGTCATTTTCAATCAGTATATGTGTGGGTGTGTGTGTATATATATATATATATATATATATATATATATATATATATTCCGCTTTTTTGCCGACTTTTTTCCGAATAGTTGACGGAACTTTTACCGTACGTTGACCGATTTTTATCTGAATTTTCCACATAATGCCCGATTTTTGAATTTTTCAACTTGGTCGTACTTATCCCGAATACCGAATTTGTGACTATGGATCTAATTTGGACAAAGTAGACCTAATCTCACCAAATCAGACCCATTTTCCCCAAATTGGACTTGTTTCCCACAAATCAGACTTAATCTTCTTGAAATTGTCATAATTTGGCCTAAAATCAAACCTAATTTTCCATAACATGACATAATCAAACCTAGCTAGCCCTAATTTTCCCTACATCGATCTAAATGAGGCCTTACATGGCCAAATCAAACATAATTCCCCAAATTAGACCTATTCCCCCCAGATTAGGTCTTTTTCCCCCAAATCAGACCTAATTTAACCTAATTTGACCTCAATTGGGATAGATTGGACCCATTTCTACCATAAAATGACTCAACTTGATCAAATAAACACCTAATTTATGCTTAGCCTTGAAGTGGCTTAATTTGGGCCTAAAGGGCCTTAAGCGACTACTTAGGTGACCTAGGTAGCTGGGTGCCCAGTTTGAGGCAGCCTGCCTTAAGCCTCGGCGGGCTCCTTGATAACTAAGGTTGAACTGGAACCCCATGGTGGAGGACCCGACTCTGGAACCCGCTGCAGCTTAAGGCCGACCAATTTCCTATCACTATCAGCTGTGGTGAGCTTCTTGTCCAATGCGTCGTCATTCTACCACAACAGAGTGGTCCTTTAGTGATAGAGAGGAACAAGCAAACATGTACGTGGTCAACATGCAAGTATGCACAAAAGGAGCATGTATGTCCTCTAGAGGCTGTGGAGGAGGTTGAGGAAGAACGAGCAGTACTGGGTCTTTAACTTCATACCTACTTCTCACTATGAAATTGCTAGAAAGTCTTGATAAATTCCTTGGACACCAAACTGAATGGGTTGAATCCACTGCTAGTTTTGAATTGAGTTAGTTCATCTGAGAGCAAATGATCTTATGAACCAGGGCGTGAAAGTAGGCATCCTGTCTTCATCGCCATATACATTCCCTATTTGGTCTTGCACCAAAGCATGTGTCAGGATGATTTTGTCAAGATCACTGACATAGGGATCAAAAACATAATCAATACACGTGGTTAAACTTCCATGCTAAAGTCAGCCACATGATGTCATTGCCAACCTTCTCAGCAGGTGGTTAACTTTAAGCTAGCAACAAAGGTTTTGGTGTCAACTATTTCATCTGTTACGGCGTGTGCTTTGCTTGAGTGGCCAGAATTAGATATCTCGTGTACCTCCTTATTAGGAATCTTAGCATTCCTGGAATCCTTGCATACGAGGCTCTGATCAAGAGACTCCCTTGGCTTAGCCAGAGTTCATTGTTCAATGGCAATATTTCTGGAAAAAAGGACAAAAACCCAATGCAGAATACTAATCCTAGGTGCTGAAACAACTGAAATCCAGAATTGAAATCGAAGCATTTGTCCTTAGAATATGTTTGGTGTTCATATTCGAGGAGATCCAATGAAGGAAGGTGGGGCAAAAGGGCCGCATGTTCAGTTGCAGGGGATCGACTGTTCCAACAAAGAAATTTTTTATGCTGGTGATGAGGAATAATAGACGGGGATGTCCAAAATGATGTTTGTCACCGGATCACTGCAGGATGGTTGAAATGGAGGAGTGCAATTGGAGTTTTATGCGATCAGAAGATCCCTCTCAGGTTAAAAAGTAAGTTTTATAGAACAGCTATACGACCAGCCATGCTCTATGGGAGTGAATGTTGGGCGGTGAAGAAACAAGGTCTCAACAAGATGAACGTGGCTGAAATGCGTATGCTGAGATGGATGTGTGGGAAGACAAGAAAAGATCGTTTGAGAAATGACTATATCAGGAATAAAGTGGGGGTGGCGAGCATTGAGGACAAGTTGCGTGAGGGCCGACTCAGATGGTACGGACATGTGCAACGCAGACCTACTAGTGCGCCTATACGAAGCAATGCTATTGAGCCAAACACTATAAATCGAAGAAGAGGAAGGCCTAAATTAACATGGGATGAGCTTATAAAGAGAGATTTTAAATCTCTACATCTCAATCAGAATATGGCCCATGATAGAGCTGAATGGAAACGAAGGATCCATGTAGCCGACCCCAACATAGTTGGGATTGAGGCTTAGATGATGATGATGATGAGGAATAATCATTCATTGGATACCCTGTTTCAACTGCAAAAAAGGCTCAATGACAGGTGGGGTTGAGATAGATACTAGGATAGAAAACACTGGGTCCTGAATGTATAAGGAATTAAGGACAAAGGCAATATATGCGGCATGGTACTACAAAGCAACATCACCATGCGATTGACACGTACGGGAACCAGGTGTTGAAGCTTACAAAAATATGGATAAATTCTGGGGACCAGTTAAATCTATTCCAAAGCGGTACAACAGGAGGGCAATGGTTGCTGGAAAGCTGCCGTAGGCGGCGCCCTTGGCGGCGGCCAGTCGCTAGTAGTGGTAGTGATAGTGGCTGCAGTTGCTGCTGTACAATGACTACATTGGTTGCTTCTGTGAACGGTACTCTGCTGGCAATGACATGGGAACCATCGCCACACAGGATGCCAGGGCTTACTGCTGGAGGAGAGGATGACGATGTAGATGGATAGCAAAAGATATTGGGGAAGACAAAGGATCTATGGGAGAAAGTGGATCTGGTTATGATTGTACGTGGGGTCAGAACTTGGGGAGACAACAATGTGGTGGAGGGGGAGGGTAGGACAGAAAAGGGAAGGGAAAGGTAGAGTGGGTGGGTGGGTGATGGGTTGGGGCAGGATGGCTCTGGTGCTCCGGACCACTAAATGCACTTAGATGCACTTAGCTCTAGAGGGGGAGGCAACAACGTCAGAAGTGGCTGGGGTCCCTTTGATACCAAATTATGTGAAACATAATGGTTAAAACCATGGAACAAAACTTCGGCGAAGTTGGGCGAAATTTCGCCGAAACTTCGAACTTCGAGCCTAGGCGAAGTCGAATCTTCAATACTTCGGCTTCGTCTAAACTTCGGGGCGAAGTTTCCCTGATTTCGTCGAAGTTGGTTTTTTTGTATGTATTTTTGTCTCAACTTCTCCGAAGTTGTCAAAGTTTCCTCGAAGTTGGCGAAGTTGGGGCGAAATTGAGACGACCCAGAACATTAATTCTAACTAGTGCACTAATGGCCATATAATACGTAAGTGTTGCCTCCAACCCTCTTCACAACTTCTAATATCAACTCCTATGTTTGTTGTTTCCACTCTTTCCTATTTGGTTGTATATTTGTATATAATACATATGTTCAACACTTGAACAATATTAGTATGTGTATTGCATGCTTGACCATTGCAGGCGCACATCATATTATCAACCTACTTAGGGCTAAAGACTCATGAATCGTGTATTTTTGTTAAATTAGCAATTATAAGAGTGAGGTATAACATAATTAGAAGTTTTCAATCGAAGTTTCCTTCAAATTCACATCATTTTCTTCAAAAATCGGCATCGAAGTTTGTCGAAGTTTGCGTCTAAACTTCCTCGAAACTTCCACTTCCACACCTGGCGAAGTCGACACGAAGTCGAAGTCCTGCACCATGGTTAAAACCTAAAATTAAATAAAGTATCCACCAATATATTTTTTGAATTCCAAGCATTATGTCTTCCTTTCAAAAAGGCCTACAGGGAATCTAGGACGACTCAGCAACTAGGCCAGTAGCCTATGTTTACACGCGCACACACATCAGAAAGGGAAAGAGAGGAAAAGAAAAAGAAAAAGAGAGAAGCAAATCACTCCTAAAAATAGAGCTAAGATGTATTTTAGTGTGCATCTCTGCCTATTACTACTGCTCTGGGCTCACCAATGTTTTCAAAAACGTTAAGCAGTAAGCTTGCGGACAACACGTTGTAACTGGTTAAGCGGTAAGCGGGCGATTTTGAAAAAACGGATTTTAGTTTCCTATAGAATTTTATACAAAATTACACATATATGTATATAAATACTATACTCTTTGGAATTTTATATATATTTAAACACTCTACCCAACAATACAAAACACCCAAATAGTTTATAAGATAGCTATAAGACAATAATTACAGCCATAATACAGTAAACAATAGACTTGACATGGATAAAACACCCTACATACATGATACAGAAATTTTTCTGCATCACATGTTTACATAACTAAGCAGTAAACAATATACTAATTACTGGATACCTTACTAACTTATTGTTATATGTGCATATCATCAATTAGTCATACATTAGAGCAAGATACATTTAATTAAACTATGCATTCTAAATTAGATAACAGTTACATGTAATTTACTTGTATAAATTACACTTTACAGCAGTACCCTATTACGTACAAAGTATGCATTCTATATTAGAACTAGGGCTTATCATAGGCTATTTAATGTTTATAAGTTTAATATATTATAGTCAATAATACTTGGGACCATATAGTTTACGTAATGTTACGGGTGTACATCAGAATTTAAAAAAAGGGACAAAAAAATGGCCAAAAAGCGGGAAAAAAGGGCAAAAAAAGGAAACGGGCAAAAAGTGAGAAAAAACGGACGATTAATATTAAAACGATTAACCAGCGATTTTGGCCAAATTTAAACGGCCTGGGTGTTGGGCCGATTAACTGGCCGTTTAATCGGCCCCTTAGGCCGTTTTTCAATTCACCGGGGCTCACTATTTCAGGAGTCTGACTACTGTTCTATAGTGTAATCATGTGTGTGTATATATGTTTAGATATTTTCATGTATATATAGATACATGTTAACAAGGGATGGCAGAAAAAACCGGAATATCATCACCAGAACCAAACCACTCCGTATGGGTTTCCAAATGTTGAGTGGTATAATGGTTCGAGGGGGAAGAGAATCCCTGGTTAATGGTATGGGTGGGGTCAGATCTAGTGTGTCGTTGCCCGTGTGTATCGTACGGCGTTTAACCTGAATTTTTTTTCTGACGGCGGTAAACTACTACGGCCTGAAGGTGCCGCCATCCTTCTAAGAGCCACATCAACGTCGAATGGCAAGAGCCACAACAGCCCTTCCGGTGAGAGCTGCAGCAATGTCGATCGGCAAGTAGTGTTGGCAGCAGAGAGCAGCAGCGTTGTCGAAGTAGCGTTGGCCGGAGAGAGCAGCGGCAGCGTCGACCGATGAGAGCCGCAACAGTGTCGACCGGCAAGAGCAACAATAGTCCACGCTGATTGGCTGTGGTGAGAGGACACAGACTTGGCGGCCAAGAGAAGAGCACCACAACCGCCGCTGTCCCTGTAGGTCAGAACAATCGGAGCGCATGCCGTGATGGCAGCACATCATCCTTCTCCATCCAGGCCGGCGCCACTATCTTTATAATAAAAAACAACTCAGATGATAAAGGTGAGACAGAAGCACAGTCCGTAGCCACACCGGCTGCTGCACACGGTGGTCATGGAATGGTCGGCGTGGGAGAGCAGTCATAAATATGCGTTTTCTGCTCTAGTTCGTATGTATTGATTGGATTGCCAATGGTAAACCGGTAGTCCCCCATGTCAAACAACCACTCCGTCCACTACACATGGTACAGTTCTCCACACCAATTATGGGAGCAGCGGATGCAGCGGATTGTGGGTGGTAAATACCAACCTGACACTTTGCTATCCCTAATGTGAACACACTATTCGAGCAAGTTATGTAACATACTAACATGTATTTTTTTCCTTCTAAAAAGAGTTACAAATTTTATATATGCTCAACTCTCAATTCATCTGATCTGCAGTTATACATATATTTAAGTATATTTACATATTTTCTTGAATTCCATGAGCCATTGTGTGTTTACTATATGGCTAACCATGCACGGTGAAAGCCTCTGATTTGCCTGACTTACGTGGCCCTGGTTGTATATTCACATATTTATTTATTTCGTTTGGTGTGGCACCAGTTTCCCTCTGGTGATCTCAAGACGAGCTCACGTAGAATGCAAACCAGATGATTTAGAAGTATGAAACATCGACCTCTTGTCTTTTATGCTCAAGTAGTATAATTAATTTGATTAAGATGATTGATTGTTTATATATCCGGTTTATGAGTTATCTCAAACTAGATGTGAATATCACGTTCAGGTTACCTAGTCTCTTAAAAGTAGAAGTCCAAGCGCTGTCGTATTACCAATTGAATGAGCTCCTTTAAAACTCCACTGCTTACAGTATCATTGAAGTATGCATCGTGTCAGATCCCTAACTGATAACTACGGCATGACAGAAACTGGATACTTTTGTAATCACGCCAGAATTGGAGGTACTGGGAACTGCCAGCCTCCTCCCTGATTCCATATTTCATCCACATGGGCTGACACAGGGGACTGCAAGCTATCTGCAGCTCATTCCCTCTGCCACAATGAAAATACTAACATTATGTAGCAGACTACTGGGTTATGAAGTCAGCCTTCTCTCCTGTGTTTAAAGACGGTTCCCCATACAAGAAATTTATATGTGCAAGTCTTTCCTATGATTGTGGAGCAACCATCTTATATATAATCACTACATGTTCTATTCTCCTATTCTCGAGTCCTTCTATGTTTCTTGTGTATTGTTATTTCCAAACTTTGGGCTATCCTTGGTCTTGTTTCATCTGTTTCATTTGTTATGTTTAAAAGTCGGAGCAATGCTCCTTGAGGCTGATTGGCTTGCAACATTATATATCATTTAATGAAAACTTACCTTGTGGCATGTGTGGTCAGATTTACTGGAAATTTTACTTAATATATTATATTTCTAATTTAGCCAGTTACTTGAGGTTTCTTTCCGCAAATGGTATTTTGCAGTAACATATTGTTGCTGAACAGAAAACAAAAATGAAATTTTATACGTTATCTTTTATTACATACTTGTTTGTGCGGTTCTTTGCTCTTTATTATGCACAAGCAGAGGCCACAAATGTGCTCTCTGTTAGCAGTAATTTAGTTTTCTACGTGTCATTGGATCCTCCATTGCAGTAGGCATGTGTGGGTTTACTTTAGTCTGATTTTCAGGGCATACTAATTGTGATGCCGCTTATGTTATGCAGATTACTTCCCTATCACATTGTTGCTGATTATGAAGCTGAAGAGGATGACAGGATTCTTGACAGTGATACTACTGGACAGATACCTTCCCGCCTTCAGCAATGGGACCATAACATCCTTGCCAAATTGGCAGAGTTCACTTCCACTTTTGAGAAACAAGTGCTTGCTTTCAACATTATGTCCAAGAAGAGAGCCCTTGGTGAGTTTAGGTCTGAGGAGAGACTAATGGTAGAACAGGCCCTTCTACTAGAGGAGAAACACCAACTACTGCAGCTTCGAGCTGAGCTTGAGTCAAGGGAGAAAGCAGAAAGGGAGGCTGCTGAGGCCAAGATGCGGATGGCGATGGCCCAGATTGAGCAAGCCAGGGCTGAGGCTTCTGCACGTGCACCAATCCGGGGTAGTGAGAATTCAGGTCATGATCTTGATCAGGATCAAGGTGGAAACGGAGATGAAGTGATTACTGGTTGGGGCAGTAACAACCAGAGAGAAGAGGAGGAACCTTCGGATGACTATTTGAATGACGGGAATGAGCCCGAGAATGGGGATGCTGGATTGCAGGGGGAATGGAGAGAGGTTGGGGAGCTTGATTTAAACACAAGATGATGTTCATCACTGAGCTCTCGGACGCCTCAGACCATCTCACTTGCCTTCTATTTGAGATTTGGCTGAGGTTTAGGATAGTTCTTCCACTTGTTCCTTTCTAATTATTTAATCAGGTAGTCTTCTGTTGTATCCCCCTGATCTTGGGGAAAAATCATCTAATTCATGATGGTCTTGAACTGCTTGCAATCTAGGCTGAATAACAAGGGATACGCTGTACAGTAATTGTAGAATTTGGAGAACTTGCTTTGGAAGCCAAGTTCAATGGCTTGCTGATGTTGTATGTTGTAAGTTCAAGTTTTTGTTATGATGTATCATATACTGGCTGTATGATATTTGCTTGGTTAGGCTGTATTATATTTTACCTTAATCAATATCATTCAAGTATTTTGTGTGTTAAGTGTAACTGGTCGTTGTAAATTTTTATGTATATTTAGTGAATATCTTCCTGACATGTTCTAGTCTTTTGCATGTTTGGTTAATGTTTTGTGTATGTTAAGGGTCCCATGAAGTGGGCACGTTGATGCATGTAGTGGGCGTGTTAAGTCATGAGTGGGCGCATTAGCTCATGAAGTGGGTGTTTTGACTCATTTAGTTGGCGCAATGAGTCATTAATTGGCACATTGACGCAAGGAGTGGCCTCATTAACGCATGAAGTGGGCAGATTTATAATTGAAGTGGGTGCATTAGCTCATGAAGTGGGCATTTTGACTCATTTAGTCGGCGTAATGAATCATTAATTGGGCGCATTGACGAATGAAGTGGGCGGATTTATAATTGAAGTGGGGGCAACGAGTGGGCGTGTTAACACATTTAGTGGGTGTTTTCACTCATTTAGTGAATAATGTAGTGGGCACATTAACACATTGAATCATGAATTCGGCACGGTAAGTCATCAGTAGGCGCATTGACTTATGAAATTAAGGGTCCCATGAAGTGGCACATTGACACATGTAGTGGGCACCTTAAGCCATGAGTGGGCGCATTAGCTCATGAAGTGGGCGTTTTCACTCATTTAGTCGGCGGATTTATAATTGAAGTGAGCGCAACGAGTGGGCACTTTGATTTATGAAAATGCATGAAGAGGTGTGTGAAGTCATGAATGTGCGCATTGACTCATGAAGTGGGGACATTAATATAATTAAAAAACAAAGTGAGCACATTTATGCATAATGTGGGACGTCAACAAATAGTTCCAAAATATACATGTTGTGGCTGCATCAACACATAATTCACTCATGAAATTAGGCACATCAACACATAGTTCCAAAATATGTTTAGCATTAGGGTTGAGTTACACATACAAAATTGGCGCCTAATTGTTCACTTTTTGATGCTTAATTGTTCACTTTTTGACGCGGCTACACTTGTCCCTCAACATTTGTACTATAAATGTCCCTCTCAACCTGTGAATATCTTTATCAGTAGTTTGATCCCCTACAATTGGTTGTCCATCCAGTATTCTTTTGATCCAATTTAGAGTGAATAGTCCACAATCATTGCTATCAGGTGGTTGTTGTGGGCTGTCCCTGCAGTATTGCACTTTCATTTCATTTGCATCGTAGCCCAAATGTTGTGCGAAGAAATCTTTCAGCCACATGCCCTGTCAAATGAATTACAAGCAATGTCTTAAAAGGAATATATAAGAAAGAATACATTAAGTATGTGATGAGACATTTATTTGCTTACAATATGGCATGCCACCTTTTCATGGGTGTCCCACGACAGTTGTTGAGGGCAATTCTTTTTCACACGGTATAAGCATGCATTGTTGGAGTGGAATGTCATTTTCTGTGTCATGCAAATCTCCAGCAAATGCCAATGGTAATTCAAGTGAAGCACTATTATGGCTTTTTCATTTGATTTTAATTCATCCAATTGCCTGGTAAGTATATTTATATGTTACTATTATCACCTCCTTCTATTGAACGACACGTATTGACGTGTAGTATTATGGGCATTTCACAATCAAGTTGTGGCATGTACTGTACTTGGAAAATTTGGCATATCGACTGTATATACTACAAAAAAGTAAAATGTAGGAGTCATTAGAAACTATATGGGCGCAATGGAACACATTGGGTGCAATTGAACTTATAAGGGCATAATAAAACATATATGGTCTTAGTGAAACCTATATGGGTACAATAGGACCTATATGGGCGCTATGGAAGATATATGGGCACAATGAAACATATATGGGCTCAATAGAACGTATATGGGCGCAATGAGACATATATGTAAGCAATAAAACATATATGGGCGCAATGGGACAAATATGGGAACAATGGAAAGAAATCATGGGCGCAATGGGATATACATGGGCGCAAACCGAACCTATTGGGGAGCAATGAAGCATACATGGGTGTAATGGAATGCTTATGGACGCGATGGGACGTATATGGGCGCAATGGAAAGAAATCATTGGCACAATGGGATGTACATCATGGTCGCAAACCAAACCTATATGGGCACAATGAAATATATATGGATGTAATGGAACATTTATGGGCGCAATGGAACGAATCATGTGCGCAATGAAACGTTTATGGACGCAATGAAACTTTTTTGTCACACTAGAACCTATATGGGCACAGTGGAACTATATGGGTGCAGTGGGACGTACATTGGTGCAATGGGACATACATGGGCGTACTGGGACCTATATGGGAGGAATGGAACATAAATGGGCGCAATGAAATGTACATGGGCGCAATGGAATGTATATGAGCACAATGGAATGTAAATTGGCACAATGGGACGTACATTGGCGCAATTAATGTTTATGAATGCAATGAAACTTATATGGGTGCTTATATTTGTGCAGTGAAACTTATATGGGCACAATGGAGCGTACATGGGTGCAACGAGACTTATATGGGCATAATCAACTGTTTATGGGCGCAATGGAATGGATCATGAGTGCAATGGGATGTTCATGGGCAGAATGAAACGTTTATGAGTGCAATGCAATACCTATGGGCACAATGCAACTCCGATGGGCGCAATGAGACTTATATAGGCACAATGGAACATAATGCATGCTTACAAAAAAAATGGAACATAATGCATGTGTGGCGTCATGAAGGACGACAGAGGATATATGAAAGAATGCACCCTACTGCTAATGGTTGCATTTGTATCTTATTAATTTGCCTACTAAATAAGCATTGCACCCACTTAGCATAACAATACACCCATTTGGTTGTAGTTTATATTAATACCTCCTTTCTTGTGAACTGCCACAACCTTGGTTATTGAAGATGGACAACTTCCTATGAATGGAGCACCCCAATGAGCATCTAATCATAAATACATGATCTTACACAACAAGGTTGTCGGTCATACTCTGACAAAAAGATTTGAAATTAGCCTCCTTGCCTTTGACAAATTTTTATGATCCTGTGGGTCAACTAGCCATATCCAGAAGTGAACCTACACAAGATGCAAGCAAACAACATAAAGATGCAAGCAAACAACATGCAACACCTAAAATGCAAAAATGCAAGATGGAAGCTCTGATTGTCGAGATTGAAGCACTAAAGACTGAGCTGGAGGTGGAGAAGAGAATTGTAAAGGAGAAGGAAGCTCTAATTGTGGAGATTGAAGCACAGAAGACCGAGATGGTGGTAGAGAACAGAATTGCAAAGGAGAAGGAAATAAATAACAAGAAGTTGTTCATGAGGATGCAAAAAGACTTAGACAAACTTCATGACTACTATGACGAGTTGCACACCGCTAACAGGACAATGAAGCAAATACTCTATGAGATTGATGACTACAACTTGCCTTACATAGAACATTGGGCAAATCATGACAAGGAAAATAAACACAAATTGTATGTTTGGGAAGAAGCCTCACCGCAGAAGCAACACGAGCATACATTTGGAAGTGAAGAGTTCCCCCCTAAATCTCCAGCTAAAAATAGTCTTCAAGTGAAAAAGAAGGTATTGACTTATAACAAATGTGAAATTGTTGCCGATATTGTCTAACAAACCCTGAACCAAGATTTTGTCTTGTTTAATCGAAGAATGTAGACTGTCATCAAGCCCCAAGTATCCTGTAATAGTTGACCTATTTTCAGATGATTCCCCCAATTTGTCGATAATTGTACAACCCTCCAGAATAGATAAGACAACACCAAACCACCTCAATCAAAGTGACCACAAATTTCTAAAGTAGGTGATATCAACTGTAAAAGTTGTTCAAACCTTGTGGCTGCATGAAGATACTAGAGTGTTGGGGGAGGACTTATTGCCAAGTCTGAAATATCAAGGTTTTGTCTCGGAAATGGTAAGCAATGAAACATTCTTGTCAGTGCACCCACTTAATGACTCGATGTTCCCACTCATGACTTACCGTACACATTGATGCGTCAACGAGCCCACTTCATGAGACCCTTACAAAAAATAACTTAAAATGCAAAAGACGTAGACTGCACATACAAAAGACTTAAACACTACTTGTTTAGATGCTTCTTAGCTTTCGACATTCTCTCATCATATGATTTGTACCTATTTTTACGCAGTTGACCAAGTTGACCCGCCATATTTGGGTTTTGAATTCCTTCAACACCAGAAGATTCCCAAACCTATAATGCAAATGTTAAAACATTAGTAAATTATAAAACTTGATCAGTCATATTACAATTTATTTATATATAGAAGAAATTTCTTCTTACACCATCTAATAGACCGACGTCCCTTTTTATTTTCTCCAATCCTTTCATAACTAAATCAAATTTCTCCTGAGACATTGCAACTGCTTCGCTCAATGACTGAAGGTTTTGTACGACAACATCATACCTATCCTCAGAGTTAGTATATTCAACACTTTCTATAGTGTCTGATTTGCTTACAATTTGTTTGACATCCTTCCTTCATCTGTCAATCAAGTGATATTCCTCACTCAGCTTGATGATACCAAGGAACATATACACATCAAACATGTGTCTACATATAATGCTCGATGAGTCAAACATTAAACAATGACAAATAGCTCCGAGCTTTGATGTGTTATATACTAATTGAAATGACTTCAGTCGTGGCACAAAAATCTTAGAATCAATGTGTATGTTCTTCCTCTCAAAAACCTCAAGGATACAATTCTCCACTTGTCATTTTATGAACCGTGTTGCAGTACATGAGGTCTTGAATCTCTATTTGAAATTTCTTGAAAATGTCCAATGAGTACCATTCACCAAGCTGTCATTCCATTTCAAAAGTAGTCTTCTATACAAGATCTTTGTGAATGCACTGGTAGTTTGCATTAGATTCCTTCTCGAGCTTCACACTTACAACAAGTTCAAATTGTTTAATAAATTCTTTCAGAGTCATTCTTTCTCTAAAATAACCTTTGAAAAATGCTTTGATTGATTCACTTCTTTGTGTTGTAGACATTCCAATCCAAAATGATGTTTTCACATAGCATGACACCCACATCTTCCAGATAGGGTACATATGTTGGACCCATCTATTTTGTTGTAAGTTGTGCAAGTTTACCAATTCAGTCCACCAATTTTATAAAATCAATTGTAGTTATCGAGTCATATACGACTGCTTTTATAGCCTTATATGCTCCTTCAGGATTTTCAAACTTCCACGGTAGCTTCTTAATTATGTGCCACAAACACAATCTATGCTTGGTAGTGGGAAACACTTTGGCAATAGCATTGATAATGGATTGAGCTTGGTCTGTTATTATGCCATTAAGAGGGACACCTAAAAATTTAAGCAGTAATATGCACAAGCAGAAATGAACAAGTTTTGAGTGATCTATAAACAAATTTGAGTCATTTTCATTACCTCCCATGCATGACATATGTAATTTTGCGTTGTCTCTTCACATAGAAGTCCACAACCGAGCAAGATTGTTTGACTATGATGGTTGGCACCCATAAAAGGAGCAAATGGAATCTTGTATTTGTTGGTCAGATATGTACTATCAAACGATACAACATCACCAAAGTACTTGGAGGAAGATCTTGCTCTAGAATCAACCCAAAAAACATTCTTAAAAACACAACATTCATCAACATCCATCATGTAGAAGAAGTTATGATGGACACACTACATCTTTGTGAAGTACTCCTGCATTGCTTTGGCGTCTCCTTTTCTGAGCTTTATTCTCCTAGACTGGGTTAATAGATTCCTTACGTCCCTCTCTATAAATATTAGACCGGTTACTCCACCAGCTTCAACAGTAAGTGCAACCATTTTCTGAGATGTGGATATACCGAACTAGTCATTAATTAGAAGCATTCTCTACTGCATCAAAGAGATGGTCGTCATGGACGGTAAAAATTGCACATGATCTGCTCCAAGCATAACATGGTTGTGGTCATAATTATTGTGGTCAATCATATAAAACCCATTCTTCAGATGGATAACAATGTGAACAGGATAGTTCACTCTAGCACTACACCTCTGAGCCATACCATCGGTACTCCATATAGTTTCCCCTTATTTTACACAAACCATCTTTAGCCTAGATATTTTACCCTTTTTGTTCTTACTAGAACTACTAACCCTAACACCAAAGCTAGGGGAAATGCCCAAACTTTTATAAAAATAATTCACTTTACCAAGAGTAGCAAAAATCATTCCAACAGTAGGAATACTCAGATCTACAACAAAAGAGAAAGAACAACATTTAGTATTCAAACAACAAGAACATCATTTAATGTACTAATGATGCGCCCACAAATGGTTCCAAAGCACCCACTTAGTGTACTAATGCCCCCCACAAAGTTGCTAATATGCATAGTTTGTTTTCCATTGTGCCCACAAAATGTGCTGATGCCCCTAAGGTATGTTCATTTAGTATTCAAACAGCAAGAACATCATGCGCCCATAAATGGTTCCAAAATTCCCACTTAGTGTACTAACACACCCACAAAGTTGTTAAAGCACCCACTTGGTGTACTAATACGCCCACTTAGTGTACTAATGTGCCCACAAAGTTGCTAATGCGCATAGTTTGTTTTCTATTGCACCCACAAAATTGTTAATGAGCCCAAAAATGGTTCCAAAGAGCCCACTTAGTGCATTCAAACAACAAGAACATCATTTAGCATGCACCCACAAATGGTTCCAAAGAACCCACTTAGTGTACTAAATGCGCCCAAAAAGTTGCTAAAGTGCCCACTTGGTGTACTAATGCACCCACTTAGTGTGTTAATACACCCACAAAGTTGCTAACACACATAGTTTCTTTTCCATTGCACCCAAAAAATGTGCCAATGCCCCTAATGTATGTGCAGTTCATTTAGTATTTATTGTAGTTCAAAACATGTGCGAATGCGCCTAAGGTGTGTTCATTGCCCCCTTTGAAGGTTCGTGTTTCATTGCGCCCATTCTGTATTTCATGCACCCACTTCTGTGCTAATGCACCTACTTTTGTAAAGCCCATTAGCATTCATTGTGTGCCCACTAAGGGCATGTTAAATAGCTAGTATTTATTATTGAATGTGCATAGTTTGTGTTTTTCAGTGCCATGGTGTTCAATTGTAGAATTACTTAATACTGCATACTTAACAATGAGCATTTAGTATTCAATGCTAATGAGCATTACAAAGTGCGTCTATTTGATGTTGAATTGTGCTAATAAAAATATTAGTTCTTGATGACTAACCTTGATCAGTAGAGAATTCTTCTTCCTCTTATTCATGCAGTAAGTTAAGATCATATTCTGTAGCATGATATTCTTGTTCTACGTCATGTTCTTCTTCAAATACATCTTTCTCTTATAAATATTCTTCAGATTCATCATTAAATTCTTCTACAGCTACATCTTCCTCTTGTAAATATTGTAGATTCTCCATCATTGGTGTCATTGGTTTCTTTGGAAGAATAATTTTCTTCATAATCACTTCCAAGTTCAACATCTACATAAATATTCAATTTAAAATATGTATGATATTATAAAGATGTTATACTGCAAGGAGATACATTCTTATTAAAGTAATAAATGAGGAGCAACATTTATGTACGAGTTACCTATTTCAGACTCCATTTCAACCCACCAAGAATAATTGAAGTAATAAATGAAGAAGAACAAGTAGGTGGGGAGAAGAATGACAAAGATGATTTAGTGAGGAAGAAGAACAATTAGGTGGGGAGGAAGGAGTATTTAATGGTCTCCAAAATCCAATTTTCCCTCTTGAATGTATCAAACAATGCAACAATTCGAGTTTCCCCTTAAATGTGTCAATCAATGCATTAATGGGGAATAGAAGACGTTGAATTTTAGTACAAAAAATCTGTCAAGTACGATACACTTAAATGGGAGTGAAAGACATTGTGTTATTTTTTCATAATAAAATAACACAACAGATCATTATCTATTAAATGGGTCATAGTGCCAAAAAATAGCCATCAACCGTTACATTAGACTGTTGGGTTATTTTTTCCCTCCAACAGTCACCGTTGCCAACCCATTTCCCCTTTAATTGTGTCATTCAAAGCATTTATTGCACCAGGACATTAGGCATTGAGCAAAATTTTAGGAAAACAAGGCAAAGTAGAAAACCCATTCATTTCCCCTTAATTATGTCATTCATAGCATTTATTGCAACTACACATGAATCAAATCACTGCTTAATTGCAACAAATGTACTTGACCGGCTGTGCTGCCATGCCATGTCTGGTCCCGAGATGTCACACATAAAAACCAGCCGAAAATGTGGCCCCACCATTGGAAAACCACCCAAAGTGCCACGTCAAAATACGAGTTATGCCCTGGTGTGCATCCTGGAACCATTTTCGAATTTTGTTTGATTTATATAGGGAAACAAATATATAAATTGATACACACACCCTATTTCTGGCACTCGAGTATAAACCCACAGAAGGGGGAAAGGGGTGTTACCTAATTGCAGAGAACACAGAACATAAGGACGCCATCGATGCACCAATATCATAATATTTAAAAGGAGAGAGAGAAGTAAGATAAAATAGTCATAATTAGTTGCAATCATCTTATTTAAATTGAGAGAGAGATAAATGAATAATTTAGATATATAATATAATGCAAACAAATTACATAGGAGATATTTACTATTTAGCAAGAAAATACACATTTATGATAAATACATGCTTTGTACAATAATGAACAATACCCAAATATGAACGCTGTGTATGATTATGAGTTTTATGAGTGCCATATTAATTATACGAGGTTTATATAATTTGTGTAATCTAATATTAATTTATGAGTACTAGCATACCTATTTTATGTCTATATTATTTATTTACAAAATATTTTGTGTAACATTGTATATATTATTGTTATTATTATTTTTTTGCAACTTTACGTGTATGCTTATTTTATTATGAGTACTATATACTTATGGCTACCATCATACATATTTTGCGTGTTGTATCATTTATTTATGAAAACTTTTTATGAACTTATGTATACTATAATTGTTGTTACAAGAAATTATGTTTAACTCTTTTTATTCTGAGTATTTTTATTTAGAATACTATCATACATATTTTGTATTGTGTTAATTTGTATGATTACAATTTTAAAGTTATGTTATCATTATTGTTAGGCAAAGTTATGTGTATTATTTTTTATTATGACCATTGTTTTCCTATGAGTAGAGTCATTCATACTTTGTGTATTATATCATATATATATAAGTAGATGTTGTACAATTATGTATATTATTATTATTCTCATTGTACACAATTATGTGCTAATTATATTATTACTATTGTTTACTTGTGAGTATTATAATTCATATATTTTGTTTTGTATTTTTAACTTAGGAGTCCCTTTAGTAAGTTTTGCGTATCATTGCTGTTAAGCAATTTTGTATTATTATCTTTTGTTATGTGTTTACATGTCAAAGTTGTTATCTCCCCTTCGAGCCACACCATCAAATTCTATTGATTCATCACTGCACGACTTAAAATGTATAATTTGTTGTTTCCTGACACACATCATAGTTGGTCACGACCAAGGATTTGGTGATCTACTGTGGTGTCCGACCACTCTTCCTATGTATTTTGAGGGTTGGACATTTTCATTGCTCAAGATGTTGACAGATATACATATTTTGCCTCTTGACTTGATAGGAGAAAGCTTCAGGATCATATTCGACATGAGGGGTGGTTCTATTCCTATTGGTGCCCCATTTGACAATGCTTATCCTTATATTACATGATCTACTACCATCCTTCTATTGGTCCAAGTTGTCATGTACTCTTTCGGTCACCCCAAAGACACGATCTCTTTTGAAAGCTGCCTACAAAAACATGATCTTCCAATGTTTCAAGACATTTGAGTTGTGCCATCAGCAATGGCCGTTCTCTCTTCTCTACAAGTAAACCAGGGTTTCTTCTTGCTGTTCATGTTGATGGTCTTGAATATCCATGGAACCTATGGAAATATCGAGCTATTCTACGTTAGTGACTCATAATTCCCTCAGATATTGACAACAAGCGATATCCCCTTTGTCATTCTACATAGCTTGATTCATACATCGACCATGTTTTACATTGTCACATTAGCCCATGATTCAAGTTTTTTCATGATATTGTTCAAGATCCCCTCTTCGACATTATTTCTGACACTGAGATAAAATGGTTAAAGAAGCTCGATTTTCTTTTCTTGGCACCTAAAATGATGGTGTCCATTTCTAGCAATATACATACAACATGTTATTTGATTAGGCTGATAAAAAGCACATGTGTTGTTCTTACATGGGTCTCTCCTTTGACTGATATTATTTATGATAACTTCTTGGCAGGTCAGTCTACCTCTGATGCGACCACTAAAAAACATAAACATAGTGTAATGCACGAGGAAAGCCATCCCCATTTGCTTTCCTTTGCATTTGATGTCTTGGGGTAACTAATGATTCAATCTCTCTCCTACAACACATTAAACATATTACAAGTAGAAATATTATGTTATGATCATCATCTTCCCTTGATTTTGTTTTAGATTAGTCAGTTTTTTCATACAAAAGGGATTGACAACCCAATTTGTAGCCTATGCCTTTGAGAAGGCATTTACGTAAATGTTGGCATGTAACTATTTATGTCATGTATTGAATATATATATATATAATGAGTATTTTTGTTTTTGGTTACTATCATACATGATTTGCACATTATATTATTACTTATGTTTTTTTACTGAAGTGATTAATAATATTATTATTGTTATGTAGATTATTATATGTACAAATTTATTATTATTTATGAGTACCATCATACATGCTTTGTGTACTACATTATCTATTTATGAGTATTTTTTGTAAATTTATATTTTCTTATTATTTTATGCAAATTTATGTGTACTGATTTTCTTATTATGTGTATAGTTTATTAATGAGTACGATCATACATAGTTTATGTATTGCATTATTTGTTTGTGGGTAACTTTGCAAAGTAATGTATATTAATATAATTATTCTATAATTTTGATTGTGAAATTTATATATATATATATTAATTTATAGGTAATATCATACATATTTTGAGTATTTGGTTGTTTATTTATGAGCACTTTTTGTAAAATTATGTGTATCATAATAATAATTATTATTATCACCATGTGAATTCATGTGTACTAATTTTTATTGTGGGTATTTTTTATTTATGGGTTGTACCATACATGTTTTTATTATATTAATTATTTGTGTGTACTTTTGTTAAGTTCGTACATTTTTATTCTTATGGTGCAAATTTATATGAACGTATATGAAATTAGAGGTATTATTTATTTTTGGTTACTATCATCTTTTTTTATTTGTTGTATTTAATTATGCATAATTTTAATGAATTTTCATATATTATTATCATTGATGTATCAATTTATGTGCACTACTTTATATTATATGTATAATTATGCATGTATGTGTTGCATTATTTATTTATGAGTAATTCTTGTGAACTTATACATTATTATTATTACTATGAAAAATAATGTGTATTAGTGTGTCATTATGAGTATTATCATAAATGTATGCATACTTCTCTTTGAGTCTTAGTATTTTTTTTAAATAGTATATGCATTTTATAATTCATTTATGATTCCTTTATCTCTCCTCAGTTTCTATCTCATAACATTCTTCTCTATTACTTACTCATAAGAAGGTTGTTCTATGACTTCCTCTCTCTTTGGTATGTATAAAATTATTTACTTTATGAAAATGACAATATATATATATATATATATATATATATATATATATATATATATATAACTATCATATTTTCTCTTCAACCCTCCTCTCTCCTTTTATATCTCTCCTCCCTCCCTCCTCCTCACTTCTTGTCTTCTCTTTATTTTTTTACATGCATCACACTACCCACTGAACATTTCCCTTAAAAGGTTGCTTAAAGTTACCATTTATTGCTTTGCCCGAGACACCCACGTACATTTTTTCATGATTATTGGGGGATGCCAATCATTCTTTAAAATATTGAGTCAGATTTGTTTTCCCTGCTTGAAATCATAAGAGAAGGAAAATGTTTAAGTGGGAAAAAGGAAATGTACCTTCTTGCCTTTTGTGCTCTCCCATGTATGTTATTTATATTGTTTGATGTCTCATTATACATTCCAACTACAAGGCTCAAGGCCTATTTAAATTACATAGAGACTAAGTGAATCTTGCCTCATTAGTGACTAAATACATAAGGTCTAACACCCCCACCCACAATATGAGAAGAAGAGCAATGAATGCCCAACTTGTGACATTATGAATGAAAAATAGTCTTCTCTATGGCCTTTGTGAAAAGATCAACTAGTTGTAGAGATAAACTTGGTGACAATCTATTGAAGATCTACTTTCTCCCAAATTGTGATAATCAAGCTCAATTTGTTTGGCTTGAGCATGAAAAACTAGATTGATTGAAAGGTGAAGATCACTATTAATTGTCACAATAAATCAATGAAGAAGAGTACTTATATGAAGGCCTTTTAGTAGATGATAAATCCATGGTAATTGGGTTGTAGCAATAAAGAGAGACCAATACTCAATTTTCATACTACATTTGACAAACCTTGGTTGCAATTTTGGAGGAATAAGATATGCATGAAGATCCAACAAAAGAACATATGCCACTACTGGATGTGTGAGTAAAAGGACACTCTTCCCAATCAACAACAGAGAAGGCAAACAACTGAAAATTCTTACTAAAGAATTTATTGAATGGCTAATCATATGTGCATTTGACATAACATAACATAACATTATTCTAAGGCATAATTGGTTGTTGTAGGAGCATACATAAATTGACACGCCTATTGATTGCACAAGATAGGCCTGGACTTGTTAAAATGAAATATTATAAAAATTTAATAACTCTACAAAATGTTTTGTGATCTGCAAGAGGAACCCTAGGTTTTGACAGAAGATCATTGTAAAATGAAGGTGAGACTTGATTCAAAGCAGATTTGTAGTCCATCATGTTCTCCCTTTGAAGAACTTCAACAACATACTCTCTTGATAAAGTAATATGCCATAGTTATTGAATTCATATTTAACTCCCAAGAAATATTAAAATTTACCAAGATTTATCATAGAAAAGATATATCCTAATTGAGATATGATGTCATTTAGTAGCATGGAACAACTGTTTGCGCCAATTAGGTCATCAACATATAATTGTAAATATACCACATCTCATCTAGTCGATAAGAAAAAGAGTGAGGGATCAAAGATACTACACATAAATCCCAAATCAATTGGTTGAGTGCTATTTCTATTATATCAGGCACATAGGGCTTTCTTAAGACCATACAAATCCTTATGAAGTTTACATGCATGGTTTGGTTTTTGAGACTTATGAATCTAGGGGACTTTTCCATATATAGTTCTATATCTAATGTGCCATTGAGAAATGCATTGCAAACATTAAGTCGCATAAATCCCCCTACCTTCTAATGGAAATAGTTAGGACAATTTCGAATATTGGAGATTTAATTATAGGGTTAAAGGTCTCTAGATAATCAATACCTTCTTCTTGAGTAAATCCCTTAGCTACAAACTCGATCTTTAGTGGATCTAGTTTTCCATCAACTTGTAATTCAATCTTAAATGCCCATTTACAATCAATAATGTTGGGAAAAGGAGTCCTTTCAATTAAAATCTAGGTTTGATTATAAGCCAGATAGGAAATCTCTTCTTCCATATCACATTTCCATCCTTCACAGGTAAGGGCTTGTTTGATTTTTTTTGGAATCGATGGTATACAAACTTCTTCACTTAGAAGGTAATATGGATTGGGTTTGAGATTACATGCACTTTTTCTGGTAACCATAGGATGTATGATAGGATTGGAAACACACTCTTGACTAATGTCATGATCAAATTCAATGCAATCAAAATTTTTTCACTAATGATCCAACTTTAGTAGTACAAGTAAGTATGATACTATCATTATTATGATCAAATTGACCTATATGTTCTGTATCAGACTAACAACAACTATTGGTTGGAGTAGGCACCATCACTTATGAGTGTTCAAAATGATTATTTAAGCAAGATTTGTTAATATCTGGTAATGTCATAACTTTGACACTAGCTTGTTCAATATTAATGACATATGTATGAGATAAGATATAGGTGTTTTGATGACATTTAGTGATATTATTTGGTGTCTTAGAAAGAAATTTGTGGAAGTACACGAGGGTATATGGCTAAGTTTCATCACAAGGCAACTTTTATATGGAAACTTTAGTTCACGAAACACAAAATGATTTGAGACGTAGATTTTTCTAGAATGTAATGCATACATTTATAGCCTTTGTGTTGCATACTATATCTAAGAAAGACATAATGTGCAATTGAGGATCTTATTTATCCTTATCATAATCACACTAATAACGAAAGTGCAACACACAAAAAGTTCTGAAAGTTGAATAACTTAGTTTGCAAAATAACAATAGTTCAAATGGTGAACAAACTTTTATATCAAATGGAGGTAATCCATTTATGACAAAGAGAAGTGTCAATTGCATCAACCCAAAATTATTTAGGTATATGAGATTCATGCATCGTATCTATTGCAAGCTCAACTAAATGCCTATGCTTCCACTAAATAGCTCTATTATGTGCATGATCATATGGTCAAGATAGTCTACGTAGAATTCTTATAACATCGTACAATTCCTACAATATATCATTAACAAATTCACCCATCATCAGCTTGTACATTCTTAATTTCAAAACCAAATTGAACTTTGACCTTGCAATGATAGGGCATGAATGACTATAGAATTCATCTTTATTTTCCATAAGGATGAACCAATAAAAATGAGTAAAGTTGTAAATAATAAGAGAAAGTTAAATGAATCCTTATCTAGAGGTAACATGTGATTGAACCCATACATTACATTACATGAGATGGAAAGGTTTACTAAACTTGTTATGAGAAGTTATAATTGGATTTTTTTCTCTTTCTCATCTCACAGCTAGAAAAAACACTTCTTTATTGTCAATAGAAGCATTGACATGTCCATATTGAATGATCTTTAGGAGGAAAGTAATATTAGTATGGCTTAATCTTCTATTCCATACAACTATAGTAGCATTAATGCCTCTTTTTGAGAAAAAACTAGAATGTTTATGAGCTTCTTTGCTATTCTGTGTTGTCCTTTGATGAATCTTTCTTTCAGTATCTCATAGCCCATCTTCACAGATTCCCTTGGATAGGATCCTATGGCTCCTTATATCCCTTATATAGAACATATCACGAGTAAAGATAAAATATCAAGGAAAATGAAGTTTTTAGAAGAGACACATATAAGAGATTCATTTTGATTTCAAGAACAATGAAACATTCTTAAGTCATGTAGGAGCGTATTGATATGATTTTCCTTTTCTAATTTAAGTAATAGAAATATAGTTTATTCACTCCATTTGTAAGTTCTACATAATTTCAAATTACTTGAATTTCGTACCACATGATCTGTGGCGCCAGAGTCCACATGCCAACCAACAAAATATGATCCATTAATTTTCAAGGCAGATAGCACAATATAATTCTTAATCAACATACGCCACACTATAGTGTGTCTATACTTAGTATCATACCTATACTAACACTTTAGATCATCAAAGCCTTATTTTTCACTAATTTGATGAACAAGAGAGGATGGGTTCCTTTAATATTTAATCTTTCTAATTGATTGTTTGGACCTTGTCTAGAAGATGGATTGAAGCCTCTTTTCTGAGAATAGAAGCTGATGTTATTATTTGGAGACCGTCCAACATATCATGATTGTTTGAATAGGCATTTTAATATCACCATCTTCCTCTGCTCTTATACTGATTCATTACTATTCATCTACCTCCATATGGATTGAGATAATTCTATGAGGTCTATCTCTTTCCTTATTTATTTCCTTGGCCTCTGGATTTTTGTTACCATTTTATTAGTGTAGTAGACCAAAATTAGAACTCAAATAGGATTTGTCTACTTCTCTTCTCTCAAAACCTTGAATTAGAGAGATAACCTTAGGATATGATGGGATAGGTGGTTTTAACAACCAAATCCAAAAAAATTAGGTCTCAAAACAATCCAATCCATTCAAAAGAGCAATGACTTTCTCGAGTTCAGATACATCATGACCTATTGCATTTAATTGATCACATAAGTTTTTGATATTTCACAGATAATGGGGCAAGTTCGAGTTTCTCTTTTGAACATTTTAAATACAAGACTACTTCAAACTCTCCAAACCCATATGATTTGGTGGCTTTATTGGATAAGATAATCCAACACTTGTGACATTTTTGCAACCTATAATCTCACTCATTACTTCCTCAAAAACATATCCACCAACCCAACTTTTAAATAATCAATGTATTGGTGAGGTATGTGATTATCCCATGCTCCATCTTGTGAAGGAGTGTTAGAAGTACAAGTCATATCACATTTGGGCTAGAGTCTGTAGGCTCATATAGAGTCAACTCCAACTTGTGAGAGAGTCTTATAAGTACACATCATATCATATATGGCCTGGAGTATGTAGGCTGATATACGCCAAATAAGGTTTGCTGTTCTCTAGAGTATTGTCCACCTTCTCCTATTTAAAGTAGAGGGTTTCTCTTATATCAAACACATTGTTGATATATCATTTATTCATTATTTTCTAACATGGTATGAGAGCCTTCTTTCGAGGACTCAAACTCTAGAGAGAAAGCAACAACTCTCTACCAGTAGGAGACCATTATAGTCATGGCTAGCTTCCTACAAGGCCATGTCCATCACCCTCTCTGTAGGGTAATCTCCATTTCTCTCTCTAAGAAGAGATGTGACCGGCCTAAGTCGCGCGTCCTAAATTAGGAGGCGGATTTGAGGTAATCGAGCTTTCACATTTATAACCCGAATCCTTCTAGGCCCCCACAACTTTGTTTATGGGGTCGAAGTAGATATACGGGGTCGAACACAGGGACAAGGGTGGTAGTGTTGGGAACCCAGAATCGGCACGCTACACTCCGGCAGGTATAGAGATATAATAAAATTTCCGAAAGGGAAACGGTAAGATGTCACAAACAAAACAAAGAAAAACTATCTCCAACTGGAGCTACAAGAAAGATTTAAGGTTTTAGTCATTTAGCAGTTTTTAGGGGTTTTCATGCAACATAAACAAAAATATAAGACCAGAGCTAGAGCAAGGTACGAAGGATAAGACTTCAGTAAAACAAGCGGCAGCAGTAACATCCTGCACCCCTCCTCTCAGAGCGGGTACCTTTAACCAAGCATCAACACCCCTCTCGAGGTTGCTGGACTTAAGTTAGAGTGGAATGTTACTGAAACAACTCCGTTCCATGCACTCTCGTACTCTATAATCGGACCAAACACTAGAGCCACAACACCACTCTCAAAGTTGTTGCGACGGGAAAACACGATTCGGTAGCTAAGCAAAACGTGATCCTAACATGCAAGCTAGAGTTCATATATCAAACATAGCAGTCATCCAACATATTGCACCAAGCACAGAGCAGCAAGTTAATTAAGATTTTCTATTTCTATAAACATATAAATGTTTGATTACAATGCAAGAATTAAAGAATTAAATAATAAAAGTAAAGATAGGTATCGCCTTCTTGATGTAGAAGGACGATATACTACAGTGGACCCTCCAGCCCGATACCGGTCAGGAGCCTGGCTCGATACAGTCGTGTCGGGCGGCACACCCTCTCGGGCGGCACACTGTGATGGCCGACTGTATCGCTCAAGGACCCTGGCCGATACACTCATGTCGGATGGCGGGCCCTCTCGGGCGGCACACATGACGGGCTAAGCGTATCAGGTTCGATATCATGTCGGGCATGGAGCGACACGCTTTACTATCGGGCACTTGTGTCGCTCATCTACGTCGGCCGATATCGGCCCGTAGTGTCACCCGAGGCGGTCCTAAGTGAACCATCCCCTCCCTCTCGGGATGAGGAAGAGCTCACCTAGAGTTGCCCGACACGAGGACTGGAGCACGATACTCCTACTCTCGTAGTTTCTTCTGAAGATCGCTCAAAGCTCGCAACTGTCAGAACCTGTCTTTTTGACTTCCTGTAGCTGTTATTTATAGGCAGCGGTTGGAGGAAGTTATGGTGCTCAAAGTGCCATGTGTCCTCCTTATTTGTGGGTCGGTGGACGACCGATACGGGTATCACTCGGCGCAGGGGTGTCGGCTATCTGTCACGTGACGGGCGGCATGCCTGCCGGTGGGTGGCTGTGTCGCCCGACAAGCTGGGTTGTCGTGGCGAGCTTGGCTCCCTATCGGGTAGAAGGCGTGTCATCCGTCAGCTTCTTCTTGCACGACATCCCTTTGTCGTGTGTCATTGTGCCGCTCCACCCTGTCGGGCAGAGGTCGTATCGGGCGTCAGGAAGGCCGAAACAGACTTTGGACTTATTTGTGGGCCGGGACGGCCTTATTGTACCAAAATGAGGAAAAACTCTGCAAAAGATGGAAATATTGGATTAAGAGCATTGCTTGGCCAATTATTGCGAAAGTACTAATAAAAGAGAGGAAAATAGCAGAAAAGGGCAGTTTTGATAACAGAATAAAGGGCAAAAACATCACAAAAATTGGTGTTATCAACTCCCCCAAACTTAGCGTTTTGATTGTCCTCAATTAATATTTAAACTATATTTAGTGATGCTTCTTCTGCTCGGAATAACTCTCTGTTCAAAAGGTGAAACAAGAACCGTAATGCCTTAAAGATAATGCTGTCTCATTACGAACAAAAGACTTAGTTTTTCCTTCCTTATTGTTTAAGTAAGATTCTTCTCTACAGCTTCGACGAGACTTTGTTGTATGATCCCGAAGTTAGCTTACACACCAAACTGGGACAGAAAGTTGTGTATCGGGTAGGCTAAGGCTTTTTGGGGTTTTTCTTATTTCCCATCAGTCCATCCAGGTAAGGGTCCGTTAGCGGGCAAGTGGTCCCTGCAGTCCAAGCCAGTTGGCTTTAGAGCAGTGATTTCACATCCTACATACCACTGCCCCGGATCTACCATGCCTAAATATGGGTACTTTTGGAAAACAAGTGTATATATATATATTTTCTTTTCTTTTATTGGGCACAACTCATGCTTTTATTCACACTCATAAGGCTTCTTTCTCTTTTTGGGATTTTCATTGGGTGGGGGAAAACAAAGAGATTTCTGCTGTTTGGGCCGCTTTTTCCTTCTCCATACCCATCTCTTAGCTGTTTGCGAGATTATTATATATTTTTTTGAAATTTTTTTTTGCATGGAAAAGCATAATCTTTTGTTGTTTGAGGCAGCATTATCAAGAAGATATAACAAAACTTGCATCTCGTTAAGCACATAGAAAACTAACTTTGCAAGAAGTCGCAACAGGTTTTCACTATTATAGCAACTTTGTACATATGCATGGGAGTAAAAGCAAAATTTTTCAAAAATTTCTCTTTTTTATATGATCATGACATTTTATACGGGCATGGGTACATACATCTGATAAAGAGAAAGAACAAAATGGCACAAAGGGTGGAGGTGAAGAAACTTTTTATACCTCCTTCACTGGTACATGGGTACCCCCCCAAACTTACTCCGTACTCTATCCCAGAGTAGCGAAGAATACAGGGCGAGGTCATGTTAGCCCAGTGAAGGTTATCTAGCTGGCTCGCTTGTGCCTTGGAGAAGCTGCAATATGCTTCTCTGCTACAGCCCTTTTATTTCCCCAGTTGGAAGTAGCTGGAACAAGTGCAAAGCTCTCAAGAAGGAAGCTCGAAGCTTGCACGTGGTAGACAGAGAGCTCTTGAAAACACTTGTGGATGCTTCCCCCTCCTTAAGAGTATGGAACCGGAGTGCCCAGATGAGATCCGGAGTCCATCAGGGAAAGACTTGTGCTGTCTCTGGGGATGGTCCTAAACCATAAAATGATGTAATAAATAAGCATTGTTGGAGGTTATAACTCTTGTTGGGACATGGGTCTCACCCTTATGGTTTTCCACATTGTTCTTAGGTAATTAGAAGTGACAAAAACAAACATGTGGTAGTAAAGAGGAGCTATAGTAATGAATCTCTCAGAAAGTTAAAGATATAGAAATTATGTGAAAAGTTAACTAAAGTTATACTAAAAGTGGTGTAATATATATAAAAAGTACGTAAAGTAGAGTGTTATCAACTCCCCCAAACTTAGAATCAAGCCTGTCCTCAGGCTAAGTGTAGGTTCGAGAACTCAGAGAGAGAAAGAATGAAAAATCTTAAAAGACAACAGAACAACATGACTGATATATCTCATTCTTGCATCAAGACTGTTGTGGTATGCACTCAAACCCTTAGGTCTCAATCTCCCTCTTTCAACTGGAGTTGCATAACTTAAATTCTCTATCATAACCTTCAATTGTAAAAGGATTCTCCTTCTCAACTTATCACCCCTCCCTTAGGTAATGACCGTATTAATGCCAGATCTTTTTTGAAGGGTATCTTTCACACCAATTCTTTATTTTTCAGCTGACCCTATGCTAATGTGTTCGGGTAGGCATAAGGCTTTTAGGTGTTTCCCTCTTCCCCCTGAACTCATCACCCACAACTGTGGTAAGAACAATGTTTCCCTTTTTGGGCTTCTGACTTTAAGTTAGGTGGTTTTGTGAGATTCCATTCAGGATTTGGAGGTGAGTAATCTTGGTTTCAAGATTCCACTTACGGGCAAGACATATCTGCATTCATGAGTGCAGTAATATACCGGCCGTGTGGAAACTTTTGGCATCTTTTCGGGCACATCTCTCATTTTTTTCTTTATTTATTTTTGGCTTTTTACCTCTCCCTTCAGGCTTGGGTTTGGAGAGTTTTACTTGGTCTTATGGGCGGCCAAGCCTCTTTTAGATATTCTTTGAAGAGGGCAACTTTTTCGCTTTCTACGGAGATAAGGATTTTCTGGTCAAAAATGTCAGGTGAGGGTGGTTGGTCAGGAGTATGACTAGGTGAAGTTCTCTAGTCTCCGAGGGTTTCATGAGTTAAGGTTGTCACATTTACAACGTCTTATAGCAAGAATAAGGTATAGCAGTATTGCTATGATTGTTGTTTTACTCGTATATACTTGTATATGTTGCACATATATTTCTCTCTAAGAGGGATAAAACACTACAATCAGAAAATTTAGCGAGAGAGAGTGAGCTTCTAAAAGGTTAGTTGTAACAAAATTTCAAAATTTCAATTTCAAAATTTTAGGGGCAATTTCAAAAATTTTCAAAATTTTGGTGGTAAAAAGGGGTAAAAGGAAAAAAGGACGGTAAATGTACCTCTGTAGCCCATTTATTACTCCTCCTCCAAACTTATCCTGCACCCCGTCCTGGGGTGTCAAAATTTGAGTAAGAAGTATAAACGGGCCTTCTTTTTTTGCTTATTTGTTGGGGAGTGCCCATTTGGACTCCAGGAGCATGCTGACGTAGATACCCCTAAGTGCATGGTATTGCTTGTACTGCATATTCTCCACCTTGAAGCCGATAGTGGCAATTGCTACCATCCACGATAGGAAAAACAACCCATAGTCATTTGATAGGGGTACCTACTGAGGGCTTCTATGGCAGTATTGAGTCTTCTTGAAGTCCTTACCTTTTGTGATGATGTACCCTCTGCAATGCTTCCTTATCATCTCTACGATGGCTTCTGTGCATGTATTTGCCTTTTCTTCTGTAGGAGACTTTGCTGTTGTCATATTTGTCTTTTTGTTGAGAGCGAAGGCTGCGTCAGAGTTGTTATATAGAACCACAGTCTTTTTCATGAGGTTGACATGCAACAAAGTCCAGTAGTTGTTGTGAAGAATCGGCAAGAAGATGTGCTCTGGTGTGGCCACTTCAAGTCGTCATTGCAGTCACTCCATCTCTCCTGCCTTCTTATCTTTTAAGATGTCATCTACTAGTAGGAAATACGCCATGCGTGAGTTTGGCAATGTGTCCCCTAACAATGGCTGGTAGGTCGACATCGTGTTCACAGAAAGATACCCTCCAATTTTCAATGTTTCACGGATGTCGTCTTTTAATACACAGATGTCATCTCATTGAAAGATGACATCTCCCGACGAGTTGTCTTCTTTTAGAGAACTCATAATTATCATTAGTTCTTCCAATGATAGGCTGAAGCAACTCCATATGTCAAAGTTCTCGAAAGAAGGCATGATTTCTCCTGCCGGCCCATATGGTCTATCGTCCCCCAACTCTTCTTCTTCAACTTCTGCTTCTGCGGACTGTTCTTCTGTAGGAGGAACTTCAGGAGCTTCTGTTACTGAAGGCTACTTTTGTTCTTCTTCTATCTGCTTCACAACTTCTTCAGTCTCTGCACTCTAACCCACTTTCCAAGCTATAGCTCTGGCCGATACAGACGGATCGACCCACATGGTCTTGAGTTATTCCCTCAAAGTTGCCTTTTAGGGAAGAGGGATGTCCATGTGAAGCCGGCGGGGTATGGCGTCTGTAGGCATCTCCAGATCATTGAAGAATCGGGAAACATAGACGACTTCCATGACATATACACCCTGCAGTCCATACAGGTTCTCCGCGTTTAGATCTTGTAGGGGGATGCCCTTGTTGATGGCTTCCATCATGTGCAGAATGATGAAGGCGCAATCCCCCAAACCAGCTTCTTCCTAGGAAATGTTCTTGTTGATGGAGAACAGCTTCCAGGACCCTTGGAATTTTGTGCCCGCCTCCTTGATAGCTCATTGTAGGCGTATCGTGATCTTCAAGGCATCCATGGCATCCTTCCTTTTGTAGACCAGAGAGGTGTTGTCCATCTCAGCTGTGTAATAGTTGAGCACCATCGTCTTATGTTTTGGTAGATCGATGATGATTAGTGCCCAGTGCTTTGCATTTCGGATGGAAAGCACCACAGTTTCGGTCTCTTTCCTCCAAATAGCCACTTTTAGCTCAGCCACATATGCCGCCAGGTATTACTCTTTATACAGAAGGCTCACCAGGCGTGTGGTCCCATTAAAAACTGGCTGCGGCTTGTCTAGGTGAAAGAATTCTTCCAGGAGGGTGGTGCAAAGTACTTTGAACATTTTCTTGTGTACTTGCACCCTCTTCAAGAAAACCCTCCGGAAGTCATCTATGGACATACGTCTACCCTTTTTGTTGTACATAATGTTTGATCTGGGTAGATCATCATCGATGATATCTTCCAGGACATGAACATCTCTGCAGGAGATGTGCGATACGACCGTCATGTCCATGTCCTTCATCTTGCAGGGCAGAGGGGGAGCTGCTGCAGACATCTCTATCCTGGCTTCAACTTGTCTCTCCCTGGCAGGCTCATCTGTGAAGAAGGTTGCTAGCCCGCCATCCTTGTCCTCAGACGTTGCCTCCTGTGCCGTCGGTGCTGAGGCTTCTTGTATAGTGGGCATATCCCTTGCCACTTGTTCATCAACTTTCAACATTGGTTGTACTGTGGATACTAGTCCAGCTACCTCTAAGGAGGCTTCAGCAGTAGTGTCCTTGGCATGACTTTCCTCAGAGGCTTGTCCCAACCTAGCTTTTGCCATCATATTCAGAGCTACCTCCATCTTCCCATCATAAATGTAGTTGTGATGCTCGTCATGAGGCTAGAAGAGGAGGAAATCATTACTTTCTTTGAGCCTAGCCCCTAGCTTAGCAATCATCATGTCTAGTTCTTCTACTCCGGCTGAGCTGAGATCTGCGACCGACTCCTCCTAATGAGCAGCTGCAATCTACTCTTCTAGAGTTGGAGTATGTACTGGAGAGGAGAGGTGATATTCCGCCTGATGTTTATCTTCATTGGCGACTTCATCCATTTCTTCCTCTAGGTCATAGTTAAGGTCGAACCCCTTTGATTGTGCCACGTGCTTCTCATTCTGGGGGCTCAACCTTTTTATTGGCTAGGTCCCTTTTTGTTCAGCTATGGGAGATGCCTTCTTGCTTATGCTCCCAGCTTTTGTTGTGCCGGCTCCCATGCCCCCCCCACATTGTCGTCATAGCTGGAGGGGCTGGCTAATGAGCATGATGGGCTAGCTGGGCGCTTAGTCTTCTTTTTCTCCCGTTGAGCTTTGAGTTCTTCACGCTCCTGTTTGAGCTTCTGATGGTCTTCTTGTATGCCCTGGTTCTCTTCTTCGAGGACAGCCATTGCTTCTTCCTAGTAGTGGCACATTTGTTTGTTTTCTGCACAGATGGCCTGCCCCTCTTTCCGTAGGCTTGTCATTTCCTCCTACATCTTCTGCAACATCCCCATCATCATCCACTGGTTTCTTAAGACTTCTTGGAAGAAGTCCGAGAATGCTGCCGTTCTGTCATCCAACGCTTGTACCTACGTTGTTAGAGATGACAAAGATGTAGAGATTTTATCATTTTTAGCATTAGTTGGATGCATGTGTTCCCACATTGCATCAAACATTGTACCTAAAGCACCCCCGAAAGAGGGTGCTTGTCATTGTTGCTGGTGCAGCAGCTACTCTGCGCGTGCTGTCGACGAGCTCGACATGGTTGGCTACTTAGGTGGTCGTGGTGGGGGCATCTCTCCTGACTTGCCCTTCTTTGCAGCCTCTTCCGGTACGGCCTGGGAGCCTTGTCCTTCTGGCTCTGCCTCCGGTACATTTGTTGGCTGTGGGGCTTCTTCCGTAGCCTTTCCCTTCCCCGCCTCTTCCTCCATTGCAATTGTTTCCTCTTGTGGCTTGGGAGAGGCGGGGTCTACAACCCTTGCACCGAGTTGTTGTTATGTTGCCGTCTCTTTCTCAACTAGCTTGATGGTGGTGTCTATATTATTCTTCTCCACCGTTAGTTTCTTTATTGGCTCCTAGTTCTTCCTCTTTTCTTTTAGGACTGGGGCACTACTTTCCCCTATTGTGGGTGCCAGATCTGTCAGTGTGCTAGCGTGCAACACCCCAGAGCTCATTTTCTCAACGTCATCGAGAGTAGGCCACAACTTATGGGCATCATAAAATGCCATCTTAGGGAGGGGGAGGGGTTTATTCAATCCTTTATGCTTGAAGTATGTCTTCTCCCCCTTCACATCCAGGATTCCCATGCTGGCGAGGGACTTGATGTCAATACTTTGTTGTCCCTCCATTTCTTCATATTTTTGGATTTCACCTTCTTCCAGTAGGTAATCGACGATCATTGTAATTTGACCGCCCATACAGAAGGCAAAATTTCTCTTCAGGTCACTGCCTACTGCCGCTGACAGTCTTCTGATCAGAATTCTATCAATGTTTACTAGTCGTTTGTTGATCATGGACCATATGAGGAAGAGGTCTCCTTTGCTGACTGTCCCGGTTTCCGATCTGGCATCTATGGTGAAGGTGGTGATCTTCTATATTATTCTAATGAAGCAGGATGTGATATGGGAGGATTTGGAGTTCTTTGCGTTGTGCTTCTACTCCCCAGTCAACTCGTTCCACATGGCATTGCTGTTATATTCAACAACTTCTCTTTCTCCCGGAGCAACTGGATAGGATCTGGCTTCTTCTTGTGTTGCAGTGAATATCATGTTCAGGTCTTCCTCTGTCACCATGTGGGTTTCGCCCCCTAGCCGTACTTGGAGCATGAAGTCACCACCTCCTGCTGCTCGTGACTCGCTATTGGAGGTGACCTTTTTCAACGAAGATAAAAACTCCAGAGTCAGCCTCCTGTAGGACTTCACTTCGGGCGTGCAAATAGTTTGAAGATTTACACCCTCCAGGAACTTTACGTCCTGTCATAGATCCCCATCTTCTTGAAGTCCTCCATGTTGAAGTAACGTGTCAGAGTGTATTCTTTGTTTGAGGACATCTAGTCGTAGAAAGACTGGTGTACTACATCCTAGGCCACGAATGGGGGCTCCCCTTTCTATGCAGAAGTTTCTCCTACTGCCTCCTCTGCCCTTGCTTTCTTACTGGGCTTGGTTTCCTTTGGTGCATCTTTTTGCTTTTTTCCATGCACTGGGCTTCCCGACTCTTCTGGTCGGTATTTAGAGGTCTCTGTCTCCTCTGATTGTTCTGTTTCTTCTGGGGACTCCTCGTGCGGTAGCTCCCCCAATATCCTTTGATATTGCGCTAGTCACAACTGCATCTCCACCCTTTTTGGCACTGGAAGAGTGGTGTTCCTCTTCATAGCTCCTGTCAAGCTCTTGAATATCTTTTCCACCTCCTTCAAGGATGTGACTCTTTTGTAAAACGGGTCGCTTGAGGTTGGGGAAGACATTCTGCAAATTAAAAACATCAATGTCAATTAGGTCATGAAGGTTATTTTCATTAACAGGATAGTTATGGTTTAAACAATAGGAACCGTGGTCGCAGTTTTAATCACGGTCGTGGTTATTGTTACTTTAGAGTATACTGTGGCCGCGGTCTCTTAAAGAGATCACAGTCGTAGTTATGGGTCATAAGGGAGAATCGCGGTCGTGATTGTCTTGGTATAGAACAACCGTGGTCGTGATTCTTTTGGCAAACGTTATGTTACCCAGGTCACAGTTACCTGAAGAAAGATCGCAGTCGCGGTTAATACCGCGGTTGCGATTATTATCACGACTGCAATTATAATCACAAACACAGTTTTCCTTTAGGGAAGGCTAAACTAGCAATCTTTTTGGGTTTTGGGCAAACACAACGGTCATGGTTTTTCTTGAAGGGACCACAATCGTGGTTAAGATGATCGTGATCGGCTTGTCTTCTTCCGACTCTTCAATTTCAAACTAATCGTTCGTTCTTCGTTCATACCAACATCCATTATTCCATTTTTAGGGTTTTAAGGGGTTTTTCTATTTAGGGGAAAGAACAAACAGGCTGTGTGGTCGGAGAACTAGAACAGTGATAGTTGATCATCACCTGCCGAGAAACAGCTTTGAGAAGGGTTTTTAAGAGAAAAAGAAGGTTACCTTGATGATAGAAGCAGGTGCGATGGCAGAAAGTAAGTGAGATGCGACAACGACCACCGACTACTCTGCGATAGCCGATTGTCAGTCAATGCCCGGAGCGTATGGTAGGGTTTTCAAGATAAAAGATATCTCGGCGATGAGAAGCACAAAGAAAAACAAAAAGTTACCTTATCGACATGTACGAATGTGACAACTACAACGATCTCGGGCATCAAATGGTGAACTTGTACTCTTAAAACGGCGTGGGGGTTTTAGGGTTAAAGACGAGAGTGACGAGAATGTAAAGAACTGAACATTCAGGGTTTAAAGGTATTTATAGACATTAACACCGCGACCAAACTAACCAAGGGAAAATACTGCGGTCACGATTATGATCGCGGTCGTAGTTTCCCTTAAAGGAACCACAATCGCAGTTTTTGAAGAGAAAGATCGTGGTCACAGTATTTTAGATCGACACGGAAAACTACAGTCTCAGTTTCATTCAAGCAAATGCAAAATTGTGTTCGCGGTTATAACCGCGACCAGATCAAACAAAAGTCCATCTCTTTAATAAAACTTGGAAAAGTCCAGAAAAGGAAGAAAAACTTAAGAGAAAATAAACATTAAGAGAAGAAAGAAGAAAGATAAAACTTGGGTTGCCTCCCAAGAAGCACTTGCTTTAAAGTCTCTTAGCTAGACTTCACAAATCTTCATCTTTCGGGCACTGTGGCAAGGTGTGACAGTTCTTTATTGCTTTTCTCTAGTGTATAGCTTGGTTCCCCCAATTCAATATCAGACCTTCTCACAAAAGTATGATCTTCATAAAATCTTTTCACTCTGTGTCCATTAACTTTAAAGATTCCAATTTTATCTCCTTGGATATCCATTGTTCCAGATGGGTAGATTTTCACCACTGTGAAAGGTCCTAACCACCTGGTTCTTAACTTTCCAGGGAAGAGATGAATACTAGAGTTGAAAAGAAGCACCTTGTCTCCTTCATGGACGTCCTTGTTTTTCAGGTGGGTATCGTGCCACACCTTGTTCCTCTATTTATAGATTCTTGCATTCTCATAGGCATGCAGTCTTAATTCTTCTAATTCTTACAGTTGTAAGTAGCGTCCTTGGCCAGCCTTTTCCATATCCATATTCAGAAACTTTATTGCCTAGAGGGCTTTGTGCTCGAGTTCCAAAGGTAGATGGAAGGATTTCCCATATTATAGTCGATAGGGTGTAGTTCTAATGGGGGTTTTGTAGGCGGTTCTATACTCCCAAAGGGCATCATCCAGCTTCATCACCCAATCCTTTCTTGTCATGCTGACAGTCTTTTCAAGAATTTTCTTCAGTTGTCTATTCAACACCTCCACCTGCCCTGAAGCCTACGGGTGGTAGGGTGTAGCAACTTTGTGTCTGACTTCGTACTTTTTCAACAACTTTTCAAACTGTTTTTCTCCAAAGTGGGATCCTCCATCACTTATAACAGTGCGTGGTACACCAAATCTTGGGAAAATTGTTTTCTCAAACAACCTTATAACAACCTTGGAGTCACATGATTGGGTAGCAATAGCTTCCACCCATTTTGAAACATAGTCGACAGCAATGAGGATGTATTTATACCCTTGGGATGGCGGGAATGGGCCCATGTAGTCGATCCCCCATACATCAAAAATTTCTACTTCAACCCACTCTGCCATAGGTATTTCATTTCTTTTCCCGATATTCCTTGTCATCTGACATTCCTTGTAGGTTCTTACATATGAAACAACATCCTTAAATAGTGAAGGCCAGTAAAAGCCTGATTGTAGGACTTTGGCGACTGTCTTTTCACCTCCCAGATGTCCTCCATAGGGTGAGGAATGGCATTCCCTCAGAATATCAAGCACTTCCTCCTCAACAATACATCTTCTATATAAATTGTCAGAGCATATCTTGAAGAGCATATGATCATCCCAATAGTAGTTCTTTATATTAGAGAAGAGTTTCTTTTTCTGATAGTAAGTTATCTCTGGGGGTAACTCTCCACAAACAAGATAATTGCAAATATTCATGAACCACGACAATTTTTGTTCTTCGACTTTTATCATGAGCAAAGCCTCATCTGCATAGTTATCATTGATAGGTGGCTCATTCTTATCTTCGATGACAATCCTTGACAAGTGGTCAACAACTACGTTTTCCGCCCCTTTCTTATCAATGATCTCGTGATCTAACTCCTAGAGTAATAAAGCCCACCTTAGCAACCTAGGCTTAGTATCCTTTTTCTACATTAGGTATCTAATAGCTCCGTGGTCAGTATAGACCTTTACTTTTTCTCCAATTAGATAAGACCTAAATTTGTTGAAGGCAAAAATGATGGCAAGCATCTCTTTATCTATGGTTGTGTAATTTATCTGTGCTTCGTCAAGAGTACGACTAGAATAGTATATGACATGGTGTTTCTTGTCTTCCTTCTGCCCCGGGGCTGCTCCTACGGTGTAGTCACTAGCATCACACATCAACTCGAAGGGTAGCTCCCAATATGGAGCTTGAAGAATAGGTGGGGTTACACGCACTTCCTTAGAAGTCTAAAAAGCCTTCAAACAATCATTTGTAAAATCAAATTCTACATCTTTGATTAGCAGATTTGACAAGGGTTTTGAAATCTTTGAAAAGTCCTTTATGAATCTTCGATAATAACCAACGTGACCAAGAAAACTTTACACTCCAGTCACAGACTTAGGTGGAGGTAGTCGAGAGATAGCTTTGACCTTGCTGACATCTACTTCAATTCCTCTTTTTGAGACCTTGTGTCCTAGGACTATGCCTTCTTGCACCATACAATGGAATTTCTCCCAGTTGAGAACCAAGTTCTTCTCTTCATAGTGTTGCATGACCAATGATAGGTTTTTCAAATAGCCATAAAAGTCTCTTCCATAGACAGTAAAATCATCCATAAAGACTTCCACAATGTCGTCCAGAAAGTCTGAGAACATCGAGATCATGCAACGTTGGAATGTTGCAGGAGCAGTGCATAATCCAAACGACATTCTTCATAAAGCATAGGTACCATATAGACAAGTGAAGGTAGTCTTCTCCTGGCCGTCAAGTAGGATAGGAACTTGGTAAAATATGGAATAACCATCTAAAAAGTAGAAGTATTTGTGATGCACCAGTATTTCTAGAACTTGATCGATAAAGGGTAGCAAGTAGTGGTCTTTCTTCGTTGCCTGCTTTATCTTTTGATAGTCTATGCAAATTCTCCACCCGGTGATAGTCTGGGTGGCTACTTCATCTCCTTTATCTCCCTTCATAATAGTCATTCCCACTTTCTTCGGCACAACATGAATAGGGCTTACCCAATTTCTATCGCTAATTGGGTAAATAATACCTATGTCTCTTAGCTTAATGACTTCCTTCTTCACAACCTCTTTTAACATTTGATTTAGTTTCCTCTGGGGTTGAACCAGAGGTCTTGCCGATTCTTCCAAATTTATGCGGTGCATGCATAGGGCAGGACTAAGCCCCTTGATATCATCCACGGAATAGCCAATAGCTTGCCTATGCAATTTTAACTCCCTAAGAAGTCTTTCCAATTACTCTTCAGTTAGATTAGCATTAACTATAACATGGTTTCTCTTCTCATGATCTAGAAATTTGTACTTCAAACCTTCTGGCAACTGTTTAAGTTCTGGTTTGGGTTTAGATGTTTCTTCTTCCTCTGGTGTCAGTTCTAGAGAAGCATACTTGACTGTCTCGATAACTTCATCTTCCTTGCTCAGATCTTCTTCGTCCTGATTTAGGTGGTTGAGGATCTCAGTAACCTCGGGGTCTTCGATTTCCGAATCATGATTATTTAACGCCCTAATAAGAGGGTCTACTACTGCTGTATCTTCTTCTACTTCTTCACAATATTGGTTGTAGCTATCCATGAAGTAAGCAGATTCGAGCAGGGATGGTCCCTTCATGACGTCTTTTACCTTGAAATCAATGTGGTCATTTCTGATCCTCATAGTTATGATGCCTTCAGCGACATCAATCAGTGCCCTCCCAGTCACCAAGAAAGGACGTCTGAAGATGATAAGGCATTTAGGGTCTTCAATAGTGTCAATGACAACAATATCACACGAGATAAAGAATATTCCCACGTGAATCAGAACATCTTCAACTACTCCCACAGGCCTTTTGAATGTGTGGTTTGCTAACTCGATCCTCATATTGGTCCTGGCCATATCAGTCAATCCTAATCATTGTGCGAGGCTTAAAGGCATAAGACTGATGCTAGCCCCTAAGTCAGTGAGACCTTTCCTTTCGATGTTATCCCCTACAACAAAAGGTATAGTAAAGGCTCCAGGGTCCTTCTTCTTGGTAGGCAATTCCACCTTTATGAAAACAGTTGACATACTGACAAGGTGCACTATTTCAATCCTTCCTCCTCTTCTTCTCTTTGTGATTAGGTCCTTGAAAAACATGGCATATGTTGGCATTTCTTCTAAAGCATCCAGAAATGGCACATCGAGATGGAGCTTTTTCACCGATTCCATAAACTTTTCATACCTCTTTTTGAGATGTGCCTTTATGAGTTTATACAAAAATGGCAATCTCGGGGAGCATTGACTCCTTTTGGCTAATATGTCCTCCACAGGTTCTGGTTCTCTAACTTGAGCTTGTTGGTTTTCTCCTTCGGCTAATTTTGCTATAATAATCTCTGGCGCCAGTTCTTCAAGTCTCGTCACCTCAGGGTGCTCTACCATCCTTTCCAATCTAAGGACTTCCATCTTGGTAGATTCGGTGTTAGATGGTATCTTTCTTGAAGGGTTCTTCACCAGCTCGGCCAACTGAGCGAGCTGTTGGTCTATCTGGCATTGATGTGTTTTCATATCTACCATTTGGACTTGCATCATATTCAGGACGCTAGAGTTGGACAGTGCACTTTGTGCTAGTTGATTGTTTATCGTGTCCCGTCTCTTGATGAAATTGAATATTTGACCCACTAAGTCAGGTTGACTATTGTTCCTTGGCTGACTCTATCCTTGAGCTTGTCCTTGTCCTTGACTTGTGCTTGCATCTTGGTGGTTTTAATACTTCCCTTGACCTTGATAGTTGGTTTTGTTTGTCTAGAAAGTACTTGTTTTGGCGTACTGACCTAGTCTGCCTTTCTTCTCGAAACCTGGTGGTTGCTTGGGTGGATTATTCAGTTGATGCGAATTCTCTGCAGCGTCTTTGTTTCCATAACTGAAACCTGGGTGATCCGGTCTCTTAAAGTTAGCATAAGAGACATTTTTGGATTCCTCCTCCTCAGACTTGCTTTCACTTGATTCTTCGGGTCGGGTGTATATGCAGTTATCTATTCTGTGCCCACCTTCACCGCAAGTGATGCATTTCATCACTTTTTCAACGTGCTTCTTCCCCTTTCCTCCTAATTCCTTCAGCTATTGAACATCAATGGCTATCTTTTGTATTTGAGTTGTGATTGCCTTAAGAGCCTTTGATTCAATTGACGACCCTTCATTGGTGTCCTTTTTGGCACACCATCTGTCGATCCTATCATAATCAATCCCAGATTGTAGCTCAACCATGTTTTTGATGATTTTCTTGGATCTACTGGGCTTTTACCGAGGAAGTCGCTTCCTACTGCTGCATTTAGCGAAACTCTCTCGTCTGGTGTTAACCCATTGTAGAACGTCACTATTAGGAAACCCTTCTTATAATTATGGTGAGGGCAATCTCTCTGATACTCCTAGTACCTTTCCCAAGCTTCATGTAGATTCTCACCTGGTCTTTGCGTGAAATACGTGATCTTCTGCCTGTTACAAACAATCATCTCTGTGGGGTAGAACTTGTTCACAAAAGCATCAACCAATGTATTCCATCCATTCAAAGCTTGATGCGACAATCCAAGGTACCAGGATAGTGCCTTGTCCTCTAAGGAGAAAATGAAACCTTTGCAATAAATGACTTCTTACGGAACTCCCCACATCTTGATGGTGTCGCAGATATTCTTAAAAGCATCGAGGTGATGACAAGGGTTATCGTTCTTTGAACTCCCTTGAAAGCTTTTGTTCTGGATCATAGAGATTACAACTGGCTTCAGTTCGAAGTTTGATGCATCAAACCTTGGTATGATCATAGGACATCTCAAGTTGTTGGCTTTTGTAGCTGCCAACTCCCGAAGAGTCTTTTCTTCCTCTTCATCATCTTCGATGTCGTTGTCCCTACGATTTCACTCTTGGTGGTTATGGTTTCTTCTGTGCCTGCAACGACGACGATGCTTCTCGTGGTTACGGTCATCCTTTTCAAGTTGATCTTATTGCTCTTGATAATGATGGCCATCATTGTAATGACCACCTCTATCTTCATCTGTTGCTGATGGAGGTGGGTGTTGTTCATTCCTCTGGTTCTGCTCGTCGCCTGAAAGGGTAACGTCCACGCGAGGCAACATGGCAAAGAGGAGTAAAGTTGAACAAGTTGCTTCTTCCTGGGTACCTGAATAGATCGTATAGTCAGGTTAGGAAACTGAACTGGTTCAAACGAACTACTCTACATAAACCCAGGTTAGCAAACTTAAAGTAACTATGTTGTCAAACTTATTGCTAAGCTTGAGGAACGGGAGTATAGTAAGCAAACTCGAGTTCTTAACAATGTCGTTTTGCCTTGTCCCTGGCAATGGTACCAAAAAGTTGACCGACCTAAATTGCACGTCCAAAAGGAGTGGGTTAAAGTAGTAAGACTTTTAAAAAAGAAAACCCGAATCTCAGACCCCTGCAACAATAAACGGGGTCCAATGTAGCAATCAGGGTCAAACACAGGGACAAGGTTGGTCGTATTAAGATCGCGAAATCAAACACTCTTATACTCCTGTAAAAAAAAAGATAAAGAGATGTTCCCTAAGGAACGGTAGCACATAAACAAGAACAATAAAACAAAAAGAAACAAAAGAAATAAACTGTAAACAAGTATATGGGGAAAACCCAGGTTGGGGTTCACCAACTAAATCACCTCACCAACACGTAACACTATCTCTCTCTCTCTCTCTTACATACTCATATCAATATTACAAGCAACCATTCAAACATCTATTCCACTCTCTCTTGAGATGAGGATAGATCTAAGTCTAAAAGAAGCCTCTCTCTTGAGATGACAACTCAAAAACCTCACAATAAAACATATGGTTAGAGCCTTAGCATTCCAACACTCTCATGCATTCATACCACTCCATGACATGGGATAAAAGTGATATTACTCTCTTGAGATATCGACAATCAAACATCACAAGATGGTAGCTAACCATACAAGTGAAGCATTAAAACATGTGCATGGAGATAATCTTGATAAGAATATGTATATTCAAAAGAAAGAGATGATATACATGTTGGGAGAGCCTTAGTGGCTACTCCCAACCCAAGTTAAGGTGTTTAGCCACTCATGTTTGCGGACAATATGACGGAGTTACAAAAAGATAGATCCATAAGATACCACAAAGGGGGAAAAGGGGTACATTAGGATGAGATGATAGATCTGGAAGGGAAGAAACATGATACTACACACTACTTCTTCAGATCTGGATCTACCGCATGGATGACCTTCTCCTCTCAAAGAAGGAGTGAATGTCAATCTTCTCTCTCCTCAGCTTCGGCCTTTGGAGGTCCAAGACTGATGGACGGATGGTCAGAGATGAGTTTGGAATGCAGCAACACTTTGTGGCCTCAGGATCTGATCTCTCCCCTCCCTTCTGATAAGACAAGTGGGTGTGCTATTTATAGGCACATTCCACTGACTTAGAACCACGGTCACAGTTTTTCTATTAAGTGAGGGCAAGAATGTGATCGCGATCTCTGCCTTATTCTTCTCTGGTCACAGTCCAACTTGGCTACGGTCCTCTTATAACTGTGGTCATGATTCTTATCATAGTCACGGTCACGGTCTTTGTATAACTGCAGTCACGACCCTTGGATAACTGCGGTCATGGTCCTTGGATAACCGCAGTCGCGGTCCTTAGATAACCGAAATCACAGTCTCTGGATAACTGCAGTCACGGTCCTTGGATAATCGCAGTCGCGGTCTCTAGATAACCGCGGTTGCGGTCCTTGGATAATTACAGTCACGGTCTCTGGATAACTACGGTTGCGGTCCTTAGATAACCACAGTCACGGTCTTTGGTTATGCTTCGAGATGTCTGGTGCTTTGGAATTGCATTTGCGATTCCCAAGAATCACGACCTAAGTTGTGTTGATTCCTAAAATCATTTAAATGAGGCTTTAGTCAAAAAGATAGAGAAATTATATGAAAAGTTAACTAAAGTTATACTAAAAGTGGTGTAAAATATATATATAAAGTACGTAAAGTAGAGTGTTATCAGGAACCCAACTCCTATAAGCCCCAATAAGTTTGACATACCTCTGCAAACTCGCTTGGCTAGGGTCTCTGTCCACCCTTTTCCCTTACCTCTATGTTCTAATCCCAGGGAATCAACGTCAGTAGAGAAATAGGATGCCATGCCATAGCTCTCCTGGGCGCCTGCTAGGGTAGGAATGCACTGGGGACACTGTGTTAAGACATGAAAACCCTTCGGAGGCCTCGTCGGGTTGGGAGTCCTATCCCCATCACCAACATCCTATCGTGTGACTGTGTTTGCGTAGAGCACACAACAAGTTCGGTGGATGTAAACATGTGAACGCCAGGAGGAAGAGTCAAGGTTCCGACATGTAGAAATAGGTGTTTCTTTACTCACGGACCAGTGAGTCTGGCCACTGGTGGCATTAGAAGGGAGACTAGGTATGGTTGTGTTGGCATCTAAGAGTGGTAGAGGAGATGGAGGCACCCTCATGTGGATCTCCAATGCCTACACACGGTCATTAACCCTACATGGTGGCAGTGAGGGAAACGAGCAAGGAGGAATACAATTTCATATCAACTTGACCAAAATGCCCCTCTAGTGTGTGAGAAAACAACTCACATCATGTGGGCATCATGATCATCTCATTATAACTTAGGTTTAGCCCTGAAAGGTACATATAATGGGATAAGTTGCCTACGTGGAACTATCCCATTTGTCCATTAATGAGTAATTTGTAAATTTTGTATAAGTAACGTAGAAAATAGAAACATTATATATCAATTTAATCAGAGAAATAATAGGAATTCAATTAAAATATGATTGAGACTTGATAATGCTTCCTTTTCCAAAAGTGCATAAAAATATAATCACTAATGTTGCATAGAAACCCTAGTTTCATGATTTTAATGGTCAACACTTGTTTAAATGACATTTATGGATAAATCCTAACCTTTTTGGATAAAAAGATCTTCTTGGACATAATTTAGGTTAACAATTCATATGTTTCTAAAATCAGGGTTCCTAAAGTGGGCAATCAGTAATATGTGTTAAAGTGGTGTTTAAATCATAGCAACCATAGTTTTTTTTAAACACCCGTAGAGATTAGCTATTATTCACCCCGCTCTCTACTATGGGATAATAAGCGTGACATCGAAGCATGAATATCTAGCTTCAACCAGGGAGGTTTATCGCTTGAGAAGAAGTGAGGAAGGAAGGAATACAAAGTATGTTTTGCAATATGATTAGCTACTAAGTTCATCGACCATGGAATGAAAGAGATCTGGATCTGAGGTGAGGCCCTCAGAACACAAGCTGCTTTCCTTCTTAGTGGATCAAACCTATTGGCTTCACACTGGTTATGGAGCAGGGGTGCTATTACAGTGGTGGAAACCTAAGTAAATGATGGAAGACATACACCCATTTACCCTACATAGTTCTAGCACCTTCAAAATACCCTTCATCTCTGCTTCCTTAGTAGAAGTGGCAAAGCCAGGTTTTCCAGTACTCTGGATGCAACAACCTTGTTTGTTCATCACATGAATACTGTAACCCACTTTGAGACTGTGCGTCTGAAAAGCAACATCAACGAAAATGATGTAATCAGATGCTCCCGGGGGTAGGGAGGAAGGCCTATTGACGTGTTGTTTTGCATGACTCTGAGTTTGGGCAAGTTGTTGGATAGCTGAGGTTCGATGCTTGATGAAGGCCACCTGGGAGGCTGGTGGCTGATGTCCTCCATTATGAACTGCTTCATTGCATGCGTGCCAGAGTGCCCAGGCTCCAACGCCCCGAGTAAGTTTTTCTTCTAAGCTCCCAACACCCATGGTGATGAGGTCTATCCATTCTATGTCTACCAAGTTGAAGAAAGATTGGTCTGCTCCCAACTAGAGCCATACATGTTTGCTTGTTGGATAATCCCTGAGACAATGTACAACTGACTCACTAGTACTAAAACATCTCGGGCAAGAATCATCAGTAGAAATGTGCCTCTTGTAACATACCTGATCTTGGACCCTACCCTAGAACTTTGACCTTTTGGGTTTGACCAAACAATGGTTGAGGTTAGGATGATCCTAATAATATAATGCATGAATAATGTAATATAATATGTCATATAATTCATTTGGTGATAATAAAATGATAAATAACTTAATTTCATGCATAATATGGTTATTGGGCCTCTAATGGGCTAGATGATATAACCCATGTAAGAAAGTCTCAAAATAAATAATAGACTTCAAATTCATAATCTACACATAAAAATAAGCTTACATGTCAATTTTTATTTAATTTGGACTTCCTTAAAATAATATGGTAAGTTAGGAGAGAGAAATTGCCTAAAAAGTGTAATTAATAAATAAATATAATAATTGACTCCAAAAGAGAAAAATAATCTTAGATTCGTAATCTACATAATAAATATAGCCTTTGGGTAAATTTTTATCCAATTTGGAGAAAGTTTGCTTAAAAGGTAAAATTAGGAGAGAGAAAGTATGTAGAACCTTCAAAATATTAAATAAATATTCAAACAACTCCAATATGTAAAATTGATGGCAAATTCGTATTCAACATGTTAAATATGACTTGTGGGTCAAGTTTTGTAATTTTTGGATAATCCTAATGTCATTAATAAAGGAGGAAAGAGAAAACAATAATTAATCTATTTGATGTATTAAAAGAGCAAATCTAATTTCATAATTAGAATCTACATGCCTTATTTGGCCTATGTGCAAAATTTTACCTAATTCAGATGATGTTTGAACCCCCAAATCAAGAGAGAGAGAATAAGGAAATAATGCATTCACACTTTGATTTAATCGGATTCGATTTTTGATTCATATGTGTCACGCTGGCTTTGGGATCTTGGGCTTCTTTTAGAGCATTGGATTCAGATCCTGTGGTATCTTTACTCTCACCTTCCTCTGCTTCTTTTTTTCCCTAGCAAACAAGCTTTAGTTTCCTCTTCGATTCTTTCTCTCCTTTCTCCATCTACTTTCCTTTGTTTCCTCTGCTTTCTTTTCCCTTGCCTATGTTACCCTCTACCAAACCCAATGAGTATATATATGCTAGGGCTCATGAGATCTTCAGAAAATCCATAACTCGCCACCCATACTCTCTGTTCTTCCCTTGTTCTCCTCTTCCTTGTCCTCTCCCAGCGAGCCTCCACCATCGTCCCCCTGGTGAACTCTTCCTTGATCAATCTCGCACCTCTATGTGTCAATCCAGTGGGTCAATTTGGTCTCTTCGCGCCCCACACATCTTTTCCGCATCTCTGTTGTTTCTGAACCTGCTACCGGTGAGGTCTAGTTGATGCGCAACCACTTCAGGAGCTCTCTGAGTCTGCCCGACCTTCAGGTATTGTGCGGTAGTTGCCTTTTGTTCTCTGGTTAAGCACATCCGCGAGCTTGATTTTGGGCATCGACACCCAGGCTGATGTGCCCAATGTCGTTCTTCATCTCCGTGTTCTATCAGCGAAGAAGACGATCCTTTGTGGATTTCCGAGTATACCCCCTCTCATTTCTTTACCTCTTTGTTTTCCCGTTGGGGGTATTTTGGTCATTTCATTATGTTTTGTTTTGCTTTAGGTCGAGTCAAGTGGGCCTTTGACTGAGTGACTTGGCCGCTTCTGATTGGGCCATGTCAGCTAGGCCGGCCCGGCTCCTCTCCCTCTTTTGCTTTTTCTCGGTGCAACTTTATTTGATTGGTCGGATTTCTAAATTATATAACTAATCATCTGCTGGGCCAAAAATTTCAAATAAATATTTGTTGGATTCAGAAAAATGCAAGCTTTCTTTTGGTATTGGTTTTGTCACCTGAATCTGATGTTTTAAAGGGGTGATTTAATGGATCTAATTAAATAAGATAATAAATTGTATAATTCATAACTAATAATTTATAAGTCAGAAAAATATAATAAAATATGTTTTGAACTCATAAAAATATAACCTAAAATATGGAATGGTTTTGATAACCTAATTCACTCATAATAAAAAGGTGATTTTTAGGGTTTATGAAATCAATATAAATCTAACCCTAATCCCACAAATATGCTAATAGGTGCTTTGGAAACCTAAGCTTGGACCTAGAAGTCACTTTGGACGTTTGGCTATGAAGTTGAGGTATGTTTGCATCCCCGATTATTCTTCTTGAGCAATTATCCTATTTTTGTCTTACTCTTGGTCCTATGGACATTAGCCTACACATTATCTTATTCTTTTGAAATCATGCTTCATGTGAAGTATCTGATTTTGTTATTGATCTTGTGATCATAGATATTCTCTTCGAATCTTATCTTGTTGCCTTGGTGCAAGTTGGACTTTTGATATTATATGCCCATTGTGCTGTGGAAGTTTACTTGATGATATGTGCCCACTTTGAAGTGGATGTTTATATGTTTGATTTGTCCATTGTGTGATGGAAACATTGTTTAATCTAACTATACTTTTCTACTTGCCTCTACATTAAACATGCTATGTGATTCAGTAGCACTAGAGTAGTGTTATTGCATTGGTTTTGGGGTTATGTGCCCTTTATGCTTTTGGGATGGAGGTTATGTGCCCCATACCCAGGTTTTAGCTTTATGGGGGTTGGCCCAATTTCATATATATTAGGAGTTTGGTTATGTGCCATTCTCTATCAGGCTTCAGCTTTATGGGGGTTGGCCTCCATTGTCTTTATATTGTTCTAGGGCTATGCTTATCTCACATGCATGCATGTTGATGAAATTATTGATGGGTTATGTTCCCACAACTTGATATGTGCTTATGTGGCACTACTTTCTTGTTTTAATGGCAAGTATCCTCTTTTATCAAGTTATGATGTTTCTTTCCTTTTATGCCCAATTGGGTAGTTCTTATCTCTTGAATGGGAAGCCTTTTATTTTGATGTCCCTTATTCTTTATAAATTGCTCAAATTGCTTTTTCGTATGCACATACCAACCTTTGCTGATGTCTTCTATTTTTTTTCTTTTGCTGGGGTATGCTTCCAACCCTAGGTGGAGGACTTGGATGACTTGTCATGTTGACCTGGACTTAGATTGTGAAGTTAAGCTTGGAGACAATCTTGAGGTGGTTTAGATTTCCTCTACATGGATCCTTATGAAGTAAGTATAAGATGTTCCCTTTGTTTTATAATTGAATATAGTCATGTTTTTATTCCGCTGCTATACTTTGGTCTTTTGATTACCATCATATAAAGATTTGAAAATTTTACACCCACTCCATCATAACTTTTGAGTATGTTTGGACTGGAGGTTCTATTGTTCAAATTTTTAGTAAGGAGGTGTTTTCACTTCTTTATAGTATGGTATCAGAGCCCATGGTAGTCGGAATCGACTATTTCAATTTTGTCTCCCTCTAGAACCCTTGACTTAGTTAGTTACCTCTAAGTGAGATGTTGACCCTAGATTTGATCAATGATGATCTTTTGTGTAACAAGGTTTGGTTTTAGGATGATAATATGCTAGGAGATCTAAATATGGAAATATTGTGACTTGGTTTCTCACTTTGATTTTGGGCCCTAAATTTTAGTTTTAATCGCAAAAGTTTTTCACAACAAATTATTTTCCATATAATACTATATGTACAAAAGAAAATTCTTTCTCTAGATTTTATCAATGTTTTCTTGAATTAAATCATAATGAAGAGAAACTCTGGTTGAGTAGAATCTAACCCTAGTTTGTGACTAGGATTGATATAAACATATAGTTTACCGACCCTATGACTTTTGGATGTTCATGTAGGGTTGATAGGTTAGTGACACAAGGACCTAAAACTCAACCCTAGATGGTGACTTATAGTTGGATACATGAGAAACACAAATCTCTAAACCTTTCATAACTAAGAGATGTGGGTAGCTCCTAAAAGTTGACTAATAGGAACTTATATTACTATTTTAGTCCTTTTTGTATAATGTTGAAACATTGTTTTGGTTGTTTTGGACTAAAGTGCAAATTACCCAAGTTGAAGGGTTAACTTGAAAATTGTACATGATAATATGTTCCTCAGATGTTGAGGCATCATAAGAATGAGAATGATGCAGTGGTATGGTTTCCACAAGCTTGAGCACCAAGATAGAGCTTGTTGAGCAATGTTTGTGCATTAAAACCTAGTTTTGGTGTAATGTGCAATTTACCCAAAACCTTGGATTCAATATGCAAAATACCACTTCTTGAGGGTCTCCCATGTTTATTGGCATCAAGTTGAGAAAATAAAATTAGAGGGGCGCCTCATTTGAATTATTTTGGAGGAGAGAGAATCTTGGTATTAAAATAATTAAGATTTAAGAATAAAAGGAACTTTACTTTAATTTAATGCAAAAAGAAATATATTAATTGAAGAGACCTTCAACCAAAAGTTTAGGGATGAATTTGCAAAGGGTTGGACGTTCTTTGTGCCTTGTAAAGGCAACGAAAATATCAAAGGGAATGGATAACTCACTTCCATTATTAAAGGAAAAAGTAATATCCACTAAAAAGGGGATATTAGTATAATATGTTTAAGGTGCTTAATTCCTTTTCTTTTAATTCTTGTATAAATAAGAGGTTTTGCAAATGGATGAAGATGTATTCGTGGCCAAGGAATTAAAGGGAAGAGGCGGCACTAATTTTGGAATTAACATAATTTTATAAGACATTTTCTCTCTCATTGAATTTCTTATAAAAACACCCATTCCAACTCATTTGAGAGGCTTTTTGCGAACCCACTTCTTCTCTTTACTTGCAAAACGACCAAGGGAGCTAGGAGCAGCTGTAGGATGACCCCCAACCTGTTGTTAAGCTTCTTGATCTTCTTTCACCTCAATTTCATGGTGAAAATAATAAAACAATGCATAATTTCTTCTCTATTTCACTCCCTCTTCAATCCTAGCCAATCCTTTCATCCAAAAAGCTTGAGAACGGACCTTGGGCAGTTGCAAAAGCTTCCTCCACCATTGTTTATGTGAAGCTCCAAGTTTTGAAGCTCAATTAGAGGCGGGTTATATAACTCAAACCCTTAAATATTGCTATTGCTTTGAAATCTCCATGATTTGTTGAACGTCTTGTTCTATTTTGCAATTCCTTTTATCCATTGAATGTAAATACCATGAAAATGGCAGTGATATTTGAAAGAATGAAGGTAGATAATGATAACATCATCTTGGACACGCAATCCAGCAACTTTCCCTTGCAAACGGTTTTGAAGTTTTGATCCAAACGGTTTCACCAAACCGTTTGGAGACTAAACGATTTGCAAACCGTTTAGAGCCTTGAACCCCCAAACCATTTAAGATGTTTGACCTTTTGGTTGGGTTGACCATTTGAGGTCAGAACCCTAGTACTTGTTGAATGAGGATCTAATGACTCCAATTAATTGAAGTAATATGTGGACAATCATATAATTTGAAACCCTAATCGGGTTCAGTGCTGATTTTGCAATTGTTTAATTTAATTCTTTGGGTTGATTAACCCAAACGGTCTCAAGACTGTTGGGAGATCATCCAAATGGTCTCAAGACCGTTTGGAGGTCAACCAAGACCGTTTGGAGGTCTAGGGTTGATTATGGTTGGGTATTTGAAGATCCAAAGATACCAAATTGTAATGCAATCAATTGCTGATTTGATGATCAATCCAATGACCTAAACCTTAATTAGATTCCACAAATTTTGATGATAATTGGGGAAAACAGTCTCAAGACCATTTGTAGGTCATCCAAACGACCTCAAGACCGTTTGAGGTCAGGTCATACCCAATTTGATTGGTGGTCCAATGATTTCAAAGAAATTAGTTTAACAATGACTAACATTGAAGGTTCATCGATTTCAAACCCTAACCCAATTGGATTCAAAACCCTAATTGATGATTAATTGATAGTTAAATCAACTAAGGGATGAATTATTAACCTCACTTGAAGCATGGTGCTTAGGTTCAATTGATGAGTAATTGTATGAATTCAATTGATGAGGGGACTAACCTTGGAAACTCTAAATCAATTTGAGTGGTTGAGACCATCTTTGGTCCAATTGATTTTGAGGAGGTTTGGACCAAACGGTCTCAAGACCGTTTGGGACCAAACGATCCCAAAATGGTTGAGACCCAAACGGTTTCAAACCTTTTCTTTGTCAAACGGTTTCAAAACTTTTACTTTGGTAAACGGTTTCAAGCACTACTTTACCAAACAGTTTCAAACCGCAAGACCTAGACTGTTTGAAGGTTTAAACGGTCTTGGACCATTTGGAGGTATGTCAAGATAAACCGTTTGAGGTCTAATTGGTCAAGACCATTTGGGGTGTAAGTGACCAAGACCATTTGAAAAACAATTAACCCAAACCGTATGGATACTTAAGGTGATTAAAGGTCAAATTGTGTTATTGATTATTATATGATGTAATTCAAGGATGATTAAGGTAATTGTACCCATATCAGGATAGGGTGATTAGTACCTTATGAATGATTAATCTTTGATTACGATGGAAGTAATGACATCGTACATGTGTCAGCCCTCCAATCAAGTTGAAGTTGACCTAAACCAATCAAGTCCGATGTAAATATCATTCTATAAGGATGAGAGAGCGAGAACTTCTTACATGAATGATTATCATGTAGTAATTAAGTCTTAACACTCTCAACATAAATGAATGTGTAATTAGGGTATGATCCTTGATTAAGAGACCATAAACCCTAAATAAGAAGGTTAATGTGCCCTAACCATAGTTGAGGGCAATGATAAGTGAAACCCTAATCCATGGTGATAGTAACCATAGTTGAGGGCAATGATAAGTGTAACCCTAATCCATGGTGATAGTAACCATAGTTGAGGGAAATGATAAGTGAAACCCTAATCCATGATGATAGTTAACCCTAATTGAGGGCAATGATAGGTGAAATCCTAACCTATGGTAATAGTAAACCCTAATTTAGGGTAATGACATGAGAAACCCTAATTCAGGGTATTCTAATAATAAATCCTGATTGAATGTGAATCGTAAACCCTAATTGAGGATGATGTTATGAGAAACCCTAATCAAGGGAAAAGCCATATGAAACCCTAAGTGAGGGTGATGTCAAGACAAGGGTGATGTCAAAATGGAATCATAATAATGTGATATAACTTTTGATTCAAGGTAATGCCATATAATGGTATGTGACTCTTTGATATGAAATCCTATACTGATATAGGATAAAGATATGTGGAACCCTAATCTTGGGTTGTAATGCATGAAACCCTAGTTTTAGGCAGTATGATGATAAATCATAACCCAAATTTGGGTAATGAGATAAAGTATTCCTGATTGACATAAATTGGGAAATCTTAATTTAAATGATGAAATAGTGATGTTATTCTCATAATGTATAGTGCTAATTTGTAATTGATATAATTGTTATCATGTGCACTAATTATGCAGGATACATGAGATGGTGGACATAGCCAGGTATGAGCTATGATGTTTTACTAATGAGATTAGTTTATGGGCTATCTGAGCCATAATATGTTGTGTTGCCTAGTGGGAGGTAATAAGAGATATTATTGGGCTTTAAGAACCATGTGAAATACCTGCACTGCAATTTATTATGTTTACAATGATCAGTTAACCTAAATGCATTAAGTTACCTGATAGATTGGTGATAAGTGTTTTAATGATTTGAGGGTTTGAATACCCATGTATCATAATCATGATGATGAGATGATACGGGATTAGATTACCCTGATGAGATAAGGGATTGAGATCCCAATATGTAACAAGCTTTGAAAAGAACTTGATAGAAACAATATTCAATCTTTATAGCAATTGTTATAATGTTTTATGTGTGTAAACATGATTGATGCTAAAAGAATATTGTAATGTACTTAACTAATCAAGTGAAAAAATATCATGTAGAGCCCTGACCATAGATCCATCATCGTCAGTAGTTTGGTGATGATGAAATAAGTTTTCCTAAGGGAACTCCTGGAGGGCATAATTTTTAGTATGTGGGGGTTATGGGCACAAATATCCTTATGCCCTAATGGATGAATTGATGTGAGGGTGAACATTAAATCTCTCAATCCTTCATTATATGTGACGGGATGGATGTATCACTAATCTCCCAAATACCGGGATGGATGTACCATCAATCTCCCGATGATCTTAATGTCGGATCGATGTGAGATAATTATAATATCTCTCGATTGCAAAGAGAGTACAACATGCCACTGTAACTCTAATAGAGGAGTTTCCAGTATACCCTGGAAAGCTATTTGGCAGTGACACAAGATGTCATGCAGTTGGTCCTCACACTGACTGAGGAAGATGAGGTCATGGAAATCTGGCTCTTCTATTGACCTATGTATGGTACCGATTTTGATTTCACAATGGTCCGTTGGAGTATGAGCGGTATACCTCATCTCCTCAGGGCATTAAGTATGATTGTAAAATGTAATCAGCAGCATAGCATATTTGCTTAAGGTTGAAATACGAGAATCATTGGTTGTTGTTACTTGTCTAGTATGCTTAATGGACAAATGTTATTTATGCTCTTAAATTCCTTATTGGATAAGTAACATGCTACTTTATCAAGTTAAAAGTGAAATGCTTTGAATAGATAATACTGTCCTAATCTATTATATATTGAATTACCTGTTGTTAATCATTTATGAATCTTCTGCTCAGTTATATACCATTATCTGCAATAATAATGTTTCTGGCGGAGAGTTATATCTCTCGCTGGGACAATTTTTCAATTGTCTCACCCCCGTGGGATTCAGCTTTTTAGATAGACGCAGAAGAGGCAAAAACCCTATAGTAAGGGAAGAGCAACATCAGCAGCAGAACCAAGGACAACAGTGAATTCTCATGTGGAGACACTGGTTGTCATGTCATGTATACAGAGAGTCCTATGTGTCGTCTCTGTAATCTCAGGTCCTAGGAGTCAATAGTTAGTTTAATATCGATATGAGATTTTGGCTTGATGCCACGAGATTTTTATACTGCCTTTGTATAGTCTAACAGGGCAGTTGTTGTTGTAAATCTCAAGAAGAAAGGGTATAAGAGATGTACTAGTTAACCGACATGTATTTGAAATACTTTAGTTCTTTATGAAAGAGTTTTTGAGTTTATGGATCTCTTTGTAAAAAGTTTTAAATTTTAGTGATTTTCAGTAATCCGCTGCAAATTATTCGCTTCTGCTTAAGTAAATCTTGTTTATGTAAGTTGGATGCCATAATTGGTTGGTATCAGAGCTCTAGGTTCGGTGAGTCTACAGAGACATAGGATTAAGGTTGTTGAGTCTATTCTAGTGTCTTCCAGTTTATCTGATAGTGTCTTATGCTCATATAGGAGGAGAAGAAAAACTAAAGATGTCTGGATCACACGATGAGCATGCTGCTGAGAGCAGCGTTGCTGCACCAGGAGGAGGTGCAAGAGACTATGATAGGGAGGAGTATGTACCTAAACAACCCCAATTCAATCAAGCTGATATGGGGAACCCAGCCTTCCAAGCCATGTTTGGACAATTTATAGCCGTCGTGACTCATATGACAGATAGGATGCCATTACCTGCACCTAGGGCACCAATCCATGATGAAAGACAGGGAGCCGGCAAGACATTTGAACGACTTCGTCGGGTTGGAGCCACAGAGTATGCTGGTACAGCTGACCCAACAAATGCATACATGTGGCTGACTGAGCTTGAGAAAGCCTTTAAAATCCTTAACATCTCAGAAGCTGAGAAGGTTAGACATGTTGTGTAATTAAGGGGAGTGTTGGTCACTGGTGGACCATAGAGGAGGGAAAAAGGCCAGGTGTGGAGATTAAATGGGAAGTATTCTGATGAGAATTCGTCAATAGATACTTTCTTAAGACATTCCTAGATGAGAAGATCTCTCAGTTTGAGAGATTAAGACAAGGACCAATGAACATTAGCGAGTATGAGGCTAAGTTCATGGAACTTTTGTAGTTCTATCTGCATATGGCAGCTACCGATGAAGAAAGGATTCGGCGTTTTGAGAAGGGGATGAATGTCGATTTGACCACTCTTGTGTCTGCTCTGGAGAATAGGGAGAGGTTTGCAACTTTTGTGGAGTCTGTCAGACGGATAGAGAAGTTTGTAACTGAGAAGTGACAGACTAAGAGTAAGAAAGTGTACCCCTAGTTTCAAGGACCCTTGTCCAAAAGTTTTAAGAAACTGAGGTATTCTGCACCAATGGCACCACCAAGGTTCAATACCCAGATGCAATGGACGTCTAATAGGGGTAGAGGCCGCAATTTACCACCACAAGGAGCCCACAACGCAGCATCAGTGTCAGTAACAGGACCATCCAGACCACAACCAGGGAACAGAGGTTGCTTTATATGCGGAAAGATGGGACATTTGATGAAGGATTGTCGAGCCAGAGAGGCAAGTGTGACTTAACCTCAGAGGCAGAGTCAGCAAGGCTCTCAGAGGCGACAGTTTCCAAGTAGAGCTAGAGGACGTGGACAAGCGTCCCAGGCTGGATCATCAACACCCAGTAATCAAGCATTGAGTCAACCACAGGCGACGACGAGATTCTATGTGATGAATCAGCCTGATGCAGTAGTCAACCCTCATGTTGTGGAATGTCAGATGGAACTGTTTTACCCTGATATGTCTATATCCTACGTTGTATCTATTTTGATTGATTTGGGTGCTACGCATTCTTTCATCACTAAAAGAGTGATTCTTGACTGCAATATGACAGTTGGTCATAGGGCAGAGAGTTTGAAATTAGAAACTCCTTTGATGGGATCTGTTGTGTTGCGGGAGGTGTGTTCTTCCTACACTCTTTTCTTTTCTAAACATCACATTCAAGTGGACCTTATACCACTTGAGATGCATGGGTTTGATATAATTCTTGGGATGGACACCCTAGAAAAGTACAAGGTTGTTTTGGATTGTGAATCCAAGCAAGCTATGTTCACAGATGATAGTAACACATGGATCTTTCAAGGAGACGGAAAGATTCTTCCAACCTGTCTTGTGTCATCTATGGTAGCTGAGAAGCTGATGAGGCAAGGATGTTGTGCATTTTTAGCACATGTGGTAGATACCACCATGGAGAGTCCTCATCCTTCTGAAGTTCTGATAGTCAGGGAATTTGAAGATGTATTTCCTGAAGAACTTCCAGGTGTTCCTCCGCCCTGGGAGATTGATTTTGAAATTAATCTAGTTCCGGGCATGCAGCCTATAGCACAAACACCGTATAGAATGGCGTCTGCTGAGATGGAAGAGCTTAAGAAGAAACTACAGGAGTTGCTTGAGAAGGGTTTTATCCGACCGAGTACTTCACCATGGGGTGCTCCGGTCCTCTTTGTTAAGAAAAAGGATGGATCGATGTGGTTATGCATTGATTACAGACAGTTAAATAAAGTAACTATAAAGAACAAGTATCCCTTGCCAAGGATTGATGACTTGTTTGATCAGTTGCGTGGTGCAACTATCTTCTCTAAGATAGATCTAAGATCGGGATATCATCAGTTGTGTATCAAGGAGAGTGACATACCTAAATCTTCCTTTAGGATAAGGTATGGTCACTATGAGTTCATAGTTATGTCATTTGGACTAACTAATGCACCAGCTGCATTCATGGAACTCATGAATAGAATCTTTCGACCTTTCCTTGATCAGTATGTAGTAGTCTTCATAGATGACATCTTGATCTACAGTAGAGATGCTCAACAGCATGAGCAACACCTCCGCCAGGCTTTAACTTTGCTAAGAGAGCATAAGTTGTATGCTAAGTTTAGCAAATGTGAGTTTTGGTTACCAGAAGTTTCTTTCCTAGGACACGTAATATCTACCTCAGGTATTCGTGTCGATCCTAAGAAGGTAGAATCTGTCCTACAATGGGAACAACCTAAAACACCGACAGAGATACATAGTTTCTTAGGGTTGGCAGGCTATTACAGGAGTTTCATTAAGAACTTCAGTTCAATAGCATTACCCCTAACCAAGTTAACTAGGAAGGAAGTTCCTTTTGTCTGGAATGAAAAGTGTCAACATTCTTTGTAGTTGTTGAAAGAAAGGTTGACAAGTGCACCTGTGCTAGTGTTACCTGAGTAGGGAAAAGGGTACATAGTTTTATGTGATGCATCTAAGAATGGTTTAGGATGTGTGTTGATGTAGGATAAGCAAGTGATTTCTTTCGCTTCTCGACAGCTTAAGAAACACGAGGAGAATTATCCAACACATGATCTAGAGCTAGTTGTTGTGGTCCATGCTTTGAAGATCTGGAGACATTATCTCTATGGAGAAACATTCTAGATTTTCACAGACCATAAGAACCTAAAGTATATCTTTTCACAGCATGAGCTGAACATGAGACAACGCCGCTGGATGGAGTTAATCAAGGACTACGATTGTACAATTGATTATCATCCAGGGAAGGCTAATGTGGTTGTTGACGCATTAAGTAGAAAATCAGCAACACCAACCTTAGATAAAGCACAGTTGAATTCCTTAGTGTGCTCTAAGAGGGATATGTTTATATCCTTGAGGCAAAACAATGTACAGTTTAAAGTATCATTGTTAGCCGGGTTGTTAGCGAAGATGCACATAAAACCAACTCTAAGACAACAGATTAAGGAAGCACAACAAACTGATGTTGTAGTTCAGCATATTATATATGAGAATGGTAGTGAGAAATGGGATGGCTTTCATGAGTCAGAGGATCAGGTAGTTTGTTACCATGGTAGGATGGTAGTACCTGATGCCAATGACTTGAGGAAGTTAGTTCTGGAAGAAGCTCATTCTTCTATGTATGCTATGCATCCAGGGGGGCACCAAGATGTATCATAACTTAAAAGACATGTATTGGTGGCCTGGATTGAAGAAAGATGTAGCTAAGTTTGTTATGCGGTGTCCGGTGTGTCAGCAAGTTAAAGCTGAACATCAGAAGCCTACAGGAACAATGCAACCTTTGCCTATACCGCAGTGGAAATGGGATCATGTCACCATGGACTTTGTGGTTGGTTTGCCTAGAACAACCGAAGGTCATGATTTCATATGGGTGATAGTTGATAAGTTGAAAAATACAACACATTTCTTACCTATCAAAACAACCTACACTGCTGAGAAGCTTGCACAGATCTATGTAGTTGAGATAGTGCAGTTGCATGGGGTTCTAGCTACTATCATTTCTGATAGAGGACCTCAGTTCATGAGTCATTTTTGGGAACGACTTCATAAAGCTTTGGGTACACAGTTAAGGTTTAGTACAACCTTTCATCCTCAGACAGATGGACAATCTAAAAGGACTATACAAACCTTGGAGGACTTGCTTAGAGCATGTGTCCTTCAGTTTGTAGGAAGTTGGGATCTACACCTAAGCTTGATAGAATTTTCTTACAATAATAGCTATCAGCACAGGATTGACATGGTACCATATGAAGCTTTGTATGGTAGATGTTGTAGATCTCCTTTATGTTGGTATGAAATAGGAGAAAATCAACTTTTGGGTCATGAGCTAGTGCAGCAAACAACAGAGAAGATTAAAGTTATCAACAATAATTAAAGACTGCATAGGATAAACAGAAATCATATGCTGACAAACGGCGAAGACCTTTAGAATTCCAAGTTGGATACAGAATATATCTCAAGGTCTCACCTTGAAAGGAGTTCTTAGATTTGGGAGAAAGGGAAAGTTAGCTCCTAGATTTATGGGGCCTTATCCAATCATTGAACATATTGGAAAGGTAGCTTATAAGATGGAGTTGCCACCTGAGTTGAATAAGTTGCACCCAGTGTTCTACATCTATATGTTGAGAAAGTGTCATCCTGACACAGAATTAGTTCTACAACATGTGGAAGTAGAATTAAATGATGACATATCATATGTTGAAGGACCTGTGACGATCCTTGATAAAAGAAGTAAAAAGTTGAAAAAAAAGACATATGTCTTGTAAAAGTCCTCTGGAATCACCGTGGCACTGAAGAAGCTACATGGGAACTAGAGGAAGAGATGAGGAGGAAATACCCTACTCTTTTCTCTTAATGATTTTGAGGATGAAATCCTTGTAAGGGGTGGATAATTTGTAACATCCCTGACCCGAGTTATGCTCTAACCCTAGATGTTTTGCTTAATAATGTTGATTAGATGCTTGTTCATATTTCTTGGAAAGTAATTAAGGCCCAAGAGGAACTTATATTTCTATTTTAGTCCTTTTTGTATAATGTTGAAACATTATTTTGGTTGGTTTGGACTATAGTGCAAATTTCCCAAGTTGAGGGGTTAACTTGAAAATTGTACATGATAATATGTTCCTCAGATGTTGAGGCATCATAAGAATGAGAATGATGCAGTGGTATGGTTTCCACAAACTTGAGCACCAAGATAGAGCTTGTTGAGCAATGTTTGTGCATTAAAACCTAGTTTTGTTGTATGTGCAATTTACCCAAAACCTAGGGTTCAATATGAAAAATACCACTTCTTGAGGGTCCCCCATGTTTCTTGGCATCAAGTTGAGAAAAGAAAATGAGAGGGGTTCCTCATTTGAATTATTTTGGAGGAGAGAGAATCTTGATATTAAAATAATTAAGATTTAAGAATAAAAGGAACTTTACTTTAATTTAATGCAAAAAGAAATATATTAATTGAAGAGCCCTTCAACCAAAAGTTTAGGGATGAATTTGCAAAGGGTTGTACGTTCTTTGTTCCTTGTAAAGGCAACCAAAATATCAAAGGGAATGGATAACTCACTTCCATTATTAAAGGAAAAAGTAATATCCACTAAAAAGGGGATATTAGTATAATATGTTTAAGGTGCTTAATTCCTTTTCTTTTAATTCTTGGATAAAGAAGAGGTTTTGCAAATGGATGAAGATGGCTTCGTGGCCAAGTAATTAAAGGGAAGAGGCGGCACTAATTTTGGAATTAAAAGAATTTTATAAGACATTTTCTCTCTCGTTGAATTTCTTATAAAAACACCCATTCCAACTCATTTGAGAGGCTTTTTCCAAACCCACTTCTTCTATTTACTTGCAAACCGACCAAGGGATCTAGGAGAAGCTGGAGGAAGACCCCCAACCCGTTGGTAAGCTTCTTGATCTTCTTTCACCTCGATTTCATGGTGAAAATCATAAAACAATGCATAATTTCTTCTCTATTTCGCTCCCTCTTCAATCCTAGCCAATCCTTTCATCCAAAAAGCTTGAGAACGAACCTTGGGCAGTTGCAAAATCTTCATCCACCATTTTTGATGTGAAGCTCCAAGATTTGAAGCTCAACTGGAGGCGGGTTATATAACTCTAACCCTTAAATACTGTTATTGCTTTGAAATCTCCATGATTTGTTGAACGTCTTGTTCTATTTTGCAATTCCTTTTATCCATTGAATGTAAATACCATGAAAACGGCAGTGATTTTTGAAAGAATGAAGGTAGATTATGATAACATCATCTTGGGCATGCAATCCAACAACTTTCCCTTGCAAACGGTTTTGAAGTTTTGATCCAAACGGTTTCACCAAACCGTTTGGAGACTAAACGGTTTGCAAACCGTTTAGATCCTTGAACCCCCAAACCATTTAAGATGGTTGACCGTTTGGTTGGGTTGACCATTTGAGGTCAGAACCCTAGTACTTGTTGAATGAGGATCTAATGACTCCAATTAATTGAAGTAATATGTGGACAATCATCTAATTTAAAACCCTAATCGGGTTAAGTGCTGATTTTGCAATTGTTTAATTTAATTATTTGGGTTGATTAACCCAAACAGTCTCAAGACCATTGGGAGATCACCCAAATGGTCTCAAGACCGTTTGGAGGTCAACCAAGACCATTTGGAGGTCTAGGATTGAGTATGGTTGGGTATTTGAAGATCCAAAGATACCAAATTGTAATGCAATCAATTGCTGATTTGATGATCAATCCAATGACCTAAACCTTAATTAGATTCCACAAATTTTGATGCTAATTGGGGCAAACGATCTCAATACCGTTTGTAGGTCATCCAAATGACCTCAAGACCGTTTGAGATCAGGTCATACCCAATTTGATTGGTGGTCCAATGATTTCAAAGAAATTAGTTTCACAATGACTAACATTGAAGGTTCATCGATTTCAAACCCTAACCCAATTGGACTCAAACCCCTAATTGATGATTAATTGATAGTTAAATCAATTGAGGGATGAATTATTAACCTCACTTGAAGCATGGTTCTTAGGTTCAATTTATGAGTAATTGTATGAATTCAATTGATGAGGGGACTAACCTTGGAAACCTAAATCAATTTGAGTGGTTGAGACCATCTTTGGTCCAATCGGTTTTGAGGAGGTTTGGACCAAATGGTATCAAGACCGTTTGAGTCCAAATGGTCTCAAGACCATTTGGGACCAAACGGTCCCAAACCGGTTGAGACCCAAATGGTTTCAAACTTTTACTTTGTCAAACGGTTTCAAAACTTTTACTTTGGCAAACGGTTTCAAGCACTACTTTACCAAACGATTTCAAACCACAAGACCTAAACCATTTGAAGGTCTAAATGGTCTTAGACCATTTGGAGGTATCTCAAGCAAGACCATTTGAGGTCTGATTGGTCAAGACCATTTGGGGTCTAAGTGACCAAGACCGTTTGAAAAACAATTAACCCAAACAGTATGGATACTTAAGGTGATTAAAGGTCAAATTGTGTTATTGATTATTATATGATGTAATTCAAGGATGATTAAGGTAATTGTACCCATAATAGGATAGGGTGATTAGTACCTTATGAATGATTAATCTTTGATGATGATGGAAGTAATGACACATACATGTGTCAGCCCTGCAATCAAGTTGAAGTTGACCTAAACCAATCAAGTCCGATGTAAATATCATTCTATAAGGATAAGAGAGAGAGAGATAACTTCTTACATGAATGATTATCATGTAGTAATTAAGTCTTAACACTCTCAACATAAATGAATGTGTAATTAGGGTATGATCCTTGATTAAGAGACCATGAACCCTGATGAAGAAGGTTAATGTGCCCTAACCATAGTTGAGGGCAATGATAAGTGAAACCCTAATCCATGGTGATAGTAACCATAGTTGAGGGCAATGATAAGTGTAACCCTAATCCATGGTGATAGTAACCATAGTTGAGGGCAATGATAAGTGAAACCCTAATCCATGATGATAGTTAACCCTAATTGAGGGCAATGATAGGTGAAATCCTAACCTATGGTAATAGTAAACACTAATTTAGGGTAATGACATGAGAAACCCTAATTCAGGGTATTCCAATAATAAATCCTGATTGAATGTGAATAGTAAACCCTAATTGAGGATGATGTTATGAGAAACCCTAATCAAGGGAAAAGCCATATGAAACCCTAAGTGAGGGTGATGTCAAGACAAGGGTGATGTCAAAATGGAATCATAATAATGTGATATAACTTTTAATTCAAGGTAATGCCATATACTGGTATGTGACTCTTTGATATGAAATCCTATACTGATATAGGATAAAGATATGTGGAACCCTAATCTTGGGTTGTAATGCATGAAACCCTAGTTTTGGGCAGTATGATGATAAATCATAACCCAAATCTGGGTAATGAGATAAAGTATTCCTGATTGACATAAATTGGGAAATCTTAATTTAAATGATGAAATAGTGATGTTATTCTCATAATGTATAGTGCTGATTTATAATTGATATAATTGTTATCATGTGCACTAATTATGCAGGATACATGAGATGGTGGACATAGCTAGGTATGACCTATGATGTTTTACTAATGAGATTGCTTTATGGGCTATCTGAGCTATAATATATTGTGTTGCCTAGTGGGAGGTAACAAGAGATATTATTGGGCTTTAATAGGCATGTGAAATACCTGCACTGCAATTTATTATGTTTACAATGATAAGTTAACATGAATGCATTAAGTTACCTGATAGATTGTTAACAAGTGTTTTAATGATTTGAGGGTTTGAATACCCATGTATCATAATCATGATGATGAGATGATAAGGGATTAGATTACCATGATGAGATAAGGGATTGAGATCCCAATATGTAACAAGCTTTGAAAAGAACTTGATAGAAACAATATTTAATCTTTATAGAAATTGTTATAATGTTTTACGTGTGTAAACATGTTTGATGCTAAAAGAATATTGTAATGTACTTAACTAATCAAGTGAAACCATATCATGTAGAGCCCTGACCATAGATCCATCATTATCAGTAGTTTGGTGATGGTGAAATAGGTTTTCCTAAGGGAACTCATGGAGGGCATACTTTTGAGTATGTGGGGGTTATGGCACTAGTACATAACTAACCTTTAGTGTCGGTTTTTTAGTGACACCTATGTGGGCACCGCTAAAAGCCCAACTGTTACGCGTCGGTTCTCAAACTGACGCCACAACCCTTCGCGTGCAACTGAAAACCCGCCAGCAGGGGGTATAGGAGTCGGTTATTAGCTTTGAAACCGACACCATATACCTTCGCGCCATAGAAAGGGTGCCATCTAGGGCACTATCAGCGTCAGTTTATTAGTGATAACCGACGCCATCTCACCCGCTGCCACAACCGTGCTGGCCAGCACGACCGTGGTGTCTGGTCCGCTGCCACGGTCGTGGTGTCTGGCCCGCTGCCACAACCATGTTGGCTAGCACGGCTGTGGTGTCTGGCTTCATTAGGGAAATCGACGTCAGTTACTAGTAGGGAAACTGACACTGTAACCATATGTCATTGGTTTTATACAAATAACCAATGCCTATTTTATGTTTTTTTTTTCTGTCAGTCTGCAGACCTGTTGTGGCTGGTCGGAGGATGAGAAACCTACAGTTCAGTTATGAACTGTAGGTTTTACGACATCCATTGTTATCAGCCAACAACAAGCCACAAACCTACAAAATTAACAACATAAATGTTCACACATTTAGTAACCTACAGTTCCATTCGATTTTCACACATGTAGAAACATTCATGTAGCAATATGTAGTTCCATTCATTTTCACATTCACACATCTAGAAAAATTTATATAGCAACCAACAGTTTCATTCATTTTCACTTAGACACATGTAGAAACATTCAGACATGTAGAAACATTCACACATATTATAATTCAGAAATTCATTTACAAAATATCATTCTTTAGTCATTATTCACTATCAACATCCCAATTATATGTTAAAACCCCCACTACTTGTATGGTTGTTGCCCATTCTTCTCTTACATCATTTAATTCTTCCGTCGTATAGGGAGCATGTACATTTGGTAAGGCCTTTCCTGTATTGTGGTCAGTTTTAAACACCTGCAAAGAGAATGATGTATATATATAATTAATAATATATGAATAAGAGTGATATATTTCATATTATCTAATGAGACTTTATATAATACCTCGGGAATGGTATCGATGTCCACTACGTCATATTTGATAATCATGTGTATAAATCACATCACATAGTATGCACATGCCCATCTGTTGTCTTGTGTAGCACATTATAAATTGAAACATACAAAATATAAAAAAATACAACTAATTAAGCATTGTTCACATAAATAATATATACATTGCAATCGGGAACTTACTTCCACGTTTGTCCAAATTATTTGCTGGTTCTTTTTCCTGGGGACCTTTCCTCCAGCCTTTTTGAACTCATCTAAACCCCTACATGTTAATGTAATACGGTACATTGCATGATTAAATAGTAATGTAATAACATATGTTAACGGATATGAAAATGAAATATTTCTCACCGGAATAATGTCATTTTCATTTGTGTCCATATTTTGAATTCAATTTAGTCCCCTTAGGATCTAGATAATAGACAATGAACGTCTCGGGGACAATAACTAGTAACTCCCAATGCATACCACTAGAGGTAAAAAAGTTAAAAATTAATAACTCAAAATCCACAATAAAAATGTAATTTTCTTAAGTCCAAATTATAAGCAAAGTAAACTTACTCCACATTGAATGGAGCTATTATCAACGTCTTCTTATTTTGAGCAAAACTTATAAAAGCATCACAGTAGTATTGTTGAACTGACGGAGGGTCTTTAGCTACTATACTAATCAAAGATGGAATAAAAAATCCTACATGTTCGAATGAAAAATCTGCAAATATCTTGTCTAAGTAGCTGCAAAGCATGTATTATGTATGCATTAATAAATAAGAAACTAGATCACCAGATCCTACACAAGGTATATGGATGTATAAAGAAGATCTCACCTTATCCATAGCTCTATCACAGATGTATTCAGCCAATCATATCGAAACAACTCCAAAATATCTTATATAAATAGGTTGCTTTTGTATGATTGACCTGCAGCATCCGCATCTATAGAAACAGTTATAGGGCAATTTATATCATGTTCGCCTAACCATATTGCCATACCCCTACAATCAAGACCTAACGGGACAGGTAGGTCATGTGAAACCCAACTTGGCAATGTAGGAGGTGGAGGTGGAGGCCTAGATGTTGTGGGTGTCTTCTTTTTAACATGTATATATATATAATTTCAGATCAACTGACATCATATACACACACTAACAATTCAATGTAATGTAAATTTACCATATAGTTTCAGTATAGAGGATAGCTGCTTTTGGCCACAATATCACTCTGCCTTCTGCCTCACCAAGCATTTCACAATCTGGGTGGGCATATGACAATGGAAGATCCATCCAGTTGGGAAATATACGTAGTGGGATCACACGAACCCAACCAGCTGGTAATGGAGACCAATGAAACATTTCCCCTGGTAGGGATGGGTAAGCCGATGCCTCTACAACCACAAATTCTTTACTTTTTAGATGGCATGGCTTCAACCCCTATAAATTTTTGTGTAAAGAATGTTATATACATATATACATATCATCTTGAAAAATATCATCTTGAAAAGACTAGTGATTATGTCATAAAAGTACTTACATTGGATGTGGTAGGTGGTGGGTCTACAGGATTACTCCCAACCTCTGCAGTAGGAGTAGAGTGAGACACCATAGGTACTGTCTGCTGAGTGGCAGTCTGAGATGTCTGCCACTTGCTCAGTGCTTCTTTGAATTTCCTATCAACTAGCTTATCTACCTATACATGGATAAAAGAAACGTTAGCTTCTGATTATTGAATTCTCTTTTACAGTAACATTATAAAGAAAGAATAGGTTACCTCTTCTTGTGAAAGTCCCGCTTTTGGGATATGTTTGCACTGGGATGGCCCAAATAACGCTTTGATGCCTACACCAGTGCCTGCAGCCCTAACACGTCCAGGATGCTCTGTGCTACCCAAAGCAACTGTCAATTCATCCCTTGTGCCCTTAGGGATGAACTTTCCTTGTTTCCTCAGCTCGTGTAGCTCCCGCTAATCACCAAAACAAAAATTTGTAATTAAGTAAACACCACAAATAATCAATATTTGAACGATTGTTGTAAGAGTTGTATTTTACCATTTTTGCAGCCGCCTCAGTAGTTGCGGGCTTCCTTATTTCTCCCTTCTTATTTTGCCTCCCAGATATCCAGACATCATGGTGAGGTAGAGGTGTGCTACCTATAGTAGAGGAATCCTAAGTAGCAGCAGACTGAGCAGTAGCCTCAGACTGTAGTCTTTGGAAAATACATGCATACCCCTTTGGACCCATTGTGTGGTCATGCACATTCAGTGCACGCCTTGCTTTTTGTGCCTCACTGAGGGCCTAGTTTGTATGCACATTAATGTTTTGGTTAGTAACACTAAATGTTAATCTTGAATAGGTGAATACAATGTATATTAATTAAATTGGGGGTGATGCCTAATACCTTGAATTCACCAGTTTGTCTTGAAGCAACAAATGCGTCCCATTCTTCTTGGTCCAGGAAGTTCCACTGTTCTGTGATTGTCTTCTTCCTCTTGTCACCTTCTTTTATGTATTCTCAGATGAGATTTTTCCTATAGTTCCTTAGGACTCTCCCACAGTGTTGTATCACACATTTACGATACAACTTTTCATCTAATTCAAATATACTCTGCAAAATATAATTGCTATTAACTAGTATCCAAAAAATTAGTAATCTAACAAATAGAATTGCAAATTAATAATAACTCACACATAAATCCTTCCATATTACGTCTTTCTTCTCCTTAGGAACTTTATGCCAAGAATCTATCTTACAACCGCAATGGCTACGAGTAACATACCCAAGATATGAAACAAACGAATTGTGATTCACTCCAAGTGCTTTTCCTGCATTATCAAAATCCAAAACAAGTTTGGGTCCATTGCCCCTTTGCGCTATTAACTTCTTCATCATAGTGATGCCCCTTCTCTTGTCAAATTTTTGGTGCTGCTCATCAAGTGCCTCAAGTGCTTCAGAGGGTACATTTGCATCATCAACCTAAAATTTGACAAAATAAACACACTTATAGGATATAACTAGAAATGGACATATAGATATAAATATATGATATATATTTTTAAAACTTACATTGTGAGGAGAATGCACAGCCATCTGAAAGTTCACATTCACATTGTAAAGTTCACATTGTAAAGTAATTCATATTGTAAAGCTCACATTGTAAAGTTCACATTCACATTGTAAAGTAATTCACATTGTAAAATTCACATTGTAAAGTTCACATTCACATTGTAAAGTAATTAACATTGTAAAGTTCACATTGTAAAGTAATTCACATTGTAAAGCTCACATTGTAAAGTTCACATTCACATTGTAAAGTAATTCACATTGTAAAATTCACATTGTAAAGTTCACATTCACATTGTAAAGTAATTCACATTGTAAAGTTCACATTCAGAAAAATAAAACATATAAAAATATAAACATGCCTCTAATATTGCAATTTTTTTATCAATTAACAATCCTTCATTGTGATCTCCGTGCACATACAAGTCATCATTAGCTTCAATATTTGCTGGTGTTGGAAGCCCAACTGAGAATGGACTGGAGTCATCATACTTATCATAGTTGAAACGACTGTCTCATGAAAATAGGATTAACTAATGTGGAAGCGAATTATTTGCAGTGGAATTACTGAAAATCACTAAAAATTTAAAACTTTTTCAAAGAGATCCATTCACAGGAAAACTCTTTAACCAAGAACCAAAGTGTTTCCATTTCATCCTGGTTCACACGTACACATCCTGTACAATTCCTTTTTAAGGATTACAACATTGATTGCCCTGTTACAAATATACACAGGCAGTATAAAAACTTTGAGGCACTATGCCAAAACTCCGATTGAATCATTTAAAACTCCGAGGACCTGAGAGTACAGAGACGACACATAGGACTACTATCTAAATGACTTGACATACAATATCTCCACCTGAGATCTGATTGTTGTCCTTGTTGTTGTTGTTGTTGTTGCTGCTCTTTTTCTGATCTTAGGGATTTCCTGCCTTGCCTCCCATGCATACCTAAAAATGTTTCCCACGGGGGTGAGACAATTGAAAAATTGCCCCAGTGAGAGATATAACTCTCCGCCAAAACATTGTTATTGCAGTTTATTAAATTAAAACTGAGCAGGGGTTACTTTTACCTTATCAGGCAGAATTATTCATCATAGAACAGAATAAGATAATCTCCTATTCTCAAGGAGAGTATTGCATCTACCCATGGTAGATAAGTAATTCATCTGTCTACTTTGCAGAGAATATAAAGAAACATAAATAACATTTATCCGCTAAGGAATGCACAAAGAAATGCAACATCAGCCAATGAATCTCCATATTCAATCCTTAAGAAAACATGCTATACGGCTGATTACATTTTACAATCACACTTATGCTCTGAGGAGATGAGATATACCGCTCATACTCCAACCGACCATTACGAAATCGCCTCGGTACCATACATAGGTCATCAAAAGAGCCGGATTATTATGACCTCATCTGTCTCGGTCAGTATGAGACCACATTCAAGACATCTCATGTCTCTGCTAACTAGCTAGCCAGGGTATTCTGGCACCTTCGCTACAGAGTTACAGCATCAACTGCACTCTCATCGCCAATCGAGAGATTTCTTGTTTATCTCCTCGATCCGACATTAAGTATCATTGGGAGATTCATGATACATCCATCCCAACATATTCATGAAGGATTGAGAGGTTTCTTGTTTACCTTCCAACAATCTCTTCAAGAGGACGTAAGGATATTTTCGCCCATTTACCCCCACATATTCAAAATATGTGCTCCGGGTTTTGCCGCGGGCACCCGTTTCACCATCACCTATTCCTGACGATGATGGATCTATGGTCAGAGGACTACATGAATAGATTTCACTTGATTTATGAAGTACATTCTCATATTCTTTTAGCATCAGCCAAGTTCTCAAACATAACTTATTACAACAATGCTATAAAGAGACATGTACTACTTTTATCAGATATTTATCAGTCTTTCAAAGACCCTGGGAACTCAATCCCTCATTTCAATACTGGGAATTATCATCCCTTCACTTTCTCATCAACATAACCATATGGTTCTGGGTATTCAAACCCTTAACTCATCATTGAGCATTATTATACCTTTTTCAGGTAACTATCACCTTCAGGTCATCTGACCAAGGCATTCATGATACTTGTTACACAAGCATCACACCTGGCTCACAAGGCCATGAAATATCTTGTCACCTCTCACTAGGTAACAACTTACTCATGTGACTCATAAAAGTCCATGCATATTGCTTCTTTTACTAAGCAACAACAACATTAAGGCACATAATGCCAATCAACATTTATTATATAAATGTCACAGCTCACACTAGCTATATACATCATCTCATAATATTTGTATGGTTATTAGGCATGATAACAGTCATACAAGATATTCATCACATCATGTGATGTGATAGTAACACCATTATTCCTCTACTAGGAATTAGGGTTTACTATCAAATAGGGCTTTTTCATTCCTTTTACCCAAATTAGGGTTAGGGTTCCCCATTTCTCATTAATAAAGAGTTCATGATCTCATTATCTATCCAACCCTTAATACATTATTCCATACCTCTGGGGCATTCATTGATATCCTAAGTATTCATTCATACTTATTACATTCATCATGTATCATTAAATGATTATCATCACAAGGTATGAGTTTCTCTCTCATCCTTAGGTTGGAAATTAATAAAACGACCATGTTAGGTCACTTTCAATTCAGCTCTAAGTCAAGCATAGAGCACCACGGCCGTGTAACCAAGAACGGCCGTGCAAAGGGAAGCCACCACGGTCGTGCTACCTTGCATGGTCGTGCAAAGTGAAATCCACCATGGCCGTGCTACCTTGCACGGTCGTGCAAAGTGAATCCACCACGGTCGTGCTACCTTGCACGGTCGTGCCACATGGGTTCATTTCATAAATCATATTCAAGTATGAATTCTATTCTTTCATTAGGGATTAGGGTTTCACATACCATCTCCCTTCTTTAGAATAGAGATTGTATATAGCATCACCCTTCATTAGGGATTTCATATCACATTGCCCATAATTAGGGTTTACTAATCATTCCCAATTAGGGTTTATCATGAAATCACCCTCAATTAGGATTTCGCATGGATACACCCTCAACTAGGGTTTCACTTGGATACACCCTCAACTAGGGTTTACTATTCATCCTAATTAGTGATTTCACATGTAGACAACCTCTTATTAGGGTTATACATGGAATCAAGCTCAATTAGGGTTTTCATCATGTATTAGATCCATGCATTTGTTAAGCATTATTAATTAGTACCATTAAGGTATCTCTCACCTAATTACATTAGGTTTCCAAAAAGGTTTGATCAATTGGACCTTCAATAACATGAGGTATCCAATTGAATTAGGGTTTCCAATGTTGATTCCTTCAATCATTGAATTCATGGAACCAATCATCAATTAGACCTATATTCATACTTCAATTGAGTTTGATAAGTCAACCTTCGACTAATTTGACCCTCAATTGACCCTCAATTGATCATCAATTAGGGTTTGATTCAATTGAATTAGGGTTTGGAATCGATGATTCAACAACACTAATCAATGTAAGACTAGTTGCTTTGAAACCATTGAACCATCATCCAAATTGGGTATGACCTGACCCCAAACGGTCTTGAGGTCGTTTGGATGACCTACAAACGGTCTTGAGACCGTTTTCCCATCATATCACTCAAAACCAAGCCATCCAAGTAAGGTTTGGATCATTGGATTGATCACCAAATCAACATTGCATTGTATATCAGCTTAGTACCTTTAGACCTTCAAACACCTAACCATACTCAACCCAAGACCTCCAAACGGTCTTGGGTGACCACCAAACAGTCTTGAGACCGTTTGGATGAGCTCAAAACGGTCTTGAGACCGTTTGGCTCATCCAACCTTTGGACTTTAGTGAAAAATCATCATGGATTGGTCTATCGAGTTGATCAACAAATCAGCATTGAGTTGCAGTATGATTTGGTACCTTTGGACCTTCAATTGATCAACTATACTTGACCCCAGACCTCCAAACGGTCTTGGGGTGATCCCCAAATGGTCTTGAACCCGTTTGGATGATCCCCAAACGGTCTTGAACCCGTTTGGGCTAATCAACCCAAAATCTCAACTTAACTCATTGGAATTTCAGCATTGTTTTCAATTAGGGTTTTCCTAATTGAATAGCCTTCAACTCACGATTCCTTGGGAGTTAACCCCTAAAATTTGGAGAGTCATTAACCAACATAATTATGAACAGTAATAACAAACGGTCAACGCTTGTTCAACCATCTCAAACGGTCTTGAACCCGTTTTCCCAAGCAGGTCAAGTTATTCAGGTTGAAAATCAGCACTTAATTCAATTCGATTTGTCTAATTGATTGGACTTCAACCTATGATTCCTTTGGAGTTAACCCCTAAAATGTGGAGGGTAATTAGCCTACATAATTAAGAACGAGATTCCCAAACGGTCAATGCTTGGTCAACTCCTTCAAACGGGTTTGAACCTGTTTTCCACCAAACGGTTTGCAACCCGTTTGGTCACCAAACGATTTTGGTGAAACCGTTTGGTCCCAACTTTTGAGATCGTTTGCTCCCAAGATATTTGGTGAGGTGCTTGATTATTATGATGTCATCATCATCATCCTTCGTGCACCCAAGAACAGCACCGTTCTTGATGGAATTTGCAGCAAAGAATCAAGTTTGTAACAAATTGAAGAAAACAATCAACAAAGCATAGATGATTGATGCAATAGCAATGATTAAGGGTTTGAGTTATAAAACCCACCTCCAATTGAGCTCCAAAGCTCCAATCTCACGCCATTAATGGTGGATGAAGCTCTTGCAACTCCCCCTAGGCTCGTCCTCAAGCTTTTGATTGTAAAAGTTGGCTAGGGTTGAAGAGGAGATCGAAATAAGAAGGAATCCATAATTTATTTTCGATTTCCACCATGAAATCATGGAGAACGAAGTTCAAGGGCTTACCCACAGGTTGGGTACGTGCTCCCTGCTCCTCCCTAGCTCCTTGGTCGGTTTTGCAAGCAAGGGGAAGAAGAAAATCCGAAAAAGACCTTGGTTTGGGCTTAGAAATGGCACTTTTATAAGGAAATTGATGAGAGAGAAAATGCCTTATAAAAATCCAATTAATCCCAATAAAGTGGCCGCCTCTTCCCCCTCAACTACCTTGGGTACGAGGCACCTTCCTTGCCTTTAATTCTCCTTCATTATCCTCAATTTAAAGAAAAGCAAATTAAGCACCTTAATGCTTATAATATAATATCCCACATGTGAGTGGATATTACTTTTCTTTATAAAAAGGTGAGTGGAATTTCACCTACTTAAGATATTTTCGTTCCTTATCTTGTTAAAGGAACGTCCATCCTTATTCAAAATCAACCCAAAACATTTTGGTTGAAAGTCCTTCAATTATTTTTATTCATTTTTGCCCTAAATCGAATTAGGGTTTCAATTAGGCATTATTCTTGATTATTTTAATGTCAAGATTCTCTCTCCTACAACTTAATTCAAATGGGGAGTCTCTCTCATTTTATTTGCTCTAAATGATGCTAAGAAACATTAGTGACCTTGTTGAAGTGGTAATTTGCATTTTGAACCCTATATTTTGGGTAAATTGCACTTTACTCCAAAACTAGGTTTTAATGCACAACATTGTCCAACAAGCTCTATCTTGGTGTCCAGGCTTGGGAAAACCATACCACTACATTATATTTATTCTTATGATGTCACAACATCAGAGGAACATCTTATCATGTGCAATTTGCAAGTTAACCCCTCAACTTGGGTAATTTGCACTTTAGTCCAAAATAAGCAAACATTGTTTCAACATTGTTCAAACAGGACCAAAATTGAAACATAGGTTCCTCTTGAGACCTAATAACTTTTCAAAAGATAAGATTTAAGCATATAATCATCTTTCTTAATCAAAACACCAAGGGTTGAAGCATAACCCAGGTCAGGGATGTTACAAATTATAAACCCCTAATAAGGATTTCGTCCCCGAAATCCCAAATAAAGGAAACATATATTATTCATTCATCATATCATAATGTCTCTTCATAACACCTCATTGTTATGGAAACATCATAGAACTTTGATCAGCGCAAAGTTCCTTCACACAATATTCTCATAGAGTCAATTGAGAACTTATCTTAAAGACATATTTAGTTGTTATGTTTATGCAAAGCATAAACCCCTAACATATGATGTTCATATCATTTTATATAATCAGACTGATTTCATAGTTGACCACTCCAGGTAGCCAATCTAAATCATCTAATAATTCTCAGATATCAGAATCTCTTACCTTGGTATCAGTCACGTGTTGAATACACATCATATTCTCATCTTTCTTTTATCATATTTACAACTTTATAGAACATGGATCACTTCCCTTGTTCTCTTTCTCATCATATGAGGGTCATACTTTTACTTCCTCATATACACATACTGATCTGAATTCCTATCAGATCATTCTTTCTTGTTCTTAAGATATGATACATTTATCCATATCATATTTCCAATTTCATGATACTCATTAGATTGTATCAGAATGATTGCTTGATCAGGGCAATCAAAAAGATATCAATCTAAGAGTTTCCATACTCACTTTATCATCAATAGTTGTACACCTGATCAGGGTTTACAAGTACTGAGATCAAGTAGTATGCACTTACATGCTATCATATTCCTTTCTTTTCATATTACCATAACATAAGATTTAACATCCCTGGATTTTATCCAGGCATCTCTTTTATACCTCTTCCTCTTTCATAGAGGTATGATCAATATAGAGCATTTAAAAGAATACTGAATAGAATTCAAATTCTAGTTCTCATCATTTCTTCCCTATATGGCAACTAATAGGGAAAACAAAATCAACAATCCTCCTTTTTATAACAAAAAGGGTTTAGTGTACTCAACATGTACACATTTATAACATACCTTGTACTCATATCATGGTCTTACTAGTCTTATTACTGAAGCAAAAACTAAGCCATAGAATCTTACAGGTGAAAGGTTAAGACCTTTGCACTTACTTAGTGGCTACTTCCCTGGTACACTAGGCATTTATTGCACTATTAGTACCAAAAACTTGGCCGTTTAAAACCATTAGGCAAATGTCTCTAGAATTATAGAGACCATTCCCTACTTCTCAGCTTATTGCCCCTTCTTGGGCACTACCATCACATATTTATTATCTGTCTGAACTCATGGCAGAGTCCACTTTCTTGCTATAAGTTAATCTTTTCCATATTTTCCCTTGTTCCAACATGACTAAGTCATTTAGGAACTCATTTAAAGCTCAAGCTTTCTGTATTAAGGACTGATAACCTAGGTTGTAAGCCTAGCATCCAGTCCACTCATATGCATTACTGTTGCCCTAATCTACCCAACAAGAGCATGATCATAGGATTCTCTATCCTGATCAGGTCTTAATGGGGATTCTCAGGCACTCATTCTATTCTTGCATGATCCCTTGCACCTATTCTTGGTGCAACAACATTGCCCTTAGCAATGTGTTCCTTGTGCTCTCCAGTCATTTTAAACTTTACCCTTTCTCTGCACAAGAAGAAATCATTATAGGGTATACTGGAGGACACTAACACAGACTCAACAACTTAGTCCTATGTCTCTGTAGACTCAGCGAACCTAGAGCTCTGATACCACTAATTGAAATGACCGTCTCACGAAAACAGGATTAACTAATGCAGAAGCGAATTATTTGCAGCGGAATTACTGAAAATCACTAAAAATTTAAAACTTTTTCAAAGAGATCCATTCACAGGAAAACTCTTTAACCAAGAACCAAAGTGTTTCCATTTCATCCTAGTTCACACGTACACAGCCTGTACAATTCCTTTTTAAGGATTACTACATTGATTGCCCTGTTACAAATATACACAGGAGGTATAAAAACTTTGAGGCACTATGTCAAAACTCCGATTGAATCATTTAAAACTCCGAGGACCTGAGAGTACAGAGACGACACATAGGAATACTATCTAAATGACTTGACAGACAATATCTCCACCTGAGATCTGATTGTTGTCCTTGTTGTTGTTGTTGCTGCTCTTTTTCTGATCTTAGGGATTTCCTGCCTTGCCTCCCATGCATACCTAAAAATGTTTCCCATGGGGGTGACACAATTGAAAAATTGCCCCAGCGAGAGATATAACTCTCCGCCAAAACATTGTTATTGCAGTTTATTAAATTAAAACTGAGCAGGGGTTACTTTTACCTTATCAGGCAGAATTATTCATCATAGAACATAATAAGATAATCTCCTATTCTCAAGGAGAGTATTGCATCTACCCATGGTAGATAAGTAATTCATCTGTCTACTTTGCAGAGAATATAAAGAAACATAAATAACATTTATCCGCTAAGGAAGGCACAAAGAAATGCAACATCAGCCAATGAATCTTCGTATTCAATCCTTAAGCAAACATGTTATACGGCTGATTACATTTTACAATCACACTTATGCTCTGAGGAGATGAGATATACCGCTCATACTCCAACCGACCATTACGAAATCGCCTCGGTACCATACATAGGTCATAAAAAGAGCCGAATTCTTATGACCTCATCTGTCTCGGTCAGTACGAGACCACATGCAGGACATCTCATGTCTCTGCTAACTAGCTAGCCAGGGTATTCTGGCACCTTCGCTACAGAGTTACAGCGTCAACTGCACTCTCATCGCCAATCGAGAGATTTCTTGTTTATCTCCTCGATCCGACATTAAGTATCATTGGGAGATTCATGATACATCCATCCCAACATATTCATGAAGGATTGAGAGGTTTCTTGTTTACCTTCCAACAATCTCTTCAAGAGGACGTAAGGATATTTTTGCCCATTTACCCCCACATATTCAAAATATGTGCTCCGGGTTTTGCCGCGGGCACCCGTTTCACCATCACCTATTCCTGACGATGATGGATCTATGGTCAGAAGACTACATGAATATATTTCACTTGATTTATTAAGTACATTCTCATATTCTTTTAGCATCAGCCAAGTTCTCAAACATAACTTATTACAACAATGCTATAAAGAGACATGTACTACTTTTATCAGATATTTATCAGTCTTTCAAAGACCCTGGGAACTCAGTCCCTCATTTCAATACTGGGAATTATCATCCCTTCACTTTCTCATCAACATAATCATATGGTTCTGGGTATTCAAACCCTTAACTCATCATTGAGCATTATTATACCTTTTTCAGGTAACTATCACCTTCAGGTCATCTGACCAAGGCATTCATGATACTTGTTACACAAGCATCACACCTGGCTCACAAGGCCATGAAATATCTTGTCACCTCTCACTAGGTAACAACTTACTCATGTGACTCATAAAAGTCCATGCATATTGCTTCTTTTACTAAGTAACAACAACATTAAGGCACATAATGACAATCAACATTTATTATATAAATGTCACAGCTCACACTAGCTATATACATCATCTCATAATATTTGTATGGTTATTAGGCATGATAACAGTCATACAAGATATTCATCACATCATGTGATGTGATAGTAACACCATTATTCCTCTACTAGGAATTAGGGTTTACTATCAAATAGGGCTTTTTCATTCCCTTTACCCAAATTAGGGTTAGGGTTCCCCATTTCTCATTAATAAAGAGTTCATGATCTCATTATCTGTCCAACCCTTAATACATTATTCCATACCTCTGGGGCATTCATTGATATCCTAAGTATTCATTCATACTTATTACATTCATCATGTATCATTAAATGATTATCATCACAAGGTATGAGTTTCTCTCTCATCCTTAGGTTGGAAATTAACAAAACGACCATGTTAGGTCACTTTCAATTCAGCTCTAAGTCAAGCATAGAGCACCACGGCCGTGTAACCAAGAACGGTCGTGCTACCTTGCATGGTCGTGCAAAGTGAAATCCACCATGGTCATGCTACCTTGCACGGTCGTGCAAAGTGAATCCACCACGGTCGTGCTACCTTGCACGGTCGTGCCACATGGGTTCATTTCATAAATCATATTCAAGTATGAATTCTATTCTTTCATTAGGGATTAGGGTTTCACATACCATCTCCCTTCTTTAGAATAGAGATTGTATATAGCATCACCCTTCATTAGGGATTTCATATCACATTGCCCATAATTAGGGTTTACTAATCATTCCCAATTAGGGTTTCTCATGAAATCACCCTCAATTAGGATTTCACATGGATACACCCTCAACTAGGGTTTCACTTGGATACACCCTCAACTAGGGTTTACTATTCATCCTAATTAGTGATTTCACATGTAGACAACTTCTTATTAGGGTTATACATGGAATCAACCTCAATTAGGGTTTTCATCATGTATTGGATCCATGCATTTGTTAAGCATTATTAATTAGTACCATTAAGGTATCTCTCACCTAATCACATTAGGTTTCCAAAAAGGTTTGATCAATTGGACCTTCAATAACATGAGGTATCCAATTGAATTAGGGTTTCCAATGTTGATTCCTTCAATCATGGAATTCATGGAACCAATCATCAATTGGACCTATATTCATACTTCAATTGAGTTTGATAAGTCAACCTTTGACTAATTTGACCCTCAATTGACCCTCAATTGATCATCAATTAGGGTTTGATTCAATTGAATTAGGGTTTGGAATCGATGATTCAACAACACTAATCAATGTAAGACTGGTTGCTTTGAAACCATTGAACCATCATCCAAATTGGGTATGACCTGACCCCAAACGGTCTTGAGGTCATTTGGATGACCTCCAAACGGTCTTGAGACCGTTTTCCCATCATATCACTCAAAACCAAGCCATCCAAGTAGGGTTTGGATCATTGGATTGATCACCAAATCAACATTGCATTGTATATCAGCTTAGTACCTTTAGACCTTCAAACACCTAACCATACTCAACCCTAGACCTCCAAACGGTCTTGGGTGACCACCAACAGTCTTGAGACCATTTGGCTCAACTAACCTTTGGACTTTAGTGAAAAATCATCATGGATTGGTCTATCGAGTTGATCAACAAATCAGCATTGAGTTGCAGTATGATTTGGTACCTTTGGACCTTCAATTGATCAACTATACTTGACCCCAGACCTCCAAACGGTCTTGGGGTGATCCCCAAACGGTCTTGAACCCGTTTGGGCTAATCAACCCAAAATCTCAACTTACCTCATTGGAATTTCAGCACTGTTGTCAATTAGGGTTTTCCTAATTGAATAGCCTTCAACTCACGATTCCTTGCGAGTTAACCCCTAAAATTTGGAGAGTCATTAACCAACATAATTATGAACAGGAATCCCAAAAGGTCAACTCTTGTTCAACCATCTCAAATGGTCTTGAACCCGTTTGCCCAAGCAGGTCAAGTTATTCAGGTTGAAAATCAGCACTTAAGTCAATTCGATTTGTCTAATTGATTGGCCTTCAACCTATGATTCCTTTGGGGTTAACCACTCAAATTTGGAGGGTCATTAGCCTACATAATTAGGAACGAGATTCCCAAATTTTCAATGCTTGGTCAACTCCTTCAAATGGGTTTGAACCCGTTTGCCACCAAACGGTTTGCAACCCGTTTGGTCACCAAACGGTTTTGGTGAAACCGTTTGGTCCCAACTTTTGAGATCGTTTTCTCCCAAGATATTTGGTAAGGTGCTTTCTTATGATGATTTCATCATCATCTTCCTTCGTGCACCCAAGAACAGCAACTGTTCTTGATGGAATTTGCAGAAAAGAATCAAGTTTGTAACAAATTGAAGAAAACAATCAACAAAGCATAGATGATTGATGCAATAGCAATGATTAAGGGTTTGAGTTATAAAACCCGCCTCCAATTGAGCTCCAAAGCTCCAAGATCACGCCATTAATGGTGGATGAAGCTCTTGCAACTCCCCCTAGGCTCGTCCTCAAGCTTTTGATTGTAAAAGTTGGCTAGGGTTGAAGAGGAGATCGAAATAAGAAGGAATCCATAATTTATTTTCAATTTCCACCATGAAATCATGGAGAACGAAGGTCAAGGGCTTAACCACAGGTTGGGGACGTGCTCCCTGCTCCTCCCTATCTCCTTGGTCGGTTTTGCAAGCAAGGGGAAGAAGAAAATCCGAAAAAGACCTTGGTTTGGGCTTAGAAATGGCACTTTTATAAGGAAATTGATGAGAGAGAAAATGCCTTATAAAAATCCAATTAATCCCAATAAAGTGGCCGCCTCTTCCCCCTCAACTACCTTGGGTAAGAGGCACCTTCCTTGCCTTTAATTCTCCTTCATTATCCTCAATTTAAAGAAAAGCAAATTAAGCACCTTAATGCTTATAATATAATATCCCACATGTGAGTGGATATTACTTTTCTTTATAAAAAGGTGAGTGGAATTTCACCTACTTAAGATATTTTCGTTCCTTATCTTGTTAAAGTAACGTCCATCCTTATTCAAAATCAACCCAAAACATTTTGGTTGAAAGCCCTTCAATTATTTTTATTCATTTTTGCCCTAAATCGAATTAGGGTTTCAATTAGGCATTATTCTTGATTGTTTTAATGTCAAGATTCTCTCTCCTACAACTTAATTCAAATGAGGAGTCCCTCTCATTTTCTTTGCAGTGGGTAATTTGAAGTGGTAATTTGCATTTTGAACCCTATATTTTGGGTAAATTGCACTTTACTCCAAAACTAGGTTTTAATGCACAACATTGTCCAACAAGCTCTATCTTGGTGTCCAGGCTTGGGAAACCCATACCACTACATTATATTTATTCTTATGATGTCAAAACATCAGAGGAACATCTTATAATGTGCAATTTGCAAGTTAACCCCTCAACTTGGGTAATTTGCACTTTAGTCCAAAATAAGCAAACATTGTTTCAACATTGTTCAAATAGGACCAAAATTGAAACATAGGTTCCTCTTGAGACCTAATCACTTTTCAAAAGATAAGATTTAAGCATATAACCATATTTATTAATCAAAACACCTAGGGTTAAAGCATAACCCAGGTCAGGGATGTTACAATAGTACTCTTCTTCATCTATAGGATCTTCAATGAACTGTCTTTTACCATGAAGAACAACCGACCATTTATCATTTGCAGGATCATCGATATAAAATACTTGTTTCTCCTGTGATGTCAATACGAATGGTTCACCCTTCTCGCCAATCTTTTCAAAGTTCACTAAAGTGAAACCCAATTCATCCACTATAACTCCTTTGGTGTTATCAACCCAATTACATTTGAAGAGAGGAATTCTGAAATCTATGTAGTCAAACTCCCATATGTCTTCAATGACACTATAATATGACATTTTAGCTTCACATGGACTCTTATCCTTTGTACTTGCAAAAAAAATAGTCGACGCTTGAAGGGTGACCCCACTGTTTTGGACGACACTCTTATCATCTTGGCGCTTTGTGTAATATGTGAATCCATTAATGTCATACCCTTCATAAGACATAACAGTCAATTTCAGTTTAAAGGCGAGGCATTTGATAGTTTCAGTAATATCATCTGGTGTTTGAGATAGTTGATGTAAGACTTTCTCTTTGAACCACTTAATAAATGTCTTGTTATGCTCTCTAGCAAGCCACATTGTATTGGCTCGAGGATATTGTCTCTTGATGCAATTGGTATGTTCCTCGATATAAACACTCACTTCATCCATGTTGTGTAAAATATACAAGTGACCTTGTTCCAACTACTCACGGTTGATTACTTTCACCCATGATCCCAAAATTCATTTGCCAAATTGCTCCTCAATATTCTTGTCATTACCAGGAGTGTCATTACCACTGAGAAAGTCATTGTAAAATCCATAACCTCTATCGCCACATAACCCTCAATAATACTCCCTTCAGGCCGATAATGGTTTCGAACATCACTTTTAAAAACGCTCATGTATCGTTCAAAGGGATACATCTAATGCAAGAAAGTTGGTCCCAACATTTTCACTTCCCTAGTCAAGTGGACAACAAGATGTACCATGATATCAAAGAATGACAGAGGAAAATACATATCAAGCTGACATAGGGTAACAACCACTTCTCTTTGCAAATTATCGAGAGTATCAGGGTCAATAACTTTTCTGCACAGACTATTGAAAAAGAAATAAAATCTGGTGATTGCAAACCTTACATGCTTCGACAATATAGATCGAATTGCCACAGGCAATATTTGTTGCATTAGAGTGTGACAATCATGAGATTTAAGACCTATCAACTTCAGATCTTTCATTGATACCAATCTACGGATGTTGGATGAGTAACCCTGTGGCACCTTAACATTTACCAAACATTCACAAAAAGCTTTCTTCTCCTTTCTAGACAATGTGTAACAAGCGGGAGGTAAGTATGTTCTCCGATTTCCCATTTCACGTAATTTTGTTAATTCTGACCTTATTCCCATTTCACGTAGGTCCAGTCTAGATTTTAGCCCATCTTTAGTCTTATCTAGTATATTCAACAAAGTACCAATGACACTATCACAGACATTTTTCTCAACATGCATTACATCGATACAATGCTTGACTGTCAAAGAACTCCAATAAGGAAGATCCCAAAATATTGACTTCTTCTTGAACAAAGATTTGTCACTCCATGTGGCCATAGTACATTGTGATCTCTTACCAAATTCATTGACAAAGTCTTTTACTCTTTCATAAACAACCTCCCCTGGTATAGGTTTAGGTGCACTCCGTTCCTCATTCAATCCATTGAATGCTTTGCGCTTCGTACGATACGGATGGAATTTTGTAAGAAACCTTCAATGACCGAGATATACAGTCTTACCGCCATGTTTTAGTCTTGTTGAATCAGTGTTCTATTCACATATAGGACATGCTTTAGCTCCTTTGACACTATATCCAGACAAATTCCCATATGCTGGAAAGTCATTAATTGTGAAAAACAACATAGCATGCAAACAAAATGTCTCTCTTCGTGAAGCATCATAGGTCATCACACCTTCACCCCAGATTTTCTTTAATTCATCAATTAGAGGTTCAAGATAAACATCGATATCATTTCCAGGTTGTTTAGGGTCCCATATCAACAACGACAGCATTACATACTTATTTTTCATACACAGCCAGGGAGGAAGATTGTATATAACAAGCATGACTGGCCAAGTGCTATGTTGGCTGCTCAATGTCCCATACAGATTCATCCCATCTGTACAAAGCCCAAGTCTTAGATTCCTGACTTTCACCAAATTCAGGGTACAATAGATCAATCTTCTTCCACTGTGGGGAATCAGACGCATGTCGTAGGATTCCATCATTATTTTTCTTAACATTTGCATGCTACCTCAAATTCTTCGCATCTATCGGATTGGCAAACAAGCGTTGAAACCATGATATTATAGGTAGATACCACATCACCTTGGCAGGAGAACCAGTTTTGGACTCCCCCGAAGTCGTCAATTTATACTGTGACGCACCACATTTTTGACAATCTTTCAAATCCACATAGTCCTTTTGAAATAATACACAATCATTTGGGCATGCATGTATCTTCTTGGCATCCATTCCCATTGGACACAACAATTTCTTTACCTGGTATGTTGAGATTGGCAGCTCGTTTCCTTCAGGAAGCATTTCTTTCAACAAAGACAACAACGACGTGAAGCTTTTGTCGCTCCATCTATTGTTAGCTATCAGCTTATACAATCTCAACACAGCGCTAAGCTTTGTAAAGTTAGTACAACCTGTGTATAATGATATCTCAGCATCATGCACAATGTTTCAAAAAATGGGAGGTGGATTGGTGTGCTCTACCCCACAACTATCCAGCATCACATCAACGATGTCTACTGGAACTGGTTCATTCACATCTACATCATCGGAGGCAATTTCTTCTTTCACACAAGCACTGCTATCAACATCCATTGGTTTCGAGTTTGAAATCTCTCCATGCCAGTGCCATTCTGTATAGCTTTGTATAATCCCGTTGCACATGACATGACTTTTGATTTCGTCACCAGTGCTGACTTTCAAGTTGTTACCGCAATGCCAACATGGATAGTAGAACCTATCTCCAGGTTGTTTCCTATGTTCCTCGGCAAATCTAATAAACTGGTCAAGACTAGATATAAACTCTAGGGTGCAGCGATTGTGAATGGACATCCATGATCTATCCATTCTATGATCAAAGAGAGAACAAGTATATATTACAACAAGATTAGGGTCTAAGGTTAACAGATTAGAGTTTTTGCATGGTTAAAACTTTAGGCCAACAAATACATGTGTTGTCATTCTTATATATAATAAATGTGTACCACCTATCCCATTCTTGAACACCTAATCTCATTAGTAAGTGTATAATGTGTATTGGGTTTTCAAGAAAATTTCGGCAGCATTTCCCTGCTATTCTCCAAGTACATATGTACTTAGAGAACAAACGGGGAAATGCTACCAGAATTTTCTTGAAAACCAAATACACATTATACACTTACATCCTAAGTGAGATTAGGTGTTCAAGAACAGTCCCAAACTGGGGACTATCCAAGATTTACTCCTAATGAGTAAATCTTGGACGGGTTTCTAGGCCAAGAAATACATGTGTTGTCATTCTTATATATAATAAATGTGTACCACCTATCCCATTCTTGAACACCTAATCTCACTAGTAAGGGTATAATGTGTATTGGGTTTTCAAGAAAATTTCGGCAGCATTTCCCCACTGTTCTCCAAGTACAGATGTATTTAGAGAAAAAATGGGGAAATGTTACCGGAATTTTCTTGAAAACCAAATACACATTATACACTTACATCCTAAGTGAGATTAGGTGTTCAAGAACAGTCCCAAACCAGGGACTATCCAAGATTTACTCCTAATGAGTAAATCTTGGACGGGTTTCTAGGCCAACAAATACAATGATAGATATGTAACGGGCATTAATTCTAAAAGTATTACAATTGAACATGGAAATGGGCATTCTGTATTATATATCATGTAATCGACATTCCATTCAATTCGGGATCAATAAGATTGTTTTCTTGTGATAAATTTTGAACATGCAAATGGGAATTAATTGTCTTGTATATTTGGAATAGGAGGGACAAGAACAAATATTGAGTAAGAATTCCTAAAGCATGACGCGAAACCAATTCTAAGTTTTAGTAGATTAGCAGGGACAAGAACAAATATTGAGCATCTAAATGACATAAACCAACCACGTCCAAATTTGAAGTAATAAAATCATGAACTAACTAAGGCATGATCCATCATGAAAAATCTGAATGACATAAGCTACAAGGTCCATTGAACACAATAAGTACACTATCTAAGAACTAACTGAACCCATAATAAATACTTGCTACAAAGTCCATCAAAGGGATATAACTACATGCTCATTTCTTGAACAACCATGGTTGTCAACTACTGGTTTTCAAATACACCATGACCTACCAAGCTACCAATCCACTCAAGTAATTAAATGAATTCCTAAAATGGCTTCTCCAATACATAGCAACAACCAATTAATAAGAAGGTTGTTTTCTAGTATGATAGAAAAAATGCTCTGGTGGGCATGAGTTCATCAGCCAAGACCGAATCAGAACTGTCCTGCATGCAAATTGAATTCAGAACTATCTTTGGGACACTAGAGGATTAAAGTATCAATGCAGTCAACAATTCATTTAGAGTTGCATTTGTTTCCTTCATCCCATACATGGCTGGAAAACATCAAGACCTTATGAATAAGAGAAACCTAGCTAAACAATCCACTAAGATTGTAATCCACCAATCTACAACTTCCTAGATGGAATATATAGATAATCAAAACAAATCAATGGTTGATAGAAGAGGGGCATGGAGCAAGAAGAAGAGGGCTACATGTGGAGCAGCTAGTAGCGTGGAGAGAATCAAGCAGCGAGCTGGCAGCCGGAGCAGCTAGGCGCGCGTCCCACAACTGAAGCAGCTAGGCGCAACAGGTGTCTGGGCAGTGGAGGCAGAGGGTAGCAGAGAAGGAGAGGCACTGGTGGCGAGCAGAGAAGGAGAGGCGGCGGCGCAGTGGCGAGCAGAGAAGGCAGGCGGCGGCAGAGGCAGGGGGAAGCAAAGAAGGAGACACCTGCGGTGAGCAGAGCAGGAGAGGCGGTGGCGCGGTGACGAGCAGAGAAGGCAGGCGGTGGCAGTGGCAAGCAGCTGCAGTAGTAGCAGGCGGCGGCATGGAGGCAGGCGGCAGGTGATGCAGCAACATCAGTAGCAGCAGGCGGCGGTGATGGTCGGGAACAGAAGAAATTCATCGATGAAACAGAAGAAAGGGGAAGAGTATGTTGTGAGTGGGGGCTATAAGTTACTAAAAGGCGTCGGTTATCCATAACAACCAACACCTTTATTATTAAGTGTCGGTTATCCAAATACAACCGACGTCAATTGGACATTCATTTACCCTGATTTTTTTTGGCGGGGATGGCGCGCGCACCCTAATCACGTCGGTTATGCTAAGAAAACTGACGCCCATATTGGAACTTTTGGCACAAATTTTATCTTCATTCAACGTTGGTTATTATGTAAAACACCGACGTTGTATCTGATACTTTAGCACAATTTTTTTTTCTCAAAAAAATTGGATTTCGTGGGCTACTTTAGGCATCGGTTTCGTTTCTTCAACCAACGCTGAAGGAAAAGTGATACCCGTGTCTGGATGGTCTTCAAATATAGACGTCGGGTGTCCTTATTAACTGACGTTTAATGTTAACAGCGTCGGTTTGACGAAACAACCGATGCCTATAAAAGCGACGTTGAACGATGTTTCTGTAGTAGTGTGGGTGCAAATATCCTTACTCCCTAATGGAGGAATTGATGTGAGGTGAACATTAAATCTCTCAATCCTTCATTATATGTGGCGGGATGGATGTAACACTAATCTCCCGAATACTGGGATGGATGTACCATCAATCTCTCGATGATCTTAAAGTCAAATAGATGTGAGATAATTATAATATCTCTCTATTGCAAAGAGAGTACAACATGCCACTATAACTCTAATAGCAGAGTTGCCAGTATACCCTGGAAAGCTATTTGGCAGAGACACAAGATGTCCTGCAGTTGGTCCTCACATTGACTGAGTAAGATGAGGTCATGGAAATCTGGATCTTCTATTGACCTATGTATGGTACCAATTTCGATTTTGCAATGGTCGGTTGGAGTATGAGCAGTATTGTTACATCCTTGAAATTTGTGGATTTCAAGCCAAAATAAAATTAGGGACAATCTCGGTCTAATTAGGATAATCACGATTTACATATGGGTCCCTGAGATATGTTTTGGACATTGAGGATGTTCATGATCATAATAGATATCTGAGATAATATGTGGATTAGATAATTAATTATAAGATGATCCACCTGCTTCTTGAGAGCCAAATAAATGAACAATATGTAAGTACCCTACAGGAAATAAGAAACATGGTATTTTAAATACTTAAAAAGGAACTTTATAGATGGTGCATGTTTCCTTTGGATTACCGATGTCATCATATGGGAAATATATTACCCTCTTTAGAGTTAAAAATACTTTTCCATGAAGGCACTCCATAATCGAGAAGGAGGCTAATATAAGGCAAGAGAGAGGGGAATATAATTAATGACTTCCTAAACATTATCTTGTAATACTTAGGGAAGAAGGTTTTTCTGTGTTGGCCAAGGAAAAGGAGATAAGAGAAACGAGAAGTGAAGTTTGTTATGTCTTGAGGGTATTATAGTAGCACAATCTTTGAAGGGAAACCGATTCTACAGAATAAGGATTTGTGGTCCATATATAGCATGGTTATAAATATGGGTATAGAGACCCATCCTTCTCGGGCATACACCCCTCATGCCTGTGCCATTGTTGTCTCCTCTTAATCCCTAGGAGATCCCCCAACCATCTACTTAAGAAACCACCGACTTCTCTGGGAACAAAGGAAGGAGATAAAGTAGTAGTCCTCTGAGTCCGATGAGAGGCTGGACCTGCAATCCTATTTCTGTACTCTTCTTACATCGTGTGGGGAGGATGGATGTTGAGCACCTAGTTTGTATATAGACATTTCACTACAGTGGGTTTGGCTGTACGGGAGGAGGTCAGGGAAGCTGCGGAGGGCCAACTCCCTGGCTTGCCTCGCAAGAAGGAGACACTGTCGTGGCCAGGGCTCAAGCCCTACATGTAGTACTGGTTCAAAGTGGCTTGAGTGATTTGTGCCATCGGTGTGGGTTGGCAAGAGGTGGGCCTCAAGGACGAGTTGCTGCAGCGGCGTTGGGTAGACGCCCTTAGCTGCCGGCTGCTCAATAGGAGCCTTGGGGGCGATGTCGATGTTCATGTCCCGGCCTCGCATGGCAGACTGCATGCATCAAGGTTCAGAAATGATGAACTGAATACGACGAACCCTAGTGGAGGTTTGGCACCACCAGCCACCCCAGGATGGGGATCGACATAGGTGCAGGCGGCAGCGTCGACCGCTGAGCAGAAGGCACCTATGGCCAAGAACACCGACGGTCGCAGAAGCTGGTGTTGTGGATGTGAAGGCGGACGAAACCAATAGATTCAAGGAGGTAGCAATGTGAGACAAAGAACTGCTGGTGCCTGGCGATGCAAGTCGCAGATGTGATGGGGGAAACACAACATGTGCATGCAAGTTCCCGATCGTGAGGAGAAAGATGGAGTTCAGAGAAAATGCATGCATGCCCCTAAGTTACTGTAGGCCATTATGTATATTTCAAATTGAATGCTTGTTGCTTGGATGTTTGGATATATTCTTAAAGTACATATGATGTTCTGCATAGTTATGCAATGGCATAAGGTATGTGGTTACGCTTATGAATACATGTATCGAATTCTGAGATTGTCGATGTTTCTCGATGAGATTGAATGACAAATAAATTGCTTGCTTGTTTATTTAGTTCTTGCAAACTATAAAGTTCTTATGAGTATCATGTAAACTAAATAACAATATTCAGAACCCTATGTTAGACTAATCTTAAGGGTAATGCACACGAGCCCCAGAGGGACAGTGATTACACCTGAGGTAGTAGACCAGATAGGGGTTAGAATATGAAAATAAGTTTATATTATTACATGCAAGATAAAGATGTTCACCTATATATGTACTTGTGATTATTGTTTGAACCCACATACCAGTATAGTAATATACTGACCGCATATTTGTTTATCTGCATTTTAGGTATCATATATACTTGATTCGTGGACATGAGGGTACAGATACAGATGTTGAAGACACTATAGTTTAATGATGAAGGTTTAGTCTTAATGGTTTATCTTCACACATGTAAAAGTTAATTCTGTTTAAAAGTTATGTAACTCCTTAGAGGAGCTTTTTATCTAAACATGTAAATATTTGATCATTAATGGAAATTGTTTACTATTTCGTATTATTTCATGAATCTGATCCTGGAATTTTTTAATGACGATATGTGACTTTAAGGTCTTTTAGACACTCAAAAGTGTGGGTCTTTACATTTGGTATCAGAGCACAGATTCATCAACTAATACCTAATAGTCTATAATTTCCAATCATCCTTAGAAATTAAAGAGAAAAGTTAGTAAAATTTAATTAATCTTTTAGGTTTCTCATCTCACATTTTCATCTACTTCTCATCTCTTTGCTTAAAAAGCCTTGGAAAGAAATTATTAATTAAAGAAGTAAAATGTGAACAGGTGTAACCTTTTAGTGTAGGTCCCTCTAAAGAGGGTAGACAGTAGAAAGATACAAGTATGGGTAAGCCCTTTCTTAGAGGAAGGACTTTGTTTAGGGTATGGAAATCCTAGAGAGTTTAGGGATGTGGAAACTCTAAGAGATAGAGTGTATTCCCTAACCCTAACCCTAAAACTTAATCCTAATTATTGAACATGGTATGGTGGTATGGGACACTACCCATGTGAAACTTGAAATTGGTAATGAACATGGTGTGGTGGTATGGGACACTACCCATGTGAAACTTGAAATAATGAATAAGAAAGATAAGGGATGGTTTAGGTAACCCAGTCTCCCATGCATGTGTGCATGAGGAGCATAAAACTTATGTGATAAGTCTTAAGAGATATAAAAACCCAATAGTTGAATATATCAGAAAATGAAAAGTTGGAATATAACTTGCTCAAACCCTTAATGTTGTCTTTAGAAGTTTGGGTGTTGGTGGCCAAGCCCCTGGAGGGGAAGGTCGAGGTAGCATCAAGCCCCTGAAGGGGAAGGTGACCCAAGTTCATGGAATGGACATGAACCATAAGGGGATATTCTAGAAATTGAACAAACATGGGTTGATATGTTATAATGATAAAAAGTTATGCTTAATGATATTAAAAAATATCTATTAGGGTTAGTGTGCAAACTTGGGGTGGGTCAACCCAAAGAGTGGGAAGATGACCTAAGAGGGAGGCAAAACCTAGATCTTGGGATCAGGTTGTGGCTAGAGAGCCTAACCCCCTCCTATGAGCCAAGAAGGCACCCTAGGATAGGACTTTCCCTTAAAATGTAAGTGAATAAACATATTTAAGTATTGAGATAACCTTATCCTCAACTAGAGGGGTGAAAATTTAAAGATATAAAAATGAAAGAACTTAAATTCTTTGAACCCAAGGATGCCAACTCTGAGTGACACAACTGGTCAAGCCCACGAGGGAAGACCAGTAAGGCACCAAGCCTAGGAGAGAAGGTGGTCTAAGTGGATGAACAAGCCCAGAGGGGAAGGTCATGAAATGGTCAAGCCCAGGAGGGAAGACCAGGGAGGCACCAAGCCCAGGAGGGAAGGTGGCCTAAGTCCACAATGCAGTTGTTTAGGATCAAGCCCCTGGAGGGGAAGATCATAGAGGTCAAGCCCATGAGGGAAGACCGACATGGCACCAAGCCCTGGAGGGAAGGTGGCCTGAGCCCAATGATGGGACGACACTGCATTATGTGTACTCGAAAGAGAGAGATGAAGGCAATCCAGGTTAAAGGATTAAATAAGAGAATAATGTGCTTAAAAATGTGACATCTCAAAAAAAACCCTTAGAGAGGGTAGACACCTAATGCAATCCTAGGGTCAAGTAGGGTGTAGTAGAGGTACATAGGACTGATGGGTTGGGAGTTTATAAACCATGAATGCACATGACCAAGTGGTCGGGAGGTAACAGTTGGTTTTCCCTAGGCCCATGTCTCAGGAGGTTGGCCACCTTCTTGATGTTCATGTGGTCCAACAGGGTGAATGTAAAGTCACTCTCTTGATGCATAAGGATGAGATCACTCCAAGAGTACCTATACCCCTAGAGACCTAAAGGATTTGGCTAAGGCTCATAATGATATCTGAGATGTAAATATAAAAGATATAAGGAAGTCATGAAAACTTGGCGGAAGTTGTGCCCTAACTTAAGAGTAAGAAAAGGGATACTTGACTTCATGGGGTATAAGAATGCGGTGAAATTGAGAACAAGTAAGTTTAGAGTCATATATAGTATGATTAAACTTACCATATGAAATTGAAAGGTAATGTGTGAATGTACTATCTCCGCTCTTGGAATGAAATGAACTTTGTGTTTGGGCTGCAGCCAAATTCTGATTTCATTTCATTATGAGGGAGGGAGATTGGGTAGACACACGTTATGCTTTAAATTGAGAATAAATGTCTTAAGATGAATGTGTAATGACTTGAACTAGGGTTAGAGTTGTTACCTCACTGTTGTGTTAAAAGTAATGAATAATAGGTTGGAAACCTAGGTGAAAAGAGAAATCACCAAGTAATAATGAAATCATCAAGAGATGATGTAACTACTAGAGATATGGATATACTTGAATTTCAATTAAAGTGCCAATCTTAGTACTGAAATGAAAATTGATTAAGTAGGGTCTTAACCCTAAGTTTTGAAAATAATGTGAGTTATCATTCACCTTGGCTTAGTGGGCCTGAATTTTGAGGACAAAATTCCTTTTAAGGAGGGGTGAATGTTACATCCTTGAAATTTGTGGATTTCAAGACAAAATAAAATTAGGGACACATCCCGGTCTAATTAGGATAATCAAGATTTACATATGGGTCCCTGAGATATTGTAACGCCTGGGCCCACTACCCTATGCTCTAGTAGAGTTTCAGGAATGACGACTGGCCCCACAGACCACCACTAGCCTAAACTGCGCACTTTGTCCTCACTGACGCACAAGCCAGGATCAACTTCCTGACTGGTCACCCATCCTAGTACTACTCCAAGTTGAGCACGCTTAAATATGGAGTTCTTTAGTGATGGGCTCCCGGAAAAGGAGGTGCACCTTGGTGATATGGGTAGTCCAATCATTCCTTTTAAGATCATGTTATCCGAGGCCTCAAATCCTGGGATGTTACAATCTCCCCCACTTAGACTTTTGATGTCCTCGTCAAGGCTCAACTATATGGCCTCATAATCTGACCCCATTTCAGTGCAGACCCACAATGGCCCATTGACACCCAGCTCCCGTCCACGGCTACCAGTGCAAGGGCAGCTCCATCTCATCTCTACAGATAGCCCTTTCCAACTTTCCTGGGCCGCACGGCTCAAGATTGGCATGCCACATGCCCATGTGCGCCCCACCTACTGGAGGGGTTATGGCTCTGATACCATTTGTAACGCCCGGGCCCACTACCCTAGGCTCTAGTAGAGTTTCAAGAATGACGACTGGCCCCACAGACCACCACTAGCCTTAACTGCACACTTTGTCCTCACTGACGCGCAAGCCAGGATCAACTTCCCGACTGGTCACCCATCCTAGTACTACTCCAAGTTGAGCACGCTTAACTATGGAGTTCTTTAGTGATGGGCTCCTGGAAAAGGAGGTGCACCTTGGTGATATGGGTAGTCCAATCATTCCTTTTAAGATCATGTTATCTGAGGCCTCAAATCTTGGGATGTTACAGATATGTTTTGGACATTGAGGATGTTCATGATCATAATAGATATCTGAGATAATATGTGGATTAGATAATTAATTATAAGATGATCCACCTGCTTCTTGAGAGCCAAATAAATGAATAATATGTAAGTACCCAAAAGGAAATAAGAAACATGGTATTTTAAATACTTAAAAAGGAACTGTATAGATGGTGCATGTTTCCTTTGGATTACCGATGTCATCTTATAGGAAATATATTACCCTCTTTAGAGTTAAAAATACTTTTCCTTGAAGGCACTCCATAATTGAGAAGGAGGCTAATATAAGGCAAGAGAGAGGGGAATATAATTAATGACTTCCTAAACATTATCTTGTAATACTTAGGGAAGAAGGTTTTTCCGTGTTGGTCAAGGAAAAGGAGATAAGAGAAACGAGAAGGGAAGTTTGTTATGTCTTGAGGGTATTATAGTAGCACAATCTTTGAAGGGAAACCGATTCCACAGAATAAGGATTTGTGGTCCAAATATAGCATGCTTATAAATATGGGTATAGAGACCCATCCTTCTCAGGCATACACCCCTCATGCCTATGCCATTGATGTCTCCTCTTAAACCCTAGGAGATCCCCCAACCATCTACTTAAGAAACCACTGACTTCTCTGGAAGCCAAGGAAGGAGATAAAGCAGTAGTCTTCTGTGTCCGATGAGAGGCTGGACCTGCAATCCTATTTCTGTACTCTTCTTACATCGTGTGGGGAGGATGGATGTCGAGCACCTAGTTTGTATACAGTCGTTGCACTGTAGTGGGTTTGGCTGTACGGGAGGAGGTCAGGGAAGTTGTGGAGGGCCAACTCCCTGGCTTGCCTCGCAAGCAGGAGACACTGTCGTGGCCAGGGCTCAAGCCCTACATGTAGTACTGGTTCAAAGAGGCTCGAGCGAGTTGTTCCATCGGCATGGGTTGGCAAGAGGTGGGCCTCGAGGACGAGTTGCTGCAGCGGCGTTAGGCGGACGCCCTTGGCTGTCGGCTGCTCAATAGGAGCCTTGGGGGCGACGGCGATGTTCATGTCTCGGCCTCGCATGGCGGACTGCATGCAGCAAGGTTCAGAAATGATGAAATGAATACGACGAACCCTAGTGGAGGTTTGGCACCGCCAGCCACCCCAGGATGGGGATCGGCATAGGCGCAGGTGGCAGCATCGGCCGCTGAGCAGAAGGCGCCCACAGGCGAGAACACCGACGGTCGCAGAAGCTGGTGTTGTGGATGTGAAGGCGGATGAAGCCGGAAGATTCAGGGAGGTAGCAATGTGAGACAAAGAACCGCTGGCGCCTGGCGACGCAAGTCGCGGTTGTGACGGGGGAAACACAACATGTGTGTGCAGGTTCCCGATCACGAGGAGAAAGATGGAGTTCAGAGAAAATACACGCATGCCCCTAAGTTACTGCAGGCCAATATGTATATTTCAGATTGAATGCTTGTTGCTTGGATGTTTGGATATATTCTTAAAGTACATATGATGTTCTGCATAGTTCTACAATGGCATAAGGTACGTGGTTACACTTATGAATACATGTATCAAATTTTGAGATTGCCTATGTTTCTCGACGAGATTGAATGAAAAATAAACTACTTTCTTGTTTATTTAGTTCTTGCAAACTATAAAGTTCTTATGAGTATCATGTAAACTAAATAACAATATTCTGAACCTTGGGTTAGACTGATCTTAAGGGTAATGCACACGAGCCCCAGAGGGACAGTGATTACACCTGAGATAGTAGACCAGATAAGGGTTAGAATATGAAAATAAGTTTATATTCTTACATGCAAGATAAAGATGTTCACTTATATCTGTACTTGTGATTATTGTTTGAACCCACGTACCAATATAGTAATATACTGACCACGTATTTGTTTATCGGCATTTTAGGTATCAGATATACTTGATTCGTGGGCATGAGGGTACAAATAAAGATGTTGAAGACACTATAGTTTAATCATGAAGGTTTAGTCTTAATGTTTTATCTTCACATATGTAAAAGTTAATTCTGTTTAAAAGTTATGTAACTCCTTAGAGGAGCTTTTTATCTAAACATGTAAATATTTGATCATTAATGGAAATTGTTTACTATTTTGTATTATTTCATGAATTTGATCTTGGAATTTTTGAATGACGATCTGTTACTTTAAGGTCTTTTAGACACTCAAAAGTGTGGGTCGTTACAGGTATACCTCATCTCCTCAGGGCATTAAGTATGATTATAAAATGTAATCAGTCGTGTAGCATATTTGCTTAAGGTTGAAATACAAGAATCATTGGTTTTTGTTACTTGTCTAGTATGCTTAATGGACAAATGTTATTTATGCTCTTAAATTCCTTATTGGATAAGTAACATGCTGCTTTATCAAGTTAAAAGTGAAATGCTTTGAATAGATAATATTGTCCTAATCTGTTATATACTGAATTACCTGTTGTTAATCATTTATGAATCTTCTACTCAGTTATATACCATTATCTGTAATAATAATGTTTCTGGCGGAGAGTTATATCTCTCACTGGGACAATTTTTCAATTGTCTCACCCTCGTGGGATTCAACTTTTTAGGTAGACACAGAAGAGGCAAAAATCCTACAGTAAGGGAAGAGCAGCAGCAGCAGAACCAAGGACAATAGTGAATTCTCAGGTGGAGACACTGGTTGTCATGTATATAGGGAGTCCTATGTGTTGTCTCTGTACTCTCAGGTCTTAGGAGTCAGTAGTTAGTTTAATATCGATCTGAGATTTTGGCTTGATGCCTCGAGATTTTTATACTGCCTTTGTATAGTCTAACAGGGCAGTTGATGTTATAACTCTCGAGAAGAAAGGGTACAAGAGATGTACTAGTTTACCAACATGTATTTGAAATACTTTAGTTCTTTATGAAAGAGTTTTTCAGTTTATGGATCCCTTTGTAAAAAGTTTTAATTTTTAGTGATTTTCAGTAATCCGCTGCAAATGATTCGCTTCCGCTTAAGTAAATCTTGTTTATGTAAGTTGGATTCCACAATCTTCGTCCCTTCTTTACCTCTTATTTCTGGAGAAACATTAAGAGCTTAGTGTTTCCTCTCTCTCCACCACCTCCTATGTTTGGGAATACAAAGTGTTAAGGATTAAGGAATCCTCCATCAAATTAATAAAAGATACATAAACAAGATGTCATCGGCATAATTATAATTAGTTTAAACGTAAACTAAAAGTTTGATTGTATGCTTATGTAGATGGCTCATGTGAAGACTGTAGCTATCCTCGAGGCTATTGAGAACCCTGCTAGGGATTGGCCTCCCCGCAAGAGGAGGGGATCTTTTGAGAAAAGGAAGAGGAACCATGGTGATGAGTCCTCAAAGAAGAGAAAGAGACCCGAGGGAGCATCAAAAGAAGGCTCAGACCCTAAGCTCATTCCTTTCAATAACCCAGAGAATGACCAAGAAGAGGAACACATGTCTGAAGACGAGGCCAAGTTTGAGGAGAACCTGTCTGGTGGTCCAGGACCTACAATGGTAGTCCACACACCTGATGCCCTATGGATGGAACAACAGAAGAAGCTAACTGAGGCCATTAGTGCCCTGGCCCTCAGGGATATGCCAGAGAGGAGAATGGCGAACCACTTTTCGTCCTTCCCCAACTCAGAGTCACCATTATGTACTTCATCAAGCTAAACATTGAGAAATTCTGGGGAGAGGATTAGACTGAAGTGGTCGAAAAAACATATTCTTGGCTGATAGTGATCGAGAATGGTTTCTGCATGCTGGAGGTGCAGCCGAGTAAGAAGGTTCCTTTTGTTGCACATCTATTGGAAGGGGCAGCCAAGATCTGGTGGGAGAACCACATCATGGGTTGAGATCTGAGTGCAGAACCAATGGCATGGACCGACTTTAGGACTATTTTCACAGCCAAATTCATTCCCACCTCATCTAAGAAGGATAAGGAAAGAGAGTTTACCAACCTGAGCCAAGGTAGCTTATCAGACACATATTTTGGCCGCAAGTTTCGCATGTTGGAGCATTTTGGGCACATGATGGATGAAGAAAGATGAGTGGACCATTTCTTAGAATGTCTTCATCCTGCCATTAAGCCTCATGTGATGGCAAGTAAACCAAAAACCTTCACCAAAGCCTATAACACCACCCTGGACATGGAGAGGATGGTGATGCCTGCTCAGAATCCACCCAAAGGATATTTGGGTTTCACTGAAGGTACCCAAGGCTAGAAGAATGATCATAAGAAAGGACAAGGGTGCAACCATACCAAGGGAAAGCATGGAGGAAAGGGAAAACCCCATCATGAGAACAACTGACCTAGGTGTCGCACCTGCGGAAAATGGCATTCAGGTGAATGTCGCTACAAGAAGAGGACATGTTGCCATTGTCAGCAAGAGGGACATCTTCAAGCCAACTACCCTCTGCTAGACCCAAGGGGGGCAGGCCCAGTAGCAGCCCAGCCCGTAGCTGCAGCCCCACCTGCTGGAGAAAGAAGACAAGCTCGAGTCTTTGCTATTGACAATGAGGAGGCTCAAGCTAATGTTAATCAGTTGATAGAGGGTAAGAACCCTTAGAGTTTTCTTTTATGTTTTAAGATAAGCATGTAATGGTCTAATTTATGGTGAAAAACAATGTAGGCATGCTTGAAGTCATGGGACACAATGTAAAAGCTTTATTTGACTCTGGATCCACTAATACTTTCATTTTGAGAAATCTTGCAACTATGCTTTGTTTGGATATCAAGGATTTAGGGTATATCTTGGATGTCACAACCCCAAGTGGTTGAATCTTTATGTTCCTTTTGAAAACTCATGTGATACCTATTAAATATCAATATAATGAGTTCCCTATGGATTTTATCCTCCTTGACATGAATGACTTTGATGTGATCATTGGTATGGATTGGCTTTATACCTATAGGTCCAATATTGACTGTAGGGGGAAGAAGGTAATCATAAAGAAACCAGGTCACCCGTCGTTAATCATTAGGGTTAGGAAGGATGCTACCACCAACTTGTATGTGTCAGCTTTGATGGCAAAGTGGATGATAACCAAAGGTTTTCAGGCTTTCCTAGCAGTCGTTACTGAGCCGGATCCCAAGGTGCAACCCTTAGAGGAAATAGATGTAGGCAGGGACTATGCAGATGTTTTCCTGAATGATTTGCATGGGATCCCTCCTGAAAGAGAAGTAGACTTTTTGATAGAGCTAGCTCCCGAGACAAACCCTATTTCACGAGCAACTTATAGGATGGCCCTCGCTGAGTTGCATGAGTTGAAGAAATAACTGCAGGAACTACTAGACAAGGGTTTTATCCACCCTAGCACATCGCCATGGGGAGCACCAATTCTTTTTGTAAAGAATAAGGATGGTTCACTCAGAATGTACATAGACTACCGGATGATCAACCAGGCTACCATTAAGAACAAATACCCTTTACCCCAAATAGATGACATGTTTGACATGTTGAAGTCGGCTCGAGTCTTTTCAAAGATTGACCTAAGATCGGGGTAACACCAGTTGAGAGTCAAAAGTGAGGACATCCCAAAAACTACTTTTAGAACCCACTATGGCCACTATGAGTTTGTAGTTATGCCTTTTGGGTTGTCCAATTCCCCAAGTGTGTCCATGAACCTCATGAATAGTGTGTTCCAACCCTTCCTTGACTCTTTTGTCATAGTGTTCATAGATGACATCTTGGTTTATTCTGATGACCTAGAACAACACCGAGACCACATGAGTAGAGTCCTTGATATCTTGAGAAAGTAGAAGTTTTATGGGAAATTATCGAAGTGCGAGTTTTGGATAGACCGCATCATGTTCCTTGGACACATCATATCTGGAGGAACCATCTCGGTAGATCCAGCCAAGGTGTCAGTTGTTCAAGACTAGCCAACACCAAATAATCCCTCAGAGATCCACAGCTTTCTGGGATTGGTTGGATACTATAGATGCTTCATAAAGGATTTCTCAAAGACTGCTTTGCCTCTTACCAAGCTCACCCGAAAGGATGAGAAGTTTGTGTGGTCCGACCTATGTAAAGCACGATTACAAGAGCTAAAGGAGAAGTTTACTACAAGTCTAGTGTTGACTCTACCGTCCGGTAACGAAGGTTTTATGATCTTCACTGATGCATCAAAGATGGGACTTGGATGTGTGCTAGAGCAAGATAGATATGTTGTTTCCTATGCCTCTAGACAACTCAAACCTAATGAGGTAAATTATCTGACACATGATTTAGAGTTGGTTGCAATTATACATGCCCTAAAGATTTGGCGACACTATCTATATGGAGCCACCTTCAAGATCTTCACCAACCATAAGAGCTTGAAGTATATCATGACTCAGATGGACCTAAATCTGAGATAGAGACGATGGATGGAATACATGAAGGACTATGATTTCACCATTGCCCATCACCCTGGAAAGGCAAACGTTGTAGTAGATGCTCTTAGCTGAAAACAACTCAGGTGTGCAGCTGTCTTGTCTAGCCAGTGGAAGAAGCTAGAAGATCTTGTGGAGTGGACTCCACAACGGTTAGAAGACCGAGTCTATTTAGCTAATATACAGATTAAACTAGACTTTTTGACTGAGTTGGTAGCTTCCCAGATAGCAAGTCCAGAGCTTGACAAGATGAAAGGTTTTCTAGAGAAACCTCAGACCCATCTCTCTGTAGGATTGGATGGTGGGATCTGATATAAGAGTCTTATTTGGGTTCCCAAAAGCTCACTTTTGAAGAATTGTATCTTGCAAGAAGCTCATGGTTTGAAGTACACAGTACACCCTGGCACTACCAAAATGTTTAAGGATCTTCAGTGGTACTTTTGGTGTCCCGGAATGAAAAGCGATATAGCGGCATATGTGGTTAGTTGTCTCACTTTCCAGATGGTGAAGGATGAACACCAACAACCAGGTGGATTGCTATAGTTGATTGAAATTCCTGAGTGGAAATGGGAACAGATCACCATGGTCTTTGTGGTGGGTCTCCCCAAGACCAAGAGAGGTCATGACACAATATGGGTTGTGGTAGATCACCTTACTAAGTCGGCACATTTCCTCGCACTAAAGACCATTGCCAAGGTGACAAACTTAGCTGAATTGTACATCCGAGAAATTTTACGACTACATGGTGTTCTGAGTTTGATCATTTCTGACCACGATCTGAAGTTTACTTCCAAGTTGTGGAAGTAGGTACAAGAGGAACTTGGCACTAGACTGAAGTTCAGTACAGTGTATCACCCCCATACTGATGGGAAGTCGAAGAGGACAATCCATACTTTAGAGGATTTGTTGAGAGCTTGTGTGCTCGATTGGGGTGGTTCACGGGAGCAATACCTACCCCTCGCTGAGTTTGCTTACAATAACAGCTACTAAGCCAGTATCAGGATGCCACCATATGAAGTTCTCTATTGGAGGCTGTGTTGGTCACCACTTCACTGGGATGATGTTGGTGAGAGGACCTTGTTGAGGTCAGATGAGCTCCAAGTGTATGCAGATAAAGTTGCTTTGATCAAGCAAAGGCTGAAGAGAGCCCAAGATCGACAGAAGTCGTATGCAGATGTGAAGCAGACTGACTTGTAGTTCACCATGGGAGAGCATGTATTTCTAAAAATCCGACCCCTCCGAGCTATAGCTAAGAATAGAGGAAAGATGAGTCCCTGATACGTAGGTCCGTTTGAGATTTTAGAATAGATTGGTGAAGCTACTTATCATTTGGCCTTACCCCCTCAGTATAGTGTGATGCATGATGTTTTCCACGTGTCTAATCTGAAGCGCTATGTGAAGGACCCGAGCCATGTGCTGAGCAATGAACCTATATTGAGCTCCAAGGGAAACTGACATATCCTGAGTCACCTGTGAGAGTATTGGATACCAAGGTAAAAGAACTCAGAAATAATGAAATAGAGATAGTAAAGGTTCTTTGGAAGCACCATGGGGAGGATGAAGCCACATGGGAGCTGAAGACAAACATGGAAAAGGCATACCCTCAATTGTTTGTTTGATTGGATGAATTTTGGCGACAAAATTTTTATAAGGAGGGGAGGATGTTACAACCTCGATTTTGCTTATATGATTGTAATTGCAATTGTTTCAAAAGAACTGTACTTGGTTGTAAATTTGCATGATTTATGATAAATATATGGATTTCTTTTACAACTCTTCCTTGTGCATGTTTTTTTGTGGACCCTTTGGTAATAATGGATCCAAGATAATAAAAGAGGAAGACAAGTTAAAAGGGAATAAGAATTTCATAAATAATAATGAAAATTGGGATAAAGGTGAAAATATAAGAAATAAATAGATAAGTGTGGGTTTGATCATAATGGATGGTGATTCGAACCCCACATGGATCCTTGAGATGCAAGGAATTGAAATAAAGGAAAAAAATAAAATGTGAAAGAGGAAATATGAATAAAATATATATATTTAAGCAATAACTTGCACATAAAGACAAGGTTTGTTTACTTTTGGGTTATGGATCCAAACTTGTCAGGACGATATATTAAGTTATTATGAAGTTTCTCTCAAATTTTGGGATTAAACGGAGCCATGGTTTGAGAGTTATGATTTTTCCAAAATTTCTTATAGTGAAAGGATGTCAAATTATTGTCTAAGGATTTAATCGATTTTCTGATTAGGCGCATGCGATGTGGTCCATTGGATTCTAGATCCATGTCTTTTGCTCATCGTCTAGTTCCAACTGAACTAGGAAATAGGCCACCACAGTGGGATCTTTCCACCCAATTTTTCTCACAAATCAGTTCATGTGCAGACAAGAAAACAGGTTGGTTAGATTTGGAAGAGAATTTCAAACATGGGAAGCCTTGGTTTGTTGGGGATTAGAGGCTTCTAGAGGAAACACCTAATTTCACTAAATGGCATGTGACGGCTAGGATTGGGAACCCTAGAACCAGCCCCCGATCCTATAAATAGGACCCCCCCTCTCAATTTCTAACGACCTCGCAAACTTAGTCGGTCACTTTCCTTCTATTCTCGTGCCCTAGATCATTGTCTTGAAGTAGCTCTGATGAGATCTCCACTGTGGCGCCGCTGGGTGTTTGTCATAGGGATAGAAGAAGGAGGAGGAACAGTGGTCGTTGGATATAGATCCACCTTGGACTTGCAATGAATCCAAGGCCCATGAGTGCTCCGCGTATCCAAGTGACTTGAGTGGGTGTGAGCTGTGTGAGCCATACGATCTCACTCGATCAACAAAGACTGGCGATCCGACGGCTGAAGATTTTCTAAAAATTCCTAGGTTAGTCGACTCTCTAGTTGAAATACAAGAAAATTGATGAATCTTGCATAATTTGCTAAAAATTTGGCCGAAAAATAAAAGTAAATAGTGCTTTTTGATCAGAAAAATACGCAGAATCTGATAACAATGGAATTGGAGCCTGATATTGATTGCAATTTAAAAAGTACACAAAGTTACCACTTTTAATGTATTAAATTATGGTAAAACCCTAATTTGATATGGAACTTGGATTTAATGGCTCTTTTGGGTTATTCTGAGTAATATTAACCTGTTGAGAATAAAAGGGAGAGTTAAATTTGAAAAAAAAAAGTAATTTTATGCTTGTTTTAGGGTTTTATGCACATAATTATGTTTAGAAACCCTAATTTGGAAAATATGGGTTTTAATGGTTTAAATCTGAAAAGGTAATTATACAATAGAGATTTAATGATCTCAAACTTGTTTTAAGATTAAAGAGCCCTTAATGAGGATAATTGGAATAATTAGGGTTTTTGAGAAATAAGAAATCTATTTTAGGGTTGTTAGTCTAAAAAGGAAATAAAGTTGGATAAAGAAACCCTAATGAACCCTAAGGACTTGGAAATCTTAGAAAGTATCCTCATGTCATTAGGAAGGTGTTTTGATATTAGGTAATCTATATGTTTCAGGAATTAAGGGTTGTGTGCATTAAGGTGCTTGCTTGGATATTTTGTTGAATTTGGATTCTATTGCTCAAGAATAGGTATGTGGTTACGCTTATGATTAAATCACATTAGTTTCCTGGTGATTCCCGAAGTTTTATCGATTGCTTGGAATAAATGATAATGTGTCATTCTCCACCGCTTTTTCCCTAACCCTGGAATACCCCTCTAGGGTTTGCCATTGACTTAAGGCCACTTTCTCAATCCCGAGCTTAGTGCCTGGGGGTCACCTCTCATCGTGCCCTATAGTCATGAAACATAGACCACCTTCTCCTTCCCGAGTTTGGTGTCTGGGGTCACCTCTCATGGTGCCCATTGGTCTACCCTCTTGGGGTTGACCTTTATGGCATCTTCCATCAGGGTGGCATGTAGGTGCGAGAATACACTTGTATTTATAATTGTGATAACCATAGTGACTTTATAATTGCAGTATGAACATCCAAACTGTTTAGTTTCAATCAATGTGATTAACCATCCGAGAAACCTTCAGGAAAACTAATGTGATTAATCGTAATTAACCACATACCTGTTAGGCTGAATTGAGATAGAATAGTCCAATCAATCAAGATATCCCATCAAGCAAGTACAAGAGTCCTGAAATTACATTCAATTCCTTTTTATCAAAAACTATTCAAACCATCTTGCTACTTAAGGTTTCTATTCCTTTTTAGGATTTCTATCTCTTTTAGGGTTAACTTTGTAATTAGGGTTTTTACTTCATTTTACTCCTTTAAACCCTAATTGCTCATCTATCCTTCCTGAAGGTTACCTTTTAACAACATATAACCTTCATTTCAAAAACATCACAATTAATCATCAATTAAGTCCATTAAGCCTCTTTTACATTAAAGGTATCCCTTTTATTCCATGACAAAGTCATTACGCTCATTTATTATCAATACATAGTTCATTATGGTTTAATTCACATATGAATGTTATTTATCAGTAATTCTGCCTTTATCCATTAGAAAAACCCTAATTATCATATTAAGGATATTTATCCACAATTAAGAACTTCTATACTCAAAATAGCTTAAAATCATCATCTCTTAACTTTATTCATGGTTTGAATAATTAAAGCCATTAAGAGTCGCATTTACCAATATTAGGGTTTTAAGGCCCATTTAAAGTATATTCATGCACATGAAATTCCAACTTAAACCAATTACGTGCAAAGTTCATCCTTTTTGTTCCTAATGTTCATTTTCATCATTAACAGGTTAATACCAACTTTAATCATCCATTAAACCCTATTAAATATATTAATCATCTCAAAATAGGGTTTCTTAATCTTTAAAGTATTAAAGTTGATAACTTCCATTAACTTTCGAATTTCAATTAGAATCAGGCTTCAATTATATTTTTAATGGATTTCCTTCATTTTTCTGAGCAACTTTCATATTTTATGTGTGCTAATCTGAGCTACGAATAATTAACTACGAATTTTACAAAATCCACTTACTTTGGCCAATAGGGAGGCGCCACGTAGCCTTTATCATGCAACGTTGCTTGACTTGATCAGAAACATTTCAAAATGTTCGTTCTTCCCTCCCTTAAGTTGGTCAGCGCTTCATACCATGGGGGGTATATCCGTCCAATTGGCCAACAGGTTGTTTTCAACCTCTTGATGCTCCTGCTTCCGTCGAGCGCAACCCTAGGCGCGACATGGGCGGCTGTTTCTCTCTCCCTCGGACCTCGACAACTGCCGCCACCCCTCGCCCTAGCCTCGTCACCATCATCCGCACCTGGGGCGTTGCCCAATGTGTGGCCTATGTTGCTAGGTCAGGAGCATCAGACCTGCATCTTACAGCCCTTGTTGCCGCCAACCAGCTGATGTTGCACCTTCATCAGGGCACGGCTATGCTTTCTTGACCTCGCTCTGTCATCGTGGCATATGCAGCTTCCCTCGCAACCCTACCTGGGCTCCTTGCTGCCCAGGGTCACGTGGCTCCCCTCTACTAGGGTTTTGAACTAAAACGATGAAGAAGAAAGGGGGTACGTGTGATCTCTCTCCTGGACTCAGCCCAGGGCTCTCTCTCCTTTTATAGATAAGGGTAACAACGACCTATGATGCTTGCTCATGAAGAAATAAGGTCCCTTCCTACTAGGAATCTGATTCCTTCATGAAAAAGCAAGCTTCTCTCTCTTAAACATCCTTTTGATATTCTTTATTATTTGGATAATTAGGAATTCGGAATTCCTCTCACTTATTCTCTTTATTCTTGCTTTTTAATCCATTAGCATGAATTTCTATTTTCTTTTAATAGAAATTACTTCCTTTTAAACAATACTACAAAAATCATTCATTATGCATCATATTATTCTCTTATTTTCTATTTTTGGTATTTTCTCTTTCTTTTCCTCCATTGGGGCTCCTTGGACCCCAATAAACTCAAATATTTTGAAATTCCTCATTAAGGATACTTATTATCCTTCTCGATGCATCTATATTCATTATTTCACATTATCTTGGTTATTTCTTATTAAAATATCTCTTTTTGAGGATTTCTCTTTATCTTTCTTTTTATTTTCCTCATTGGCATTCTTTTTAATATTAGAAACCTCATGGATACGAAAATCCACCAAGGATAACTCAATTATGCCTCTTCCCACTTATTTCCCACATTTTATCATTGTTTTCAATTTCTTTCTCAATAAAGATATATCTAATTGATCTTTTCTTTTCTTATTGCTTTATCTTTGCAATTTTGGACTCCTTGGGACCAAAGGAACCCAAGAGGCACGAAATCCACCTTTGGATTACACTCTATTGCCTTCTAGAGGTTTCTACATTTTTCTTTTCTCCATTTCTTATTAATAATGGAGTTTCTTTTGCCTTTTCCTTGTTATTGGGCCTAATAGCCAATAAAGCCCACAAATAAAATAGCAAGGCTATTTTAAATGAAACTAATTTATTCCAAACAAATTATATCATTATTTGTTCAAATATATTTAATATGAGAAATTACATTTCTCACCAAAAGAACCCAAAAATTGGGGTTGTAACATTCTTCCCCTCTTATAAGAATTTTGTCCTCAAAATTCCATCAAGCAAACAAACAATTCAGGATAAGCCTTTCTTATGTCCATCAGGACTCCCATGTGGCTTCACCCTTTCCATGGTGCTTCCCAAGAACCTTCATCATCTTATATTCTTCCATCTGAGTTCTTTCTTACCTTGGTATATCGTACCCTCATAGGTGACTCAGGACATTTCAGCCTCCCAAAAGCTGAATACGTTTAGGGCTCAACACATGGCTTGGGTACCTCACATAGTGCTCTAGATCAGACTCATGGAACACATTATACGTCATGTTATCCTGAGGAGTAAGGCTAAACACAACCATCTCCATCAATCCATCACAAATGGACCCATATATCGGGGACTCAGCTTTCTCAGTTGTAACTTAGAGGGGTCGAATTTTCACATCACATACTCTCTCACAGTGAACTGCATGTCAGTTTGCTTTGCATCAGCTCACGACTCATGTCGCCTCTGGGCTCTCTCTCTCAGCCATTGCATGATCAAAGCAACTTCATTTGCACCCACTGTGGTTCTTTTCTGACCTTCGTGAGGCCTCCTTCCCCAATATCATCGTAATGAAGTGGTGACCGACACAACCTCCTTATAGAACTTCTTGCATCCCGATAAATGCTATGGTGGTTAACATCACATCTTAAGAACTGTCTCTATGTATCACCCTGAATGAGACATGCTCTCATCAAACCCTCTAGTCTGGATCATACTGACCATTAGTATGGGGTGATTGTAAAGAAGTGAAACCACTTTCTTACTAAAAATTTGAACAATAAAACCTCCAGTCCAAACATACCTTCAAGGTATCTTGGAGTGGGTGTAAAATTTTCAAATCTTTGTATAATGGTAATCAAAAGACCAATGTATAGCAGCGGAAAAAAAACATGACTATATTCAATTATAAAACAAAGGGTTACAAACTTACATCATAAGGATCCATGTAGAGGAAATCTAAACCACCTCAAGATTGTCTCCAAGCTTCAACATCACAAACTAAGTCCAGGTCATCATGTCATGCATCCAAGTCTTCCACCTAGGGTTGGAAGCATACCCCAGCAAAAGAGAAACAAAAAGGAAACATCAGCAAAGGCTGGTATGTGCATACTAAAAGCAATTTGAGAAATTTATAAAGAATAAGGGACATCAAAATAAAAGGCTTCCCATGCAAGAGATAAGTACCACCCAAACGGGTATCAAAAGAAAAGATCACAACAAAAGGTATACTTGCCATAAAACAACATAAATAGGATTGTGCCATAAATAAATCCACTACCATGGTGGGAAACAAAGCACAAGTAGGGCACACACCCCACAATCAATATCCTGCATGCATGTGAGATAAACATAACTCTAGAACAATATAAACACAATTGGCGGCCAAGCACAAACTTGAACCTGATACAGAAAGGAATACTGCCCATCTCCCAAATATAAAGTTTGAGCATGGATTACTGCCACACTCGATTTATAGAGGAATGGTATACTGCCACCCTCCAAATAAACAATAGGGGAATACTGCCCCAAAACCAATGTAATTACACTACTCTAGTGCTACTGAATCACATTGCATGTATAATGTAGAGGCAAGTAGAAAAGTATAGTCAGATTTATACAATTGTTGCCATCACACAATGGACAACACAAAATATAAACAAATCCACTTCACTGTGGCACATAACAAAAAAGACCAACATGCACAAAGGCACAAGATATGATATCAAGAAAATATCCAAGTTCATAACAAGAAAGATAGTTCACACGAACCATGATATCAAAAGAATAGACATATGTGTAGGCAAAAGTCAAAAGAATGATAAAGTAGGTGCATTGCTCAATATGGATAAATAGGGGATACAACATACATAAGAGAGATGAATAAGAAATTTCTCAATACAGAATTAATGTGGTATGCAATCATACCTCAACATCAGAGTCAAACAGATCCAAAGCCACATCTAGGTCCAAGCCTAGGCCTCCAAAGAACCTATTAAGCATATATGTGAAATTAGGGTTAGGTTTTATATTGATTTCATAAACCCTAAAAACACCTTTTTATTAATATATGGATTAGGTTTCCAAAACGATTCCATATTTTAGATATATTTTCCCGAGTTCAAAAAACATAATTTATTATATTTTTCTGACTTTTATATATTTAGTTATGAATTATACAAGTTAATATATTATTAATCAGATCCATTAAAATCACCACTTTAAAACTTAATATTCAGGCAACAAAACTAATTCCATTAGAAAGCCCTTATTTTTCTGAATCCAACAACTATTTATTTGTATTATTCCGATCAGTAGATTATTAGTTATGGACTTTTGAAATTCGGCCAATGAGAAAATCACATCAGCAAACGAGTTGCAAAAGAGAAGAGAGAGAGCGAGAGGGCCCCACGGACCTGGTGACTTGGCCCAATCACAAGTGGGCAAGTCACGATTCAGCGGACGACCAGACCTTGCTCATAGCAAAAGAACATAAGGCAAAAAAGACCAAAATGCCCCTGGTCGAGAAACACAGCGAAAGCAAAAAAGTAGGAGGGTAAAGATGTAAAACGGCTATGTGTCATCTTCTTTGCAAGAACAAAGGCAAACGGAACTCTACAGGTTCGATTCAAAGTCAGATTCTCACCACCAAAGCAGGTCCTGCAAAACGAAACCCTTCCTCGATCTCCTGAGATCAAACTGAACTCAATCACCCCAGACTCGAGCTGGGTGGTGGCCGGATGCGGGAAAGACAACCTCTGAAATCAACAGACAACAGAAAACAAACTAAAAAGGGGAAAACATAATACCTATCTCGATGAACCAATCGAACATAGAGGAAGCTTCGCGAGGGAAAAAGGGAGCATCCCGAGTCCTCTACATCGATCCCGATGGTCGGGGCATCGACATGGACTCAGAACGGATGCCGGTGAAGGATGGAGCAGGGGGAACATATCTGGTGTCCCAAGCAGCCAACCTAAAGTGCATGTTTCACAGTTGGGACCTCAGCGGAGATCAGGAGACCGACCCTTCGTGGTTCGATGGCTAGAGACGGCGGGAAGATGGCCTCAAAGCGGGAAACATGGCGGAAACAGAGAGCAATGGCGGCACCAGCAGTTTGGGTAACTCGGGGTATAAATACCCATGTATCTGGGATCAAAAGCCGCAGAATAGAGCAAGGATCACAGAGGCGAAAGAATCGTCGAAAAAGATTAAAAATCGAGGGAGAAATCCTCAACCGAAAAATCAAAGAAAACAGTCTGTACTCCTACTCCGATTTGGAGCTAGGAGACGACCCCGAAGCCGTTAGATCTCAGATCAACGGTCCAAAAGCAAGCCAAAATTGGGAAAAAGGAAATCAAAGCCTGCGTGAGAATATTAGATTAGGAAACTATAGCTTAATCGATTTAGGAGTAAAATTAAAACCAATTAATACACATATTTCTCTTTCCTTATTTAGGGGTCCTATTCCTATCCAAATTAAGCCAAACTTTGCACACAAGTTAAGTTAAACATGTAGATTCTGAATATAAAATTAGATTTGCCTTTTAAGAACTTTTAATGTGTCAAATAAATAAATTACTATTTTCTCTTTCTTCCCTTATTACTGGCTTTAGGATTATCCAAATTTTATGAAACTTGACACACAAGTTATATTTAATGTGTTGGATACGAATTTGCCATCAATTTTACATATTGGAGTTGTTTGAGCATTTAATTAATATTTTGAAGGTTCTTCATACTTTCTCTCTCCTGATTTCACCTTTTAAGCAAACTTTCTCCAAATTGGATGAAAATTCACCCAAAGGCTATATTTATTATGTAGATCACGAATATAAGGTTATTTTCCTCTTTTGAAGTCAATTATTATATTTACTTATTAATTACACTTTTTAGACAATTTCTCTCTCTTAATCTTACCATATTATTTCAAGGTTGTCCAAATTAAATGAAAATTGACATGTAGGCTTATTTTAATGTGTAGATTATGAATTTGAAGTCTATTATTTAATTTGAGGCTTTCTTACATGGTTACGTCATATGGCCCATTAGAGGCCCATTAGATCATTATGCATGATATTAATTTATTTATCATTTTATTATCACCAAATAAATTATATGACATATTAGATTACATTATTCATGCATTAGATTGTTAGGATCATACTAACCTCAACCTTGTTTGGCTAGGACCAAAAGGTCAAACTACTAGGGTAGGGTTCAAGATCTGGTATGTTACAGCACTCCACCCCTTAAAAAGGATTTCGTCCTCGAAATCTATAGATTCAAACATCAATTACTAAATACTCTCCACCCCTTAAAGGGTTCAACCTAACAAGTCAAACTAAACAACTTTTTAGAGCTACCCACATCTCTTAGTTGTGAAAGTTTTTGGAGATTTATATGTTTTTCAGGTATCCAACTAAAAGTCACCATCTAGGGTTGAGATTTTAGGTCCTTGTGTCTCTAACCTATCAACCCTACATGAACTTCCAAAAGTCATATGGTAGGTCAACTACACCATTATAACAATCCTAGTCACAAAACTAGGGTTAAGTTCTACTCAAACTAGAGTTCTCTTGATTGTGACTTAGTTCAAGAAACATCGATAAATCTGAGAAAACTTTTGTACATATAGTAATATAATTGAAAATATATTTTCCTTCGAAGAATCATACGATATGAAACAATGGTGAGCTCAAAATCAAAGCGAAAACCAAGTCACAATATTTCCATATGAATACTTCCTCATAACCTAATCTTATCCTCAAACAAAACCATATATCAGATCTAGGGTCAACATCTCACTTAGAGCTATCTAGAAAAGTCAAGGGTTCTAAAGGGAGACAAAATTGAAATAGTCGATTCCGACTACCAGGGGCTATGATACCATGTTGTAAATAAGTGAAACCACTTCCTTACTAAAAATTTGAACAATAAAACCTCCAGTCCAAACATACCTTCAAGGTATCTTGGAGTGGGTGTAAAATTTTCAAATCTTTGTATAATGGTAATCAAAAGACCAATGTATAGCAGCGGAAAAAAAACATGACTATATTCAATTATAAAACAAAGGGTTACAAACTTACATCATAAGGATCCATGTAGAGGAAATCTAAACCACCTCAAGATTGTCTCCAAGCTTCAACATCACAAACTAAGTCCAGGTCATCATGTCATGCATCCAAGTCTTCCACCTAGGGTTGGAAGCATACCCCAGCAAAAGAGAAACAAAAAGGAAACATCAGCAAAGGCTGGTATGTGCATACTAAAAGCAATTTGAGCAATTTATAAAGAATAAGGGACGTCAAAATAAAAGGCTTCCCATGCAATAGATAAGTACCACCCAAACGGGTATCAAAAGAAAAGATCACAACAAAAGGTATACTTGCCATAAAACAACATAAATAGGATTGTGCCATAAATAAATCCACTACCATGGTGGGAAACAAAGCACAAGTAGGGCACACACCCCACAATCAATATCTTGCATGCATGTGAGATAAACATAACACTAGAACAATATAAACACAATTGGCGGCCAAGCACAAACTTGAACCTGATAGAGAAAGGAATATTGCCCATCTCCCAAATATAAAGTTTGAGCATGGATTACTGCCACACTCGATTTATAGAGGAATGGTATACTGCCACCCTCCAAATAAACAATAGGGAAATACTGCCCCAAAACCAATGTAATTACACTACTCTAGTGCTACTGAATCACATTGCAGGTATAATGTAGAGGCAAGTAGAAAAGTATAGTCAGATTTATACAATTGTTGCCATCACACAATGGACAACACAAAATATAAACAAATCCACTTCACTGTGGCACATAACAAAAAAGACCAACATGCACAAAGGCACAAGATATGATATCAAGAAAATATCCAAGTTCATAACAAGAAAGATAGTTCACACGAACCATGATATCAAAAGAATAGACATATGTGTAGGCAAAAGTCAAAAGAATGATAAAGTAGGTGCATTGCTCAATATGGATAAATAGGGGATACAACATACATAAGAGAGATGAATAAGAAATTTCTCAATACAGAATTAATGTGGTATGCAATCATACCTCAACATCAGAGTCAAATAGATCCAAAGCCACATCTAGGTCCAAGCCTAGGCCTCCAAAGAACCTATTAAGCATATATGTGAAATTAGGGTTAGGTTTTATATTGATTTCATAAACCCTAAAAACACCTTTTTATTAATATATGGATTAGGTTTCCAAAATGATTCCATATTTTAGATATATTTTCCCGAGTTCAAAACATATTTTATTATATTTTTCTAACTTTTATATATTTAGTTATGAATTATAAAAGTTAATATATTATTAATCAGATCCATTAAAATCACCACTTTAAAACTTAAGATTCAGGCAACAAAACTAATTCCATTAGAAAGCCCTTATTTTTCTGAATCCAACAACTATTTATTTGTATTATTCCAATCAGTAGATTATTAGTTATGGATTTTTGAAATCCGGCCAATGATAAAATCACACCAGCAAACGAGTTGCAAAAGAGAAGAGAGAGAGCGAGAGGGCCCCACGGACCTGGTGACTTGGCCCAATCACAAGTGGGCAAGTCACGAGTCAGCGGACGACCAGACCTTGCTCACAGCAAAGGAACATAAGGCAGAAAAGACCAAAATGCCCCTGGTCGAGAAACACAGTGAAAGCAGAAAAGCAAGAGGGTAAAGATGTAAAACGGCTATGTGTCATCTTCTTCGCAAGAAAAAAGGCAAACGGAACTCTACAGGTTCGATTCAAAGTCAGATTCTCACCACCAAAGTAGGTCCTGCAAAACGAAACCCTTCCTCGATCTCCTGAGATCAAACCGAACTCAATCACCCCAGACTCGAGCTGGGTGGTGGCCGGATGCGGGAAAGACAACCTCTGAAATCAACAGACAACAGACAACAAACTAAAAAGGGGAAAACGTAATACCTATCTCGATGAACCAATCGAACATAGAGGAAGCTTCGCGAGGGAAAAGGGGAGCATCCCGAGTCCTCTACATCGATCCCGATGGTCGGGGCATCGACATGGACTCAGAACGGATGTCGGTGAAGGATGGAGCACGGGGAACATATCTGGTGTCCCAAGCAGCCAACCTAAAGTGCGTGTTTCATAGTTGGGACCTCAGCGGAGATCAGGAGACCGAACCTTCGTGGTTCGATGGCCAGAGACGGCGGGAAGATGGCCTCGAAGCGGGAAACAGGAAAGAAACAGAGAGCAATGGCGGCGCCAGCAGTTTGGGTAACTCGGGGTATAAATACCCATGTATCTGGGATCAAAAACCGCAGAATAGAGCAAGGATCACAGAGGCGAAAGAATCGTCGAAAAAGATTTAAAATCGAGGGAGAAATCCTCAACTGAAAAATCAAAGAAAACAGTCTGTACTCCTACTCCGATTTGGAGCTAGGAGACGACCCCGAAGCCATAAGATCTCAGATCAACGGTTCAAAAGCAAGCCAAAATTGGGAAAAAGGAAATCAAAGCCTGCGTGAGAATATTAGATTAGGAAACTATAGCTTAATCGATTTAGGAGTAAAATTAAAACCAATTAATACACATATTTCTCTTTCCTTATTTAGGGGTCCTATTCTTATCCAAATTAAGCCAAACTTTGCACACAAGTTAAGTTAATCATGTAGATTCTGAATATAAAATTAGATTTGCCTTTTAAGAACTTTTAATGTGTCAAATAAATAAATTACTATTTTCTCTTTCCTCCCTTATTACTGGCTTTAGGATTATCCAAATTTTATGAAACTTGACACACAAGTTATATTTAATGTGTTCGATACGAATTTGCCATCAATTTTACATATTGGAGTTGTTTGAGTATTTAGTTAATATTTTGAAGGTTCTTCATACTTTCTCTCTCCTGATTTCACCTTTTAAGCAAACTTTCTCCAAATTGGATGAAAATTCACCCAAAGGCTATATTTATTATGTAGATCACGAATATAAGGTTATTTTCCTCTTTTGGAGTCAATTATTATATTTATTTATTAATTACACTTTTTAGACAATTTCTCTCTCTTAATCTTACCATATTATTTCAAGGTGGTCCAAATTAAATGAAAATTGACATGTAGGCTTATTTTAATGTGTAGATTACGAATTTGAAGTCTATTATTTAATTTGAGGCTTTCTTACATGGTTACGTCATATGGACCATTAGAGGCCCATTAGATCATTATGCATGAAATTAATTTATTTATCATTTTATTATCACCAAATAAATTATATGACATATTAGATTACATTATTCATGCATTAGATTGTTAGGATCATACTAACCTCAACCTTGTTTGGCTAGGACCAAAAGGTCAAACTACTAGGGTAGGGTTCAAGATCTGGTATGTTACAACACTCCACCCCTTAAAAAGGATTTCGTCCTCGAAATCTATAGATTCAAACATCAATTACTAAATACTCTCCACCCCTTAAAGGGTTCAACCTAACAAGTCAAACTAAACAACTTTTTAGAGCTACCCACATCTCTTAGTTGTGAAAGTTTTTGGAGATTTATATGTTTTTCAGGTATCCAACTAAAAGTCACCATCTAGGGTTGAGATTTTAGGTCCTTGTGTCTCTAACCTATCAACCCTACATGAACTTCCAAAAGTCATAGGGTAGGTCAACTACACCATTATAACAATCCTAGTCACAAAACTAGGGTTAAGTTCTACTCAAACTAGAGTTCTCTTGATTGTGACTTAGTTCAAGAAACATCGATAAATCTGAGAAAACTTTTGTACATATAGTAATATAATTGAAAATATATTTTCCTTCGAAGAATCATACGATATAAAACAATGGTGAGCTCAAAATCAAAGCGAAAACCAAGTCACAATATTTCCATATGAATACTTCCTCATAACCTAATCTTATCCTCAAACAAAACCATATATCAGATCTAGGGTCAACATCTCACTTAGAGCTATCGAGAAAAGTCAAGGGTTCTAAAGGGAGACAAAATTGAAATAGTCGATTCCGACTACCATGGGCTCTGATACCATGCTGTAAAGAAGTGAAACCACTTCCTTACTAAAAATTTGAATAATAAAACCTCCAGTCCAAACATACCTTCAAGGTATCTTGGAGTGGGTGTAAAATTTTCAAATCTTTGTATAATGGTAATCAAAAGACCAATGTATAGCAGCGGAAAAAAAACATGACTATATTCAATTATAAAACAAAGGGTTACAAACTTACATCATAAGGATCCATGTAGAGGAAATCTAAACCACCTCAAGATTGTCTCCAAGCTTCAACATCACAAACTAAGTCCAGGTCATCATGTCATGCATCCAAGTCTTCCACCTAGGGTTGGAAGCATACCCCAGCAAAAGAGAAACAAAAAGGAAACATCAGCAAAGGCTGCTATGTGCATACTAAAAGCAATTTGAGCAATTTATAAAGAATAAGGGACATCAAAATAAAAGGCTTCCCATGCAAGAGATAAGTACCACCCAAACGGGTATCAAAAGAAAAGATCACAACAAAAGGTATACTTGCCATAAAACAACATAAATAGGATTGTGCCATAAATAAATCCACTACCATGGTGGGAAACAAAGCACAAGTAGGGCACACACCCCACAATCAATATCCTACATGCATGTGAGATAAAAATAACACTAGAACAATATAAACACAATTGGCGGCCAAGCACAAACTTGAACCTGATACAGAAAGGAATACTGCCCATCTCCCAAATATAAAGTTTGAGCATGGATTACTGCCACACTCGATTTATAGAGGAATGGTATACTGCCACCCTCCAAATAAACAATAGGGGAATACTTCCCCAAAACCAATGTACTTACACTACTCCAGTGCTACTGAATCACATTGCATGTATAATGTAGAGGCAAGTAGAAAAGTATAGTCAGATTTATACAATTGTTGCCATCACACAATGGACAACACAAAATATAAACAAATCCACTTCACTGTGGCACATAACAAAAAAGACCAACATGCACAAAGGCACAAGATATGATATAAAGAAAATATCCAAGTTCATAACAAGAAAGATAGTTCACACGAACCATGATATCAAAAGAATAGACATATGTGTAGGCAAAAGTCAAAAGAATGATAAAGTAGGTGCATTGCTCAATATGGATAAATAGGGGATACAACATACATAAGAGAGATGAATAAGATATTGCTCAATACAGAATTAATGTGGTATGCAATCATACCTCAACATCAGAGTCAAACAGATCCAAAGCCACATCTAGGTCCAAGCCTAGGCCTCCAAAGAACCTATTAAGCATATATGTGAAATTAGGGTTAGGTTTTATATTGATTTCATAAACCCTAAAAACACCTTTTTATTAATATATGGATTAGGTTTCCAAAATGATTCCATATTTTAGATATATTTTCCCGAGTTCAAAACATATTTTATTATATTTTTCTGACTTTTATATATTTAGTTATGAATTATACAAGTTAATATATTATTAATCAGATCCATTAAAATCACCACTTTAAAACTTAAGATTCAGGCAACAAAACTAATTCCATTAGAAAGCCCTTATTTTTCTGAATCCAACAACTATTTATTTGTATTATTCCGATCAGTAGATTATTAGTTATGGATTTTTGAAATTCGGCCAATGAGAAAATCACATCAGCAAACGAGTTGCAAAAGAGAAGAGAGAGAGCGAGAGAGCCCCACGGACCTCGTGACTTGGCCCAATCACAAATGGGCAAGTCACGAGTCAGCGGACGACCAGACCTTGCTCACAGCAAAAGAACATAAGGCAGAAAAGACCAAAATGCCCCTAGTCGAGAAACACAACGAAAGCAGAAAAGCAGGAGGGTAAAGATGTAAAACGTCTATGTGTCATCTTCTTCGCAAGAACAAAGGCAAACGGAACTCTAAAGGTTCGATTCAAAGTCAGATTCTCACCACCAAAGTAGGTCCTGCAAAACGAAACCCTTCCTCGATCTCCTGAGATCAAACCGAACTCAATCACCCCAGACTCGAGCTGGGTGGTGGCCGGATGCGGGAAAGACAACCTCTGAAATCAACAGACAACAGACAACAAACTAAAAAGGGGAAAACGTAATACCTATCTCGATGAACCAATCGAACATAGAGGAAGCTTCGCGAGGGAAAAGGGGAGCATCCCGAGTCCTCTACATCGATCCCGATGGTCGGGGCATCGACATGGACTCAGAACGGATGCCGGTGAAGGATGGAGCAGGGGGAACATATCCGGTGTCCCAAGCAGCCAACCTAAACTGCGTGTTTCACAGTTGGGACCTCAGCGGAGATCAGGAGACCGACCCTTCGTGGTTCGATGGCCAGAGACGGCGGGAAGATGGCCTCAAAGCGGGAAACAGGGCGGAAACAGAGAGCAATGGCGGCGCCAGTAGTTTGGGTAACTCGGGGTATAAATACCCATGTATCTGGGATCAAAAGCCGCGGAATAGAGCAAGGATCACAGAGGCGAAAGAATCATCGAAAAAGATTAAAAATCGAGGGAGAAATCCTCAACCGAAAAATCAAATAAAACAGTTTGTACTCCTACTCCGATTTGGAGCTAGGAGATGACCCCGAAGCCGTTAGATCTCAGATCAACGGTCCAAAAGCAAGCCAAAATTGGGAAAAAGGAAATCAAAGCCTGCGTGAGAATATTAGATTAGGAAACTATAGCTTAATCGATTTAGGAGTAAAATTAAAACCAATTAATACACATATTTCTCTTTCCTTATTTAGGGGTCCTATTCTTATCCAAATTAAGCCAAACTTTGCACACAAGTTAAGTTAAACATGTAGATTCTGAATATAAAATTAGATTTGCCTTTAAGAACTTTTAATGTGTCAAATAAATAAATTACTATTTTCTCTTTCCTCCCTTATTACTGGCTTTAGGATTATCCAAATTTTATGAAACTTGACACACAAGTTATATTTAATGTGTTGGATACGAATTTGCCATCAATTTTACATATTGGAGTTGTTTGAGCATTTAATTAATATTTTGAAGGTTCTTCATACTTTCTCTCTCCTGATTTCACCTTTTAAGCAAACTTTCTCCAAATTGGATGAAAATTCACCCAAAGGCTATATTTATTATGTAGATCACGAATATAAGGTTATTTTCCTCTTTTGAAGTCAATTATTATATTTATTTATTAATTACACTTTTTAGACAATTTCTCTCTCTTAATCTTACCATATTATTTCAAGGTTGTCCAAATTAAATGAAAATTGACATGTAGGCTTATTTTAATGTGTAGATTATGAATTTGAAGTCTATTATTTAATTTGAGGCTTTCTTACATGGTTACGTCATATGGCCCATTAGAGGCCCATTAGATCATTATGCATGAAATTAATTTATTTATCATTTTATTATCACCAAATAAATTATATGACATATTAGATTACATTATTCATGCATTAGATTGTTAGGATCATACTAACCTCAACCTTGTTTGGCTAGGACCAAAAGGTCAAACTACTAGGGTATGGTTCAAGATCTGGTATGTTACAGCACTCCACCCCTTAAAAAGGATTTCGTCCTCGAAATCTATAGATTCAAACATCAATTACTAAATACTCTCCACCCCTTAAAGGGTTCAACCTAACAAGTCAAACTAAACAACTTTTTAGAGCTACCCACATCTCTTAGTTGTGAAAGTTTTTGGAGATTTATATGTTTTTCAGGTATCCAACTAAAAGTCACCATCTAGGGTTGAGATTTTAGGTCCTTGTGTCTCTAACCTATCAACCCTACATGAACTTCCAAAAGTCATAGGGTAGGTCAACTACACAATTATAACAATCCTAGTCACAAAACTAGTGTTAAGTTCTACTCAAACTAGAGTTCTCTTGATTGTGACTTAGTTCAAGAAACATCGATAAATCTGAGAAAACTTTTGTACATATAGTAATATAATTGAAAATATATTTTCCTTCGAAGAATCATACGATATGAAACAATGGTGAGCTCAAAATCAAAGCGAAAACCAAGTCACAATATTTCCATATGAATACTTCCTCATAACCTAATCTTATCCTCAAACAAAACCATATATCAGATCTAGGGTCAACATCTCACTTAGAGATATCTAGAAAAGTCAAGGGTTCTAAAGGGAGACAAAATTGAAATATTCGATTCCGACTACCATGGGCTCTGATACCATGCTGTAAAGAAGTGAAACCACTTCCTTACTAAAAATTTGAATAATAAAACCTCCAGTCCAAACATACCTTCAAAGTATCTTGGAGTGGGTGTAAAATTTTCAAATCTTTGTATAATGGTAATCAAAAGACCAATGTATAGCAGCGGAAAAAAAACATGACTATATTCAATTATAAAACAAAGGGTTACAAACTTACATCATAAGAATCCATGTAGAGGAAATCTACACCACCTCAAGATTGTCTCCAAGCTTCGACATCACAAACTAAGTCCAGGTCATCATGTCATGCATCCAAGTCTTCCACCTAGGGTTGGAAGCATACCCCAGCAAAAGAGAAACAAAAAGGAAACATCAGCAAATGCTGGTATGTGCATACTAAAAGCAATTTGAGCAATTTATAAAGAATAAGGGACATCAAAATAAAAGGCTTCCCATGCAAGAGATAAGTACCACCCAAACAGGTATCAAAAGAAAAGATCACAACAAAAGGTATACTTGCCATAAAACAACATAAATATGATTGTGCCATAAATAAATCCACTACCATGGTGGGAAACAAAGCACAAGTAGGGCACACACCCCACAATCAATATCCTGCATGCATGTGAGATCAACATAACACTAGAACAATATAAACACAATTGGTGGCCAAGCACAAACTTGAACCTGATAGAGAAAGGAATACTGCCCATCTCCCAAATATAAAGTTTGAGCATGGATTACTGCCACACTCGATTTATAGAGGAATGGTATACTGCCACCCTCCAAATAAACAATAGGGGAATACTGCCCCAAAACCAATGTAATTACACTACTCTAGTGCTACTGAATCACATTTCATGTATAATGTAGAGGCAAGTAGAAAAGTATAGTTAGATTTATACAATTGTTGCCATCACACAATGGACAACACAAAATATAAACAAATCCACTTCACTATGGCACATAACAAAAAAGACCAACATGCACCAAGGCACAAGATATGATATCAAGAAAATATCCAAGTTCATAACAAGAAAGATAGTTCACACGAACCATGATATCAAAAGAATAGACATATGTGTAGGCAAAAGTCAAAAGAATGATAAAGTAGGTGCATTGCTCAATATGGATAAATAGGGGATACAACATACATAAGAGAGATGAATAAGAAATTGCTAAATACAAAATTAATGTGGTATGCAATCATACCTCAACATCAGAGTCAAACAGATCTAAAGCCACATCTAGGTCCAAGCCTAGGCCTCCAAAGAACCTATTAAGCATATATGTGAAATTAGGGTTAGGTTTTATATTGATTTCATAAACCCTAAAAACACCTTTTTATTAATATATGGATTAGGTTTCCAAAATGATTCCATATTTTAGATTATATTTTCCCGAGTTCAAAACATATTTTATTATATTTTTTTGACTTTTATATATTTAGTTATGAATTATACAAGTTAATATATTATTAATCAGATCCATTAAAATCACCACTTTAAAACTTAAGATTCAGGCGACAAAACTAATTCCATTAGAAAGCCCTTATTTTTCTGAATCCAACAACTATTTATTTGTATTATTCCGATCAGTAGATTATTAGTTATGGATTTTTGAAATTCGGCCAATGAGAAAATCACATCAGCAAACGAGTTGCAAAAGAGAAGAGAGAGAGCGAGAGGGCCCCACGGACCTGGTGACTTGGCCCAATCACAAGTGGGCAAGTCACGAGTCAGCGGACGACCAGACCTTGCTCACAGCAAAAGAACATAAGGCAGAAAAGACCAAAATGCCCCTGGTCGAGAAACACAGCGAAAGCAGAAAAGCAGGAGGGTAAAGATGTAAAACGGCTATGTGTCATCTTCTTCACAAGAACAAAGGCAAACGGAACTCTACAGGTTCGATTCAAAGTCAGATTCTCACCACCAAAGCAGGTCCTGCAAAATGAAACCCTTCCTCGATCTCCTGAGATCAAACCGAACTCAATCACCCCAGACTCGAGATGGGTGGTGGCCGGATGCGGGAAAGACAACCTCTAAAATCAACAGACAATAGACAACAAACTAAAAAGGGGAAAACGTAATACCTATCTCGATGAACCAATCGAACATAGAGGAGGCTTCGCGAGGGAAAAAGGGAGCATCCCGAGTCCTCTACATCGATCCTAATGGTCGGGGCATCGACATGGACTCAGAACGGATGCCGGTGAAGGATGGAGCAGGGGGAACATATCCGGTGTCCCAAGAAGCCAACCTAAAGTGCGTGTTTCACAGTTGGGACCTCAGCGGAGATCAGGAGACTGACCCTTCGTGGTTCGATGGCCAAAGACGGCGGGAAGATGGCCTCGAAGCGGGAAACAGGGCAGAAATAGAGAGCAATGGCGGCGCCAGCAGTTTGGGTAACTCGGGGTATAAATACCCATGTATCTGGGATCAAAAGCCGTGGAATAGAGCAAGGATCACAGAGGCGAAAGAATCGTCGAAAAAGATTAAAAATCGAGGGAGAAATCCTCAACCGAAAACTCAAAGAAAACAGTCTGTACTCCTACTCCGATTTGGAGCTAGGAGACGACCCCGAAGCCGTTAGATCTCAGATCAACGGTCCAAAAGCAAGCCAAAATTGGGAAAAAGGAAATCAAAGCATGCGTGAGAATATTAGATTAGGAAACTATAGCTTAATCGATTTAGGAGTAAAATTAAAACCAATTAATACACATATTTCTCTTTCCTTATTTAGGGGTCCTATTCTTATCCAAATTAAGCCAAACTTTGCATACAAGTTAAGTTAAACATGTAGATTCTGAATATAAAATTCGATTTGCCTTTTAAGAACTTTTAACGTGTCAAATAAATAAATTAATATTTTCTCTTTCCTCCCTTATTACTGGCTTTAGGATTATCCAAATTTTATGATACTTGACACACAAGTTATATTTAATGTGTTCGATACGAATTTGCCATCAATTTTACATATTGGAGTTGTTTGAGTATTTAATTAATATTTTGAAGGTTCTTCATACTTTCTCTCTCCTGATTTCACCTTTTAAGCAAACTTTCTCCAAATTGGATGAAAATTCACCCAAAGGCTATATTTATTATGTAGATCATGAATATAAGGTTATTTTCCTCTTTTGAAGTCAATTATTATATTTATTTATTAATTACACTTTTTAGACAATTTCTCTCTCTTAATCTTACCATATTATTTCAAGGTTGTCCAAATCAAATGAAAATTGACATGTATGCTTATTTTAATGTGTAGATTACGAATTTGAAGTCTATTATTTAATTTGAGGCTTTCTTACATGGTTACGTCATATGGCCCATTAGAGGCCCATTAGATCATTATGCATGAAATTAAGTTATTTATCATTTTATTATCACCAAATAAATTATATGACATATTAGATTACATTATTCATGCATTAGATTGTTAGGATCATACTAACCTCAACCTTGTTTGGCTAGGACCAAAAGGTCAAACTACTAGGGTAGGGTTCAAGATCTGGTATGTTACAGTGATAAACTGTACAGACATCGAGTTCTTCATGTATCCACTTCCACCCTATGGAAGTGAGCCTTTAGGTTATACTCACAAACTTTTGAGCTCACATCATGGTGTAGTTGAACCATCTCTCTCTCTTATAAGTAGTTCAACCCGATCTATCCCTTGACAGTACTCTTACTCTCTCATGTCATCTAGGTAAGGCGATCTACCATAACCCATATTACATCTTGACCTTCCTTGGTCTAGGGGAGACTTACCACAACATTCATAGTAATGAACTCCCATTCCCTCTCAGGGACTCTTTATCCTTTATATCAATGCACTGGGTTACTGGTGTTCGTCCTTCACCTCTTGTCTTGCATGGCCACATACCACATGCAACTTCATTTTAAGCATCCAAAGTACTATTGTATCTTACTATCTTTGTAGTATCATAGTGTATGGTGATCTTAAAACCATGATCTCCTGTTTGTCATGATTCCTCAAGATCGATTCCTCAGAATCCCTAAACCACTCTCATCAGAGTTTTATTATCTTCCTATCCAAAGAAGTGTTTCTGAGGTTCTACAACCATCCTTTTATGGCTTTAAGGACTAGGTTGGCTAACCAAACAACCATCAACTTAATCAACCGATATTGTTACATCTGAGGGTTAGCCAAACTTATCTCTTTTCCAACGGAGTGTTAACCTAATAGCCTCTTCTAGCCTCCAGCCAAACTAGGTGGCTATATCTCCACCAGAGCATCCATTACCACTTCACATCCTTAGGTATTAGGTAATATTGAAGACATACACTTCCATGTAGTCCACTTATAATCTCATCTTAAACTTTAAGTCTATCTTCATCAGAACACTCTGAGCTCATCCTCTTAGTTATCACACTTGTATCACTTGCAAATTCCACATAGCTCATGATAAAACATTCTCACAAGATGATTACCTTAATACTCTTATCATTTATACCTATCGTTCACTTTGTAAGGGTATGTTATTGTCTCTCTCTTCATACCTCATAGCAACATTCCAACTCACATCATCTTTATCCTTGATGTAAGGCATGCATATTGTCCTATCTCTCACTCCCATAACAAGAGGAAATAAGCATTTGGCGGTCGTCTAAATACAGAGTTCTTACTGTTCTAAGAGTAGAGATGGTACATCCCACCTTGCCAGTACACCTTCGAATCTAAGTTGAAACGAGCAACTTATGTCTCTTCATCACGAACATCATGATATCAAAGTTACTTCCATGGAAAACTAGTTTCGAACCTACTTAGGTCCACACACATTCCTTGGTCATATCCTCTTGGTCTATAGGGTGTCGGCACTTTAGGGGTCATCCCTCTTCCCTCATGCATCCAGAGAGTGCCCTACTCATCTGCCCTTTGGGTCCCATGAGTTCACGAAGGTGATCAATCTCCTAACCCATGGCCCTTAGACAATGATAGTTGTTACCTCCCGACCCTATGGTCATGTGCAACTAGGGAATTAGGCAACTCCTACTTCCATCGGTCTTACCCCTACCTGACCCTAGGATAGACTTAGGATTCTAGAATAGTACATGTTCAACTTAGAACCTTACCCAATCCTTCATCATCATCTCTCTCTACATTCATGGATGACTCCCATCCTTTCATAGGGGTCATGGCAACCTGCCTACCCTGGTCGGGCCCCATATCGGTTACCTCCATGGTAACTCATCCACATGCACTTAGAGATGGTTAACTATGGGTCTACAGGTTCATTCTATTACCATGTACTCTTCACTTAGCTTCTCAAGATCCTACGAAACCTCTTTAGGTTACCTCAAAACCAAAAAAACTGGTATACACCCTACAAAAGGGTCCCTCTCCCAGGATGGGAGAAACTACACCTTGATAAAAAAAGGTCACAAGCGTCCTTATGTTTAGGGTCTACATCCACATGAGCATACTTAGCCCTAGCAAGCTACTAAGGCACAAGCAGACACCTACAAAACCATGTTAGGTCACCCTTGTTCTCATCCTCAACATTAGACCAACTTAGTTGTGAGGGGTTCATCAAACATACCTTTAACTTAAGGGGTTCCCTTTTCCTCTACACATGAGGAGTACCATGCTCAAAACTATAGAGACTCAAATCTCATCATGAGTATTAGGTACACTACTTCCCCTCTTAGGTCTAGGAACCCTAGGTTCACCTTTGGGTGTCTGACTGCATGCTCAATCTCTTAACCACAAATCAAGCATGTACAAGGTATGCCATGTACTCCCATGATCCTTTTATATGAGCAAAACCTCAGAGTTGAGTCCTCCTCAAGGACAACCAACTAGGTATAAAGCCTCACAATTGGTTACTTAAACATTCTCAGGGTCTAAGGCACTCTTGTCTCATCTCAACAGGTAAACACTTATACCATAGGCACATAGGTACCAGAAGCATCATCCTCTCTCTAGGGGTTGGTTCCTCTAAAGGCCACCAAGATATCATCAGCCTCTAGGGGTCAAGGATGATACAACTACTATCATCCACTTAGGTCGCATCATCCTCAACCCTCCGTTGTTCCTCATGTCTCAGAATCTAAGCTTCCAACCTTCTTTCTTGGATCCTGCTTTCTCTCTCTCGACCTAACTCCACATCTAACCTTACTACTAGAGGTCCTCTCTCCATGAAGGATCAAGATCACAAGCATACCTCTACTTGGGTGAAGCCTATGTTTCAAACTTAAGTTTGCTTGAGGTTATTCATAGCTCTTTATGCTTATCTCATAAGCCATCCATCATACTTACTGGCCAGGGTTTCAACCTACTTCCGTACCACTGACATACTCTGGGTGCATGTTATCTCCAACTTGCATAAGCCCATAGGGTTTCTATAGGTTCTTCACTAACCTCATCAATGAAGGAGTTATCCTTCACTCCAACATGCACGATCCTTTCCAGGGTTGGGTCACCAAAGGTACTAGGTTATCTAACCCCTCATGGCTCGTATGGCATCCCAAGGCGTGTCCATCCCAAACACTCGGTCAACCATGAAATCTAACTCCTCATGTCAACTCTCTCTCTAACCTTCACTTAGGGTTAGGGTTAACATCATCCTCAGAGGATGTGCCATGTCTCTACTTTTAATGGAGATCTCTTCCTCCAAGAATAACTCTCTCTTACTTATCCTCCTATCAAGAAGGTCTAACCTTAGGTATCTCCTGAGGGAATGACAACTTATGTCATACGACCTAAGCATGTATTTATTCCTTTACGCTTAATCTATTAAGCTTATGTCCATGACATCCTATTTACATACTTTTTATTAATTTGGTGGAGGATTCCTTAAACCTTATCAACCTTACCCATACCTCAAGAGGGTGAGGGAAAAGAGAGAAAACCCTAATCCTTATAATCCTTAACAATATTTGATGTGAGAAGGGATGAACAAGATGAGAGAGTCCTATAGGTGTCTTATTTTGAGTCAAATCCTGAGACTTTGGCCAGGTAGTCACACTAATCTGGGTCCTCGTATTCTGACTAGCGGTGCGGAGGAAAATCTTGCCAGCCCCTGGACGTGATCCTTTTCTAGACACCTCAATCTTTCAGAAAATCCTCTAATAACATGCACGATCCTTTCCAGGGTTAGGGAAAAAGTGGTGGATGATGACACATTGAAAATATAAATTGGTGGATATAACGACCCTGCCTCCCGGTAACCCCCAATTAAGGGAGACCAAGATACTAGAGCCATTATCCCAATTAACAGGATCAAAGGTTCGACAAATGATCAATAAAAATTATCAAATTTTACTGAATAAACTAAAAATTGGTATAAAATAAAACCTTGCATACCTTTTTAAAACTTTGGTAAGCTATTATATCCACGGCATGGATTCATTCTATCTAATCCTCCTTGCACTTTATTTCTTATTTCCACAATGTGTCACTTTACTATTTGTTCTTTCAATAATTGTACCTAAAACGCCGACAAACAAAATGTCGATCATCATATAGGAATATGCTGGTATGTGGGAACAACCAAAATTTCACAAATATGGCTAACAATTTAATTATCACAATCAGGGTAATTAGCAAACCAATTTACATTTTCAATGTGTCATTATCCAACACTTTTGCCCTAACCCTGGAATACCCCTCTAGGGTTTCTCTTTTGCCATTGACTTAAGGCCACCTTCTCAATCCCGAGCTTGGTGCTTGGGGTCACCTCTCATGGTGCCCCATAGTCATGCAACATAGACCACCTTCTCATTCCCGAGCTTGGTGTCTGGGGTCACCTCTCATGGTACCCATTGGTCTACCCTCTTGGGCCTGACCTTTATGGCATCTTCCATCAGGGTGGCATGTAGGTGTGAGAATACACATGTATTTATAATTGTGATAACCATAGTGCCTTTATAATTGCAGTATGAACATCCAAACTGTTTAGTTTCAATCAATGTGATTAACCATTTGAGAAACCTTCAGGAAAACTAATGCAATTAATTGTAATTAACCACATACCTATTAGGCTGAATTGAGATAGAATAGTCCAATCAATCAAGATATCCCATCAAGCAAGTACAAGAGTCCTGAAATTACATCCAATTCCTTTTTATCAAAAACTATTCAAACCATCTTGCTACTTAAGGTTTCTATTCCTTTTTAGGATTTCTACCTCTTTTAGGGTTTACTTTGCAATTAGGGTTTTTACTTCATTTTACTCCTTTAAACCCTAATTTCTCATCAATCCTTCCTTAAGGTTACCTTCTGTCAACATATAACCTTCATTTCAAAAACAGCACAATTAATCATCAATTAAGTCCATTAAGCCTCTTTTACACTAAAGCTATCATTTTTATCCCTTTTATTCCATGACAAAGTCATTACACTCATTTAAGATCAATACGTAGTTCATTATGGTCTAATTCACATATGAACATTATTTATCATTAATTCTGCCTTTATCCATTAGAAAAACCCTAATTATCATATTAAGTATATTTATCCACAATTAAGAACTTCTATACTTGAAATAGCTTAAAATCATCATCTCTTAACTTTATTCATGATTTTGAATAATTAAAGCCATTAAGAGTCGCATTTACCAATATTAGGGTTTTAAGGCCCATTTAAAGTATATCCATGCACATGAAATTCCAACTTAAACCAATTACATGCAAAGTTCATCCTTTTTGTTCCTAATGTTCCTTTTCATCATTAACAGGTTAATACCAACTTTAATCATCCATTAAACCCTATTAAATATATTAATCATCTCAAAATAGGATTTCTTAATCTTTAAAGTATTAAAGTTGATAACTTCCATTACTTTTCGAATTTCAATTAGAATCAGGCTTCAAATATATTTTTAGTGGATTCCCCTCATTTTTCTGAGCAACTTTCATATTTTATGTGTGCTAATCCGAGCTACGAATAATTAACTACGAATTTTACAAAATACACTTACTTTGGCCAATAGGGAGGCGCCATGTAGCCTTTATCATGCAACGTTGCTTGACTTTATCAGAAACATTTTGAAATGTCTGTTCTGCCCTCCCTTAAGTTGGTCGACGCTTCATACCCCGGGGGTATATCTGTCCAATCGGCCAATAGGTTGTCTTCAACCTCTTGCTGCTCCTGCTTCCGTCGAGCGCAGCCCTAGGCGCGACCTGGGCGGCTATTTCTCTCTCTCGGACCTCGACAGCTGCCGCCACCCCTCGCCCTAGCCTCACTGCCATCATCCTCACCTGGGGTGCTGCCCAGTGTGTGGCCTATGTGGCTAGGTCAGGAGCAACAGACATGTGTCTTGCAGCCCTTGCTGCCGCAAACCAGTTGTTGTTGCACCTTCATCAGGGCACGGCTATGCTTTCTTGACCTCGCTCTATCATCGTGGCATATGCATCTTCCCTCGCAACCCTACCTAGGCTCCTTGCTGCCCCAGGGTCACGTGGCTCCCCTCTACTAGGGTTTTGAACTAAAACGATGAAGAAGAAAGGGGGTACGTGGGATCTCTCTCCTAGACTCGGCCCAGGGCTCTCTCTCCTTTTGTAGATAAGGGTAACAACGGCCTATGATGCTTGCTCACAAAGAAATAAGGTCCTTTCCTACTAGGAATCTGATTCCTTCATGAAAAAGAAAGCTTCTCTCTCTTAAACATCCTTTTGATATTCTTTGTTATTTGGATAATTAGGAATTAGAATTCCTCTCACTTATTCTCTTTATTCTTGCTTTTTAATCCATTGGCACGAATTTCTATTTTCTTTTGATAGAAATTACTTCCTTTTAAGCAATACTACAAAAATAATTCATTATGCATCATATTATTATCTTATTTTCTATTTTTGGTATTTTCTCTTTCTTTTCCTCGATTGGGGCTCCTTGGACCCCAATAAACTCAAATATTTCGAAATTCCTCATTAAGGATACTTATTATCCTTCTAGATGCATCTATATTCATTATTTCACATTATCTTGTTTATTTCTTATTAAAATATCTCTTTTTGAGGATTTCTTTTTATCTTTCTTTTTATTTTCCTCATTGGCATTCTTTTAATATTAGAAACCTCATGGATACGAAAATCCACCAAGGATAACTCAAGTATGCCTCTTCCCACGTTTTTTCCACATTTTATCATTGTTTTCAATTTCTTTCTCAATAAAGAAATATCTAATTGATCTTTTCTTTTCTTATTGCTTTATCTTTGCAATTTTGGACTCCTTGGGACCCAAGGAACCTAATAGGCACGAAACCCACCTTTGTATTACACTCTATTGCCTTCTAGAGGTTTCTACATTTTTCTTTTCTCTATTTCTTATTAATAATGGAGTTTCTTTTGCCTTTTCCTTGTTATTGGGCCCAATAGCCAATAAAGCCCACAAATAAAACAACAAGGCTATTTAAAAAAAAAATCATTTATTCTAAACAAATTATATCATTATTTGTTCAAATATCTTTAATAGGAGAAATTACATTTCTCACCAAAAGAACCCAAAAATTGGGGTTGTAACAATGACCTAGTACATGGTCTACTCGCGAGGTAGGACCATCAGGTTATCACGAGTCGGGGATTGGACTACTTTTGGGTAGGGCCATGTGACTCCACAACCCTATGTATTGATCTACCTATAAGGTAGGACCATGGGGGTTAGTTGAGATCTACCATATGAGAGGTAGTATCTATGTCCACTGTAGGGACATCACAGAGGCTAGGGTATGTAAGGATTGAGTAGTCATGTTTAAAATGTAAAGTTTGCTTGTTAAACCATAATTTCTTACAATATGTTGTTACAATTAAATGCAATACTATTGTTTCCCCAACATAGCAGTATAATTCATTATACTGACTGCCATTTTATTTGTCGTCGTTTTAGGTTATCAAGAAAATGGATATTCTTTTAAAGTGACATTGATGAAATAAAGCTTAATAAAGAATTGGAGGATTATAGATAGATAAGTTCTTTCTTGGGTAAAGAATTCCACTTCCCATATTTTGTAAGGTATGAAAAGAAAGATTTTATTCCATTAAAATTTTAGTTGCAGTAGAATTTATTAATTATTGTTGATTATTTGCAAAACCACTGATCCTATTTTGGGATAACGCCTCTGACCACTTGGTCTCCCTTAACTGGGGGTTATCGGGAGGTGGGGTCGTTACACACACACACACACCTCTTGGATGATATTGTGATTAGCACACGCCTCTTGGATGATATGGTGGTAAGCACACACCTCTTGGACGATATGGTGGTAAGAACACACCTCTTGGATGATATGGTGATGAGCTCACACCTCTTGGATGATATGGTGGCAAGCACACACCTCTTGGACGATATGGTGGTAAGCACACATCTGTTGGATGATATGGTAGTAAGCATACACATCTAGCCTGATATGGTAGTAAGCATACACCTCTAGCCTGATATGGTGTTAGCACCTCAAATCTAATATACTTGATTGAGTAACACATGAAGTGTGTTATGTCAAATGATACATTAATATGTAAAGTGTTTAATGCATTTTGATAAGTGTAGGTCAATTACCTTGAAAAAAGGGTTGAGCCAACTTAATAAAGTATGATGTAATCAATATCCTAGTGAGGATGAGAGAGAAACTCATACTTTGTGTGATAATCATTTAATGATAAATGATGAGAATAAACAAGTATGATTGAATACTTATGATATCAATGTATGCTCCTAATATGTGTCGAGCTATGGATTAGAGTTTTGATTCTTGATAATATGAACTTGAAACCCTAATCGGCTAAAAAGGGAAACCATAACCCTAATAATGGGAAGGTTGTATTTTTCTTGTATTGCATGGTGATGATATGTACTTAATATTGTTTTTACAATGAAATACTAACCATGCAGGTATCATGAGATGATGAGCATAGCTAGTTATGATCTATGATGTTTCATATGATACAGATTAAATGGGCCTTGTGAGCCATGTGAAATACTTGTGCAACAAGTATAATGTATACCTAGGTCTGAGGACCTAGAGGTAATAGTTACCTGATAAGAGGTGACAATGTTCAGTGATGAACTAAGGGTTTGAATACCCAGATCTAGCAATCATGACGATGATCATGTTAAGGGATGAGAATCCCCAGTAATGTGATAACGGATTGAGATCCCGGGTGTTATGCATTTAATGTGTTCTAAAGATTATGAAAGTACTTGATAAATGTATTACACCTTTCTTTGTAGCATCTATTATAATTCATGCTTGTAACTTGGTTGATGATAAAATATATTGTACTGCATCTAATTAATCAAGTAGAACCTTATCATGTAGTTGCCCTGGCCATAGATCCATTTAGTGTCAAAATTTGTTGAATGGTGAAACGAGTTTAACTCGGAGAGCATATTTTTGAATATGTGGGGGTGATGGGTGAAAATATCCTTACGTCCAAATAGGGATTGTTGTGTGATCTTCCCTAGATTATGGCTATATGCCATGACTCAATGTTAATATACCGGGGTTGCTATGTGATCTCCCTGAAGAGAGTGCATGTTGCAGCTGTAACTCTATAGCGAAGATGCCACTATACCCTACAAGATAATTGTAGTTTGACACGTGATGTCACTACCAGTGGTCTCATACTGACTGAGATAGGTGAGGTCTTAGAATCTGGATCTTCCTTTGACCTTGTATGGTACCGATGATTTACATATTCGTGGTCAGTTGGAGCATGAGCGGTATACCTCATCTCCTCAAGGCATAAGTGTGATTATAAATATGTAATCAACCGTGTAGTGTATTTTCTTAAGGATTGAATACGGAAACATTGGTTGATGTTACACTACTTTTATACATCTTAAATGGATAGATGTTATATGTGTTCTTCATATTCCTTATAAAGTGAATAGATGATTTATTGCTCTATCATAGATAGTTGCATTGCTTTGAAAGATGATATTGCTCTGTTCTGCTTATAAACATTGATTAATCAATGATTATTAATATAATAGATCCTCTGCTCAGTTTTATACTATTTACCTGTGATAATAATATTTTTGGCGAAGAGTTATATCTCTCGCTGGGGCTTTTATCTCAACTCGTTGGTCCCAACATTTTTTAGGTGGACGTGGATGAGGGGGTAGAAACCGCACTGCAGAGGAAGGACAACATCAATAGGGACAGTAGTAATAGCTCAGGTTGAGTGTGTTGTCTGTCGTGTCTTGTAGATAGAATTCATATGTATCGTCTCTATACTCTCGGGTCCTTGGGAGTTAGTACGTAATGATTTTATAAACGATATGAGATTTTGGCTTGTATGCCTCGAGGCTTTATGTTGCTTATGTATATGTTTGGGAAAAGAAACTAGTATATGATATCCTCGAGATGAGATGGTATAATGTATGTACAATGTGAACCATGATGTATATATTGTTTTGGTTCTTCCCTTAAGAGTTTCCTGGCAATGGATCTCTTTGCAAAATGGTTTTAATTTTTAGTTATTTTTGTTAATCCGCTACTAATGGTTATTCCGCGTAATTATTGTGTGATTTGGCTGTCAGTTTGATAGCGGTTGTCACACATACAGTTGTTTCGCAGATGAGACAATCTTCTCACACTATGAGACGGTCATTTTTGTAGTTTTCTTGTTGTACACAAATTTGGCAAATCAATTCTCATCAATGTTAGACATTGATTTCCTTGTGCAACAAGTATTGCTCAAGCGAAACAGGTAGGAAAATGTCTAGAATCATCCCTAATCTAACTGGACCATCTCGTTGACATGTGTTTACTGTGCGTTATACGCAAGTGAACATATCAAATAATATAGGCCCTTTTGAGGCCTGAGTTGAACATAGGGAAATGTTCTCCAGAAGACTACTACTAACTATGGTCTAATCAGCTAGGTCAGTGAAAATGAATGGGTTCGATTGAACAAAAGAAAAAATAGAATGAAACAAACTTAACACTTAAATTACTCAGATTTAGGGAATCCCTTAGGATTTTGGTTTCACCACAGATAACATTGCAATTCATTCCATACACTAATATCTATTACCCTATCCCTGGATAAAGATCATGTAGTCAAAACTACCCACTCCCGTATCATAGTTCACTACCTATTCCAATGCCAACCCCATTTCCACAACAATTATTTGATTAGCAAGGTGCTTTATGATTGAACTCTAGGGTTTCTCCTCTTGTTTATTCTTTGCATTTCCTAAGGAGTGCAATAAATAGGTAAATATATGCTTTCCAACCCTTAATCTCTCTCTCAAAATGATTAAGAGTCTAATAATCTATCTATGTTGATCAGGCATAAACAGAACAATACATCTTTATAGATTTATATCCAGAAAATAAGGATAAAGATGATATTAATGCATGGAAATCAGTTACAATGCATATCTGGGCTACTCCTGGGTCCTAATAAATCAAGGGGATTAGCCCCACATAGTTTTCAATGATGAATACATGGTAGAGAAAGAGAAAAATTTGGGAAATATTAGAGAAACTAAGTAACCTTGTTGAATAGCTGATCTGGATGATCCTCGACGCCGTGCATGCAATCAATTGTCTTTCGGCTACCGATTCACCTTCTGAAGGTGTTCAGATCATCCCGGATGAAGCATTCAGTTCCTTTCTCCTCGTCTCTTTCTCTTTGGTGTTGTGCAATGGAATACAGTTGCTCTCTCCCATCTGGCCAAACTCCCCTTAGGTCATAGGAGTCACTTATGGTATGAAATAGCATCCACCATTGGATTAGATTGCCATCTTCAGATTGTCCAAATCGGGCAAACTCAGTAGTACCGACTTGGTAGTCGGTAGTACTGAGATCTTCGGGTAGTTGTGACTCTTGACAATGTTAGTACTATCGACTTGTCTCGATAGCACTGAGTCTTCAGGTCACCCGAGAGTTGTCTGTCTCACGTCATCTTGTTAGTACCAAGTTTGTGAAATTGATAGTACCGACTTTTCACAATTCATCCATGTGATTTACTAACGTGATTTTGGTACTAACAACTTGGAGTGTCAGTAGTATTGAGTCTCTGTGAGTCTTTTCTAGGTAGGTACTGACATGAAGTCGGTACCACCAACTATTGGTGTCAGTAGTATCGACTTAGGGAAGATCCATTGTACCTAAAAATATAAAAGAACGTGGATAAATACTCTGGATAAATATTAAATCATCTTAAACATTAAAAATCAGATAATTTGATGCATTTAAATATCACACGCTATTAATTGCATTTCATGCATTATTAATTAGATAAATGACAAAACAACAAATAAAATCAAGGAAAATATGTCTGTGAAAATAAATAAAAACCCATGCATCAAACTCCCCTAAGATTAAATGTTTCTCATCCTCGAGCAACACTACTCTTGCATCTGTTTGATGTAAGTCAGCAAAACAATACAACACATGAATTGTTTTCTTAATCATTTCCACCGGACAATCCCTAAACCGGCCTCCAATAACCACTGAACCAATAACTGCTCTACAGCGAACAAACATTTTCATAAAATATGTCTACCTTTTGATCAATGAACAATATGAAGAAAGTAGGTAATATCATAATAATTCAGGCATTTGCTTGGTGCACTATGTGATTCCCTAATCTAAATTGCTCTCTCCTAACTTTCAACTACTTAGAAGCAGATCTCGTTATAATAATGGATGAGGTGATGAATCATTTGAGTGGCCTACCAATGAGAGCAATTACTGATATGAGATGGGTGGCAATCAAAGAATCACAAGTACTCCAACTTATTTATGCATAAAGAATGATGACATACATGAGTGAAAAGAATGTTATGCATGAGACTTAATGCCTACTGACTTTTTTTATTTTTTTATTTTTAACACATGATGCATGTATAAGGTTATCTCATAACAGAAAATGAGATTGTCAAAAACAAAAAATGTGTCATGTGAATTAGTTCATCCCTTTAGGAAGACTCAGGGACATACTTTCTCCTTATGATCTTGAGATTGAATTTTTTTCTAGCCCATAATTTTTCTTGTCTTTAGCATGATGGAATTATGCTCGAGCTTGCACTTCCTTTTTCTTCTTTTTTTTTCTCTTTCTTTTTGATGTGGAGGTATGCCCCTGCTTACACTTCCACAATTAGAGATTACAATCCACATGACCAAAAAGGAATGAATGTGATGAAGTATTTAATCTACATGAAATTTCAATGCAACTAAGATGGTATGCACTAAGATTGGTCATGCATACAAATGCAAAAATATATTTTTTTTCAAATGCATATGAGGATAAGAGCTAACCTACCATGTCACCTATCCTACCATGCAATGCAACCAAAAGAAATAAGTTGGAGCACTTGTTCATCTTGAGGTGGTGATTCAAAGTTAGATGGAAAATATGGATGTAATCACATAGCTAAGAGACAACGCCTTTCATTGAATTATGATATGTCCCTCTTAATGACTTGTGTACATGGTAATCTTAAGGTTTCTTTCTTAAATTTCCATTTAAGATCTTGTTAAAGGTTTGATCAGCTTAGGCTCAACAACATCTTCATTCACTTTTCCATTTTGATTAGATGTCCATTCATATCCTATATCCTAGAGCTGACTTAACCAAACACTTCCTCAGTTGGTGATTCACAAAGATGTCACAAATTAAGCTATGAAGACACAACCATTTTATTGCAATAACACCTATCACTTGACAAATGCAACCATACATTACTGCTCCACGATTACACTAGATAGGTGTGGATCCTAAAAATGCATGATTCAAACTAAAAATAAAACAACTAAGATAAAAATGCAAGAAAAAAACTATAAAAACTAAGATAGAATGTTGTTCCAGCACCCCCCTAAGCTTGAATATGACTATATCCACATAGTCAATACTCACACTCAAGAGGTGGAATAGCGGTATCATTGCTCAAAATGCAGGTGGCTGAGGCATGTCGGGATCGTGGGGGGGGGAGATCCCCTGAAAAGATAGATCAGGCGGTGGCATCTGCTACGGCTGCAGGTACCCTCCAAAGTACCCCTGGTTCCAATAGTGGTCGAAGAAGGGTTGTTGGTACTATTCCATCCACTGCATGTGCATATGAACATTGTCTTAGTTGGCCACGAGAAGGCTTTCATTCTCATATATCGCCTATTGGTTTTGGTACAACCTTCCTTGAATGCCCTGTACACCAGCCAACGTCGCCTGATGTTGATGTTGTCTAGTCTAGATCTCCTACAACATGGTATGCATACCCACCGTGTTGTATGGGTCTTGCTCCTCCTGGGAATGGGCCGGGGTAGGGCAAAGGAAGTCAAGGCAGTATAAGTGTGGGCTTGTTTGCACGGGACCGCTCTCCTAGTGATGGGGGTGGTGGGCTCCACCTCCTCAACACTATCAGAGTCATCATCACTTTTCTCCTCGTCATCGACCTAAGCTACTGCCCTTGGTGGATCTTCTACCCCCCCCCCTCGTTCAGTGGCCACCGAAGATCTCTGTGCAAGTTGAAGATGGGGTCAAGGAGGCTCCTCTCCTAAAATAGTCTTTGAAGTGTGCAATGTGCATAGAGCATGTTGTGGTGGAAGAAGAGGAGGTGCACCTTGTGGAAGTGCAGGAGGTCCAACTTCTTTGTATCTTCAAATGGCAGGAGGGTGGACAAATCAAGGCAAAAATGTAATGCAATGGGGGTGATGGGACCCCCAAATAAAATATGTGCCTTCCTTATCATGTTGCGCTGAGCAGAGATCATGTGGAGCAGAAAGAAAGCTCTAAAGTTGACCATCTCTCCTTCCAGTAGCTTGTAGAAGAAGTAGAGGTTTGTTTGTTGAACCTACCCTTGAGATTGACCAGACCGGGCAAATATGGTGTTAGTGCAGAGGCAGTGAAGGATTCAAGCAAAGGGGTTCTCGATGTCAGTAACAGAGTTGATATTCCAGTTTATGTGAAAGCCCTCTAACACCTCAGTCAATTGCTCCCAAGCCAAGTCGAAGTCAAAGTCAGAAGGGGCTGAGCGGTTTGGGACGTGAGCCCAGTTGAATATGTCATTGAAGGCCTACAAAGTGATGGAATAGTTGTTGTTGAAGAGGTGGAAGTTGACTTTGCCTTCCCGCCATTCGCCTCCTAACTTCTGCTCAGGGACGATAAGAACATCTAGCGACACCAAGAACTCCAGGATGAGTTCTGGGTAAGTCTTCCCATCGTTGAAGAAAGGATTGTCTTCCTCCATGAGTTGCTTCTAACATACCCATTGCATGTGTGATCGCCACATTGCGTTGGTATTATCAGCCTCATCTGTAGCTCTTCATAGATCTTCCTGACCTCCAAGGATGGATGTTGGATGCAGGTTGGTTGAGGGACCAACTCACCTTGATCCGCCTATGTAGAAGGGCCTCTCCTTAGTGCCATGATGCCAATGTAAGAAAGAGGATTAGGAAAGAGAAGCTCGGTGAAGATTGTTAGCTCGGTGAAGATTGTCAGTGCTCGGTGCAACTCTACTCTGAGTTCTAGGAGGAGTGGAGGAAGTGTTGTGAAGAAAATGAGTTAACCACCCCATCTTATATAGATGAGTTGGTACTACCGACTTGTGTGTCAGTAGTATCGAGATACAGGCACAAATTTATGGCTCAGATGTATCGATGGCTGACATTTGATGATGTGCCTATGTGGATCGCTCGGAGTCGGTGGTACTGAGACCAAGTCGGTAGTACCGACTTGAGTCACGGATCGGTGCTACCAATCGTGTGATGAAGCTTACATATGTTGTTAAATTGAGCATCCATGGATTCTTGACGTCATGCATTGGTACTACTGATTGGAATGTCACTAGTACCGAGTTGGTAGTTTTGGCTCAGTTCTTTCAATTTTTTCATCTTGATGTTCCGATTTTAGGCGTGCCAAAAAGTCGATGGTACCGACTTGTATATCAATTCCACCGAGATCTTATCAGTTTATGATCGGAAATTTTTAGAAACTCAGTAGTTTCGACTGGGAGAGTCGATAGTATCGAGTCTGGCATTCTGGTGCGGATGGCTCACTGATGTAATCTCAGTACTACCAACTGGGTATCTCAGTAGTACTGACCTGGGAAAAATCTGCACACTCCACACATGAGTCATGGTACCATTTTTAGAGAAAAAATAAAAATACTAAGACAACTACAATGTGAAAATGAACATGAATAGAAGGAAAATAAAGGTTGGGTTGCCTCCCAACAAGCACCATTGTTTAACATCCTAGACTAGACGTTCCTAAGAGCAAGAAACTAAGGGATCTTCATAAGTTTTACCTCTTCTATTCCCTGCTCCACTTCCCCACCATAGTAGTGCTTCAATCTTTGGCCATGGACAAGGAATGACCTGGTCCCTTCTAAAATCTTCACTGCACCATGGGGAAAAACTTTCTCAATCACAAATGGTCCACTCCATTTGGACCTCAGTTTGCCCAGATGTAACTTAAGTCGAGAGTTAAAAAGGAGAACATTTTGGCCTGGAAGAAACACCCTATTCACAATATGCCTATCATGGATTTTCTTTGTCTTCTCCTTATAAATCCTTGAACTTTCATAAGCATCCATGCTAAGCTCATCTAGTTCGTTAAGCTCCAAAAACCTTTTCTTACCTACTTCATCCAATCCAAAGTTTAACTTTCTCAATGCCCATTTTGCCTTATGCTCAAGCTCTACTGGTAGATGACAAGCATGACCATAAACCAACCTAAAAGGTGTCGTCCCTATAGGTTATTTATTGGGTATCCTATATGACCAAAGAGCGTCATTAAGCACAAAACTCCAATTTGTCCTATTAGTGGAAATTGTCCTTTCTAAGATCTTTTTCACTTCTCTATTGGACACCTCCACTTGGCCTTGTGTCTATGGGTGATGAGGAGTACCCACTCAGTGTTTCACCCCATATTTTCTAAGTAAGGCTATGAGATGCCTATTGGTGAAATGTGATCCACCATCACTAATGATCAGTCTGGGAACACCAAACCTTCAAAAAATGTTATCTTTCACAAATCTGCACACCACTTGAGCGTCATTGGTGTGGATTGGAATTGCTTCCACCCACTTATATACATAGTCAACTGCAAATAAAATATGAAGGTTAGAATTAGGCGACACGAATGGACCCATGAAACCAATGCCCCAAAGATCAAAAACTTCAACCTCCTGAAACACATTCAATGGCATCTCATGTCACTTAGAAATTTTACATGGACGTTGACATGCATCACAATGATGAACAAAATCATATGCATCTTTAAACATTGTTAGCCAATAAAATCCACTCTCTAACACTTTGGTCGTTGTCCTAGAGCTAGCATGATGCCCCCCCCCCCGTAGGTAAATAATGGCAATGTGACAAAATGCTCTCTACCTCACACTCAGGTACACACTTCCTCAAAAGTCCATCCCTACATTATTTAAGAAGAATAGGGTCATCCCAAATGTAAAACCTCAATGAGTGGAAAATTTTCTTCTTTACATGATACCCCCAATCTGCAGGCAACTCATTGCAGGCTAAATAATTAACAATATCTACAAACCATGGATCCTTAACCTTGATAGCAAAGAGTTGTTCATTTGGAAAATCCTCAACAATGGGAATATATACATCTTTTTCATTCACTCTTTCTAGTATAGATAGGTGATTATCTACCACATTTTCCACCCATGCCTTGTCTTTAATTTCTATGTCAAATTCTTATAACAATAAAATCCACCTAATCAATCTAGGTTTTACATCTTTCTTTTGTAACATGTATTTGATGGCAGTGCGGTTAGTCCAAACAATCACCCTCACTCTTATTAGGTACTAGCAAAACTTCTCAAATGCAAACACAACCGCTAAGAGTTCTTATTCTATGGTTGTATAATTAAGTTTGTATCATTCAATGTTTTGGACACATAATATATGATGTTAGGAGCTTTAGCTTTGTGTTGTCCCAACACAGCTCCCACAACATAGTCTGATATGCCTGACATCAGATCAAATGGTAGGCTCCAATTAGGAGCCTGAAAAATAGGTGCAGAACTTTGATTTTCCTTTAATGTTGCAAAAGCAATTAAACATCAATCATCAAAGGAAAATTCAGGGTCTTTTTCCAAAAGTTCCGACAAGGGTTTAGCAATTTTTTAAAAATATTTGATAAACCGGCAGTAAAACCCAGCATGTCCCAGAAAGATCCTTACTCCTTTCACCTATGTCAGTGGGAGTATCTTGGAGATAACTTCTATCTTAATCGGGTCTACTTCCATACCCTTGTTGGACACCTTGTGTCCCAATACTATTCCCTCACTCACCATCAATGGTACTTCTCCCAATTTAAGACTAAATGAGTGTCCTCACACCTTTATAAAACCTTATCCAAATTGTACAAGCAATCACTAAATGACTCCTCATACACCAAAAAATCATTCATAAACACCTCCAAGCACCGCTCTACCATATCAGAGAAGATGGCAAGCATACAACATGGGAAGGTACCAAAGGTGTTACAAAGTCTGAATGGTATCTTTCTATATGCAAATGTGGCATAGGGACAAGTGAAAGTAGATTCCTCCTGATACTTTGGCTCGATCGAGATCTGATTGAAATCGGAATACCCATCAAGGAAACAAAAGTGTGAACAACCTTTGAGTCATTCCAAAATCTGATCAATGAAAGGTAGTAGAAAATGAACATTTAAAGTGACGACATTCAAATGATGATAATCTATGCAAACACGTCACCCCGTCACCAACCTAGTTGAAACAAATTCATTAGTTGCATTGGTCGTGACACTGAACCCCCCTTTCTTAGGAACTACTTGAGTTGAGCTAACCCACATAGAATCAGAAATTGCATAAATGATACCTAAAAATAGGAGCTTGCCCACTTCCTTCTTCACTACCTCAGTCATGATTGGATTGAGTCGCCTCTGAGGTTGAACTATTGTTTTAGCCTCTTCTTCCAACTGGAACTTGTGTTGGCACAAACTTGGGGAGATTCCTTTGATGTTCGTTATAGACCACCCAAAAGCAGCTCAGTGGTTCTTCAATACATCGAGCAATTGCCCCTCTTCTTCACTGCTCAAGGATGATGATATGATCACCAGAAGCTTTTTTTCTACATCCAAGAAGACATACTTCATATGTGGAGGAAATGGGTTCAATTCCAACTCAGGAGGGTTTAGTAGAGATGGAACTAGTGGTGGGGGAGGTGGTCCCAAGTCTTCAACATATCTTTTGTAATTACAGGGTATCGCCTTCAGCATCAATACCCACTCCTCCAGAGAGCGACTGCATGTGTTGTCATCTACTCTATTCATCAGACATGCTTCCAAAGGTAATTCTGAATATGTTTGCATCAGTGAATCAACATTGACCTCCTCTATGGTAGCTGGGTCATAGTCTTCTTCTCTATCATTTAGGTAATGTATTGCTTCTTTCAATGAGATCATCTTGGTGTTTTCAATTATATCAATTGCCAGAGTATCTTTTTCACCTTGGTCATCACGTGAACCATATCAAGAAATGGCTTCCCCAGACACAAAGAAATCTTGCCCTCCATGTGTTGTAGCAAGTTACATTGTGTTGTATCCCCCTTTTCTTTTGAGTGTTCATGTTATGACTGCATCTGAGCTTAATTAGTAAACTAAGGTTTGCCAGGATGATTATATGCTTAATTGGATTGATCATTGCTTAAATATAATTAATGATGATAATTAAATTATGATTTTTTTAACCTAATAAGAATTTTAAGTGTTCTATTGTTTGAGACATTAGAGTTTGATAAATATAAACCCTAGTTGGCTGAAATTAGGGTTTTGATGGTACATGAGTATGGAATTTGATCAGGATAGCAGTGTGGTAAATGATTTTTCATATTTTTTGCAAATTTTTATTTAATTGAATTTTGTATATGATATGGACAACTCAATCATGCATATTGAAGAAAAATTTCAGAATATTTGAGTGTTCTTTGAATGTGGTTCTCGGTCGAACTATACTTCGACCAAAATGCTGACATAGTGCTTTTCAATAGTGTAGTGTTTTATTTTTAATTATTTATTGGTAACTTTAAATGAATTGAAATTTTAACTTGAGATCTGAAACTAAATAATAAAAAACATGTAAAATTTTTATAATTTTTGGATGCGTTTATACCTTATCAATAGACAAATTACAGTAACTAACATTTCTATAGAATTCTGGATAGTAGTGCACTATTCGATTTTTAATTATTTAATGGAAGCTTAGAATGATCTCAAATTTTAACTAAATCTTTTTAACTCAATTATACAAAAAATTATAAATTATCATAATTTTTGGAGAAGGTTTGATCTCTGAAATACACTAATTCACAGAAACCTTTTTATGATAGAAAAATTTACTAAAATAAGAAAAAGTTTAGTGAGGGGTCAATGTGTAATTAACCCAAGCAGCTCAATTGATCTATATGGTCAACCTAACACACAAGGAGATCTCATAATTCGTGATTCAATCTATAGAAATGAAATCTGAGAGAGAGAGATAGAGTTAGGGTTTGAGAGGAGAAATTGATGGAGATGCTGACCTAGGGTTTTCTGGTCCGAGGAATGATGAAATCATGTAAGTTTAGCTTCTTTGGATATAGTTTCATGGTGAATCTTCTCTCACATGTAAAAATTCCGTCCCTCCTCTGATTTGATCCAAAATGGTATCAAAACTTCCCCTTTTCTCACTCTTTCTTCATAATCCCTCATTTTTAGGGTTTTCGAGTTGAAAGGAAGAAGAATTGGGTGAATTGCTAGGGATTTGATATGGATTCGAGATTTTCAGATATGGGATACGTTTTTAAGGTGTTTTCACACCTTAGAGTGAATGGGAACTTCCTTTCAATAGTATATTGCATGAAAATTGGTTAAATCAACCATAATCTTTAATTGCTTAGTATGCGACTACAAACCCTGAATTGTCTATTTGTTCTAAGTTGTTGCAAAATGATATGAAATGGATTCTTCCTTTGTTTGAATGAATTTAAAATGATAAAATCATATTATAAATGTATACAATGCATTCTAATGAGAATTCCCTAAGTATTCACAAAGGTTATAGGAGTAAACTGAAATATGGGGAATTTGTCTATGACTGAAATTTGTTGTATAAGTAAATAGAGAAAGTTGCTTATCTAGATCCCCTTGGTTTTGAATGATTATTTATCTAAATTCATAGTACATATATGTCAGATACTATGTTGGATTTTGTTTAAAGTGAGTAGTGTTTGTTTGGTATCTCAGTGAAGAGGGTGAAACCCTAGATGCGAGGAAAGTTGGATATTTGCGAATAGATATCGTGAAATCCATTTGAAGGAATTTTCTTGACATGATATAATTTATTTATTCAATGTTATTATTGATGCATGATATCCCAGTGAATGGCATGGAAACCCAAATTCAGCTCAGGTCTAAGGTTTCATACATATATTGATTTTATATGATTTGTTGATAGTAGTCTTTATTCAGTGAATGTTTATGTCGCATGAAATCTTTATGGGAGCCATGGGAATAAGTTGTTGCCTAGTGAGAGGTGACAAGATGTGTGATGGCCTTGTGATCCATGAGAATACTTGTACAACCAGTGAAATGAATACCTTTGTCTAAGGACCTAGAGGTAATTGTTACCTGTTACAGAGGTAACAATGCTATGTGATGATCTAAGGGTTTGAATACCCAGATCCAGTAATCATGATAATGATATGAAGGGATGAGAATTCCCAGTAATGTGATAAGGGATTGAGATACTAGGTATCATGTGTTGTAAAGATTTGAAAAGTACGTGATAGATGTATTACACCTTTCTTTGTAGAATTTGTTGTGATTAATTAAAACCCTAAGGGTAGGGTGTTCAATGAATCAAGTATTGTGATATCAATGTTCTCAGTTATTATTAATAATTCTTGTCATGATAAGTAATTAACTCTTAATTGAGTTATGAGATGCACAACTCAAGATTTGGGTTGATATGTACGTTCTTTGAGAAATTATAGATAAGTTGCAGGTGCTATTGACAATTACTCATATGTCAAGTAATTAACTCTTATCAGTGTAATAAGATGATAAATTGCACGATTATAGTGTGTATGTGCCAAGTGGACATGTAATATGTTTATTTAATAATTTTAGTCTACCTACATGTATAGTATGGTGATTACTCAGTATATTACAGTGTTTTGAATATACTGCTCTTCCAAGTTTAGAATGATATACATGTTGTATTATAACTTCAAATAAGTAGACGCGACATCATAGAGATACCAGAGTCAAATATAAGTAAGAGAAGGGTACAATGTAGAAAAGAGCTTTCTAGGAATAATAAAATAATAGACTTAGGAGCCTTGAACACCGTAGAACCCCTATGTGAGGTTTGCGCCTTAGGGGTGAAACAAACTAGCCCTGGAAGCGTCCAATATACGGGGGTCAAAACGTGCTATCAGGTGGAACGAGGGATGAATCCCTAGTAGAAGTATCCTTAAATTATAGTTTGCAGTGTCCAACATCAACGAAAAGTCCTGGTGGCACTAGAGTACAGAAAAGCTAAGAGATGGCTTGACTCTTCGCTTGTGTGCTCAGGTTAGAGGAGTCCAGTTTAGGCCAGAGAGCCATTTCCCTATTGTAGACCAGGAGAGTAGTCAGACTTAGCATTTTCCGGGTGTGTCCACTAAGTCTTGTACGGTGTGATCGTAGTGTACTACGAGTCTTCATATGTAGAGTACAATGCATATGATCAGGGCATAATAAAATGAATGAGAGGTCAAACAAGTGTGTACAAATATTCAATCATTCTTTGTATGTTTCTGAATTATTAGTTCTCTTTATGATCAATCAAGCATTTCATATATTGATTCACTCTTGTAGATATTTAGAGTATCTTGCCATATTTATGATTGTCAATTATTATACTCTTTAAAGCTCATTGCTGTTATAATTGATATCAATTGTTGAAAGGTATATCTGTAATTATATTAGTGCTTTATACTGTTTCTTTGAAGTACTCATTCATTGAGCAAGTAGGCTCACCCCTCTACTCACAATTTTTAGGGAAATCACATGGACTTGAAGAAGATATCATTGCATCAGAGTAGATCTGCCATAAGAGTTAAGTCTGAGTATAGTTAAGTTTAGTCGGTCCTTATCACTCTAGGTCCTTGTAAAGAAATAAGAGAGAGTTGTAAATGATGATGTATAACATTATTCCTCTTTTAGCAATATGTGCAAATCAGCAAGTCTTATGTACTCAAAAGTATGAGGAACATAATGAAATGTTCATACATGCATTTTTACTATTGAAATCAGATTAGAGAAATCAATGTTTAGATTCCCTTATAAAGTTGGTGTATGTGGTTCAATGCAAGAAAACAAAGAGTTTTGAAAGAGAAGAAAAAGTTAAGGGTGATCTTTGTATTACGTTAAATCCTCAATTTATGCCCTAATCTCATGATTAGTGGAAATTGTGAGATCGGGGTGTAACAGTTCAGGCATCTTTATTTCAAATGGGTCATCATAAGTGCATGTTGTCAGATGTCCACTTCCCATTTCCAAGATCATGTTAGTTGTGGCTTGGAATGGCCTACCTAGAAAAAGTTTTTTGCCTTTATCCTCTTGCATTTCCACTACCACGAAATCAGTAGGAAAAATAAACCTATCCACTTTCACTAGGACATCTTCACAAATTCCATATGGCCTGACCACATAGTTGTTAGCCAATTCAATTTTCATAGCAACTTTTCTTATCGCCTTAAGACCTAGCTTTTTGAAGTTTGATAAAGACATGAGGTTGATACTGGCCCTTGAGTCACATAGGGCCTCGCCAAACTTAGTATTTCCTATGTAGCACGTGATGTTGAAACAACCAAGATCATATTTTTAGGAGGTAGCATTCCTAGAATAAAAGCACTCACCTACTCCTTTAACACTACCACACCAGCCTCAGGTATCCATCTCTTCTTATTGATGATGTCTTTCAAGAACTTTCAATATGATGGTATCTGCTCAATTGCATCAATAATTGGAATATTGACAGATAGCTTTTTAAAACCTTCTAAAAATTTCTAGAACTGCTGATCTGCTTTGGTTGCCTTCAAGCTATTTGGAAAGGGTATTGGTGTCCTCTAGTGAGGCAGGACATATGCTTTCGATCTAGTATTTTCCATCTCATCAGTGTGCTCTTCATATGTTTTCTCCTATTCCAACTTATCTGGCTCAGTTGCCTCTATTGTCACATTCTGGTTGTTGTTCTTGTAGCTTCAACTGCATATGTGGTTGTCAGTGCCTTACTCAACAGTGTCATACCACTACGTAGTAGGACTGCCTTGATGTTTTGATTTCCAGAAGGCATGTTGGTATTAGCAGGGAACCCTTATTGGTTTGGCTGCTTCAAGGTACCCACATCCGCTGTTATTTAAGAAATCTTAGTTTCTATACTACATATCCTCTCCCCATGGTTCTGGAGTTCTCTTTGTGTTCAGTACTTCATCTTGACTGACTAGATTTCCAAGCATTTCTTCAATACAATCAATATTCTTTTGTTCCTGTTGATATTGTGCCTAGCCATCAAACTATTATGGCTTGGGTTGTTGCACCTATGATGGGTCCTGTTGAAAATTGTTAGGATCCTTCCATAAAGACTTAAGATCCCTCCTCCACACGTAATTGTTGCCCCTATATTGTTGTTGTTGGCGCACAAACTTACACTCTTCATCTTCTTCTTATGAAGGTGATCCATTGTTGGCACATAACTTTTTAACAATCAAGTCCAACTTCTCATTTAATGCAGAGATGACCTTGGACTTGCCTACACTTTTGATGGTTGTCAGAAGCTCTCTCTCATCTCCCTATTATAGATTTTTAGACTTATTCTTCAATATCTCATGACAACGGGTAGGTTTATTATTTAGGAAGAACCATGCTCCTGCACTATCGACTGTAGTCCTTTCTCCCTTTTGCATGCCGTAATAGAACAATGTTGCCTATCCCAGAATATCGATACCATGATGAGGTACTTTCCGCAGTATATTATGGAACCTTTGCCATGTTTCAGAATAGGATTCATCATCTTGTTGTCTAAAATTATGGATCTTCTTTACCAAGTCATTGGTCTTTTTTGGAGGGAAATCACGCTCAAAGAAGGTGTCAACCATCTGATCCCACATTTCAATGCATTCATCATCAAGGTTATGAAACCATGACTTTGCACTGTATGTCAATGACAATGGCAAAAGCTTCAGATATATCATAGTTGCTGGTATTTTTTCTATCTTGACCATAGCACAATTCTCCACAAAGTTGCTAATGTGCACCATCGTGTCTTCAGAACTATGGCCATGAAAAGCTTGGGATTTGACTAAAGAGATCAACCATGGGTCAATCTTATAGCTACCCACATTGATGGCTTGTCTTTTTATTGGTCCTTTTTGAGCTATTGTGGCAGAGGCTCTGATCCTCTCCCATATTGTCTGTTCTTCTTCTCCCTCCATTTCTGCTACCTTAGGTTCTTCTGGTGTTACAAGTTTCTTAGGAAGAGGTGTCAGTGGTGGAGTTTGGTTGAATCTACCCACTGACCATCCAACTTCTCTTTCTTTTTGAAGGAGTTCTTCTTGCCCAAACCCCAGTAACTGTGCCAAAAACTTGACACGTGTTTACTGTGTGTTATAGGCAAGTGAACATATCGAAGTAATATAGGCCCTTTTGAGGCCCAAGTCGAACACATGGAAACATTCTCCAGAATACTACTACTAACTATGGTCTAATCAGCTAGGCCAGTGTAAATGAATGGGTTTGATTGTACAGAAGAAAAAATAGAATGAAACAAACTTAACACTTAAATTACACAAATTTAGGGAATTCCTTAGGATTGTGGTTTTACCACATATAACATTGCAATTCATTCCATACACTAATAGCTATTACCCCTATCCCTGGATAAAGAGCATGTAGTAAGAACTACCCACTCCCACAACATAGTTCACTACCTATTCTAATGCCAACCCCATTTCCATATCAATTAGTTGATTAGTTAGGTGCTTTATGATTAAACTATGGGTTTCTCCTCCCATTTATTCTATGCCTTTTCTAGGGGGTGTAATAAACAGGTAAATCTATGCTTTCCAACCTCAACCTCTCTCCTGAAATGATTAAGAGCCTAATAATCTATCTATGTTGATCATCCATAAATAGAACAATACATCTTCATAGATTTATATCTAGAAAATAAGGATCAAGATGATATTAATGCATGGAAATTGGTTATAAAGCATATCCGGGCTACTCCCAGGTCCTAAGGAATCAAGGGGATTAGCCCCCCATGGTTTTCATTTATGAATACATGGTAGAGAAAGAGAAAATTGTGGGAACCATTAGAGAAACTAAGCAACCCTGGTGAATAGCTGATTCAGATAATCCCCTATATTGTGCGTGCAATCGGATGTCTTCTGTCTTTCGATTTGCCATCCGGAGGTGCTCAGGTTGTCTCGAATGAAGCCTTCAGTTCCTTTCTCCTCTTCTCTCTCTCCAGTGTCATGTAATGGAATACATATTCTCTCTCCTATCTGTCTGAACTCCCCTTAGGTCATAGGAGTCACTTACGGTACGAAATAACGTCAACTGTTGGATTAGATTGCCATCTTCAGATTTTCCAAATTGGGCAGACTCAGTAGTACTGACTTGGTAGTCGATAGTATTGAGATCTTAGGATAGTCACGACTCTTGACAATGTCGGTACTATCGACTTATCTCAATAGCACTGAGTCTTCAGGTCGCCCGAGCATTGTGTGCCTGACGTCATCTCAGTAGTATCGAGTTTGTGAACTCAGTAGTACTGACTTTTTGCGGTCCATCCTTGTGCTTTACAGACGTGATTTTGGTACTACCAACTTGAAGTGTCAGTAGTATCGAGTCTATGTGAGTCTTTTCTGGGTAGGTACTGACGTGAAGTCAGTACCACCGACTATTGGTGTCGGTAGTATCGACTCTATGAAGTTCCATTGTACTTGAAAATACACAAGAATGTGGATAAATACTCAGGATAAATATTAAATCATCTTAAACATTAAAAATTAGATAATTTAATGCGTTTAAATATCACAAACCACTAATAGCATTTCATTAATTATTAATCAGATAAATGACAAAACAACACATAAAATCAAGGAAAATATGCCTGTGAGAATGACTAAAAACCCATGCATCAAACTCCCCTAAGCTTAAATATTGCTCGTCCTCAAGGAACACTACTCTTAGATCTATTTGATGTAAGTCAACAAAAGGATACAACACATGAACTCTTTTCTTAATCATTTCCACCGGACACTCCCTGAACCGGCCTCCAATGACCACTGAACCAATAACTGCTCTACAACGACCAAAAATTTTCATAGAAGACGTCTACCTTTTGATCAATGAACACTATCAAGAAAATAGTTAATATCATAATAATTCTGGCATTCGCTTGGTGCACTATGTGATTCCCTAATCTAAATTGCTCTCTCCTAACTACCAACTACTTGGAAACAGATCTCCTTTTAATAATGGATGAGGAGATGAATCATTTGAGTGGCCTACCAATGAGAGAAATTAATGATATGATATGGGTGGTAATTAAAGAATCACAAGTACAACCAACTTATTTATGTAGAAAGAATGATGACCTACATGAGTGAAAAGAATGTTATGCATGAGACCTAATGCCAACTGACTTTTTCTCTTTTTTTTTTAACACATGATGCATGTATAAGTCTATCTCATAACAGAAAATGAGACTATCAAAAACAAAAAATTATGTCATGTGAATTATTTCATCCCTTTAGGAAGACTCAGGGACATACTTTCTCCTTATGAAATCTTGAGATTGAATTTTTTTCTAGCCCATATTTTTTCTTGTCTTTAGCATGATGGAATTATGCTCGAGCTTTCACTTCCTTTTTTCTTTTTCTTTTCTTTTCTTTTTGATGTGGATGTATGCCCCTACTTCAACTTTCACAATTAGAGACTACAAATCACATGACCAAAAAGGAATGAATGTGATGAAATGTATTTAATCTACATGCAATTTCAATGCAACTAAGATGGCATGCACTAAGATTGGTCGTGCATACAAATGAAAAAATATTTTTTTTTCAAATGCATGTGAGGATAAGAGATAGCCTACCATTACACCCATCTTGCCATGCAATGCAACCAAAAGAAATAAATTGGAACACTTATTCATCTTGAGGTGGTGATTTAAAGTTAGATGGCAAAGATGGATGGAATCACATAACTAAGAGGCAGTGCCTTTCATTGAATTATGATATGTCCCTCTGTAATGACCTATGCACAGGGTAATCTTAAGGTTTCTTTCTTAAATTTCCATTTAAGATCTCATTAAAGGTTTGATCAGCTTAGGCTCAACAACATCTTCATTCACTTTCCCATTTTGATTAGATGTTCATTCATATCCTATATCCTAGAGATGACTTAACCAAACACTTCCTTGATTGGTGATGCACAAAGATGTCACAGATTAAGCTACGAAGACACAACCATTTCATTGCACTAACACCTATGACTTGACAAATGCAACCATACATTAATGCTCCATGATTACACTAGATAAGCGTGGATCCTAAAAATTCATGATTTAAACTAAAAATAAAACAACTAAGATAAAAAATGCAAAAAAAACTATAAAAACTAAGATAGAATGTTGTTCCAGCACACCCAATCTTGAATATGACTATGTCCACACAGTCAATACTTGCACTCAAGAGGTGGAACATCGGTACCATTGCTCAAAATGGAGATGGTTGAGGCATGTTGGGGTCGTAAGAGGGGAACATCCCCTAAAAAGATAGATCAGGCGGTGGCATCTACTGTGGTTGCAGGTACCCTTCGAAGTACCCTTGGTTCCAATTGTTGTCAAAGAAGGGTTGCTGGTACTGCTCCATCTGCTATAGGTGCATGTGAACATTTTCTTGGTTGGCAAAGAGAAGGCGTTCATTCTCGTATATAGCCTGCTGGTTTTGGTACAACCTTCCTTGAATGTCTTACACACCAGCCAACGTTGCTTGGTGATGTTGTTGTCCAGTCTGGATCTCCTGTAGCATGGTATACATACCCGCCATGTTGTACGGGTCTTTCTCCTCCTGGGAACGGGGCAGAGCAGAGGAAGTCAAGGCAATGTAAGTGTGGGACCGTTTATGCAGGACCACTCTCCTAGAGATGGGGATGGTGGGCTCCACCTCCTCAACACTGTCAAAGTCATCATTGCTTTACTCCTTGTCATCGACTTGAGCTGTTGTCCTTGGTGGATCTTCTGCCACCCCCTCGTTCAGTGGCCTCCGGAGATGGTTCACTCCATGCAAGTTGAAGATGGGGTCAGGGAGGCTCCACTCTCGAAATAGTCCTTAGCCCATGCAATGTGCATAGATCACATTGTGGTGGAAGCTGAGGAGGTGCGCCTTACAGAAGTGTCGGAGGTCTAGCTTCTTTGTATCTTCCAATGGCACGAGGGTGGACAAATCAAGGCAAAAATATAATGCAATGGGGGTGATGGGACCCCCAAATAAAATTGGTGCCTTGCTTGTCACGTTACACTGAACATATATCATGTGGAGCAAAAGGAAAGCTCTAAACTTGAAATTCCCTCCTTTTAATAGCATGTAGAGGAAGTAGAGGTATGCCTGTTGAACCTTCCCATGAGCTTGACCAGACTGAGAAAATATGGTGTTGGTGCAGAGGCGGTGAAGGATTCGAGCAAAGGGGTGCTCGACATCAGTAACAGAGTTGATATGCCAGTTTATGCGGAAGTCCTCTGGCACCTTAGTCAACTACTCCCAAGCCAAGTCAAAGTTGAAGTCAGAAGGGGTCAAGCGGTCTGGGACATGAGCCCAGTTGAAGATGTGGTTGAAGACCCACAGAGTGATGGAATAGAGGTTGTTGAAGAGGTAGAAGTTGACTTTGCCTTCCCACCATTCACCTCCTAACTTCTGCTCAGGGGTGATAAGAACATCTAACGACGCCAAGAACTCCAAGACGAGTTCTGGGTAACTCTTCCAGTCGCTGAAGAAAGGATTGTCTCCCTCTATGAGCTTCTTCTGACATACCCATCGCATGTTTTCAATAAAGCCCGCCCTTTCGATCAATGCGCAATCTCCATATCGTGTTGGTATTATTAGCTTCATCTGCAGCTCTTCACATATCTTCCTGACCTTCAAGGATAGATGTTGGATGTGGGTTGGTCGAGGGACCAATTCACCTTGATCCGCCGATGTAGATGGGCCTCTCCTTGTCACCATGATGCCAATGCAAGAAAGAGGATTAGGAAAGAGAAGCTCGGTAAAGATCGTTGGCTCAGTGAAGATCATCAGTGCCTAGTGAAACTCTGCTCTAAGTTCTAGGAGGAGTGGAGGAAGTGGTGTGAAGAAAATGAGTTAACCACCCCTCCTTATATAGCCGAGTCAGGCAAAGTTGGTACTACTGACTTGTGTGTCGGTAGTACTGAGATACATGCACAAATCTATGGGTCGGATGTATCAATGACTGACGTTTGATAATTTCCCTTGCGTGGATTGCTCAGAGTTGATGGTATCGAGTCCAAGTCGGTAGTACTGACTTGAATCGTGGATTGGTGCTATTGACCATTTATAAGGAGAATACAAAGAAGATTCATGATAAGCATATTGTGATTACGATGTTTCTTCCAGGCCAAAAGGTTCTCCTTTTCAACTCCCGACTTAAGTTACATCTTGGAAAACTGAGGTCCAAATGGAGTGGACCATTCGTGATTGAGTAAGTTTTTCCCCATGGTGCGGTGAAGATTTTAGAAGGGACTACGTCATTCCTTGTTAATGGCCAAAGATTGAAGCACTACTATGGTGGGGAAGTGGTGTAGAGAATAGAAGAGGTACAACTTATGGAGATCCCTTAGTTTCTTGCTCTTAGGAACGTTTAGTCTAGGACGTTAAACAATGGCGCTTGTTGGGAGGCAACCCAACCTTCATTTTCCTTCTATTCATGTTCATTTTTGCATTGTAGTTATCTTAGTATTTTTTTTCTTCTAAAAATGGTACCTTGACTCGTGTGTGGAGTGTGCAGGTTTTTCCCAGGTCGGTACTACCGAGATACCTAGTCAGTAGTATCGAGATTACATCAGCGATCCATCCGCACCAGAATGCCAGACTCGGTACTATCGACACTCCCAGTCAATACTACCAAGTTTTTGAAGATTTTCGATCATTAATAGATAAGCTCTCAGTGGTATCAATACACAAGTCGGTATCATTGACTTTTTGGCATGCCCAAAATCAGACATCGAGATGAAAATTTTGAATGTATTGAGCCAAAACAGACAACTCGGTACTACCAACATTCCTATCAGTATCACCGACGCATGACATCAACAATCCGTGGATGATCGATTCAACGGTAGATGCAAGCTAATCCTCGAACTTTCATAAGCATCCATCCTAAGATCATCTAGTTCATTAACCTCCAAAAAACTTTTCTTACCTACTTCATCCAATCCAAAGTTTAACTTTCTCAATGCCCATTTCTCCTTATGCTCAAGCTCTACTGGTAGATGACAAGCATGACCATAAACCAACCTAAAAGGTGTCATCCCTATAAGTGATTTATAGGGCGTCCTATATGCCCAAAGAGTGTCATTAAGCACAAAACTCCAATTTGTCCTATTTGTGGAAACTGTCCTTTCCAAGATCTTTTTCACTTCTCTATTAGACACCTCCACTTGGCCTTGTATCTATGGGTGATAAGGAGTACCCACTCGATGTTTCACCCCATATTTTCTAAGTAAGGCTCTCAACTTCCTATTGGTGAAATGTGATCCACCATCACTAATGACCAGTCGAGGGACACCAAACTAGAGAAAATGTTATCCTTCACAAATTTGCACACCACTTGAGCATCATTGGTTCCAGTTGGAATTTCTTTCGCCCGCTTATATACATAGTCAACCGCAAATAAAATATAAAGGTTAGAATCAGACGACACAAATGGAACCATGAAATCAATGCCCCAAAGATCAAAAACTTCAACCTCTTGAAACATATTCAATGACATCTCATGTCACTTAGAAATGTTACCTACACGTTGACATGCATCACCACAACGAACGAAATCATATGCATATTTAAACAATGTTGGCCAATAAAATCTACTCTCTAACACTTTGGTCATTGTCCTAGAGCTAGCATGATGCCCTCCCATAGGTAAAGAATGGCAGTGTGACAAAATGCTCTCTACCTCACACTCGAGTACACACTTCCTCAAAAGTTCACCCCTACATTGTTTAAGAAGAATAGGGTCATCCCAAATGTAAAACCTCAATGAGTGGAAAAATTTCTTCTTTTCTTGATACCCCCAATCTGCAGGAAACTCTTTGCAGGCTAAATAATTAACAATATCTGCAAACCATGGATTCTTAACCTTGATAGCAAAGAGTTGTTCATTGGGAAAATCCTCACCAATGGGAATATCTACATCTTTTTCATTCACTCTTACCAGCCTATATAGGTGATCTACTACCGCATTTTCCACCCATGCCTTGCCTTTAAATTCTATGTCAAATTCCTGTAATAATAAAATTCACCCAATCAATCTAGGTTTTCCATCTTTCTTTTGTAACAAGTATTTGATGGTAGTGTGGTCAGTCCAAACAATCACCCTCACTCCTATTAGGTACCGGCGGAACTTCTCAAATGCAAACACAACCACTAAAAGTTCTTTTCTATGGTTGTATAATTAAGTTTTGTATCATTCAAAGTTTTGGACGCATAATATATGATGGTAGGAGCTTTATCTTTGTGTTGTCCCAACACAACTCCCACAACATAGTCCGATGCATTACACATCAGTTCAAATGGTAGGCTCCAATCAGGAGCCTGTACAATAGGTGTAAAATTTAGCTTTTCATTTAATGTTTCAAAAGCAATCTAGCATCGATCATAAAAGGAAAATTCATCGTCTTTTTCCAAAAGTTTCAACAAGGGTTTAGCAATTTTTGAAAAATCTTTAATAAACCGGCGGTAAAACCCAGCATGTCTCAAAAAGCTCCATACTCTTTTCGCCGATGTCAGTGGAGGTAGCTTGGAGATCACTTCTATCTTAACTGAGTCTACTTCCATACCCTTATTGGACACCTTGTTTCCCATCACTATTCCCTCACTCACCATCATATGGCACTTCTCCAGATTTAAGACTAAATGAGTGTCCTCACACCTTTATAAAACCTTATCCAAATTGTACATGCAATCACTAAATGACTCCCCGTATACCAAAAAATCATCCATAAACACCTCCAAGCACCGCTCTATCATATCAGTGAAGATGGAAAGCATACAATGTTGGAAGGTAGCAGGGGCATTACAAAGGCCGAATGGCATCCGTCTATATGCAAATGTGGCATAGGGATAGGTGAAAGTAGATTTCTCTTGATCCTTTGGCTTGATCAAGATCTGATTGTAATCAGAATACCCGTCGAGGAAACAAAAGTTTGAATGACTGACAAGTCGTTCCAAAATCTGGTCAATGAAAGGTAGTAGAAAATGATCAATTAAAGTGACGCCATTCAAATAACGATAATCTATACAAACAAGCCACCCCATCACCAACCTAGTTGAAATCAATTCATTAGTTGCATTGGTCATGATAGTGATCCCCCCCTTTCTTAGGAACTACCTGAGTTGGGCTAAGCCACATAGAATCAGAAATTGCATAAACGATACCTACAAATAGGATCTTTCCCACTTCCTTCTTCACTACCTTAGTCATGATTGGATTGAGTCACCTCTAAGGTTGAACTATTGCTTTAGCTCCTTCTTCCAGCTGGATCTTGTGTTGGCACAAACTTGGGGAGATTATTTTGAAGTTTGGTATAGACCACCCAAAAGTATCTTGGTGGTTCTTCAATACAGCAAGAAATTGCCCCTCTTCTTCACCACTCAAGGACGATGATATGATCACTAGAAGCTTTTCTTCTGTAGCCAGGAAGACATACTTCAGATGTGGCGACAATGAGTTCAATTCCAACTCAAGAGGGTTTAGCAAAGATGGAACTAGTGGTGGGGGAGGTGGTCCCAAGTCTTCAACATATCTTGTATAATAACAGGGTACCACCTTCAGCATCAATACCCACTCCTCCAGAGGGTGGCTGTGTATGCTATCATCTACTCTATTCATCAGGCATGCTTGCAAAGATAATTGTGGATATGTTTGCATCAATGAATCAATAGTGACCTCCTCTATGGTAGCTGAGTCATAGTCTTCTTCTCTATCATCTGGGTAACATATTGCTTGTTTCAATGATATCATCTTGGTGTTTTCAATTATATCAACTGCCAGAGTATCTTTTTTCACCTTGATCATCATGTGAACCATATCAAGAAATGGCTTCCCCAGACATAAAGAAATCTTGCCTTTCCATGTGTTGTAGCATGTTACACTGTGTTGTATCCCCCTTTTCTTTTGAGTGTTCATGCATCTTTATTTCAAACCGATCATCATAAGTGCCCATTGTTAGATGTCCTCTTCCCATTTCCAAGATCATGTCATATGTGGCTTGGAATGACCTACCTAACAAAAGTTTGTTGCCTTTATCCTCTTGCATTTCCATTACCACAAAATCAGTAGGAAAAATAAACCTATCCACTTTCACTAGGACATCTTCACAAATGCCATATGGCATGACCACAGAGTTATCAGCCAATTCAATAGTCATAGTACTTTTTCTTGTCTCCTTAAGACCTAGCTTTTTGAAGGTTGATAAAGGCATGAGGTTGATACTGGCCCCTGAGTCACATAGGGCCTCGCCAGACTTAGTCCTTCCTATGTAGCACGTGATGTTGAAACAACCGAGATCTTGTCTTTTAGGAGGTAGTGTTCCCAGAATAAAAGCACTCACCTGCTCCTTTAACACTACCACATCAACCTCAGGTATCTATCTCTTCTTAGTGATGATGTCTTTCAAGAACTTTCCATATGATGGTATCTGCTCAATTGTATCAATAAGTGGAATATTGACAAATAGCTTTTTAAAACCTTCTAAAAGTTTCTGGAACTACTGATCTGCTTTGGTTGCCTTCAAGTTGATTGGAAAGGGTACTAGTGTCCTCTAGTGAGGTGGGACATATGCTTTCGATCTAGTATTTTCCACCCACCAGTGTTCTCTTCAGATGTTTTCTCCTATTCCAACTTATCCGGTTCATTTGCCTCTATTGTCACAGTCTGAGTTGTTGATCTTGTAGATTCAACTGCATATGTGGTTGTTGGTGCCTTATTCAACAGTGTCTTACCAATGCGTAGTTGGACTGCCTTGATGTGTTGATTTCTAGAAGGCATGTTGGTATTAGCAGGGAACCCCTGTTGGTTTGGCTGCTTCAAGGTACCCACATCCGCTGCTATTTAAGAAATTTGAGTTTCTATACTACAGATCCTCACCCCTTGGTTCTGGAGTTCTCTTTGTGTTTGTCCTATCAACACTTCATTCTGACTGACCAACTTTCCAAGCATTTCTTCAATACAATCAATCTTCTTTTGTTCCTGTTGATATTGTGCCTAGCCATCAAACTGTGGCTTGGGTTGTTGCACTTGTGATGGGTCCTGTTGAATTTTTTGAGGATCCTTCCATGAAAACTTCATATCCCTCCTCCATGCGTAATTGTTGCCCCTATATTGCTATTATTAGCGCACGAACTTACACTCTTCATCTTCTTCTTCTGAAGGTGATATATTATTGGCACATAGCTTTTTAGCAATCAAGTCCAACTTCTCATTTAATACAGATATGACCTTGGACTCACCTACACTTTTTACGATTGTCGGAAGCTCTCTCTCATCTCCCTATGATTGATTTTTGGACATATTATTCAATATCTCATGACATCAGGTAGGTTTATTGTTTAGGAAGAACCCTTCTCCCGCACTGTCAAGTGTAGTCCTTTCTCCCTTGTGTATGCTGTAATAGAATATCTTTGCATGTCCCAAAAGATCGATACCATGATGAGGTACTTTCTGCAGCATATTCTAGAACCTCTCCCATGCTTTAGAATAGGATTCATCGGCTTGTTGTCTAAAATTATGGATCTTCTTTACCAAGTCATTGGTCTTTTGTGGATGGAAATAACACTCAAAGAAGGTGTCAATCATCTGATCCCACATTTAAATGCATTCATCATCAAGGTTATGAAACCATGACTTTGTGATGTCTGCCAATGATGACGGAAAAAGCTTCAGATATATCACAATTGTTGATATTTTGTCTATCTTGACCATATCACAATTCTCCATAAAGTTGCTAATGTGCACCATCGGGTCTTCAGAACTATGGCTATGGAAAGCTTGGGATTTCACTAATCTTGTAGCTACCCACATTGATGGCCTATTTTTGATTGGTCCTTTTTGAGCTGTTGTGGCAGAGGATATGATCCTCTCCCATATTATATGTTCTTCTTCTCCCTCCATTTCTACTACCTCAGGTTCTTCTGGTGTTACAGGTCTCTTAGGTAGAGGTTTCGATGGTGGAGTTTTGTTGAATCTACCCACTGACTGTCCAACTTATCTCTCTTTGAGAAGGAGTTTTGCTTGCCCAAACCCCATCAATGGTGCCAAAAACTTGACATGTGTTTACCATGTGTTATACGCAAGTGAACATATCGAAGTAATATAGGCCCTTTTGAGGCCTGAGTCAAACACAGGGAAACATTCTCCAGAATACTACTACTAACTATGGTCTAATCATCTAGGCCGGTGTAAATGAATGGGTTTGATTGAACAGAAGCAAAAATAGAATGAAACAAACTTAACACTTAAATTACTAATATTTAGGAAATTCCTTAGGATTGTGGCTTCATCACATTATAACATTGCAATTCATTCCATACATCAATATCTATTACCCCTATCTCTGGATAAAGAGCATGTAGTCAGAACTACCCACTCCCACAGTGTAGTTTACTACCTATTCTAATGCCAACCCCATTTCCATAGCAATTGGTTGATTAGTTAGGTGTTTTATGATTAAACTCTGGGTTTCTCCTCCTGTTTATTCTCCACCTTTCCCAAGGGGTGCAATAAATAGGTAAATCTATGTTTTTTAACCCTTAATCTCTCTCTAGAAATGATTAAGAGTCTAATAATCTATCTATGTTGATCATGCATAAACAGACAACAATACATCTTCATAGATTTATATCCAGAAAATAAAGATAAAGATGATATTAATGCATGGAAATCAGTTATAATTCATATTCGGGCTACTCCCAGGTCCTAAGGAATCAAGGGGATTAGCCCCGCATGATTTTCATTGACGAATACATGGTAGAGAAAGAGAAAACCGTGATAAACATTAGAGAAACTAAGTAACCCCTGGTGAATAGCTGATCTGGATGATCCCCTACATCGTGCGTGCAATCGGCTATCTTCTAGCTTTCGATTCACGTTCTGAAGGTGCTCAGATTGTCCTAGATGAAGCCTTTAGTTCTTTTCTCCTCTTATCTCTCTTCAATGTCGTACAATGGAATATAGTTGCTCTCTCCTATCTGACCGAACTCCCCTTAGGTCATAGGAGTCATTTATGGTACGAAATAACGTCCACTGTTGGATTAGATTGTCGTCTTCAAATTTTCCAAATCGGGAAGACTCGATAGTACTGACTTGGTAGTCGGTAGTACCAAGATCTTAGGGTAGCCGCGACTCTTAACAATGTCAGTACTATCGACTTGTCTCAATAGCACTGAGTCTTCAGGTCGCCCAGGCATTGTCTTCCTGACATCATCTCAGTAGTACCGAGTTTGTGTACTCGGTATTACCGACTTTTCACGATTCATCCTTGTGCTTTACTGACGTGATTTCAGTACTACCGACTTGGAGTTTCGGTAGTATCGAGTCTGTGCGAGTATTTTCTGGGCAGGTACTGATGTGAAGTTGATACCACGACTATTGTTGTCGGTAGTATTGACTCTATGAAGTTCCATTGTACCTGAAAATACATAAGAACGTGGATAAATACTCAAGATAAATATGAAATCATCTTAAACATTAAAAATCAGATAATTTGATGCATTTAAATATCACAGACCATTAATAGCATTTCATTCATTATTAATCAGATAAATGACAAAACAATACATAAAATCAAGAAAAATATGTCTGTGAAAATGACTATAAACCCATGCATCAAACTCCCCTAAGCTTAAATGTTGCTCGTCCTCAAGAAATACTACTCTTGGATTTGTTTGATGTAAGTCAGCAAAAGGATACAACACATGAACTCTTTTCTTAATCATTTCCATCGGACAATCCTTAAACCGGCCTCCAATGACCATTAAACCAATAACTACTCTACAATGACCACACATTTTCATAGAAGACATCTACCTTTTGATCAATGAACACTATCAAGCAAATAGTTAATATCATAATAATTCAGGCATTCACTTGGTGCACTATGTGATTCCCTAATCTAAATTGCTCTCTCCTAACTACCACCTACTTGGAAATAGATCTCCTTTTAATAATGGATGAGGAGATGAATCATTTGAGTGGCCTACCAATGAGAGAAATTAATGATATGAGATGGGTGGTAATTAAAGAATCACAAGTACAACCAACTTATTTATGCAGAAAGAATGATGACCTACATGAGTGAAAAGAATGTTATGCATGAGACCTAATGCCTACTGACTTTTTCGCTTTTTTTTTCTTGTTAACACATGATGCATGTATAAGGCTATCTCATAATAGAAAATGAGACTATCAAAAACAAAACAAAAATGCGTCATGTGAATTAGTTCATCCCTTTACGAAGACTCAAGGACATACTTTCTCCTTATGAAATCTTGAGATTGAATTTTGTTACAGCCCATAATTTTTCTTGTCTTTAGCATGATGGAATTATGCTCGGGATTTCACTTCCTTTTTTCTTTTCTTTTTGATGTGGAGGTATGCCCCTGCTTCAACTTTCAAAATTAGAGACTACAGTCCACATGACCAAAAAGGAATGAATGTGATGAAATGTATTTAGTCTACATGCAATTTCAATGCAACTAAGATTGGTCGTGCATACGAATGCAAAAATATATATTTTTCAAATGCATATGAGTATAAGATTTTACCTACCATGTCACCTATCCTGCCGTGCAATGCAACTAAAAGAAATAAGTTGGAGCACTTGTTCATCTTGAGGTGGTGATTCAAAGTTAGATGGCAAATATGGATGTAATCAAATAACTAAGAGACAATGCCTTATATTGAATTATGATATGTCCCTCTTTAATGACCTGTTCACAGGGTAATCTTAAGGTTTCTTTCTTAAATTTCCATTTAAGATCTCGTTAAAGGTTTGATCAGCTTAGGCTCAACAACATATTCATTCACTTTCCCATTTTGATTAGATGTTCATTCATATCCTATATCCTAGAGCTGACTTAACCAAGCACTTCCTCGATTGGTGATGCATAAAGATGTCACAAATTAAGCTATGAAGACACAACCATTTCATTACATTAACACCTATGATTTGACAAATGTAACCATACATTACTGCTCCACAATTACACTAGATAAATGTGGATCCTAAAAATGCATGATTCAAACTAAAAATAAAACAACTAAGATAAAAAAAATGCAAAAAAAACTATAAAAACTAAGATAGAATGTTGTTCCAGCACCCCCAAGCTTGAATATGACTATGTCCACATAGTCAATACTCGCACTCAAGAGGTAGAACAGTGATACCATTGCTCAAAATGGAGGTGGTTGAGGTATGTCGGGATCGTGAGGGGGGAACATCCCCTAAAAAGATAGATCAGGCGGTGTCATCAGTTGTGACTGCATGTACCCTCCAAAGTACCCCTAGTTCCAATAGTGGTTGAAGAAGGGCTTCCAGTACTGCTCCATCTACTGCAGGCACATGTGAGCATTCTCGTATATAGCCTACTGGTTTTGGTATAGCCTTCCTTGAATATCTTGCACACCAACCAACATCGCATGATTTTGCTGCTGTCTAGTCTGGATCTCCTACAACATGGTATACATACCTGCCATGATGTACGAGTCTTGCTCCTCCTAGGAATGGGGTGGGGCAGAGGAAGTCAAGGCAGCGTAAGTACATGCCCGTTTGTGCGGGACCACTCTCCTAGTTATGGGGATGGTGGGCTCCACCTCCTCAACTCAATAGAGTCATCATCACTTTGCTCCTCGTCATCAATCTGAGTTGCTGCCCTTGGTGGATCTTCTACCTCCCCCTCGTTCAGTGGCCACCAGAGATGGTTCACTCCACGCAAGTTGAAGATGGGGGCCAGGGAGGCTCCTTTCCCGAAATAGTCCTCGACGCGTGCAATGCGCATAGAGCAAGTTGTGGTGGAAGTTGAGGAGGTGCGCCTTGCAGAAGTGTAAGAGGTCCAGCTTCTTTGTATCTTCCAATGGCGTGAGGGTGGACAAATCAAGGCAAAAATGTAATGCAATGGGGGTGATGAGACCCCCAAATAAAATGAGTGCCTTCCTTGTCACATTGCGCCGAATAGAGATCATGTGGAGTAGAATGAAAGCTCCAAAGTTGACAGTCTCTCCTTCCAGTAGCATGTAGAGGAAGTAGAGGTATTCCTATTGAACCTTCCCTTGAGCTTGACCAGACCGAGAAAATATGGTGTTAGTGTAGAGTCAATGAATGATTCGAGAAAAGGGATGCTTGATGTCAGTAACAGAGTTTATATGCCAGTTTATGCAAATGCCCTTTGGCACCTCAGTCAACTTCTCCTAAGCCAAGTCAAAGTCAAAGTCAAAGTCAGAAGGGGTCGAGTGGTCTGGGACGTGAGCCCAGTTAAAGATGTGGTTGAAGGCCCGTAGAGTGATGGAATAGTTTTTGTTGAAGAGGCAAAAGTTGACTTTTCATTCCCGCCATTCGCCTCCTAACTTCTGCTTTGGGGCAACAAGAACATCTAGCGACACCAAGAACTCCAGGACAAGTTTCGGGTAAGTTTGCTAATCGCTGAAGATAGGATTGTCTCCCTCCATGAGCTGCTTCTGACATACCCATCACATGTTTTCAGTAAAGCCCGCCCTTTCAAACAATGCACGATCTCCATATCACATTGGTATTATCGGCCTCGTCTACAACTCTTCATAGATCTTCCTGACCTTAGAGGATGGATGCGGGTTGGTCGAGGGACCAACTCACCTTGATCCACCGACATAGAAGGGCCTCTCCTTGGTGCCATGATGCCAATGCAAGAAAGAGGATTAGGAAAACAAAGCTCGGTGAAGATCGTCGGCTCGATGATGATTGTTAGTGCCTAGTGTAGCTTTGCTCTGAGTTCTAGGAGGAGTGGAGGAAGTGGTGTGAAGAAAATGAGTTAACCACCCCTCCTTATATAGCTGAGTCGGGCAGAGTCGGTACTACCGACTTGTGTGTTGGTAGTACCGAGATACATGCACAAATTTGTGGCTCGAATGTATCGACAGATGATGTTTGATGATATCCCTTGTGTGGATCGCTCGGAGTCGGTGGTAGTGGGAGTCCAAGTTGGTAGTACCGACTTGAGTCACGGATCAGTGCTACCGACCGTGCAATGAAGCTTGCATCTACCGTTGAATCGAGCATCCATGGATTACTGATGTCATGCGTCAGTACTACTGATTGGAATGTCGGTAGTACCGAGTTGGCAGTTTTGGCTCGGTACTTTTGAATTTTTCATCTCGATGTTCTAATTTTGGGCACGCCAAAAAGTTGGTGGTACCGACTTGTGTGTCGATACCACCGAGAGCTTATCAGTTAACGATCAAATATCTTTAGAAACTCAGTAGTACCGACTAAGAGAGTCGATAGTACTGATTCTGGTGTTCTGGTATGGATGGCTCACTGATGTAATCTCTGTACTACTGACTGGGTATCTCGGTAGTACCGACCTGGGAAAAATCTGCACACTCAACACATGAGTCAAGGTACCATTTTCATAAAAAAAATACTAAGATAGATACAATGCAAAAATGAACATGAATAGAACTCAAATATTTTGGAGTCTACTTGTAGAACAACCATTAGTTGAACAACTAACAAATTTATTTCTGCTTGTACACAAATCTGTTAATCGAAAAATAAAAATACTCAGACAACTACAATGCAAAAATAAATCTATTAGTTGATCAACTAATGGTTGTTCTACAAGAAAACTCCAAAATACAATAACTCTTTCATTTTAACTCGGATATGATTCATTCTTTTTATACTAGATTCATTATTAAATTGTCCACATTTCTACTACAAAAACATAGCAATATCTCTCATGTTGATTTTCATTATAGTTATATTCTTTGATTGTCTTTAAAGCTTGCTTGCATACGTGAATATGTCTTCATTAATTATATTCAAATTATAACATATAATCAACACATACCATTTCTTATCAAGAAACAAGTCTAATTTTAATTAAAATATAATTAACTAGAAAACGTTTCAAAGAATTATTGAAGATATACTTAACTCCAGGATAATCTTTAATTCTTTCATTACAAGGTATGTGTTGTAACATATTAGCTCCTCTAAAGCCTCCCATTTCTAGAAACACTTACAAAAAATAGTTAACATTAACCATAATGATGCTTTTCACTCCTCATTAATCTTTTCCTAAGACCAACTTTTGATTTAACCCTTGGATCAAGCATGGAACCCTCTCCAACATGGAAACTTTGATATCTATCACTCTAAAGCTTAAATACATAAATATATCTAAATTAACCTCTCTCCATATCTCTAACTCAAATAATATTGTCAAGTGTTTCCTCATTGATAATTTTCCTTCTCTTAGTGAGATCACCAATGTCTCTTAGCAGTTGTTACACATCTCCAATATGCAGACTATCCCATGGAGATAGGGACCTTCTTTTAATTTATTTAAATCATACAAATTCTACATGGACCCTCATACTTGACCTTTAATTTAGAATAGGTTTTGAAAATCAAGTCTCCTATGAAAATATTCATCTACATATGGCTCATGTGCCATAATAAACTTCTCTTTGACTCTCACTTGCACTATAACAACCAGGCTAGACCTCACTGATGTATGATTTGTTTTAACATTTCTAAATGCACAATTCATACCTTTTTCACTTTTCCTTATACTATGAAAACCTCGACATGTTTCTTCAATGTAACCATCTCAACATAGTATAATCACATATATTAATTATATGTTTTTCCATTGTAAATGACATTATATGCTATATCTTTGCAATAAAATCATATGTAGCCTATAGGAAAATATGGGCACAAAGTAGGCAGCAGAAAAAAAATATATATCTATCCATATTCCAAAAATTACATCGCATCAACAACTATGTAATGAGAAAGATGGTTTAACAAGTTCATGCCTGAACCTGGAGCAAGTCCATCGACTATTCCTCATTACAGTAGTCATGCAACTATCTTGTAGTAGTACTAGGATGCCGTCTGCAACAACTCCTACTCTTACCATGGAAAGCAGACTGACGTTGTCCTCCTAGCGGCAAACAACAACATCCTCACCTCTATGGAAGTCCACACAGACCACCTAGAACTCCTATCGTTATAGTAGAACAGACATGAAGGAGTTGTCTCTTCCATTGGTGTACTAGTAACCAACTTGCTCTTCCACAATTGTTCTCCCTTGCCATCCCTTCTTTATCGGGTAGGACTTGCGTAGGTCTCTATTGGTTACCACAACCATAGAGGACAATAATTGTTAGAGGAAATTGAGTTGTGTCTATGGGAACTCCCCATTACCCCTCTATTTATAGGAGGGGTTAAGGTCAGGGTTCTCAGTCTATGTGGAAGTGGAAGGAATTGAAATTTCATGAAAAACAATCGGTTCACCAGTGAACCGATGGGTTGGCATGTGAGCTGATCGGTTCACCCAGTGACAAGTTGTTTCATCATGTTTTCCAATCACAATTGTATTGGAAATTAGTATCTAATTTAATGCACAACATGGCATCAACTCAAATCCCTGAATCAATCAAATTAATCCACCAACTGCTCAGTTCACAACCTGAGTCGGACGGCTCATGGACCTGAGCCTGATTGGTTCACTTACTGAACCAGTCGGTTCACCGTCCAAAATTACCAAACTTGGTTCTATTGATCTGAGACATTGAAACGATTGGTTCAAAACTTGAATTGGTCACTTTAATTGTTTAGTTAGTCAATTTTCAACCAATGTTATAAATTGAATACCTAAACACTTTAGCAATCAATTTAAGTATAATTCATGATTAAACTCCTCTTCTAGGTTTATCTTATGTGTGTGACCCCACATGTTCCATGTTATTTTAGCAGTGAATGTCCACAACTGATTTATGACATCACAAGCATAGAGTGGTGCCTAGTCACACATCATGGCTACCCAAATAATCATGAAAGTTGGAAAACAACTTTAACCTATGATTGGTATCAAGTGTTATAGTGATCGTCTAATTCCTTTGTCTATGATATCCAAAATGATCTCGAGGCATGGAATCGTCATCATCTCAATGTTTAATCCATGTTCCTTGATCCAGAGCAGACTGTCTGAGATATATGTGACCTTAATATCATATATTGATTCACATGTGCATGCACATAATTTTCTCAGTCTCGCTTATCAAGTGGCCTAGATATCAAACTCTAGTAGGAGGGACAAATTCCATGTACATCACTAACAGTCATCCCCATGTGTCACAGTGCACCCAATCATCACCTTTATGACAATCCTTATTCAGGATCACGGTATATGGTGTCAAAGCACACCGAACAATGTGTGATGAGTGTAGTTATAAAGAGTGGGATAAATCCACCTCTCTACTAATAATAATGGTAAACAAAACTCAATTTGGATAGCAGCGAAAGATAAATTTTGACTATATTCAATTTCAAATAAAGTGTACATAAAAATTTCCCCAATATGGGTGTACATGCTTTATACAAAATGAGGATCTAAGTAGAGGGAAACTAGACTACTCTACTTTTGTCTCCAAGCAACACATCCATCAGCCAAGTCCATGCCCAAGCTATGATCTTCATTCCATATCCAACACCTTGCTCCACATCTGGGTGGTTGGGAAGGCACCCAACAAAAAGGGAAGGAAAATAAAAGTATGTGTCACTAAACTATACTAAAGGTGACAAGGTAAATATAACAAGTAAATTAGGCTAGGGATTCATTAAAAATGAGACATCAAAAGAATGAGGCCATATATATATAAAAGAATATTTCAATAGATGTTTGCCATAAACAAAGTAAAATAACAACATTGCATGTATGATTAATATTGACTATCTTAACTATGTAGGGTTGAGACACCTACCGGACCTTCAACCAAAAGGGTGAGGGGAGAGTAACACATTCCCAGTCACCTGCACATATTTCATGTGCGGGGGAGAATAACACGTTCTCCCACTACACTAGTTAATTAGTCTAATAAAATCAACATGCTAGAATAGATGGCAAGTAACAACAATATCAAATAGAACAAAGTAGTGGGGTACTAAGACCCAAGAATAATATTCCAAACTGATCATGAGGCAAGTATAGCAAGAGAATCATGAAGATAGGATATAAGGTGCAAATAAGCCTCATTATGAAAACATAGGTAATGGAACAAATAATTCCCAACTGAAGTGTATTATGCACGTACCTTATTATTTAGAATCCTAGAACCACTTTTCATAACTTTTACATGAGATCAGTTCCACTTTCCCTAACATGATCATCATATTTATGTATTAGATATATGTATATTCATTAAAGGATTAAAACCTCAAAACCATCGAATTTTCCACAAATAATCGAATTAGACTCTGAAAACCTCACTACTATCTTAGTTAGGATTTTCTGATCAAAATAACATATAGTTTTGTATATTTTTGAAATACTCATTTTTTAGGCTATTTTCCATATTTTTAAGTAATTTAATGCATCCTTAAAAACACATATTCGAAAATATCAGAATCAAACTACGAAAGTATTTTTGTTAGATAGATCTCATTCTCCCAATTTCAAAACATATCTTACTTATATTTTTCGACTAACGAATCAGAAGATACGAATTTTCTAAGACGGACCAATGATAACTTGCCACGTAGGCACATCATTTGAAAAAAAATAAACCAAAAGACCGGAGTGCCCCCGCGTGAGCACATCAAGAGAAGAGAGGAGAGTGCGGGGGTAGAAACATAAAAAACCATGGGTTGTCTTCCCCAACCCAGCCCACGCCATGGCTGCGAGCAAGCAACAACTTGCTTGGGGAAAGATTGGGCGTTTGCGCTATACTCAACCAAATTCGAAGTGCAAGTATGCGATGGAAAGCTCAGAGCAAGATGAACTCGATGGTACCTTTTATTGTTCCGATGATGGAGAGAGCAAGGAGAGAAAAGCGCCACAAGGTCAGCGTCCTCGGTGGCTCGCAACAAGGTCAAACGCTAACGAAACGCGAAATTGATTGTGGGGTTGAGTTGCTAAGGTGACGACGGATCTAGGAGTATGGATATTTATAGGCAAGGAGACCTAGACTAGGGTTTACATAATAGACCATTGAAGCTTGGGGAGCAAGCTTTGGGGTTTTCTTGAATCTTCGCCAAAACGTAAAAAATTTGAGATAATGTGGTGCGAAATCGAGAGAGGAATCTATAGCAACAAAAATCAATCAATTTCATTGAGAGTTGAGAGGGATATTGCGATTTTAAAATCAACCAAAACCACATTTCCTATTTGGCCCGAGGTATATGATGACCTGTGGATCGTCAGATCAAGATCGAACGGCTGATGGCTCACGCAACATATTAAATTAAAGTCCTTAACCAAATCGGATTGCAAATAAAGTGGAGCATTAAATCTTTAAATGAATTTCTCTCTCTTCATTTGGAGGCCCAAACGTTTACCAAAAATTACCAAATTTCATATTCCGACTGATTTTGATGCGTAGAATCCAAATATTGAGTTAGTTTTTCCTTTTGAGAAAGTTTAATATTTAAATAATTAAAATGTCATTTTCTTTTTCCTTCATCAAAAAGGTGATAACATTATCTAAAATTAGTGTAACTTCACCCATAAGTCATATTAAGTATGTTAAATACTAATTTGCTATTATTTCCATTTGTTGAAATTGTTTATTATTTTAAATAATGATTTGAAAGTTTTGTACACTTTCTCTCTCCTTAATTTATCGTCTCATCAAATATTTTCCAAATTGATTCAAAATTCATGCAAAGGTTTATTTTAATATGTAGAACACGAATTTGGCATTATTATATTTTTTTGAAGACCTATATTATTTTATTTAATTCATTTAAATTTTATCACTTATTTAATCTTTTAATTTATTAGAGGCATCTAGAAACCTTCTAAAAATATAAAACTTGGTATACAAGTAATAATAAACGTTAGGAACACATTTTTGAGATTAATTAATTTTTATCAATATATATTTAATATTTTTGATCTTTAAACCATGTTCTCTCTCCAGATTAAAATAAAATATTAAACATTGACCAAATAAAATGCAAATTTGGCCAAAGGCTTATTTTTATGTTTGGATTACGAATCTAGACTTAGATTTTTAATTTGAGGGCATTAAATATTTTATCTCTCTTTCTTGGCTTATTTCCCATTATCTTGTATTAAAGGCATTATATATTTATTTATTATCCAAATTTGATGATACTTGGCCATTAAGCAACTTTTAAGTCAAGAAAAAGAATTTATCTATTATCCAAATTATCTTCTTGGGTTTCTATTTAGGATTTTTGGAACAATATATTCCTCATTATCTTCTTTTATCCAATATATTCCATATTATCTCCAATTATTGTCCTTATTATCTCTTTTATGTGTATTTTGAGATTTCTCTCCTTTTTCATATATTAAAAAACATTAGAAAGTTCTTGGATGAAATATTTTATTTTCTTCATTACTTAAGTATATATTTTACATATTAAGCCCATTTCTAAACTTCCACTGAGGTATTTGTGTATAAACCCAAATATTGAGAGAAAAGGTGAACAAATGTTCATTAAACCATCATATTGTCCACAAATTAAATAGAAAGGCCAAAGAGGATAGAAATGAAAGGAAAAGATGGAAAAGAGGACCAAAAAGGCAAAAAGTCTAGAATTCAGTATGTTACAGCACTCCACCCCTTAAAGAGGATTTTGTCCCCGAAATCACTAGCAATTAGGGAAGGGTGAGTGTGCAACCTCACATCACAAAACTTCAGGTTGTTCCTCCACCAAAACTTATACTTCAACTACATCTAAGGGTTCAGAAACTTCACATACAGCTCATCGTAGGTTGGGTTCTCAAGGATCACTTAGGGTTCCACTATTAAGATATTTTTTCAAGAGAGTTAACTTTAATTACATTTTTGACTTATTAACATTATATTCATTATGATAACACATTGTCATCATTATTTTAATTATGTCATGTCACATACACTTAGTTGCCAAAAAGAATTATATTTCATTATTATGCACAATTAGAGGTTACTCAATTATCTCAACATTCATTATTATATTTGATCATTGTCCTTAATAATTAGGATTTATACTTCCTTATCCTCATATTATCACTTTATTAATTATAACAAATTATTTTACATGAATATAAGACATTCTATCCAATTTGTCGTTAAGCATACAATTATTTCAATTAATGTCACATTAGTTACTTATATTCATATTAACGTTGTCACAATGTCACAGTATCTTTATTGCTCACATTAATGTCATCATTAATCATTATTCATATTTATTCATTTATATTATTGATTTTGCACATTTATGTGAATTCCAATCATCTCATATTCATATTGAATCCATTATATGTATTTTAATGATCAAGGTGGAACATATGTCATATTAATGATTTGATTCACATTAAGCGACTAATAACATGTATATTAGTTAACAAGTGTTTTATATTAATGACTTGATTAATAAGTGGTTAGATGATCAATTATATCATTTATGTGTATCAAGGTATGTTAACTGATTGTAGCATTTAACATCATCAATGTATCATGAAAGGCATTAAAGATGTATAGATTAGGGTTAGATATTACAACTTAGGGTTTAGGTCAACATGAACATTATATTACACTTATTCATTTCTTGGCATGCATTAAGTTATGAATTATAACCTTACTCGTCATATCATTAGGGTTTATTGGTTCATGACATTATTAACATCTTACTTATTGACAATTAGCATTGATATTCATATTATGTGCATTGGATATTCATTAGGGTTCAAGCATATGATTTATTCCTTAGATGATAATTATGTATTCATTAATATATAAACAAGCACGTTAGGTTTACAACTATATCTTGTTTGGTCAAAACCAAAGATCCAAGCACACTAACCACCTAAGTATGAGGTTAGGGTTTCTAAAGATAGATTAGATTGACTTGAAGATGTTATAGGGTTCCATCCCCCTAAATAGGATTTCATCCTCGAAATATAACTACTCAAACATCATCAACTAACCATACTCCACCCCTTAAAGGGTTTGACCTACTACACTAGGGTTAAAGGATAAGTCTAACTAAACCATTATCAAGATCCATCACACTTCCATTGCACATTCTGTTATCTTTCCAAACACCCAAACTCTAAGGTCTAGGTTCTAGGGACAGAAGGAAACTATCTTGGTATCCATCCTCAAACAAATCATCATACATATGAAACTTAGGGTTCTCAAAGATATCCAACATATATGTCTAAGGTTATTATTGCCTAAAAGCAAACTATTTTGGGCGATTCGTATCAGCGCACGCCAGGCCGGTATCATATGGGCACGCGAGTCCTCATATACTAAGCTAGTGGTGCGGAGGAAAATTTTACCAGCCCTCGAAACCCTGATCCTTTCTAGACACCCTTGCTTCAACTGCATGCCCTAATAGTTGCCTAAAGACAAACCTAAACAACATCAAGTTATGCATATTTTAATTATAAGTATTTTAGGATTTTATTCATCAAGGTTCTAATGTGGAACTATTGAGTTCTAAGTCAACCTTTCATCAAGGTAGATCAAATCTAGGGTAACCATATCACCTAAAGGAACTATGCAAATCTAGGGTTCTAACTAGGGAGACAAATTGAAATAGTCAAAGATCCGACTACCATTGGCTCTGATACCATGCTATAAAGAGTGGGATAAATCCACCTCTCTACTAATAATAATGGTAAACAAAACTCAATTTGGATAGCAGCGGAAGATAAAATTTTGACTATATTCAATTTCAAATAAAGTGTACATAAAAATTTCCCCAATATGGGTGTACATGCTTTATACAAAATGAGGATCTAAGTAGAGGGAAACTAGACTACTCTACTTTTGTCTCCAAGAAACACATTCATCAGCCAAGTCCATGCCCAAGCTATGATCTTCATTCCATATCCAATACCTTGCTCCACATCTGGGTGGTTGGGAAGGCACCCAGTAAAAAGGGAAGGAAAATAAAAGTATGTGTCACTAAACTATACTAAAGGTGACAAGGTAAATATAACAAGTAAATTAGGCTAGGGATTCATCAAAAGATGAGACATCAAAAGAATGAGGTCATATATATATAAAATAATATTTCAATAGATGTTTGCCATAAACAAAGTAAAATAACAACATTGCATGTATGATTAATATAATTTTCTAAGACGGACCAATGATAACTTGCCACGTAGGCACATCATTTAAAAAAAAACAAACCAAAATACCGGAGTGCCCCTGCGTGAGCACAGCAAGAGAAGAGAGGAGAGTGCGGGGGTAGAAATGTAAAAAAACACGGGTTGTCTTCCCCAACCCAGCCCACGCCATGGCTACGAGCAAGCAATAGCTTGCTTGGGGAAAGATTGGGCGTTTGCGCTATACTCAACTAAATTCGAAGTGCAAGTATGCGATGGAAAGCTCAGAGCAAGATGAACTCAATGGTACCTTTGATTGTGCCGATGATGGAGATAGCAAGGAGAGAAGAGCACCGCAAGGTCAGCATCCTCGGTGGCTCGCAGCAGGGTCAAACACCAACGAAACACGAAATTGATTGTGGGGTTGAGTTGCTAAGGTGACGACGGATCTAGAAGTATGGATATTTATAGGCAAGGAGACCTATATTAGGGTTTACATAATAGACCGTCGAAGCTTGAGGAGCAAGCTTTGGGATTTTTTTGAATCTTCATCAAAACATAAAAATTTTGAGATAATGTGGTGCAAAATCGAGAGAGGAATCTATAGCAACAAAAATCAATCAATTTCATTGAGAGATGAGAGAGATATTGCGATTTTAAAATCGACCAAAACCGCTTTTCCTATTTGGCCCGAGGTAGATGATGACCCGTGGATCGTCAGATCAAGATCAAACGGCTGATGGATCACACAACATATTAAATTAAAGTCCTTAACCAAATCGGATTGCAAATAAAGTGGAGCATTAAATCTTTAAATGAATTTCTCTCTCTTAGTTTGGAGGCCCAAACGTTAACCAAAAATTACCAAATTTTATATTCCGACTGATTTTGATGCGTAGAATCCAAATATGGAGTTAGTTTTGCCTTTTGAGAAAGTTTGATATGTTAAATAATTAAAATGTCATTTTCTCTTTCCTTCATCAAAAAGGTGATAACATTATCTAAAATTGGTGTAACTTCACCCATAAGTCATATTATATATGTTAGATACTAATTTGCTATTATTTCCATGTTGAAATTGTTTATTATTTTAAATAATGATTTGAAAGTTTTGTACACTTTCTCTCTCCTTAATTTATCATCTCATCAAATATTTTCCAAATTGATTCAAAATTCATGTAAAGGTCTATTTTAACATGTAGAACGCGAATTTGGCATTATTATATTTTTTTGAAGACTTATATTATTTTATTTAATTCATTTAAATTTTATCACTTATTTAACCTTTTAATTTATTAGAGGCATCTAGAAACCTTCTAAAAATATAAAACTTGGTATACAAGTAATAATAAACGTTAGGAACACGTTTTTGAGATTAATTAATTTTTATCAATATATATTTAATATTTTTGATATTTAAATCATTTTCTATCTCCAGATTAAAATAAAATATTAAACATTGACCAAATTAAATGCAAATTTACCTAAAGGCTTATTTTTATGTTTAGATTACGAATCTGGAGTTAGATTTTTAATTTGAGGGCATTAAATATTTTATCTCTCTCTTTTTGGCTTATTTCTCATTATCTTGTATTAAAGGCATTATATATTTATTTATTACACAAATTAGATGATACTTGGCCATTAAGCAACTTTTAAGTCAAGAAAAAGAAATTGATATATTTATTATTTAAATTATCTTCTTGGGTTTCTATTTAGGATTTTTGGAACAATTTATTCCTCATTATCTTCTTTTATCCAATATATTCCATATTATCTCCAATTATTGTCCTTATTATCTCTTTTATGTGTATTTTGAGATTTCTCTCCTTTTTCATATATTAAAAAACATTAGAAAGTTCTTGGATGAAATATTTTATTTTCTTCATTACTTAAGTATATATTTTACATATTAAGCCCATTTCTAAACTTCCACTGAGGTATTTGTGCATAAACCCAAATATTGAGAGAAAAGGTGAACAAATGTTCATTAAACCATCATATTGTCCACAAATTAAATAGAAAGGCCAAAGAGGATAGAAATGAAAGGAAAAGATGGAAAAGAGGACCAAAAAGGCAAAAAGTCTAGAATTCAATATGTTATAGTAGTAACTTAATGTCTAAGAACCACAATCACCATGTTCACTGTGAGAGATGATTATGGCCACCAATTATGATTTCCATGTGTCACTTTCAAGGCAGATATGTTTGATACACTATTCCCTAACAAGTAATTATGTGCTTGGTTTGATATCACATATATCATGACTGATGAGATTCTGTTATCAACCAATACACATTCTAATCTTTAGTGCTAATGTTATCTATCTGCCTTCCACAATAACATCTGACTAGGGATATATCAAGAATGTAAATACTCTTCACATCCGTATGATCTCATTGTTCAAGTCACATACTTGAAGACATACATAATTCAGTAGTGTCATTCTTTAGACATTCATTATGTTTCCTAATTATCTCATAACTGAGTGAAACAAAATGAATTGGAAGCTTGATTTTATTATTAATCAAATCTTTTACATGATATGTCATCACAATCATCATATGATTGACTCTCTAGGTATACATACCAATTTAGTCGCCAATATCTTTGTAGTGTATTTGGTTTGAAAGGAACACATATTTTTTTGACAGCTACCTCACTAATTTGGATGATCTATTTTCACATATATCTTATCTATTTTCTTCATAATCTTCTTTCTCATTCGATGCCCCTTCTATCCATAAACTAGTGAACGCACATGTGCACATGCACATGACATATAAAATTTGTTGGAAATGTGCGGGGGGAGGATTTGTCCGTGAAAGGATCCCTACGGTAAAAGATATTTGTGTTGGTTGTTTGAAAGGAGAGAATCAAGAAACCGTTTCCGTAAGACGGAGAGAGAAATACAGAATAAGATAATAAAAGTTAATATGAGAGTGTGAGAATAAATATTTGTAGGAGCAAAATTCCTTGAAAAAAGGAGAGAAGAGAGTGAATCAAGGAGAGCGCAATATCAAACTCGCTCTTTTTATAGTAATAACTAGTGAACGCTTATATAAAATTTGTTAGAAATATGTGGGGAGAGGAGTCGTTCGTAAAAGGGTCCATATGGTAAAAGATATTTGTGTTGGTTGTTTGAAAGAAGAGAATCAAGGAACCGTTTCCGTAGGATGGAGAGAGAAATACAAAATTAAAGATAATAAAAGTTAATAGGAGAGTGAGAATAAATATTTGTAGCTCAAAATTCCTTGAAAAAAGGAGAGAAGAAATTGAATCAAGGAGAGCACATCATCAAACTCGCTCTTTTTATCGTAGTATAGATAATATAGATAGTAGTATAGATATAGAGTCATTGTTTTGGGCCTTTTCTGTTGAGAAGGAGGATGACCATATAGCAACCAAACGAGCCATCTCCTTTGAGTCCCTCTTAGAGGTCTTGAGCCCTTTGGATGAGGGTGATGGTCTATCACACTTATGTTATCTATTTTTTGAACTTTTATATTTATGCACTTTTTTGTTGTGCGTTGTTTTAAAGGGAACCCACCCCTAACCATTTGTAATTTTTTTTTTCTCATGTATTGTGTTTGTAGCTCCATCAACCTCTTTCTAATCATGTACGTATCCTTCATAATCTTCCGCCTATCATTCTAAGATCATTCACGTATGTGAATATTGTTTTTCTCTTATGAATGAATGATGAATGAATGATTATCTAAAACTGATTTCATCCATTTTCTACTCTTTTTTTTCCTACTCACCTCTTTTTTTCCCTTGCTACTCCCCTCTTCTATTTTTTCAATCTCATTTTTTTGCTGCCCTCTTCTGTTGTTTCGGTTTCCCTGTTTTACTTTTTATGCCCCTGTTTGTTTTTTTAATACCTCATTTTGTGTCTCTCTTCGGAGACGTTTGTTTTGGTGGATGCAGATGTATTGGATTGCATTTAATCGTCCAACAGTAAAAGAAAATCATTTATCTGGAGATGAAAAAGATGATAAATCCTGCACTTTTAAGCATATACAGTGAATGCTGGATTTAAGTTTCCATTTCAAATTGGGTACTGGATGCCAACATGCAGCTTTCATGTCCGCTCTATTTTCTCGTTCCACTGGCTGGCACTAGCTATTTTCCTTGCTTTGCGTTACTTTTTTTAGGTTACGATGGCACGACTCTCTGCTGTTCCGTAAAATCAGCATGCAGTTTCGCTATCACGCTGCCTTCCGTGACCTTTGCTATTTTTGCTCATGTCCGGTTAACTAAACATAAACTACAACAGTTCAAAAATTGGGATATCCCTTACAAATTGAATACATGATGAACTAAATGCAAGATAAATCCTCTGAACCAAACGTGCCCTTCATAATTCGTCTATGATGAGAGAGAAATGTGAAGTAAAATCCTCTGACGTGCCCTTCATAATTCGTCTATGATGAGAGAGAAATGTGAAGTAAAATGTGTGAAGCAGTGGTCTTTAGCAATTAGCATTACTTATTATTATCAATCTTAAAAAAAAAAGCATTACTTATTAACGAGAACCGCTTCCGCTGTGCATCTGTGCTCATTTTGTAACGACGAGGCACACGCAGACACACTCCTCTCTGCTTCGCCGTCCCTCACAGAGTTGTTCCAGCTATGCTACGCCGCTATTCCTTGTCAGTGAAGCCTTTCGCCCCGTCTCTAACCTCTGGCTCCTTCCGCCGCCTATCGCTCTCCGAACCGGACAGTCCGGAATCCGCTCCGCCACTACCCGATGCCAACTTAGGGTTTGACTTCACGGGCGACTCCCCGCCGAACCCGAGCCCGCGCCGCATTACACTTTGCCCGGAGGCCGACTCTCTGGCTTGCCTTCTTATCGAACACCACAACCCATTCCACGCCATGGAGTCTTCCCTGCAACTATTAGGCGTCGGCCTCTCTCAGCAATTCGTTCTTCAAACCCTGCTTCGTCTCCGGAGTGCCTCCAAGGTTGCTCTCGCCTTCTTCTCATGGGCCCGCGACCACGCCCTCTATCGCCACAATGCTGACGCTTATGAAGTCATGATCGACGCCGTTGCCCGCGAGAGGCAATTTGATGTAGCGTGGCAGCTCCTGGTTGAGATGGATCAGCTGGGTGTAGCGCCCACGCCCAGGACATTTGCCATACTCATTCGCAGGTATATTGCTGCTGGGATGGCGAGACAAGCTGTACGGGCGTTCGATGATATGGAGGCTTTTATTGGAAGAACCCCTGATGCTGCGGATTTCAACACCTTGCTCGACACCCTTTGCAAGTATGGGTATGTCAAGGTCTGTCCTTTTGATCCCCTCTTCACACACACACAAACAAGTTTTTGAGACGCAGTCTTAGATATGTAAGGGGTGTGTTTTTCTTGATACTATGTGCAGCTAGCAACGGAGCTATTCAACCACAGGAAAACTTCATACCCTGCTAATGAAAAGGCCTATACCATTTTGATATATGGATGGTGCAAGATCAATCGGCTGGACAGGGCCCGGAGATTCCTGGAGGAGATATCGGAGAGGGGCCTTGAGCCAAATGTGGTCACCTATAATGTCATGCTGAATGGAGTCTGCAGGAAGGCAAGCCTGCACCCTGACACCAGGTTTGACAGGACAATTCAGGCTGCAGAGAACTTGATTGAGGAAATGCACAATAGAGGAATTGAGCCTGATGTTACCAGCTACTCCATCATTATTCATGTCTATAGCCGAGCTCACAAGCCAGAGTTGACATTATGCATGTTCCGGTCCATGAAGGAGAGGGGGATTTCTCCAACAATTGCCACCTACACATCGGTGATCAAGTGCCTTGCATCTTGCGGAAGAATGGATGACGCAGAAGAGCTTATTAATGAGATGGTAACTGATGGTGTCTGCCCTTCAGCTGCGACTTTTAACTGCTTCTTCAAGGAATATAGGGGAAGGGACGATGTGGATGCTGTGCTGAGATTGTACAAGAAGATGAAAGCCACAGAGTCTCTATCTGGACCTGATCTACGCACTTATCATATATTGCTTGGGATGTTTTCAAGGTTGAATAAATTGGAAACTGTACAGGAGTTGTGGAATGATATGAACGATCGTGGTATTATTCCAGACTTGAATACATATACTTTGCTTATTCACGGACTGTGTAAAAACCAAAGGTGGAAACAAGCATGTCAGTTTTTCATGGAGATGATTGAGAAAGGAATAACCCCCCACAAAGTCACATTCGAGACTTTGTATCGAGGATTGATACAAGCTGACAAGCTGAGGACATGGAGACGGCTGAAAAATAGAGTTGAACAAGAATCTGCAAAATTTGGTGCAGAATTTCCACATTACCATTTTCAACCATATAAGAGGTGACCGAAAAAAAAACAATAGTGGACTGCTTTGTGATTATTGAGTTCACCTGGGTCTTGTATGATTAAGAATGGAGGCTCCAAGCAAACTCTGTAATTTAGCATCCAGACCAATCAAAGACGTGTCTGGAGTCTGCAAGGCCTCTGAAAAACAGAGTTGAGCAGGAATCTGCAAATTATGGTGCAGAATTTCCACATGCTTAATCAATGATTCACATGTTCTCCCTACTCCCTAGTAAACAGAAACTTGGAATCGGAGGTTGTGGTGTTGGCTCCCTTCATTCTGCTTCTGCTTTCATGTCTTAACAAACTTGAGAAGCTGGAATATTCTCCACTTTTTTCAGAATATAGATACATTACTAGAGGTTGAAGAGTCTCACTGAAATAGAAAAAGAACCTATGGTACTTGGGTAAATGGTATTCTGAATATATGGCCCCATGAACACTATTGCAACCAAAGGCCGTCTTTCTCAATCTTCTGCCAGAATGTAGTGTCGATAGTGATTATTCATGGGATTCTTTCAGATTTATCCCAGAACCATAATATGTTGAAAAGTTGAAGCTCAGTTCAGTGAGCTATTTACTTAGCTTGGTTAAAGAATTGCTAATCCTTCTCACTGTGGAGAAGTCTGATTTCACACTGGTGGCTCTCAGAAGCAGTGTACCAATCAAAAGGAATCCACCGTTGAAACTAGAAATTCTTGGTAAATGAGGTATTTTCTTTTAGATGCTGTTCATATATGACTTACAGAACTGCGGCTTGTATGTTTTTGTTTCTAGAGTTCCCCGTAGGTTTTTAGACCCATATTTATATGGATATGGTTGGGTTCTAACTTCTTAATAGTAAATGAAGAAGCCCACCATCTCTCTCCTACTTAAAGATTCGCTCAAACGGCATGGACCAGTCCCTGGCCCCAACTTGATTTGAAGAGTTTTGTGTTATGAAAATCGAAATTGCTTAGGATATTCTTTTCAAGTCCTTAATCTATCTTGTACCTGATGTAATTTGAGCTAGATTTCATAGTTCTGAGTTTTATATTGATCTGATCAATTCCCTCTGGGTTTGTTTAGAGTCATCAAAGCTGTAAATGTAAATTTATCTATAGAAACAATTAGGGAAAAACACATAAAAGGAAACTTAAGAAAAGCAAAGAAATGAATGATGCACACTTGTTTATCAGTACCTTTAATCAGGAGATAAGTGGCATATAAAATGCTGAACCAAAGTTAATTGGTGGTTATAATCCTCTTCATCATGGAACTTGCACATTTTCACATCATGGGTCGACTGCCAGTATTTCTTTCTCTATCTGATACCTGATCGTGTATGCATGATGGCAAAGACCTAGATGGACATTTACAGATTTTATATTCACTAGTATCTACTATCTATGAACCTATCTATTAAGATGTCTACCTACAGCTTGTGGTTTATCACAGACTCATTAGTTCACTAGTATCTATTAAGAGTCAAACCTCGAATACAAAGTGGGAGAGGGGGTGTTAACCTTTATTCTTGCTAACTTCCTCTAGGGTGATTTTCCCCAGTTTGTGATTTATCACTGACTCGTTCCTTCATGTTGTTTCATGCATCCTCCTTCAGCAAACAACCTGATTATGTAGAAAAATATTGTCCTTGATTTCTTTTTGTCTAAGAGGGTCTTCATAGGAAACTCCACTCAATTATAGTGCTACAAGAGTAAGCATCAAGCAAGGCCGACCAGGAGGATGCTAAAGACCTTTTAATGTATTCAAGTCAATGAATCTGAAGAAGGAAAGACAAAGGGAAAGTCGCACCATGATCTTATACTCCAATTCTTTGAATGGACTTCATCCGGAGTTTCCAGTGCCCTCCTTATTTCTATTCCATTACTCAAACTAGGCAATCAATCCAGTAACTATGTCTTATGTTTGACATTTGGTCAAACAATAATTTCAATGCTCTTTTGAATATTTGAAAGATCCAATGACAGGAAATAGATTTAGGTGTGGATTCTGCATATCGAATTGTTTTCGCGACACTATTCCATCAGGGGTCGTAAAAACCACTAAATAATGTCGATGATCTCATTGTTTATGAACTGAGCTATAGATTTAAAGCAATAAGAGCAATTGTGATAAGATTTTTGTTTGCTTCACTATGAAGAAGCTGACTTCTCTCATCTCTTCTGTTATTACTTGGGTCTAACTAGTTTCAGATCCACAAAATATATGTGGAATGTGTGTGTCTATGGACATGTATGTATCAATGTTGTCTAGACCAAACTGGTACGAACCACTGAGGCCACTATTTCACAGTTAACTGGTCCCACCGATGGTCCAATAGGTTCAACCTGTGATGTCAACAATGATGTCTTCGAAGGATGAGCAACATAGAATAGTAGGTGACTCATTTAACAATTATGCATAAATATATTCGATTTTGGTTTTCTCATAGTTAAGTTACATAATTGGAAAATGAACAAGATAAAAACTCAACAATGAAATATGAGCCATTTAAAAGAAGAGAATAACAATCACTTTGAACTCACAATATTTTTTTTCTTCTAAAATCATATGAATTTAAGATAGGAAGAAGATGACTACAAATATTAAATTCAGTTTGATAATCATTGTTGGCTGCAGTGGTCACCGCCACTGCCGGATGCTTTGGTGGCAATGTAAGCTGCACTGCTGTTGCTAGTTGCTTTGGTGGCTGGTGCACGTAGCATAGGTGAGTGAAACAATATGATACGATTCATGAGCCATTTGAGAGGAGAATAATACACAAAGTCAACTCACAACTATACTTGTCAAGGCACGAGCCTAGGCGGCAAGGTCCCCGTGCCTTGCATAATTTGTCACCTTATGTTATTTTTTTTGATCTTGTGACATATTAATGACTTTCAATGGTCTATTTTCTTGTCCAAAAACATATATTGCTATCTATGTTATGTGACAAATATCATTTTCGTTTATAATTATAGAGATATGCTCATGCTTCACTTATTGTCACGTGCCTTGCATGTGCTTCACTTACATATTGCTTGTGTTGTTTTGTCCCATATTGCTCATCTCTAATTTGTGTCTCCTCTCTTATCCTATATAAGAGAATGTATTGTACTCCTTTTTTAGTCACTTAATGCAAAGCCTCTTATTCTACTATGTGGTATCAGAACCATAAGATGCCCCGCGATCCCACCCATCCCTAATGCTTCCCTTCACCTAACCTACCCGCCCCCTTCCTTCACGCCGCCAACCCCTCCCCTAACCTCCCTTCTACAACCACCCCCTCCCCTAACCCTAATCCGCCACCCCACCCCCTCCCATCCACACCCCAACACTAAACAACCGCCACCCTCCCCACCGTCTCTCTCCCACCGCCCCCTCCCCCCATCCATTCACGCCGCCGCCAACCACCTTTCCCATCATCTCCTTCACCTAACCCTAGCCTACCCGCTGCCATCACCCCACCCTAACTTAAGCCGCCGCCACCACCTCCCTCCCTCTACCACCACATGCCGCCACCCCCTCCTCTCCCTTCCCTCTTCTACATCGTCACCAATCCCCACTCCCTCTGGCATTCTCTCCACCGGTTAGCCTCTCCTCTTCTCCTTTTCCTCATCCTTGTCTCTCACCATCTCAAGACAACCCTTTACAACAGCAAGTTGAGGGTCTAAACAGGTTCACTCTCTATTACCTAGCGCCCCATGGTGGAGTAGATCTCTCACTATGATGGCCTAGGTCTTTCTACATTTTTTACTGCCCCTTGTTGTGGGGTTTCTGGGATCTGATGTGCCAGATCCACTGTTGTTCTACTCTGCCCCGCTGCGGGTGTTATCCAATCTACTGATTTTGGCCGCCGTCTATTCTGGCTCCCTTCTGTCGTATGGCGTGTGCTGCCTTCGGACATCTGCTGCTGCATTCTGCTCCGCCTTCTGCTCTGTCCCTTATGGCATCCACTGAGCCTCCCTGTTCCCTGTGTATCACCACAGTGAAACTTGATGACTGTAATCATCACCTATGGTCATCATCTTTTATTCTATATGTGAAAGCGCAAGGTCCTGATGCCTCGACGGATGACAAGACCAAGCAAACTTATGCACAATAGAGCAAAGATGACTCATGAGTTATGTCTTGGATGGTTAATAGCACCGAGTCGCGGATCAGTCAGTCCCTTCTCTGCCTCCATGATGCAAAGGCTATGTGGGATCAACTCTCCCATGTCTACTCCCATCAACAAAACCCCAAGAAGGTGTTCGAGATTTTCAAGAACTTGGCCAAGAAGGAGTTCTCACCTGATGCGTCTGTTGAAGACTACTACAATCAGTGCTATGCTCTCTGGAATGAGTTCGAGATCTATCATCCCTTCTGCTGATATCAAGGAGGCTCAACGACAATGCGATGAGCTTCAACTTGTCCAATTCCTAACCAGACTTCCTGTCTCTTTCTCTGGAGTTGTTGACCAGATTCTCTCAAGTGATCCTCTGCCCACTCTGAGGGATGTGCTTAAACGTGTTCAACATTTGCTATCTGTTTCTTCTGTTCCTACTGTTGAACATCCTGCTCTTGCTGTCAGATCTGCTGATAGTAGTCACGGCCGTGGCCGTGATGACCGTCATTCCCCTACCTCGGGCCATACTTCCTATTCTGTACAAGGATGCAGTCAGTTTGCTGCCTCACGCTTCTGTAATTTCTGCGACTGAGATAATCATAACGAAGATAGATGCTGGATAAAACATGGAAAGCTGACTTGGGCCAACCAAGTTACTTCAGATACGGGCGATGAGTCTGCTACTGATAACACCCCGCCCAACCCTCTTCTGCCTGGTTTCGATCCGAGTTTGAGAAGCTCTTCTAAGAGCATATATCCAACTTGTCGTCTACTTCGGAGAACGATTCCTCTGCTATGCTTGCTGTGCCATCTACCGCTAAAAACAAGTGGTGAATTCATTCTGGTACTTCGGTCCAGATGGCTGATTTATTTTCTGCCTTAACAAAATCAACTCATCTACCCCCGATTACAGTCGCTGATGGCTCTTAAACAGCTGTCCATGGCACTGGGACGGCTCAGTTATCTAAAAATATACATATGAAATCTGTCTTATATGTTCCAAAATTTCCTGTTAATCTACTATCTGTTAGCAAGATTGTGAAGAGCCTTCATTGCTCCATTACATTTGACCCTTCAGGATGTCTCTTTCAGGATCTCCGCACGAAGACGAGGATTGGTTCGGGCCATGAGGCACTGGATGGACTACTATTTGGATGGAACAACGTCTGCAACTGCAATGCTCTCGACTTCTGTGATTGGGATTCGGTGGCACTACCGCCTCGACCACCCTTCAGCTGCTAAATTGAAACATTTATTTCCTGCTTTAGTAGATAAAACATTTTCTTGTGAATCATGCCAATACGGCAAGCAAACTCGATCAACTTTTCCTACTAAGAAAGAAATCGGTTCCAAAAGCATTTTTGATATTGTTCATGCCGATATCTGGGGACCCTATTCAGTTGCTAGTCATTCTGGAGTGAAATATTTATGAATTTCATAGATGATTTTTCTAGAGCCATATGGCTATTTTTACTAAAAGATCGCAACACTATCATGGATACCATTACTACAATTTTTTTTTGAGATTCGAATTCAATTCAATAAAACCATTAAAATCTTTTGAACTGACAATGCTCTTGAGTTCATACAAAAATCTGTCACTTATTTTTGTTCATCCTGTGGCCTGATCCATCAAACCTCTTGCCCCTACACCCCACAACAAAATGGAATTGCCGAACGGAAAAAATCAACAACTTTTGGAGGTTGCTCGCACTATTCTTCTTCATTATCTCATTCCTCACCATTTTTGGCTAGAGGCAGTTTCTACAACTTGCTACCTTATTAATTGCATGCCGTCTTCTGTTTTGAAAAATTAGATTCCAGATTGCATTCTCTTTCCTGATGCGCCGCTTTTTACGGTTCCACTACGCATCTTTGGGTGAACTTGCTTTGTTAAGAACCTTCGCCTCGGGATGACAAAACTTGACCCTCGCTCCACCAAATGTATCTTTCTGGGGTACTCCAGAACTCAAAAAGGGTATTGATGTTACGATCCCATCCTAAGACACTGGCATGTTAGTGCAGATGTCGTGCTCTTTGAACACATGCCATTTTTTTCTGATAAAGGGGCTTTGTTATCATGTGATGTGTTGGCTCCAACTCTTTGCCTGACATTGTGGATAATGATCCACCTTCTCAACTAAAAACTATAGAACGACCGCTGCAAGTCTATAAGAGAAGAACCAAGCTCCCAGTTCCCTCCATGGCCCCTCCACAACCAACTCCTCCTTCGACGGATAATCAAAACTCAACTCAGGTACACTCTGACTTACACCTTTCTATTAGTCTTCAGAAAGATGTTCGATCCTGTACTAAACACCCGATTAATAATTTTTGTTCCTCTACTAATCTGGATACCAGCTTTACTTGCTTAACTGCTGCACTTTCTGCTGTATTCATTCCAAAATCTGCTACCTGAGGCACTTCAAATTCCTGCATGGAGACTGACCGGCCTAAATCGCGCGTCCTAAAATTGGAGGCGGATTTGAGGTAGTCGAGCTTTTACATTTATAAACCCAAATCCTTCTAGGCCCCCGCAACTTTGTTTACGGGGTCGAAGTAGATATACGGGGTCGAACACAGGGACAAAGGTGGTAGTGTTGAGAACCCAGAATCGACACGCTACACTCCGGCGGGTAAAAAGAGATGATAAATTCCCCAGAAAGGAAGCAGTAAGGTGTCACGAACAAAATAAGAAAACTATCTCCAAGTGGAGTTACTAGAAAGATTTAAGGTCTTAGCCATTTAGCAGTTTTTAGGGTTTTCATGCAACAGAAACGGAAAGATATTGCTCGAGCTAAAGCGAGGTACGAAGGGTAAAACTGCGGTAAAACAAGCGACGGTAGAACCAGTCCTGTACACCTCCTCTCGAAGCGGGTACCTCTAACAAGGCATCAACGCCCCTCTCGAGGTCACTGGACTAAAATTAGAGTGGAAAGGTCACTAAAACAACTCCGTTCCAGGCACTCTCGTACTCCAGAATCGGACCAAACACTAGAGCCACAACACAACTCTCGAAGTTGTTGCGACGGTAAAACACGATTCGGTAGCTAAGCGAAACGCGATCCAAACATGCAAGCTAGAGTTCGGATATCAAACATAGCAGTCATCCAACAGATTGTACCAAGCACAGAGCAGCAAGTAATTAAGCATCTTCTATTTCCATAGACAAATAAAGGGGTCTTAATTACAATGCATAAGTAAAGAATTTAAATGACAGAAAGTAAAGATAGGTATCACCTTCTTGATGTAGAAGGACGACAGACTACTACGGCCCTCCAGCCCGATATCGGTCAGGGGCCTAGCCCGATACATCCGTGTCGGGCGGCACACCCTCTCGGGCGGCACGCCTGACGGCCAACTGTATCGCTCAAGGATCCTGGCCGATACGCTCATGTCTGGCGATGGACCCTCTTGGGCGGCACGCATGACGGGCGAAGCGTATCAGGTTTGATATCGTGTCGGGCATTGAGCTACGCGTTCCACTGTCGGGCATGGATGTCGGGCGCTCGTGTCGCGTATCTACATCGGCCGATATCGGCCCTCAGTGTCGCCCGGTACAGTCCTAGGTGAACCAGTCCCCTTCCTCTCGGGATGAGGAAGAGCTCACCTAGTGTCGCCCGGTACGAGCACTGGGGCACGATACGTCTGCTCTCGCGATTCTCCTCGAAGATAGCTCAAGTTCCCTCTTGTCCGAACTGTCCGACCTGTCTTTTCGGCTTCCTGTAGCTGCTATTTATAGGCAGCGGTTGGGGAAAGTTATGGTGCTCGAAGCGCCACGTGTCCTCCTTATTCGCGGGTCGGTGGACGGCCGATACGGGTATCGCTCGGCGCAGGGGTGTCGGCTATCGGTCACGTGACGGGCGGCGTGCCTGCCGGTGGGTGGCTGTGTCGCCCGACATACTTGGGTTGTCGGGGCGACTATGGCTCCCTGTCGGGTAAGAGGCGTGTCGTCCGTCAGTTCCTCCTTGCGCGGCATCCCTTGTCGCGCGTGGTGGTGTCGTTCCACCCTACCGGGCAGGGCGTGTATCGGGCGTCAGGAAGGCCGTTGCGGACTTGGACTTATTTTGTGGGCCGGGACGGCCTTATTGCACCAAAATGAGGAGAAACTCTCCAAAAGATGGAAACATAGGATTAAGAGTATCGCTTGGCCAATTATTGCGAAAGTGCATACAAAAGAGAGGAAAATAGCTAAAAATGGCAGTTTTGATAACAGAAAAACAGTCTAAAATATCACAAAAATTGGTGTTATCAACTCCCCCAAACTTAGCGTTTTGATTGTCTTCAATCAATATTTAAACTTTATTTTGTGAAACTTCTTCTTGTTTGGTACAACTTTCAGGCCAAGAGGTAAAGCAAGTATAGTAATGCCTTTAGAGATAATGCTGTCTCATTACGAACAGAAGACCTTGCGTTTCCTGCCTTATTGTTTCAGTAGAATTTTTTTCTTACAGCTTCAGCGAGACTTTAGTGTATGATTCCGAAGTTAGCTTACACACCAAATAGCTTTTTTTTCGGGGCAGAAAGTTGTGTAAAGGGTAGGTTAAGGCTTTTTGGGTTTTTTCATCTTTGTTTTCCATCGGTCCATCCAGGTAAGGGTCCGTTAGCGGGCAAGTGGTCCCTGCAGTCCAAGCCAGTTGGTTTTAGAGCAGTGATTTCACATCCTACGTACCACTGCCCCGGATCTACCATGCCTAAAGATGGGTACTTTTGGAAAACAAGCGGGTATATATATATATATATATATATATATATATATATATATATATTTCTTTTCTTTTATTGGGCACAAGTCTCATGCTTTTATTCACACTCATAAGGCTTCTCTCTCTTTTTGGGATTTTCGTTGGGTAAAGGGGAAACAAGGAGATTTCTGCTGTTTGGGCAGCTTTTTCCTTCTCCATACTCGTCTCTTAGCTGTTTGCGAAATTTTTGGCGTGGAAAAACGTAATCTTCTGTTCGTTTGAAGCAGCATTATCAGAAAGATATAACGGAACTTGTATCTCATTAAGCACAAAGAAAACTAACTTTGCAAGCAGTTGCATCATATTTTTACTAATATAGACTTTGTACATATGTAGGGGAATTATATGAGCATATATATGTACACATGATACATGAAGGAACAAAAGAATAAAGAATTCGAGACAAAATTTTGTACCTCCCTCACTGGTACATGGTACCCCCCCAAACTTAGTCCACACTCTGTCCCAGAGTTGTGGAGTAGATAAGGTAGGGTAATGTTGATCCAGTGAGGGTTAGCCAATGAGCGCGCCTGCGTCGGATAGAAGCTCCCACACATACTCTCCTCTCTTGCTGTGATAATCGATGTGTTGGAGCTGGTCAGGCGCTGCTTTGTTTGCTATCCATTCCAGGACATAGATGCCGCAGTCGTTAGATAGGGGAAACTGTTGCGGGCTGCGGTGGCAGAACTGTAGTTCGTGCCATTTGTTTGCTTGCGTGTCCAGGAATGGTTGTATCATCTTTGCCACCTCGTCGTAGTATTTTCGAGTTAAGCGTTCGACGGATGTCAACAGTTCTGATGTACACGACACTGGATGGTTCTTGTTGCTGTCCGAGCTGTTGTAAAAGATTCCTGCTCGTTGCCGAGTGTACACCGTCAGGAGCGTCCAATGGTTATAATGCAATATTGGCAGAAAAATTTGGCTAGGGACCCCGCTTTCCAACTCTTCCAGAAAAAACTGCTTTGCTCCTGTTTCATCGGCTAGGCAGACGTCGTTGAACAACATCAGATGGGCTATGTATGCGTGTTCGAACTTTGACTGTAATATTTGGATGCAAGCGGTAAACACAGATATCGCCAGGCATCCTCCTTTTTTAACCACGTCCCTCAGATCATCTACTGGGACTACCACATTGCCTGCCTTGTAAATGACATCTCCAGTGGTAGCATCTGCTAACTTCAGAAAGATTTCATCTACCTGCTCCTGTGTGAGCGTAGCGCACGAGAAGCGGTCGAAGTTTGAGATCATCCCTTCTGTACTTATAGGCGAAGCAACGTCTTCCATCCCGTGCACTTTCCGCAGGGTCTCTAACTGCTTGCCTGCTCTGTGGGTGTCAGCTTCTTGTTCCGCTTCTTTCTCTACGGAGCTGCTGGATTGTGAAGATTCGTCCTCTTAGTCTTCGTTCAGCAGCTTATCAGGTACCCCTGCGTCTCGAAAATAGCGCCCGTCTTTGATCAGTAGCATGGCGTATGTGCCCCTGCGTTGATAGAAACATTTGCCCCTAAGGGCCCTCAAATTGCCAAAAGTACTGAGCACTTCAATTGCACTTAAGACGATTAAGGCGCTGTTTCCGCTTCCCTCTTCAGCCTGGACGGGGAAGTTTTGAATAGAATAGAAGTTCCAAACGCTGCTGTGATGTTTGGCTCCTTGCTTGATAGCTCGTAGAAGACGCAGCGGTAGAAGCCTCAGCTTTTGGTCCTCCGGGCGGCTGAAAGCAGTTCCGGCGTGCGGCACCTCGTTGTAATTGCAGTTCAGCAGCCGGACGTCGTGGTTTTTTAAGTCTGCTATGCAGAGGAACCAAAATTCGCGGTGCTTGTACGGTGCCAACACGAGGTTAGGGCTATGCTCGTCAATGTGTCGCAACATGTTGGTCACCGCAGTGGAGTCTTGTTCCCCCTTCATTATCCTTCTCGCCAAGGTCGGGGTGGCGGCGTATATTTTCTTCCGGCCTGTCCTGCTATCGATATTTTCTATTTCACATTTTCGAGGACTCTAAACAGTCTTTTTCCGACGACGGCCGGCAGCGGAACATGCCGCAGAGTGTTCCCCGTCGTACGGAGAAGTAGTTGTCGCTCCAGATGACGTCTTCTTCATCCTCCCGCGATCTTAGGACCTTGTTCAGCAGTTTCTGGTCTCTGATCGTCAGGTAGCCGATGGCTCTTCTGTCGAAGTCGGCCATCTCGAAGGAAGGTATCTCAGATGGCTCACGGAATCTGTCCGCCATCGAGCGTTTCCCTCGGGGGAGGTGTCTTTCATTAGCTGCATACACGTCCCCTTTCTCTCCCTCTGATTCGTCAGAAGAGTCTCCCCCGATGCTGATATCTACGTTATCATCTTCAACTTCATCTAGGGAGACTGAGGGATTTTCTTCCTCTAGACCTAAGGAGCTCTCCTGTCCTGCTGGAGCTCCGTCGGTTGACTTTGGCTGCGTCCCTTCCTCGGGCGTTGTGGATCGCTCGCTAGAGGCGGAGGCAGATGTTGACGAAGAAGGAGAGCTACGACTAGGGGGCGATGGCGACCTTCTCGGCTGCCTTCGGCGCGGATGATCGTCCCCTCTATCCAACCTCTCCTCGATCTTGTCGAGGCGTTGGAGAACTTGCTGCAGTGTCGCATTCAGAGCCTCTAGCCTGCCGGGAAAGCCAGCTAGAGTCAGCAGCTCTTGCTCTTGGCTGTTCAGCTTGTCTTGGAAAGATGCAAACTTGCGGGTTAGGAAAATACAGGTAGCTGAGTTGTTGTTTGTTACCTCCCGCAAGTAGTCGAGCTCGCGCCCTAGCATCATCCCGAATGAGGGAGGGGTTCCTGCTGTCCTCCCTTCTGTCCTTGCGACCCCCTGCTCGCGCTCTGGTCTACCAGACGAGGCAGAGTTTATCTCTATTGTTCGCGTGGCAGATGTCTCTGGGTGAGGTGTCGGCCTTCTCGCGGCTGTCTCTTCCCCGCCTTCATGTCTCGATGAAGATGGCCGTGGTGTGGGCGGATGCTGCTCCACCTCTACGTCCTCGGCGATCCTTTCAGCAGCTCTGACTGGAGACACTGGTGGTGGTGTCGGTGTCAGCTGCACGCCTTCGAGTCTCATCTGGAGGATCGCGGCGAACACCTCATTACTGGCGTCCGACTGCGGTTCTTCCTCTGCCTCTACTGGCATTACAGGGATGTCGGGAACTGCGGCCGTCTTCTCTGCGGCAGCTGCCGTCGTCATTGCCTCGGTGACCTCAATGATCACCGGTTCTTCTTCGGCCATTTCAGCCGTCGTCGTGGCTGTAGCTGGTATTGCAGGAGTGACGACAGCCCTATTAGTAGCCGTCGTCCGAAGCTCTGAATTTGTCCTTTCCCGGACACTTGCGGGGGTGGCGTGGACCGTATTTGCCGTCACGGCTTCAATCTCCGCGGTAGTGAAGACCAGCTTGTCTGTGTCGTAAGTGGCGCAGCGAGGGAGTGGGAGGAGTGTGTTCGTCCTTGCGAACTTATAGAAGTAGCCTCCCCCTCCTTCCTTATGATGTCGGTCCTCATCAGGTATTTGATGTCAATCACCTCGTCGCCTTGTGTCCTTGACAGACTTCGCGGCTCCTTAGGGTACCCGAGCCCTACTACAATTAGGTTAACGATGCCCCCCATGCAATATTCTTTGGTGGCATCCCTTATTGGGTGTAGCCTGTTCAGCAGGAACCGTCTGAGGTTTATCACTCTTCCCTCCATCAGGTGCCATATGACGTGGAGTTCTTCTGTGTAAATGTTGCTGGACTCGTTTTTGCTGAACAGCAGGCATGCCACCAACTTGTGTATGATTCTCCAGAAACAGGAGTGCATCGCTGCCACTTTGACTCCCTGCTTAAAGGACGACTCGCCGGTCAGCTTATTCCAGAGCTCCACGGGGCTGAACCCGTCTCCTTCGGTGATAGTCTCATCGTTATTCATCAAATCTTCCTCCTCGCTGGAAGAGAAGATCTTGTTCAGCAGCTTCTCGGAGATTGCGTACTCCGAGTTGTATAGCCTGGCTTGGAGTCTATCAGCTCCGCCGTATTCTTTCTTTTCAGCTGTAGAATTCTTTACTCGGCGGAGAGACGACATGAACTCTTTTGTGAGCTCGGTGTAGGAGGAAGACCGGCCGAGGCAGATCTTCTTCAACCCAGCCGCGGCGAGGACGCCCTTCAATCTTTCAAAAATGCCCAGCTCCACGAAAGAAGTCCGATGGCAGAACCTGCTCGGCCTGTAGAGCTTGGTTGACAGCTCAGCGTAACGACGTGCATGCTCGTCGTCCCTTGGCAGGAACCTTCCTGGGGTGTATTCCAAGGGTTCCTCGGGTGTATTCCTTGTCGTTGCTGAGGGTGGTGCCGCCACCTCTCCAACCCTAGCCCTCTTTCCTGATGCCGACGTCCCAGCTGGCCCTGGGTTCAGGCGCTTAGGCCTGGCAGACTGCCCTTCAGCAGCAGTCTCTGGGTAGACTCTCCTGCCTTGCTCGTCAACTGGGACAGCGGTCATCTTGATGCGGGCCATTTCTGGAAGACAATAAGAGAAATACCTTCATTAAATGTGTTGACTCTTGGAAGAAGTATATATTAAAGAATAAACGTGTGACCAGGTATTTCACTGTACAAAGATTGTCCGGTACCCTCGTATCGGGCGACACTGGTTTCAGAGGTGCAACCTTGTGCCCGATACAAAAAGGTGGGTATCGCCCGATACGGTAAAAGATCAAACGCGCGTTAGGTCTGTCGCTAAAAAACGAGCGTGTCGGGCGATACGAAGGCGATAGGGTGATACGCCCGATATGGTCCTCCCGAAAGCAGAGCAGCGTGTCGCCCGATAACAAAAGCAGGAGAGGTAATGCAAAAATGGGCGACACGACTATCGCCCGTCACGAGTATCGGGCAAACGTAAATCAAAGGTACGTCGCGCGACACCCATATCGGGCGATACAAAACCGTTCAACCGAGAAATCATAAGGCCGATAAGCTACATGCTCGAAAGAAACGTGTCGGGCGACACAACCTGCCGGGTGATAAGGTCTGTCAGGCGATAGGGTCTGTCGGGCGTTACCTTCCTGAACTTTCGCACGACACGTGAGCAGGGCAAACTTGCGCGATGCGGGAGCAAAAACACAAGGTCTTAGCACGATATGGAAGCGAGAGAACAGTAAGGCAAGGAGCCCGACACGGTAAAACTCGTCCCCCCTTATATAGCAAACTCAACCGGGGTAAAACAGGTAAAATCGGGGCGGTTGTCGGCCGTTAGGGCAACTCGTAAGACGGGCAAGCCCATCTGTTGGCCTAAGGGTGATCAGTCCTTTGGCGCGACGGTCACAGGTGCTTGCCGTCTAGGTGTGTAATCCGTCACGGCCCTTGCGATGCCCGAAATTCCACTGCCCGATATGGGCACACTCATAACTCCGGTTGGGTTGCTTCCGTTATATCATGAAAACAAAAGCGATTTAAACTTCGGCTGATGAGTAAAACATCATTGGCCGAAGACTGAGGTCCCGGCCTCAGATGGTATTACCCATCCCGGTCTATAAAACTAAGGCGGTGATTCATAAGGGTCAGCGCATGTGGCGCATGCGCTGACTCGGGCCTTATTACATGCCATAATGTTCATAATGTTCATCTTGTTTGAAAGTAAATGCGCCCTATACTAGGAATTTAAAAACAGCTCGGGTTGCCTCCCGAGAAGCGCTGTAGTTTTTCGTCTCCAGCTTGTCGGTTCCAGCTTTTTCATCCTCTAGCCTTTAGTATCGTCCATCTTTTGCGACTCCATCCCTTTTTCTTCTTGATCACATCCCTGCCTTCTTGGCAGCCTCAGTATTGGACGATATTCTGCCAGAAGGATTCTTCATTAATTCGGCCATTTGAGCTAACTGCTGATCAATTTGGCGTTGATGCGTCTGCATATCCGCCAGCTGGACCTGCAATGAGTTCAAAACACCCGAATTTGATAGCGCACTCTTCGCTAGCTGGTTATTAATCGTGTCCTGCTTCTTTGCGAAGTCGAAAAGCTGGCCAATTACATCTGATTTGCTCGAGCCCTTGTCCTGATCTTTGTTCGGCCCTTGATATTTACCTTGTGCCTGAAAGTTTCCTTTCGCTGACTGGAACTGACTGTTCTTGGTATATTGACCAGACCCCCCTCTCTTCTCAAAAGCTTGTATTGGCTTAGATATAGCATGCAGCTGGTGAGAATTCTCAGCTGCATCTTTGTTGCCGTAGTAAAGCCGGGATGATCTGGCCTTTTGAAGTTCACGAAGGAGACATTTTCGGTCTGTTCGTCTTCCGAGTCAGAATCACTGTCTGCGTCTGGTCGGGTGTAAACGCAGCTGTCTACCCCATGTCCACCTTCGCCGCATGTGACACATTTCATCACCTTCTCGACCGGCCTCTTACCTTTCCCACCAGCATCTCGCAGTTGTTTAACATCAGTGGCGATTCTCTGTATCTGCGAGGTGATGGACTCCAGCGCCTTAGACTCAAAGGTAGACCCTTCACCGCCCTTCTTGACCTGTCCTCGGTCAGATCGATCAAAGTCAGCGCCGGCCATCAGCTCGGCCATATTCTTGATGATCTTTTCAGACTTGCTTGGTTTCTTCCCGAGGAAGTCACTGCTTACTGCCGCATTTAGTGATACCCTTTCATCGGGAGTCAGGCCATTATAGAAGGTGGTGATAAGGAAGCCCTTCTTGTAATTATGATGGGGGCAATCCCTCAGATACTCCTGGAACCGCTCCCAGGCGTCATGGAGGCTTTCACTCGGCTTTTGCATGAAGGATGTTATTTTCTGCCTGTTTCTGACCGTTCTTTCGGTGGGGTAGAACTTGTTTACGAACGCATCGGCTAAAGCTCCCCATCCGTTCAAAGACTGGTGGGATAACCCAAGATACCAGGACAAGGCCTTGTCTTCTAGGGAGAAGATGAAGCCCTTACAGTAGATAACCTCTTGAGGGACCCCCGCATTTTTATCGTATCACATATGTTTTTGAATGCATCGAGATGGTGGTAGGGATTGTCATTTTTCGAACTTCCCCTGAAGCTTTTGTTTTGAATCATAGAGATCACGAACGGCTTAAGCTCAAAATTTGCCGCGTTGAACCGCGGGGTGATGACGGGACATCTGGGGTTGTTGGCTTTTGTGGACGCCAACTCTCTTAACGTCTTCTCCTCCTCTTCGGAGTCGTTGCTGTCGCTTTCTCCCCGACGTTGTTCCTGATCGTTCCGATTTCTTCTTTGCCTCTGACGGTGACGGCGTCTGTGTTGGTGATGGTCCTCCTCGTACTCTCCTGAGTCTGGATCTTCTTGTTGATGGTCACCGTCGTACCTGTCGTTGCCTTCAGGCGGGGGCGAATCAGGCCTCCTCCCTTGGCGTTCGCCTTCAGAATGGGGTGGCTCAATGCGAGGCGGCATGACGGTTGGAGTTGGTGCTCAGTGGAACAGATCACCGTTCTTCTGAGTTCCTATTAGTGGCACGAGGAATCAAGTTTAGATGAAAGATTTATCAATTTCAAGCAGAGAATAATAGTAAAGGAAAAAGAGAAAGAAAAAGAGTGCTGTCAAACTCATTGCTAAGCTTGAGGCACAGGAGTGTAGTTAGTGGATTCAGATTCGTCAACAGTGCCATTTTGCCTTGTCCCCGACAACGGCACCAAAAAGTTGACCGGCCTAAATCGCGCGTCCTAAAATTAGAGGCGGATTTGAGGTAGTCGAGCTTTTACATTTATAAACCCGAATCCTTCTAGGCCCCCGCAACTTTGTTTACGGGGTCGAAGTAGATATACGGGGTCGAACACAGGGACAAGGGTGGTAGTGTTGAGAACCCAGAATCGACACGCTACACTCTGGCGGGTAAAAAGAGATGATAAATTCCCCAGAAAGGAAGCAGTAAGGTGTCACGAACAAAACAAGAAAACTATCTCCAAGTGGAGTTACTAGAAAAATTTAAGGTCTTAGCCATTTAGCAGTTTTTAGGGGTTTTCATGTAACAGAAACAGAAAGATATTGCTCGAGCTAAAGCGAGGTACGAAGGGTAAAACTGCGGTAAAACAAGCGACGGTAGAACCAGTCCTGTACCCCTCCTCTCGAAGCGGGTACCTCTAACAAGGCATCAGCGCCCCTCTCGAGGTCACTGGACTAAAATTAGAGTGGAAATGTCACTAAAGCAACTCCGTTCCAGGCACTCTCGTACTCCAGAATCGGACCAAACACTAGAGCCACAACACAACTCTCGAAGTTGTTGCGACGGTAAAACACGATTCGGTAGCTAAGCGAAACGCGATCCAAACATGCAAGCTAGAGTTCGGATATCAAACATAGCAGTCATCCAACAGATTGTACCAAGCACAGAGCAGCAAGTAATTAAGCATCTTCTATTTCCATAGACAAATAAAGGGGTCTTAATTATAATGCATAAGTAAAGAATTTAAATGACAGAAAGTAAAGATAGGTATCACCTTCTTGATGTAGAAGGACGACAGACTACTACGGCCCTCCAGCCCGATATCGGTCAGGGGCCTAGCCCGATACATCCGTGTCGGGCGGCACACCCTCTCGGGCGGCACGCCTGACGGCCAACTGTATCGCTCAAGGATCCTGGCCGATACGCTCATGTCTGGCGATGGACCCTCTCGGGCGGCACGCATGACGGGCGAAGCGTATCGGGTTTGATATCGTGTCGGGCATGGAGCTACGCGTTCCACTGTCGGGCATAGATGTCGGGCGCTCGTGTCGCGTATCTACATCGGCCGATATCGGCCCTCAGTGTCGCCCGGTACAGTCCTAGGTGAACCAGTCCCCTTCCTCTCGGGATGAGGAAGAGCTCACCTAGTGTCGCCCGGTACGAGCATTGGGGCACGATACGTCTGCTCTCGCGATTCTCCTCGAAGATAGCTCAAGTTCCCTCTTGTCCGAACTGTCCGACCTGTCTTTTCGGCTTCCTGTAGCTGCTATTTATAGGCAGCGGTTGGGGAAAGTTATGGTGCTCGAAGCGCCACGTGTCCTCCTTATTCGCGGGTCGGTGGACGGCCGATACGGGTATCGCTCGGCGCAGGGGTGTCGGCTATCGGTCACGTGACGGGCGGCATGTCTGCCGGTGGGTGGCTGTGTCGCCCGACATACTTGGGTTGTCGGGGCGACTATGGCTCCCTGTCGGGTAAGAGGCGTGTCGTCCGTCAGTTCCTCCTTGCGCGACATCCCTTGTCGCGCGTCGTGGTGTCGTTCCACCCTACCGGGCAGGGCGTGTATCGGGCGTCAGGAAGGCCGTTGCGGACATGGACTTATTTTGTGGGCCGGGACGGCCTTATTGTACCAAAATGAGGAGAAACTCTCCAAAAGATGGAAACATATGATTAAGAGTATCGCTTGGCCAATTATTGCGAAAGTGCATATAAAAGAGAGGAAAATAGCTAAAAATGGCAGTTTTGATAACAGAAAAACAGTCTAAAATATCACAAAAATTGGTGTTATCAGAGACAAGCTATGGAAATTGAAATGCAGGCACTTTCTGATCGCCAGACATGGGATCTTGTGGATCGTCCTGCTGCCTACTCTACTATTGGCTGCTGCTGGATCTCTACTATCAAATATCAACCAGATGGCACGATTGAGCGACTGAAAGCTTGACTGGTAGCAAAAGGTTACACACAAACTTATGGTGGTGTGGACTATTTTGGAACTTTCCCTCCTGTAGCGAGCAATGTTTTAAAAAGCGTCCTAGGCGGCCGCTTAATCGCCACAAGGTGGTGGCTGATTAAAATGTGCCATAAGCGCCGCTTGAGTGAATTTGAGAAAAGCGGCCGCTTTTTGCCCGCTTTATTCCCGCTTTTTGCCCGCTTTTAAAAAAAAACTGCTGTAAGCATATAACATTAAGTACATTATATGCCCCGATTAGTATTGACTATAATATATTAAACTAGCATACATTAAATGTACTATGATATACCTAGTTCAAATTAAGAATGCATACTTTGTATGTAAGTTGTATGATATGGTACTTTTGTGATGTATCCAAGTATATTATAGGTAACTATTATCTAATTTAGAATGCATACTTTGATTAAATGTACTGCTGTAATGTATGGCTATTTGATGATATAATATGTTTGTAAGCTAGCTATGATAGGTTTATTGTTTACTGTTTAGCTATGTAAACATGTGATACAAAATTGTTGTTGCATCTTGTATATACACTTATTATTTTACGTGTAGGGTGCTTTATCCATGACAAGTATATTATTTACTATATTATATAGATACAATCATTGTTGTATAGTTGTGTTATAAACTATTTGGGCGTTTTATATTGTCTTGTACAATTTTTAGATATGTATAAAAATTTCAAAAATATAGTATTTATATACATATGTATGTAATATTGCCTAAAAGTTTATAGGAATTGGAAATCCGCTTTTCTAAAAAGCGCCCACTTAATCTCCCTCCTGGCGATTAATCGGCTACAGGGTCCCATCCGCACGCTTCCCGCTTCGCGCTTTTTAAAACCTTGGTAGCGAGATTAAATTCTGTTCGAATTCTTATTTCTGTTGCTGTAAACAAAGATTGGCCTCTATTTCAGTTAGATGTAAGAATGCCTTTTTGTATGGAGACTTGCAGGAAGAAGTTTACATGGAGCAACCACCGGGATTCGTTGCTTAGGGGGAGTCTTTCTCGCGAGTTTGTAAACTGAGGAAGGCCATCTACAAACTAAAACAAAGCCCTCGTGTCTAGTTCGACAATCTTTGTCAGATTTTAATAAATTTTGGCGTTTGTCGTTCCCATTCAGATCATTCTATTTTATCAGGAAAATTGCGGCTGGACTAGTCATTCTTATTGTCTATGTTGATGATATTATCTTATCTGACAGTGATACCTTGGGGATTTAAGCTATTAAAACTTACTTGGAAAAGCACTTTGTCACTAAGGATCTCAGAAAGTTGAGATATTTTTTAGGCATTGAGGTATCCAGATCATCTACAGGATTGTCTTTCCCAACAAAAATATGTTCTTGATCTTTTGCAGGAAACTAGTATGGTCTGCAAACCAGCCAATACCCCTCTAGATCCAAACACCGACTGGGACGATAAAGCCTCTCCACCTTATGCTGATCACCACCAATTCAGACGATTGGTTGGTAAGCTTCTTTATCTCACTGTCACGAGAGCTGATCTTACTGCTGCTGTCGGATTCTTAAGTAGGTATCTTGACAAACCTCGGCAGTGTCATTGGGACGTTGTCTGTCACATTTTGAGATATCTCAAAAGCTCTCTAGGAAAAGGTCTATTATATAAGAAGCATGGCCATTACAATCTCTTCGGTTTTTCAGATCCTGACTATGCAGGGAGTAGATGTGATCGTAAATCTACATCTGGTTATTGCACCTTTGTGGGTGGCAACCTAGTTACTTGGCATAGCAAAAAGCAGACTGTGGTAGCCAGATCAAGTGCAGAGGCAGAATATAGAGCCATGACTCACACTGCATGTGAACTTCTGTGGGTTCAAACCCTTCTCAAAGAATTTGACATATCCAACTGCAGTCCTATTCTGATGTTCTGTGACAACAAGGCGTCTATCTTTATTGCAAACGACCTACATTTCATGAGAGGACAAAACATATAGAGGTTGACTGCCACTTTGTTCGGGAGTCTGTTCTTTCTAGTCGCATCAATACTCTATATCTCAGCATGGAACAACAAGTAGCAAACATCTTCACCAAGCTTCTTTTAAAGGCTCGCTTTAAGATTCTAGTGGACAAGCTGGACATGTTTGACATCTACACTCCAGCTTGAGGGGGAGTATAGAGATATGCTTATGTTTCACTTATCGTCATGTGCCTTGCATATGCTTCACTTACATATTGCTTGTGTTGTTTTTTCCTTATTGGTCACCTCTAATTTGTGTCTCCTCTCTTATCCTATATAAGAAAATATATTGTACTCCTTTTTACTCGCTTAACGCAAAGCCTCTTATTCTACTATAATAATTATTTCTCTTTATAAACATTTATTAATTTTTCATGTTTGTGCCTTGCCGCCTTCAAATCATTTTCTAATTTAGGGGCTATGTTATCGAGAAGTCTTCATGGTTAAATCTCTATTTCTTCATTAATGCTCTATCTCTTACATCGTTTAGTACTACTTCATGTTTTGGCAATATTAATGAATTTTATTAGAAACATAATTGGTTATGTTCTCTTACCATAAAACATATCTATATTAATGGATTTAGCATACCTTTATGGATTTATCTACACACACACACATATGTGTGTGTGTGTGTGTGTGTGTGTGTGTGAAATATAACAAATATATGAATGGGGAAATATTATATAAACCATGGCACATGCATACATATAGGTAACACAATTTTTTTCCCTTAAAGTTGCTTAGGTGCGTCTTTCCTCCTTAACAAGTATGCTCACAAGAATTTAAAAATTGCATGCGAAAGATAGGAGAATCTTATTGTAGATATTCAACTGATTGTGGTGTGATCACTTCCTATCATCTGCTAGTGTTGGTTGTCACCACTATTGGTTGCTTTCGGTGTTGTTGCAAATAGCATTGCCACCACTTATTGCTTTGGTGGCTACTGTAGATAGCACCCAACCTTAGTTGCTATGGTGGAGCTAGTTCAATGGTTCAGATGAGGAAGTAGCGCCACTGCCGTTTGAAAGAGGATTCGACATCAGCTCGTAGAGGATGCATAACATGTAGTTGAGTGGCCATAAGAGTTGCCACAACTCGTCAGGGTTACTGTAGGTCTCCGTTGATGATAGGAAACTACGATGGCATAAGAAAGGGCTATAATGTCTCACATATTGCATAGTATATTAAGTAATAATTTTTTTCCGATGTTACCGCTTCATAATATCCGATTGCCTTCGGTACCTAAATTTTTGGCAAAATTTCGTTTGTTTATTTGGAATTTTAAACATTGGTATGCATATTATATAGTATATACTGTATATATGTATGTAATTACACACAAACATAGTAACAAAAGTCTCCTAGTTTTGAAAAATCAGTGATTTTTTGCAAATTATAGGCTCTCGAATATTCAGAACGTTTAATACGCCAGTTGTCGATTTTTCACGACTTCTCGTGATTTATCCCCACTTTTTCGCGATTTTAATGATTTTTCATGATTCTTCACGTCTTTTCTCGATTTTTCACGATTTTCCTCTTTTAGGTCGCTTGCTCTTTTTTACCAAACCATGTACACAAAACTCTTGATATTCACTAAACCTCCACCCCCCTCTTTTATAGTCCATTGTTATTACTCGACTGTTCTTTACTTCTTTTCCTATTTTTTCACTCATTAAGATTGTATGTCTTGTGACCTTATTTTTTGGGTGTAAAATAGGGTGTTGTGCCTCTTTACTCATATCAAAAGGAGAATTCGATGATTACAGAATGTAACCATAGACTATACAAAGATAAAAGCAAAACAAAAACATAAAAGAAGCAAACTATAACAACGAACTAATTATCTGTACAACTATATGCATCTCTAACACAGAGATCCCAAAGGACCCTAGCTTCTCTACCAAAACCAAGAAAAATCCTCCCATTTCTCTCTCCACAAATTATATATGATCAACGAGGCAAGGACTTTATCTTCCTTCTGTAGATTTAACAAGTCCTCAGGGAAGCTTGGAAAGTAACCGCATTTCCTCTGAAATAAGCTCCACATTTATAGGCTATAACTGCAATTAAAGAATATATGATCAACAAACTCCCCATTCTCCAAACAAAATGGGCATCTCGGAATAAACTGGAAATCCGTTCTTTGTAGAAAATCAACAGTAGGTAACTTCCTCAGAAATAATTTCCACAAAGTAATAGAGCATTTGCGAGGAATAGGTGAAGACCAAATCCAACTCCCCCAGGTCACCTTTTGCCACTTCCTTGAGACATTCCAACCATCACTGATTTTAAAAGAGGTACCTCCTTTATACAAGATCTTATCTTTACTGCCAGTAGGAGTAGGCTGAACAGCCAGAACCACATTTACATCATCACTGCCTCTAAACTCGGGGCATGTCCACCTATCATCATCTATACAACAACTAACTTCACAATTTAGACTTCTACTTAATCTAAACACCAACTGAGAATCCACTAAATCAGACAGTTTCTTTTTATCTCTCAAGTCTCAACCAAGGATCTTTCCACAGTAGAAAATGATCCCCCTTTCCTATCTTAAACTCCACTTCCTTTAACAAAGTGTCTCTTTGGTCAAGGATTTTTCTCAAGAGCCTCGATGAGGAAGATTTGGCTCTGACCACCCACGCAGACTCCTCCTTGATTTATCTTTCATGAAGCCATTTAACCCATAGTGCTTCTTTATCAGTTGCAACACTCCACATATTTTTCAGAAGACCACCATTTGACCAATCACTAATAGTTCTAATGCCAAGACCTCTCCTTTCGGTCTGCAAACCAGTTTCCACACTACATGATGAATATGTTTCTTCTCAGCTGTATCACCCTAGAGGAAGTTCCTTGTATAATGCTCGATATTCTTGATCACAGATTTTGGTAAAGGAAAGGCAGAAGACCAAAAGATACTATAACAGGAAAGGGTTGAGATCATCAACTCCACTCTCCCAGTTTGGGAAAGGAGACGACATTTCCAAGAGTCGAGCTTTCCCTTAATTTTATCTACAATAGGGGCACACATATCCTTGGTCAACCGGCTAGTAAATAAAGGGACCCCTAAATATCTAACTGGTAAAGAACAAACATTGATCTTCAGAACCGAGGAAACATCACAGTCAACAACATGCTTACTCAACAAAATTTGACTTCTCTCATTATTAAGCTTCAAACCCGATACATAGCAAAAGGAATCAAGAACCTTTTTCAAACCAGTAGCATTCCTATCAGCTTTAGAGAACAACAAAAGATCATCTGCAAAGATTATATGCAAAATTTTAACCTTCTCAGAAGCAGCTATTAGATCTAATTCTCCTTTCCTCACAGTAGAGTTAATGATGGCAGTAAGACCTTGCATAGCAATAACAAACAAATAGGGAGAAAGGGGGTCTCCCTGACGCACACCATTAGAAGCATTGAATTGAGCAGAAGGACTTCCATTCACTAGAATCTTGAAAGTAGCAGAAGAAAAGCATTCTCTTATCCACTCAATCCAAAAACTAGGGAATCCAATTTTCCACATCAAAAACAAGATATAATCCCGCTTGATAGTATCACATGCCTTAGCTAAGTCTGCTTTAATACACATATTTTTCTGAGTACCCATAAAGGTGCTAAGCACTTCATTAGCCAAGAGAATAGCAACCCCAATATTCCTTCCCTGAACAAATGCTACTTGGTTACTATCCATCAAAGAAGGAAGAATGAACTTCATTCTAATCGCAAGGATTTTCATAATAACTTTATAAATCAAGTTGCATAAGGAAATATGACGAAAATCTTTAAGAAGAGAAGCCCCATGAACTTTAGGAATCAAAGTAATAAGAGTGTTGTTACACTCTTTGAGCAGCTTCCCTGTACTAAAGAAGCTTTGGACAACATAAATGACCTCCTCACCAATGATATCCCACACAAACTTAAAGAAAACAACATTGTAACCGTTAGGGCCAGGGGCCTTGTCATCCTTCATAGATTTGAACACCTTCTCCACTTCAATCCTAGTAACAAGTTTCCGTAGCTCATCAAATTGATTCTTGGAAATAGAAGGAAATTCCCAGTCATCATCTCAATGAACTAAAGAATCATGGGCACTATTAAACAGGTTTTTATAGAAGAGCTCCACCTGTAGTCTGATAGAATCTGAGTCATTGATGTTTAGACCATCCTCTAACTGAAGCACATTAATGTTGTTATTCAATCTTCTCATCTTCAACGAAGCATAGAAAAAGGCAGAGTTCCTATCTCCCGATTTAAGCCACTGTACTATACTCTTTTGTTTAAGAAGACTTTCCTCATAAATAAGAGCTTTTATAGCTTCAGTTCTCACATAAGAAAGAGCCTCTTGTTTCAAGGTATCACCTTGATTAGCATCAACATCCCTCTGCAAAAGAGTCGCCTTAAGCTCTAGCTTCTTTGCCTTAGAGAAAAGATTACCAACCACTTCCTTATTCCATTTCTTCAACGCATTGGAAACAACCTGCAATTTCCTATATACTCTAAACATAGGAGATCCTTCAACAACAGTATCATGCCAAGCCTTACCAACAACCTCCTTATAACCACTCTGGGAAATCCAAGAATTTATAAGCCTGAAAGGTGTAGGATGCCTTTTACCCACATCCAGCCTCAAAACAATGATTCTATGATCACTAATAAGAGGTGATACAACTTCACCCCAACAATTCGGGAAAGTCGTTAGAAAGCCCATATTACTGAAAATCCGATCAATTCTAGAGATAGTACTTTTACCACTCCTACTATGGCTATCCCAAGTGAAAAAGGGACTCTTAGTTACCATTTCAAGGAGCTCAGTATCAAAATAGCATCGCTGAATTCCTTCATACACTTTTTGGAAGGCGGGTGTTTCCCCAATCTATCACCGATCAATCTCACAACATTAAAATCACCTAACACACCAACAAGCCGGGTTCAAGACATGAAAACTCCTCAAAGAGTCCCATAAAACAGATCTGTTAGAGTCAGCACTAGCACCATAAACGGCTGACAACGAAAAGCTGATCATGTTCTTATTGACATTGCAGTGAATACTCGTAGGGTTGGCAAAAATACTGCAACCCGACCCGACCCGACCTGAAAATTGGATTTTTCAAGTTCGAAACCAGGTATGGGTCCAAGTCGGGTAGACCTGAGCCGGGTCTTTTTAACCCTGGGTCGGGCACAATTGCGGCTCGTAGAATCCAAGGACCTGAGGGACCCGAGACTTAGGAGCGCCGCTGCACGGAAGCAGGAGACCAAAAAGGCAAAAACCCGTCCCGTGCCCTAATCTTCACAGTCCCGGTCTCTCAACTCTTCAAGCAGTGGCTCTTCCAGTTGCCGCTGGCGGCTGCTTTCCTCAACTCAAGCCCTAGGTTCCTCTCTCAAGCGGCGGCTCGTCACTCACATTCAGAGCTAGATCTGTGATTGCGGCGAAGAAAAGATCGAGAGATCGAGATTCAAGAGATTGCAAGGAAACGAAGAAGAGAAGGAGATCGAGAGATCGAGACGTTGTTAGTGGATCCTCGCTTCCTCAGTGGCGCGCATCTTCGATTGTTCGAGATCGAGGTCGTGTTCTTCTTCTACACCTCTGCGGTCGCGATGTTTGTTGCTTGGTACCCATTTGTTCCTCAAATCTTCGGTTCTGATCATCGCCTCTACGATCGTGTGTTCTGATCTTGCTTTGCTTGCTCCGCCTGTCCGCCGTTGCTTGATACCCATGATCCAGTTTAGCTCGCTCCGCCTGCTCATGTTCCTGAAATGCGGTTTCCACGGACCTTCTTAGTCCGAGAGCAGCAATTTTCCTCCACCCACCACCTTTTTTTTCCGCCGTCTGGCTAGGCTGGTTTACTCCAATCTCTTTCCCGAAGTCACACGGCCAGGATATCCAGATGAGTCAGTCCAACAGTTTCTGGGCGAAAAACAAATCCGTAAGAAATAGAAACCCAACGATTTTTCGGCAAAAAACAAGTCCGTTGTGAAACAGAAACCAACGATTTTGCTGCAAATAGGATCACAGACTGTTGGTTTTAGTAATTCAATTATTTTCTGCTATTCATTTCTGTAGAAGTAGGATGCAAGACTTAATGATTTGTTGTTGTAACCAACCAACCTGGTCTTTTTCTGTGATACTGTCCAATTATTTTGCGTACCCAATCTGTTTACAAACATCATTTCTGGGCTTTACTTCCACGTTATAACCCAGCTATACTACCATTCATGATGTTTGTTATAACTACCGCTGTAAATGCATGGTCTTCCTGTCACCACACAGAAGAAAACTGATCGGTAAATTGACTAGATCTTAAATGCTCTTGAATTGCTGGTTGGTATGGTTAGTGTTATTTTTTGTATAATGCCAATGTGATTTCGCGAGACTATGGTGTATGGTTATCTGAAAGTGTATTTATATGATTTAATAATGTATGCCCATTTTGTGTCTATCTTTTATTTACAGGTTGAAGCTGATATATGTTGAAATACAAGTTTACGAAGTTGTTCCCGCTCGAGCTGTTTAGCACATGTATTTCTTTTAGAACAATGTAATAGTTAGATAAAGTTTAGATTTTTTAATAACTTATGTTGGTTCTGAATTTGGAGTTAGTATCTTGATTGTGGATATGAACAATTATGGTTCAGAATCTGTATCACTTTTTTTTTTTAATACCGGAGGATGTGTTGCTAAATGTGGGTGAAATGAATTCTTATTACTTATCAATGGATGTTTACAAAATGGACGTGAAACTGAGGTTCTGAATCTGTATCATTGGCTTTTATGTTAAATTTATTGCTTGACCCACCGTGGTGAAATAATAAATAGAGATTCTGAAAAACAACAGAGAAGAAAACAGAGGTTTACAAAATTGATATGAAACGCAGGTTCTGAATCATTTGCTATCTGTGTTAAATTTATTTTATACTGCTGGTGGTGTTAAATCTCTAGAAGAATAAACATGTTTGCTAGTCCATTAGCAAAAGAACGATATTCTGGTATTATTGGTTGGGTCCAACTTTCTGGTCGGGCCAAAAGTGGGCCGGGTAGACACAGGGCCGAAAATAAAATTCAGGTATTACGGGTAGGGTTGGGTCCAACCTTTAGGGTCGGGTCAAAAATGGGTCGGGTATTTTCGTGTCTTTAAATCCAATTTTTTCGTGCCGGGTCGGGTCCGGATCCAAAGACAGCCGGGTCGGGCCTCGGGTCGAGTCTGAGAAACCCGACCCATTGCCCATTGAATATATGCTATTAGAAATGATTATCTTCACACTCTTGGTGTTGAATGCTTCACTTGTATGATTAGCTACCATCTTGTGATGATTGATTGTTAGTTCCTCAAAAGAGTATTACTAGCCTTATCTAAGTGTTATGGAGTTGCACGAATACATGAGAATGTTGAAATGCTCAAACTAATGGTCATATGCTTATAGTTTGTGATTGTTTGTTTGCCATCTAGAGAGAGAGAGACAATCTTATAGTCTAGATATATTCTAAGTTTGAGAGAGGAGGGAATAGACATATTTGATGATTGCTTGTAGTCTTGCTAAAGGTATGCAATGGGTGTGAGTGTTGCATGTTGATGAGACCTTAGATGGTGAAAACCAATCCAAGTTCCCATTCATATTTGTTATATCACTCTTTGTTTCTACTTGTCCTCTTATTTTGTATCTTGCTTTGTTTTACTTCCTTTGATTTATTTGTTAGTTGAAGTAACATCGTTTCTTAAGGAACACTAAACTTAATCTACCCTCTTTGATTTACTACATCAAACCTTGTATAATAGATGTGGGGGTCTGAGCGTTGGGTTACAAATTTATGAGTCTGACTACTCTAGATCTGCTTCCTTTTTGGATATGTGATTTAGGACGGTCGACATTTTGGTGTCGTTGTTGGGGACAAGGCAACTGGTACTATTAAGAACCTGAATCTACTCACCATATTATGGTGCCTCAAGTCTAGCGATAGACTTGACTACACTAGATCTAATCCACTACATCTTACTACCTTAAATACTTTGTTTCACACATCTAGTTTCTAAATCGACTGTGCAAACTATTTTAGGTAGCTTGAAGAGAAGTGGATAGAAAATTCAATCACCCACCTAATTCCAACATGCCTCCTCATAGGGGAGGATGCCAAGAAGGAGGCAATCAGAATGTGAGGGTTGAAAAACCTCTACCTGAGCTTGAGTTTGAGTATGAGGAATACCACTTTGATGAAGAAGGGCTTGAAAACCCAACTCAGGGCATCCCACCACCACATGGTGATGAGGAGCATGAAGAACGATGCTGTGATGAAGGCCATCACCCCAGAGCAAGGAGGAATGGAAGGAACAACCACAAGAACGAGGACAACAATGACAACAATAACAATGATGATGAAGATGATCATGGTGTCCCTTCTCTTTGTGAACTGACCGATGCAAGGGCCAATTAGTCGAGGTGCCTATCACTATTATATTCTAGTCAAACACGTAGCATATGTAAATAGCGTGACACTAGTATTTCAGTCAATTTCTCATATAAAGGCAATTAAATAATTTAGATTTGTTCATATGTGTTTTGTTCTAGATCACAATTTAACTTATATTTAGTTAAGAATTAATCTGGATGCAAGTCAACAAGATGTCATCACTTGTGTATTCGGTGGGTATAGTATAAATTTTGATACCACTAATAGAATTGTGGAACTAAGATGTTAGACAAAAATTCACAAAGAATTCCATTGGCGAATCTTGGTGGCACCGACCCATAGTTGATACCATTGACACTCAATACAAAGAAAAATATGTGGCATTCATCCAATGGCCACAAGTACATGGATCGAATGAGCCTTAGTGCCGATCCGAGGATTTGGCTTTAAGTCAGTACCAATGAGCCATGTCGGTACCACCCACTCTGGAGACCCATGGGTTGGTACCATCTACAAGTGTGATTTCTCAATATTAACGATTAACACTGAGAGCACAGTGATGGGAGATAAAGTATCTACCACCAATTACCAAGTTGGTGGTGTCGAATTTCTACTAATGAGTTGCAACCCCTCTATATAAGGAGGAGTGATTCTTTGTGCATACTCACACCAAAGAAACTCAATCTCTAGCACCAATATGTAAGTAGCTCTGAGCAAGCATGCTTGACAAACATGTGAAGTGACTACATCAAGCCCCTTCATTCTCTCTCTCTCTCTCTCTCTCTTCATCTATTCTCATGGTGCACAAGCATCCCCAACGATAAGGAACCTCTTCCATCAGTGTTCCTCGTCACCTTGGCCCTAATATGAGCTGCATAATCCATGGTAGAGACGAATAGAAGAAATGCAACATGGAGATGTAGAAAAACACACTCGAGATGACAAATTATAGTGATTAGGCCTTCCTCTTGAGGATCAGCTTCAGTGACAGCATGATGACGGTGTGTATCGACCATCGATTTGTGGGCAATCAACCTTTCTTTGATGGTTGATCCACATATACATAAATCACCTTCAATTTTCTCTCTTCTAAAAACACATGTTTTCCTTGAGAACCACCGCAACACATTTGAGTGGAAGGACGTGGGTCAGTTTCTGTCTCTACAAAAACTCCTTACCTCTCTCTATCCAACTTCAATGCCATATATAGATGGGCTCATCAAGGCCATAGACACAACCGAGAGGATTTTAACCATGTAACTACATGTCACAAGCTGAGAGGCACCAAAGTAAATTGACATCTCTCTACCATCATCAACCTCAAGCATCCCTTTTCCTTCCTATTTAATTGCATCCTAATGAACACAAGTCCACACAAGGGTTGCGAAAACTGCAATCTTCCAATTTCTAGGCCTTCCAGGATTTCCTCCTGGGTGAGAAGATCAACATGGGTTCATTGTTCTTGACTCACACCTTCAAAGTGGATAAGAGTGAGAAACTTTCTCACACCTCTTCCAAATCAATTCCACCTAGATCTCTCTTATCTTCAACCCCTCATTCCAAAAGGATCATTGGACTTTAAGCACATATCAAAATTTCAAGAGTTAACACAATCTCTACGTAAGCATTTTTATTTTTTTCATCCTGACTCCTTAATAATTCAACAAAAAAGAAGCGTCAAAATCAGTTATATGTATTCTAACATACACGTTAGTAAAAGAATAAGAAATTACCAAAATATAAAAAAGAAAGCTTGTATAGAAAAAATCACATATAATTGCCACACAATCTCATGTATTTCTAATTTTCATCCCATTCATTGTCAATATGCCACATGGACTTAATCATTTTTTTCTTACTTTGAGTTTCCCTCAGGGCATACAATTTGTTCAATATGGCCCCACTACTATATTTTTGACCTATGGTGTCACTTTTCTTAACATCAATTTTTATAAAAATCTGATACTACATGCCTATAGTATCAGTTGGTAAAGTACAAACATCACCACTGGTCAAGTCTTGTAGATTAAGTAAAAATAAGGGTACCACTTTTACTATAGCATTGGTTTCTTTGTGAAGAACCACATCTATGAAAGCCTGAAAAATTCAAAATTTCAGTGGAAAATTTGATATAGGGCTACTGTGTCAGTTGTAGAAAAACTGACGATAAAGCCCTTCTAAAAAAATAAATTGACGATTGCTCTCCATAAAAATTGACATGGTAGGTCATGCCCACCGAAAAACATTTTACCTCCAAAAATCAAGGGGTGTCATTTTCTTCTAAAAGAACCTGTGATAATGGTTCCCATCACGTGCCCCGTAAAAAATATTTCCCCCAAAGTTAAGTTGTGTCATCGATTTTTTTGCTAAAAACCGACAACACAAGTCTTATTGAGGTTATATTTTTTTTTATAAGGATAAGTACATGGTGTCATTTTTTTTGGAAAATCGACGATAGAGAATGAACTCTAGCATCGATGTTCCTCTGAAAGTGATGGAACATGTCTTATTGAGGTTGGTATTTTTTAATAGGATAAGTACACATGGTGTCAGATTGTTGGTGGATAATCAAAGACAACGAATGAACTTTGTCCTCGATTTTACTAGACAACCGATGACACGTGTCTTAGTGAGGTTGGAGCTTTTCTAATAGGGATAAGTATATATGGTGTTATTTTAATGGTGTATAACTAAACATAGAGAATAAACTTTGTTGTCAAGATTTTCTTAGACATCTGATGAATAAATACTCTGTCCTTGATTTTTTGAGCAGTCGATGACTTGGGTTCTACTTAACAACACATGAGAAACTTTCTTTTACCCATTCTCACTTTCATTCCTTGATTTGCCTACTCTGGCAATCGAGTTGCCGCTCTCTTATGCCGCTTCTCTACTTCTCCACCATTGTTGTTGCACTAGATGTTATTGCTACTGCTATTAGTGTTGTGAGATCTATTGCCACTGCTACCACTGTCATCGCTGCTAATGTCATCATTGATGTTGTTGCTAGTACTTCAGAATCCACTATTGCCGCCAACTGATGTTGTGAGCATTGTCCCATTGTTGCTACTATGAGTGCTGCAACCGCTGTTATTGCTGCTGTGAGCATCACCTCCATCTCCTCTACTACTACTACTTAAGCTGCATTGTTTTTTTTCTTTTTTCTTTTTTAGCTATATTTGTTGTTTTTTGTTTGTTTTGTTTGTTCAATTAGTTATAATTTTTAAAATGCATGTATAGTTTATTGTTTGGTTTGTTAGAATTTTTCATATAAGTTTATGCATATTTGGTATGTACGTTATATATCTCTAGTATTGTTCTTTAGACCACCCCAAGCTAATAAATGATGATATAAGTTCAGATAAATGACTAATAGATGTGTGGCATAGAGATCGAAATTAATCTTTAAATCCTAATTTCATGGTGTTGGTGTAGAAACCCATCTGAGATTTACTCATTTGGAGTAGATCTTATATAGTTCATGGTTTGGGACTGTTCCTGAACAGTTATTCTCACTTAGGATGTAAGGTATAACATGTATTCAATTTTCAAGATGCTTCATTAGTATTTCCTAGTTTTTCTCTATGTATATATGTAGGTGGATATTTTCCCATCGAATCGGTGTACTTGGAAAACTATGGGTAATGTTGCCACAATATTTTTGAAAAGCGAATACACATTATACACTTGCTAGTCACATTAGGTGTTTAAGAATGGGATAGGTGCTACACATTCATTAGTAAACCCTAAACCCTAATTTGTAAAGTGTAAACATTAATTTGTAAACCCTAAACCTTAATTTGTAAATCCTAATTTGTAAACCTTAAACCCTAATTTTTAAACCATAAACCCTAAGTGATAAACCCTAATCTCTAAAACCTAATATAAAAACCCAAATGTCTAAATCCAAATATCTACTTACATGATTCAATACTCATTTTCTCTTTGATCATAGAATGGATAGAAAATGGATGCCCATTTCAAATTGTTGCACTCCAAAGTTTATTAATAGTCTTGATCAGTTTATAAGATTTGTGGAGGAACATAGGAAACAACCTAGAGATAGGTTCTATTACCCATGTAAGAATTGCAGTAACAACTTGAAAGTCAACATTGTTGACAAAATCAAAAGTCATGTCATGTAAAATGGGATTGTACAGGGCTATACAGAATGGTAATGACCTAGAGTGATTCCTACTATGAGATTAGTAGATGTTCATAGCATTACTTGTGCTGAAGAAGAAATTACCAATGATGATGTCGATGTGAATGATCTTGTCTCTGATAGACATGGTTAATGTGATGCAAGATAGTTGTGGGGTAAATATTTAATGATCCACTTTCCTTATATAGAAAAATTGTGCATGATGATGAGGGATTGTTATACTTAAGTTGTACTAAGTTTATGAATCTGGGCATTGTGTTGAGATTACATACTCTAAAGGCTAACAATAGATGGAGCCACAAAAGCATCATGTCTCTATTTCCTTTCTTGAAAGAAAATCATCCTAAAGAAAATGAGCTTCCAATCTCAACATAAAAATTAAAGAAAATTTTGTGCCAATGGGAATGGAGGCTAAGAAGATACATGAATGCCCTATTGATTGTGTGATATTCCTAAAGGAATATATCAATTTTAAAGAAGGTACACAATGACTACTTCAGGTAAGTCCAAAACCGTCTCTCCTACTCAGGGTGATGTGCTATCTACCTATAATACCACTATTTCAATTCTTGTTATTTCCAATACCATGGATGCAAAAAAAATTTCTTGGCACACTGAGGTAAAGAAAAATAATGATGGGATCCTACGACATGTTTCTAATTCCACACAATGTGAGAAAATTGATATATTATACCTTGAATTTGGTGAAGAAGTTAGGAATCTCATACTTGGGCTTTCTATAGATAGGATGAATCCATACAACACATTCAATTGTCTACATATCACTTGTCCTATTATGATTGTTATATACAATCTTCCTCCATGGTTATGTATGAGAAATAAGTACTTTGTATTGTCCTTGTTGATATTAGTCCCCTAACAACCTGGGAGTGATATTGATGTTTTTCTTGAACCTCTGACTAATGACTTAAAGAAACTTTGGGAAGAAGGTGTGATGACCTATGATTCTTTTTGTAGAGAGACACTTTGTTTGCATGCTATGTTGTTTTGCACAATGACTTTCAGCATATGGGAATTTGTTTGGATAGAGTGTAAAAGGATTCAAAACATGTCCTATATGGGAGAAGAACATTGACTCAATAAAACTAGAACATGGCAGAAAGACTGTATATTTTGGTCACAGAAGGTTTCTTCCAAAAGTGCATCCTTACTGAAGATCGCGCAAAGCATTCAATGGACCGATTGAGGAATGTAGTGCCCCTAAACCTATATCAATGGAGGCTGTCTATGAAAGAGGAAGACTTTGTCAATGCATTTGGTAAGAGATCACAATGTACTATTCCCATACGAAGTGACAAAATATTTATCCAAGAAGAGATAAATATTCTAGGATCTTCCTTATTGGAGTTATATGACAGTTAGGATTGTATCGATGTCTTGCATGTTGAGAAAAATGTTTGTGATAGCATCATTGGTACTCTGTTGAATATACCAGGAATTGAATATACCATGTAAGACTAAAGATGGCATAAAATCTAGAATAGACCTAGGTGAAATGGGTATAAGGAAAGAACTAAAAATAGAAGTTAGCAGTGATAAAAATGTATTTACATCCTGCTTATTACACATTGTCTAGACAGGAGAAGAGAACTTTTTGTGAGTGCTTGTTTAATTTTAAGGTACCGCAGTGCTACTCTTCCAAGATTCATAGATTGATATCAGTGAAGGATCTAAATATGATTGGTCTAAAATATCATAAATGTCACACTTGAATGTAGAAAATATTGCCCGTGGTTGTTTGATCTGTACTGCCAAAGCATGTAAGATTTGCAATCATCATGCTTTTGAGTTTCTTCTTCAACACTCTATGTTGAAAAGTTATTGATCATGAGAATCTTGATAAGTTTCAAAGAGAGGTGGTCACTACCCTATGCCAGCTTGACATGTAGTTTCCTCCTTCATTCTATGATATCACAGTACATCTTGTTGTCCATTTGACCAGGAAAGTGCAAATATTGGTTCCGGTTTACTTGCATTGGATGTATCCTTTTGAACGACACATGAGCACTTTTAAAGGTGATGTTTGAAACCATTATCATCCTGAAGGGAGTATTATTGAGGGTTATGTGGCTAGGGCAGTTATGAATTTGCGCAATGGCTTTCTAAGTTGTAATGTAGGTCCTGCCAATGAAAAGAATAGTGATCCCTATTTTAGAAAATGGACTTTAGGAGCATGAGTGGAAGTAATTAGTTGTGAGATGTGGGAACAAGCATACTTGTATGTTTTATACAACATAGACAAAGTGGGTATTTATATCATTGAACATACCAATTTTATCAAGACAAAATATCCTCAAACCAATTCAATGTAGCTTGCTAGAAGGAATAATATGACATTTATTAGGTGGTTTGATGATAAAGTCTTCCTAAAACTATCTCAAACACCAAATAATGTTACTAAAAGTATCAAATGTCTCTCCTTCAAACCAAAAATGAATGCTATGTCTTACAAAGGGTTTGACATAAATGGATTTTCATATTACACAAAACATCAAGATGATAAGAGTGTTGTCCAAAACAGTGGGGTAACTCTTCAAGTGTCTGCACTGTATTTTTCTAGTCCAAAGGTTAAGATTCCACATGAAGCTAAAATGTCTTATTATAGTGTCATTGAAGACATATATGAGTTTGACTACATAGATTTTACAGTTCCCGTCTTTAGGTGTAATTTGGTGGATGACACCAAAGGATTTGTGGTGGATGAATTGGGTTTAACACTAGTGAATTTTGAAAAAAATGGTGAGAAGGGTGACCATTTATAATTGAATCATAGGAAAAGCACGATCTTACAAATGAAAATTGGTCTGTTGTTCTTCATGGGAAAAGCTAGTTCATTGTAGATCCTATAGATGAAGAAGAGTACTATGACAATCCATTTTGAGTTGACTTTTCAACACTAAAATGTTCAGGCTAACATTGACTTGTATATGCTTGGAGATCGTACAAAGAAAATATGAAGTGATGAACCATCCAACCAATATTAGAGGCATGCATTTTATTTTTTAAATGCTAGATGTGCATTTTACATTGTTTATTACAATTATAAATGTTTCAAATGCTACATGTACATTTTACATTTTTTATCACTTACATTTCATTCTTTGACTATTCCTAATATGACATTTTTATTTGTTTTATATCTGCACTAGTGCCCTTAGTACCATGAATACTAAAATTAGCCTTCAAAAAGGCATTAACATGATTTATTTCTCAATCCATCCTTCATATTAAATGTTTTACTTAAGGTATACACAATAGGTGGTGCCACTTAATCATTTCTAGATGTTTACATAAATCATATTCAAAGCATGACATAACATGTTACAAATATATCCAACTTGTTTCCCTTCATTCCTTATAGCAATTATCTCATATTAAGCATGAATTCATATTTCAATTTAACATTCATCATACATTACTTTCTTTCCAACCCCGATCATCCCCAAGTTAGGACTTAACTCATAAACTTAACATCCTAATCATTTCTATTTATCCATGTAGGCCCTTTAAAGATATTTTTAGTTATCTTTTCTCAATATGGGTGCAAATAAATAGTACAAATATGTACATGATGAAAAACAACTAATTTAACATAAATAATGAAGATAAGGTTCAAGGCTTAACATTAAGCCCATATATTGACATGAGAAGGTTCTAATAATGACTTTTCTCATCCATAGATCACCTTATCAAATATCCTCTTTGTAACAATCCCCATTTTGAGCATCCAATTAAGAGAGATCTATAATGTAAGGATTGATACCTAATTTTTTAGGATCATATTTAATAAGTAATTATCAATAGTCAATAATCTTTATTAATTTGAACAAATAATGTTTACAAAATGTCAAATTATGCTCCTCTAAGGAGTTATATGAACTTTATATGAGAACTAACTTATACGAGAATAATAACTATGACTATATAACTAATCCTCCTTCAATTATCTTTAATATCTTAAATTGATTTCATCTAAGTTTCCATGTCTTGATATCTTCACACATGGTAGTTTACCTAAAACGCCAACAAACAAAATGTGGTCAACATATATCTATAGTCTATGCTACAAGGGTTCATGAAAAAATCACATGTACATATATATATTCAATAATTATTTAATGGTACATATGAACTTGTATTATCATTAGATATTCTAACCCTTGCTTGGTCTACTATCTCAGGTGTAATCAATGCCCATCATTGGACTTATGTACATTACCCCTTTCTCCGTGTAACCTAGGGTTTAGTATATCATAGTTTACTTATGTGATACTCATATTAGCATTATAGTTGGATTGAAATGAATAAACATCCAACAATTTATTCATCAATCACTAAGAAACCATCAACAATCTGTAGATGTTGAGACATGCAAGTATTCATAATTGTAACCACATACCTTAATCTTACAGAATTCATACAAAATATTTCCACAAAATCTAGTCATTAGGGTATATTCAAAAAATCCACATTCGATCAATATTATTTGAAATATGCATACTACATATGTGTCACTATGTATTCACATTACTTAGATAAAACCTAACTTAGATTCTAATCAAACATTAGGGTGGTCTTAGGTATAGTTGGGAATAAGAATCACAAACCCTAATTCCATCATATCATGGTTTCCAAGGTTTATAAACCCTAAATTACATGTTATGTGTGACCCTAATTCTTAGATTGACCATATCAAATTATTATGAACACCTAGATCAGATTAGGTGGATTAAGGTCATAACAAGATACACACATAGGTTTAACAATCCTAATTCCACATGCATGTGATTATGGACTTTAGAACCCTAAATAACATCACATTACCATATGATTATTTAATAAGATCTTAATATATCATAATTATTTATAAATATATAATAATAACACAACATGATTGTATTCAACATATTAAACATCAAAGCTACAGTTTGAATACATTAATCACCCTATAGACATGTACTAACTATACCTTCAAAAGTAGGATCATAACTAGGCCATGATCTTATTTTATTTAGGTTCTACTAGTTTTTCTAAGAAATTTGATATATAATTTGTCTATATTCTAACCTACCATTAATTTTCTACATTATTTGCAAAATTAACTAAAATGGGTCAATTCCAAGCTATCACGTCACCTAGATAGCCCATTATTTAGGAACGGTGTACCCGAGTTTGCCTAAGGGGTAATTACCACCTCTACCCTTGCAAAGTGACATAACTATCATTCAATATAAGAGCAAGGTGGTAATAGAACATGGAGGATCTTTCTCCTTCCCTTGCTATCCCTCACCATGGCTATGCAAGAAGCAGAGCAATCTTGGGCCAATTGGAAGGTTGACTCTAAGCTTCTGGCTTTCAATTCCATGGGTGAAGATCAGAGCAGCTTTGGCCAACGCCCATGAGGTCATCCACTTCCTTAGCTTACCCAGTGGATGACTGAAGTTAGGGTTTTAGATTCGAGCTGCACATAGAGGTGAGCAAATATTGGGAGGATGTATTACCTCAATATGTCATGATCTATGAATAGAAGAGGGCTCCCAGAAGACCATAGTGCTTTCTAAGCAACTTGTCATTCCTCACAAAGTCTAGAAGATGGCCCTTCTACGAGCATCCTCTTGTAGGTAAAACTAGTTTTGCGGGCATGAGACCTGGACTTACTCATGTCCTATTAGCCAGTAGGATCTCCTCCTACGTTCTCCATAGTGATCTAGGCCGGTGCAACATGGTTGGAGCTTCTCTAGTTCAGTGGGGCAGAGCCAATGGTCTCAATAGAGGATGACTTACTTGGAGGCCATCCACAAGGATACTAAGTAGAATTGATGGTGGAAATAAGATGATGGGGTCACAATAGTTCTCATGGACCCATTTTATAAGCATGTGATACCTAGAGTCACATGTTTCTCAAAATTTTAGAGATCCAACACAAACTTGATTTCGGTGATGCCACCTTGAGCCAAAATTCTAAGTGTTCTAGGGTTCGTTGGGTATGTCTCTCACCTCTAGGACAATAGAGTTAATTTTTTTATTGGAATATCATGTTAATGGAGAGGGAAATCAAAATAGAATCTGTGTTTTATAGGCTCCTTCCTCGAGGAGGAAGACAACATGTTGGTCACCTAACTGCAAATTAGGGGTTGGGATTGTTGAGATTATCCCACACGTCCCCTAGTCCAGACATTAGGCGTGACACTGGATAATCTCGATTTAAAGGAATTAAATTATCCAATTCACTTGAAATGCCAAAATTTCTAAAAATCATAGTTATCTCTAGGAGCATCCAATTAACACAAAGCTTTAGGATATCTTTCTAATAGGGTTATCTTAAATTGTGCAAAGTTTGAGATCAAAATATTAAGGATACATATCTCTTTCTTTCTGTTTAGGTATTTACCTAATTTAGTACCTAGGTCACTGATAACCATGTAATTATCCCAAAAATTCGATTTATCTTCATTAATCCATTATCTCACGTAGGACCAAGTATTAGCTCACATTATGTTTATTTGATACCTAAATACTTGGAATCCCAATGAATCCTTGATAATTACTCCATAATTATATAGGTCATTTATGTTCTTAGAATCTTTCTCATCATCTCCTAATTATCTCACCAATCAGCTCACAATATATTTTCTATCTTATGTATGCACACAATTCTATTTTCTTTAGTGTATATCATAATGTATCTAATTGTCAGTGAAATAGTCCGGTTGGGCATAAATTGGATCCCAAGGCCCATAATTCACACTTCGATCTTCCAATGGGCCCATAGTATTACTTATATTTTTAATTATGAATTTAAGGCTTTGATCATCATAATATCTCAATTAAGCATTATAATATCACATATGCTCAATATCACATTATTTGCTTAAGTTGGACACTTTCTCTAAGTCTAGGGTTTAGAATTATCATCCCATTTCAATGGAAGTCATACTATTGCTCTTATCATTGTAATATTACTCTTATTATCTAAAATTGGATCTCAATACATTATTCTTGGATTTATAAGCATGGACTCTAAATTTACCAAATTTGAGGATCTTACATTCACCATTCCTTAAAAAGGAATTTTGTCCCCAAAATTCAAACTTAATCTGGTTAAGGTGAATGATGACTCATACTATCCTCAAACATTCATATTGTAGATCTTAGATAGGTAATATCGAGTAACATCCATTAATAAAAAAACTCAGATTATTGGGATTGGAACCCAAATTCTATCCAGGGTTATTTATACATATACTCATTTTCATTGCATGATATTAGCCTTTGGAGATTACATTTTCACTTAGTGATTTATTCTTAACTAGGTTTCAAACCTATAAATCATGATTACACCTTGGTTTTAGGTCAAGGGTCTCCAATATCATTATGTATTCTGTCCCATGACTCATCCTTCCCTAGGAGAGTCTATGATTTAGATGTCCTTCGTAGGATTTTATTTCAATGTGTTAATTTTTCATATTACAAAAATTACTTGATGTTTATGAAACCAAAGTTTTCAATCTTATATATTTATGCTTAAAGGGCATTAATCCAAATGTACACCCTTCTTTTCTAGACCTGGTGTCCATAGGGATTATATACCCTAAATGCATAATTTCCTTCAATGTAAATTACTTTCCATTTAACGTTTACCATGGCATTTCTCTAAAGAAGGTTTTGATATTTTTTTTTGGTCGGTCCAAAAAGCATGTTACTGTATTACCAAAACTTTAGGTACAAAATAATTTGCGCCCCCCATTACAACCCTAGATGAACACATCCAAACAACCAGAGAAACAAACTAAACACAAGCTACACAGTAGCCATCTACCTAGATAAAAGAAGAGGACATACCCACAAACTAACTCAAGAGATAACAGAGAAACTGAAATGACTCTCCAAACTACACATGCCAACACTGACAATAGGCTCATCCTCTGAAATTGTGGCAACATGGGCAGCCGAAAACATCACTTCAGCAACCTGGGAACCTCAGGAGCAATATAGCAGAAATCTCCAATGCTCTCATCCAGATCTTCGAGTTTCTGGCAAGCAAAGGAAACCGCCAAGAGGACCTGGCTATTTCTTTATGCAAGAACCAAAGACCAAGCATTGAATGCTACTGTTTGCACAGCAGCGCTGCTCTCATCCAGAAGGTTTTGATATTTACGTACATTGGAATTATATTTCTTATTCAACAACTTATTTTGATTAGGCAGGGGTACAAAATTCCATGCCTTGTGCCCATACCCTCCCATCCCATTCCATCCCTTTAGGGTCAGGTCCTTAGAGGACGTCCAAGGTTACCTTAATTCTTAATATGAGATTGGTCAACTCACCTTCTAGGGAGGGTCCTAACCTAGGGTGTCTTCTTGACCTTCAAGAGGAGGTTAGTCTTTTTGTCCACGAACCTGACCCCAAGAGTTTAGGGTTATGCTTCCCCCATATGTCTTTCCCATCTTAGGTTGACCACCCTAGATCAGGATACCACCCCTAAGAGTGTATTGGCGTTCCAATATTTTCATTACGTAATTAATTATTTTCTATGTTTTACATACATATTCAAACCCTTCAAACTTATCATCCATGCAATTACTCCATGTATTGGCATGCATGGGAAACTAGGGTATCCAATATTGTGGTACCCAGTTTGGATTACCCAACCCATTCATTTATTCTCTTTCTATTTTTCACTAACTTAGGATCTATATGGGTAAGGTTACTATTTAACACACCCTACTCCCTTTACCCAAGATTAGGATTTAGGGTTAGGATTAGGAACTAAACCATTACCTTAGGATTTTATATATCCCTTGACCCACTTAGGGTTTTTCCTAAGCCAACCCTAGATCTCCCTAGGGTATACCTTTGCAAGGAAAAGCCCATAAAACATTTTTTTCTTCTAAATATGTCATTATTTCTACCTTAAATGTACATTAATTGGTGGAGGATACGTTAATTTTAATTCTTCTCAAAACCCTAACCTGAGTGAGGAGGTAAGTATATTTTAGGGTTTATTAAGCAAAGAGACGAGGAGAAGAGAATATTAGAGATAGAGAAAAAAGAGAAAACATTATTTCAAACAAACCCTAGGCTCTGTCCAGGCATATATCACATTGGCTAAGGGAGTCCCCATATATCAACTTAATGGTGTGAAGAAAAAATATTGACAGCCCCCAAGTCGTGACCCTTTCTAGACACCATTACCCTATGTCCTAATAATTCTCCTAATATTTATATAGAGTAATTGTAATGATAAAATGTAAAATATTATTTGGAAATTTGGGCTCTGTTACCAAATGTGATTATCCCCAATTTTGAGAATCCCCTAATTAATAGAGACCTATAATATAAGGATCAATACCTAGATTTTTTCTAGGATCACATTTAACAAATAATAAACAATAGTCAATAACATCTATTAATTTGAACAAATAATGTTTACAAGATGTCAAGCGATGCTCTTCTAAGGAATTACATGAACTTTACATGAGAGCAAACTTATATGAGAAGAAGAACTATGACACATGACTAATCCTCCTTAACTTATCTTTAATATATTCAATGGATTTCATCTAAATCCCAATGTCTTGACATCTTCACATATGGTAGTTTACCTAAAATCCTGACAAACAAAATGTGGTCGGCATATTTCTATACTAGTACATGGGTTCATCCAAAACATCGCATGTACATTTATATTACTCGTTTGATGGCACATATGAATTGTATTTTCACTAGATATTCTAACCCTTACTTGGTCTCTATATAGGGTGTAACCACTGTCTATTATTTGACCTATGTGCATTACCTCTTGATCAGTGTAACCTAGGGTTTAGAATAGCATAGTTTACCTATGTGATACTCACAGTGGAAATAAAGTTGAACCAAGTTAAATAAACATACAATAGTTTATTTATCAATAATCAAGAAACCATAGACAATCTCTGGGAGTTGATACAATGAGTATTCATAATTGTAACCACATACCTTTGCCATGCAGTCCAATCATCATGATATATTCAAGAAATCCATAATCAATCAATGTTATCTGAGATATGCATACTACATATGTGTCACTATGTATTCACATTACTTAGATTAAACCTAACATATGTCCTAATCTAAGGTTTAGGGTTGTCTTAGGTTTGGATTGGGAATAAGGGTCACACGCTCTAATTCCATCATTCATGGTTTCTAAGAGTTATATACCTTAAACTACACATTAGGTGTAACACTAATTCTTAGATTGGCAATATCAAATTGTGATGAATAATAAATCAGATTAGGTGTATGGTCACGGAAAAATATATGCATTGGTTTAACAACTCTACTTCCACATGTATGTGACCATGGACTATATAACCCTAAATAACATCATCATTGTCAACTGACTATTTACTAAGATCTTACTACATCATTATTAATTATCGATTTTAGATAATAACACAACATGACTTATTCAACATATTAAACATCAAATCTAGGGTTTGGATGCATTAATCACCATATATACATGTATTAGCATACTTTCAAAAAATAGGCCCATGATTATATTTTATTCAGATTGTACTAGTTTTTTTTGAGCAGTTTGATATATCATTTGACTATATTCTGACCTACCATTGATTTTCTACATTATTTTCAAAATAAACTAATATGGGCCAATTTCCAGATGCCACATTAACTAGATAACATTATCTAGGCACGATGTACCTGAGTTTGCCTAAGGGGCAATTACCCCCTTTACCCATGTGTAGTGAAATAATTATCACACAATCTAAGAACAAGGTGGTAGTAGCATAAGGAGGATCCTTCTTCTTCCCCATCCAACCTGCTCCAAGGCTCCTCTTAAAGCAAAGCATTCTTGTGTCCACTAGAAGGTTGACTCTTGGCTTCTGGCTTAGAATCCCACGGGTGAATATTAGAGCATCTTTGGTCGACCCCCACAAGGCCATCTAGTGCATTATCTTATCCTAGGGATGATCAGAGTCAGGGTTTCAAAGTCCATCTGCACATAGAGGTGACCTAAGTTTGGGAGGAGGGATTACCTCAAGTTCTTGCAAATTGTGAATAGAATATGACTCCCATAAGACCGGAGTGCTTTCTGAGCCATTTTCCATGCCTCACTGTGTCTTGGAGATGGACCATTGATGAGCATCCTCTTGTAGGTAGAATAGGCTTTATGGGCATGAGACCTAAACTTCCTTGAGTCCTATTAGATAATGGGATCTCCTCTTATGCCCTCTATGGTGCTCCAAGCCGATGTAATTGGTTCAATCTTCTCCAGTTTAACAAAGGGGAGCAAGGGTTTTCAGAGAACATGACCAACTTAGCGGCCATTTGTGAGGATACTAGGCATAATTGATGGTGGAAAGAAGATTATGGGCCCACGATAGTTCTTATCGACCCATTATATAGGCATGTGAACCTAGAGCCCCAGGTTGCTCAAAGTCTTAGAGATCCAACATGAACTGGATTTAGGTGATAACACCTCAAGCCACAATTCTAAGATTTCTAAGGTTCATTGTCTCTCACCCACAAAGACATCATAGTTAAAATTGTGGCTTGGAATCACTATTGGAGTGAGGGGGACATTAGAAGAGAATTTGTGTCTTACAGGACTCCTACCTTTAGGAGGAAGACAATCCTTTGGCTCGTTGACCATAGATCAATGACTGGGATTGTTGAGATTATCTTGTGTGTCCCTAGCAAGATATTAGGCATTACACTAGATAATCTTGATATAAAAAAATAAATTACCCAATTTAATTGAAATGACAAACTTCTAAAAATTGTAGTTATCTCTAGGAGCATCCGTATAGTGCAAAACTTTAGGATCATATTTCTATTAGGGTTATCTCAAATTGTACCAAGTTTGAGATCAATATAATAGGTAAAAATACCTCTTTCTTCATAATTAGTTATTTACCTAATTTAATCACCTAGGTCACAGATAATCATGTACTTATCCCAAAACTTGATTTTATCATCATTTACCCATTATCTCACTTTGTACCACATTATGTTTATTTGATACCCGAATACTTGAAATCCTTGTAAAGACTTGATAAATACTCCCATAATTTGTAGGTCACATATATTCTTAGAATATTCTAGAATTTTTCTCATTATCTCTTAATTATCTCATTAATTAACTCACAACATATTTTCTATCTCATTTATGTACAAAATTCCATTTTCTTCAACATATATCCCAATGGATCTATTTGTCACTCAAAATCGGATACAAAGGCCCATATCTCATACTTAGGTCTTCCAATGGGCCCACATTCTTATTTATATTCTTCATTATGAATTTAAGGCTTTGATGATCATAGTATCTCAATGAAGCATTATATCAACACATATGCTCAATATCACACTATTTACTTAAGTTGGAGACTTACTCTAAGTCTATGCCTTAGATTCATCATTCCATTTCAGCCAAAGTCATAATATTGATCTTATCATTCTAATATTACTCTAGTTGTCTCAAAGTGGATCTCAATACATTATCGGTGAATTCATAAGCATGGAATATAAATTTACCAAGCTTTTAGATCTTACAATCTTGCATTTATTTTATCAATGAATATTCAAGTAGGGTTTTAGAACAAGATTGTGACACCACAAAAGTTAATAGATTTCACGAATTTACCTTTCCCCAACATTTTATTATCTTATGTTTAAGAATTCCTTCTCTTAGTTTTTCTAATATTACTCAAGGATATTTCCAATATCCCTAATATAAATATTTACGTTGTCCTTCTCTTATGAACCTAAATTCTTAAGTTCACACTCACACAATTTATGTTTTTCTTAAGACTTAAGAAAAAACAAAGAGAAAGTGTGAGGAAAAATGACAAGAAGATACTGGAACATCAATTTGGAAGAGATGATGGAAGCATGAGTTCATTTTGGTCATGGTACTAGGAAATGGAATCCTAGAATGGCATCTTATATTTCTGCAAAGCGTAAAGGTATTCATAATAAAAATCTTACTAGAAATGCTCATTTTTTATCATAAGCTTGTGATTTAGTTTTTGATGCCGCAAGTGGATGTGTGCTTCTCTTTTTAGCTATAATATTTAATCATCTCTTACTTTTATTACCTTATTATCATGTATCTCTTTGTTTCTCATCATAGATATTTATTTTTCTTTAGATTTCTCTTTTAGTTCATATAATCCTTGTTCAATATTATTTCTCTCATTCTCATATGTAATCTAATCATGCATTGATTCATTATATCACTAATTGTCATATTTACCATGTGTATTTCGTAAATTTGTGTCTATATATTTTATTACTCATCTTATTATGTCATTGGTAACTAGATTCGTATGTTGTATGTACCTGGACCGGGCAACTTGGTATAGTCTAGACAAAAAAGTTTGACACTAGATCCTCAATGCTTGAATATCTGGTAGGGGTACTTGAGTATGGACCGATTAGTATCCCTTTTGTTAGATTATATTAAAAATCAATTATTAGTCTCAAGTATTTATTGCAAAAGTTACCTAATCGATTCAAATTCAAGTTGAATTACATATTCAACTTATCTTTTACATGTTATTTTGAAAAAAATTCTCAAGTTTCAAAGCATTAATATATACGAGGTTTCAATCTTTTCTTTTATTTAATCTTTCCACATTATATTTTCTTCTTCCTTCTTATCTTTACTTACTAATTAACCCTAGGTAGCATCTTCTTTTACATTTTCCTTCTCTTAACCACTTCTTACAAGAAATCATGTATACATGTGATTAAGAAGAAGATCTAGACTCATCCTCAATTTTTGGACTAAGAGAACCTAATATCTAGTACCAATCTAGAGGGTGTCTCTTTTAATAACCATCTAATTATTAGGGATGGTCTCAAGGTTTTTTATAACCAAAAATCCCAAACTCTGATATCATCTATAAGAAACACTATGATCGGTGGGCAATGGGCATATAAAAGCATTTAACCTCAATGTCTTGTGCTCAAGATCAACTATGTATTTAAATTCAGCTCTTTTTGCATTACTTAATTTGTAGATTATTACATGAGTGTTATACAAATTTCAGGAAGGGATTCTTAGCAGGTCTCATAATCATATATACAAAAGAACACTCATTTACATGTCTAATTCTTACATTAAAAAATCTTTACAAACTCATCTAGGAAATCCCCTAGTATAGGAATTACTAGACTTTTTTAAACATCAAAATATCACATATATAGTTTCATGGATCATAGCTCAAGTCAATCAATTGGTGTTTGGGTTTCAAACTTACCAAGTTTCTCATTGTTTTATTAACCAATGTCTAGTGAGTAGATAGTTAGATGAGTAAGAAACTACAATTTCCTTCTCTTTCTTTAAGTTAGGGAAGTAATGATTCAAGTTAAACTTGAGAATGCAAGAGATATAAGGCTGGCATTTTTCTTGGTAGTAAAGGAATAACATATTATATCATAAGAATATCATAAATATGATGTAGTTGATTAATTTCATAACAAAGAATGCTTGATTACAACATGGAGATAAAATACTAATACATGAAGCATATACTAAGCATAAGATCATCATCAACATTCTATAAAAAATTCAATAATATTGTCCATTTTCATTACTTTTCGTTGAAACTACTGGACTCATACCTATCCAACTACAATTTGTCATGATATGTCCATGTGAATGACTCATCGCCCAAGCCTTAGTGTTTATTTATCCATCAGAGATAACTAACACATTCCAAGTTCACCACAAGTCTAGGTAGGAGCTTATGGCATTACTACATCTCATTCCGACATCTTCATAAAAGGTTTGGGCATACCACGACAATTATTACATAAGCCACATATCACATTTTCATCATTACATCTTGTAATGACTCCCTACCCCCTAACCCAATAATTTTCTACATAATAGGTGAGTTGGGGTCTCACTCCCATCTCAGTGGGACTTCCCTAACCCTCCATGGGATTTTCCTTAGGGTTTAATCTACTCTAGTCTTCTCTATGTGAATACATTGTGAGACAATCCCCTTTTGCCACCCCAACATGAATATTGGGCGAGGCTCATGGTGCTTAGGGAAAATATCTATTTTTTTTACAGTTTTTCTTTCATCATTTGACGACTTAATCACATGAAGGAGTTCAATTAGATGGAATACACATATCATCTATGAATTTTCATACATATGAAAATAAAGGTTAGTATAAGAAGTGAGACTCAAGAGAGGAACCACTCCTTATTCAATCAAATTAAAGTAATAATTGAGATGCCAAACACCAACATAAATTTTTTGTGTGGGAATATTTTCTTATGTATTTAAATAAGTATGTTCAAAACACCAAAAGATAACAATTTAATAAAAAGGTATCCAACTATTACAATTTATAAGATTAGAAGGTCAAAACCCATATGTGTGAGTACATGAAGCAGATATCATAACACTAATCTTGAATGCAGAGGGTAACCCTACACATGTGTAGGCCTTGGTCAGCTTAGTCATCCTTCCCAAGTCCTTTTTACATTTATGGCTAGAAGAAAACAACACAAATTTTAGAAAAGTTGAAAATTTATAAGCAAACTAATATGTGCATGTAAAAGATAATTGGGCGATAATAAGAAAATGACACCAATTAACTTATCAAGGCTCCCAACATAAGAGACATATGGAACCATCCAAATGAATGTCAAAATCAAATATCAAAAGTAAGTGAATAATTCAATGTTGAGGCACCATTAAGAGTTCGTAATGAAACTTTTTAAGTACTTGTAAATAAAAAAATGAGAAAATCATATATATGTTTTAAATATGGAAATAGAAAAATAATATAGAACATGTAGGCAGGAAATAACAAATATACCCTAAATATGGATTGAGCAGGAAAAGATACAGTATACTCATAGGGACATCGGGGAAAAACACATATGTCATATAATATTGGGTGGGAAGGAAAAGATACATATCTTCTCTGAGAAGGATATGATCCATATCTGCTATTTTAAACATAATTGAAGAAATTATCACCTATTTACAATTATACAGTGTGGAAATTTATCACATACACACAAAGTCTCACATAATAATTTCTTGTATCAAGCCAATACATGATGCATAGAAAATGATTATCAAGTTCATGAATATGAGGGGTGAAACATCCATATAATTAACAGTGATGTCAATGACACACAAATAAAATTCCAACAATTTTAGTGCTTGATGAAGAGAAACAAACAATAAAAGGAAAGTTGTTGTAACAATTCAAGATAGATAAAAATGGGAATCATTTAAAGGTGTTAGGCCTCATTAAAGGAAATTAGTACTTCAAGTCAATAAATTAAAAGAAAGAGGAAATTAGTTGATTGTCCAATATGAATTCAAAGAATACAATAAACTTGATAATCAACCCTAAAAAATATTCATGTTCAATCTCTAGGTCCAAACTAGGGTTGTGATTCACCTATTAAACTTTTGTAAAAATCTGGGGTTAGGTTGTTGTTACACATAGGTACCCTAAAACTCAACATTTACACTCATTCCAACTAGGTCCATTGATCTATACAATTGAGAGATCGTATTTCTTGATTTCATATCATATTTCCTTATGATTTTTGGCCATCAGAATAATTAGTTATGGTTTTTATTTAAATTAATGTATTTACTAACATTCATAAAACAAAATCCAAAATGCACTTTTACATCAAATCGATTTAGGTCTTGAAATTAAACAACACCAAACAACATGTCTCATTTCTAGATTCAAAGTCACACTCCTTATTAATTTTCTAAGTTATACATAATTACTTATGATTTATTCAATAGAACTATATAACATGGTTTTATCAATTAAAAATCAAAGTAAATGAGTTTTCTAGTATTATGATCCCAAACCACGACCACTATGTGGGAATTTACAATCATGTTACTCCATACCAGAAAGTGTGACAACTAATCCCTCCGTCAGTCTGAAATCCATCTCATAGGAAATGTCGTCGTAGAAGGTGGGAAAAGTTTCCTACCATCCCAACTTTTACTAAAACTTTATTGTGATATTTTTGTTCAAACATTAATCTAGCATGTCTAGAAGAAGTAGTAGGTGGAAAAGATGGCATATGTCTTAGAATAAATGTACAATTGTGAGAGGGTAGACACATAATACTTGATTGATTTCTCTTTTGGTTTCACGATGAACACATAATCAATAGTTGAATCACATATCACAAACTTGAGAGGGGATTGAAAAATCAGCAAAGAAAATGTAACTCCAAGTTTATTGTGTCTTACATAACTCAAAGACCCAAAATTCAAGCTTCCTGGTGAATAGGAGTACAAACTGGCCTTTATGCAATTGTTAGAAGTCAGAGTAGATGCATATAGACAAATTAAAGCAAAAGCATGAAACAAAATGCAAGGTTAATGTATATTTAGAAGCAAAAAATAATAATACCATGATGATCATGGTTTACCATGAAATTTCTTAGAACCTCACAGAGAGGTTCATAGAGGAAAAACTGAGATAGTACCACTTTTAGAAAATTAAGGGTGTCGAAAGCTTAATAATATACCTAAGAGAAGTTTTGGATGAGATCCATGGAGCACCATGGATGGAGACACCCTGTAGGGATCTAGGTGGATGACAGGGGATATTGGAGGTCATAATCCTACACTATTCCCAATTGAGGGGTTTTTGTGTGCATCGTTGTGTTCCTTACCTCTCATGGATCAATTCTAGGGTCTTTGGAGGATACGAGCTGGTTAGGGTAGCAATGTTGCTAGGTGCAAAATAGAACATAGAAGAGAAGGGAGTAATGGATGATTATCATCTTATAAACCATGAAATATATGGGAAGTTGGGATAAAATTAGTTGTAAGCACCTTCCAAAGAGACTAGAGATGAAATTGAGAAATGAGGGTGAGAAGAGAGAAAGATAGGACAAAGAGATGGTGGGTGTACATTAATAGTGATTTTCCTACTTTGAACCATCTAGCAATGATTGGGTATATACAAAATCTCACATGATAGAAGCAAAAAAACATGTGTGGCACAAGTTAAAATCAAAACTTTATGAAATTGAAGAACATAATGATATGTTTTTCTATTTAGGTTACTTTAACACTCCTTATTTCCCATTTTATTTGAAGAAACAAACATTACCCAATTAATTTGGAGTCTCTGGACGAATTTAAGTAGGTATAATCTAATTCCACTCTTACTTTCAACTTTTGAGATGATCTATTAAGCGATTTATTACATCATGAGGTATTTATCTTATTAGCAAAATTCTCATCCTAATGAATATATTTCTAGAACATTTTGGGAAGTGATTTGTTTTGTCTTTATCTTCTCATGACACACTTTCCTTAAATTGTATTTTAAACTATGCCCTCTACTTAAAGAAAGTTACCCTTTTAGGTCATTTAATATATTATATTTTATTTCCCAAAAAAATATTAGGTTTTATGATATTATTACCATATGTTTTATCAATTTATATCAATGATATTTTAGCATTATGCTTGTTATAGGATTATCTTCTCACTAGATATATTCTTCTACACTTATTTGAAACAAATTTCTTATAAAGTCATTTAATGCTATTCTAATTCATTTAAAAACCAACTAGATATATACATAATCTCATTTATCTCTATTTAGGAATTTTCAAACATTACCACTAATTTATATGACAATATTTCGTTTTAAACATCATTAGACTCATGGGGGCAATTAGTTATATTGGGGGCCATATAACATGTTACCATTACTGCATCAGTTGTAAATCATGCAAAATGGCCATATATTTTTCACTTTATTAGTTCACTCCTCAACCTATGTATATGAAGACATTGTAGTATATGACTTGGAGTTAATCAATGCAAAATGTCCAGTTATTATTAGGATTCCCATGGTTATGAGGTCAAGTTCTTCTATGCTATAGTTTCCAAACTATATGAAACATAAAAAACCATTCATCAGTTATAACATAACTTCACTTAGATTAAGTGTTCACATTGAACAAGTATACCACCCATTGGCTTCATTAAGAATCACCTTCATCATCTCATTTAGTAAAATTCCATAATAGGGTGATTCCATCCTTCTCTTTGCATGAAACTCATCCTAAATCCAATGAGATATGAATTTATCCCATTCTTGGCTTAAATATCATTCCTTATAGTCAAATGGATACATGTTTAGCCTTTACTTACCACAATACTCACAATCATTTCCAATTAGATGTAATTTCAACCTTTCCTCATAGATGTAAGGTATATATAACCACACATAATCATATACTACATAAGAGAACACAAAACTAGGCTTTTAATTTTGTTGCACAACATTGAAAAACAAAAATAACATGATTACATGTTTGATCAAAATGAGAGAGAGCTTAATTGTACCCTTATATCAATGTTGTAAAGAAATTACGTCATAAAATGCATAAAATGAATCTAAGTCTTGTCTTATGTTTTCATGGCTAGAGTGAACATAACAATATGTTCCAGATGCAATAGGGGTGAATTTGAGCCTTTAAATACAAACACAACCAATTTTGTAAGGAATTTGACTAATTTCTTCCCCAACTCTTCTAATTTTTCAACACTAAAACCTTACTCAAACCACTATGAACATAATTAATCCTTCAACTCAACCAAGTTTTGGTCAAGATCTAGCTTTTATATCACTCATCATTCAAACTCCATTACAACAATACTAATCCCTATATGGATTTCTTCAAAACCTATAATCACATGAAATATCTCTAAGCTAACACAAATTTAGCATAAATAAGACTATAATGCATGTCATGTTCACTATTATCTTTTCCTAGGCCAAAAAAATGCATTAAGATAAATCTTAGGTTAATAGAATAGTTAATGCAAGCAATCAAACCACTGAGTTCACAAGATATATCGATTCAACATCATTACTCTTATCCAATCATTTAGTCAAGAAAAGTAGGGTTTACTATTCACACAATTTGTATTCATTTTTTTATCGATATAAGAGTTTTGACTGCTTAGTGCTTACATATACAGTTTCAACAAATGAATAAGGGTCAAGTGCTTCTATTTTTATTACATCTTGGAATAAATATTTTGAATATGATCAAATGAGAAATTATTAAGCTAATAAACAAGTCTAATATAGGGTTCAGGTCAACCTAAGTTTGGGCCATTATAATTTTTGAGCTTCATATTTCATTCAAAATCAAGATGGATAATGGGAACGTCCTTATCATTGTTGTAAAAATTCTTGTATAACTAGATCACTTGTTCCTCTAAGATTTCTTGGTTTTTGATAATGCTCTTATTTGCATCAATAAACTATGATATATTATTTACGACTTCTCCTTTCCACACATTTGTGTGAAAAAGAATGATGTTCCTACCATTTTTAACTTGATAATCTTGCATGCTTATTTGCCAATGGAATTTTTTCTCTACATGTTCAACATCCTTTAGTCTATTATTCAATGGGAACTCCTATTTAAAAAGGTCTTGATAAGTTGGATGAACCACGAAATATCTTTTATCACCAATAATTCATTCTTTGTCTCCGTGAGCATACTAGGAATATTGATTTTCTCATGTGTCCAATTTTTAGTTCTTTCTTGGTGTTATTCAATTTCATTGCAAATTATTACAATATATATCCATGTATACCATTCAGACTCCTTTACAATTTCATTAAAACCCTTCAAGTCTACTGTGATGAAGTAGAGTTGTCCACATTTATGATCCAAATATCAATTATGAACTTATAGTATCTAATATTGACCAAATTGACCTCACTTCATCGTTCTAGTGATCGATGAGTTATTTTGACACCCAAATTGAAATTGTGATGCCCTTATATTTTAATTTATACCTTATGAAACTTAATTTAACTCAATTTGTGACTTCACTCAATTGATTTTATTCATGGACCAAACTTTACCAAATGAACTTCAAACTTTTTCTGTAAGTATGTGAATCAATGGATAAAATCTGGTTTTATTTGAAGCTTGCATATAAAAGATATGAAACTATAAAGAAAACACCCAAAAAATACAATTTATAAGCCTAGTTGGACCCTCAGCTGGAGCCCAGGCCCGGATCTAGATCCAGGCACGTGAGGGCTAGGTCATCTTCGCTGCCCGCCTATCGCGAGGTATCTCACGCATAGTAGCACCAAGATTCAAACCCCTCTTTCTCCCTCTCTGTTGGCTTGTGCCTCGACAAATTGGTTTGTTTATATTTGGAATCTCCTACTCGTTCCAATGATAGTTAAATATACCACCAACGATCTTTTTTCCAAAAATGGCCAATTCATCCTCTACTTGAGCAAGAGAAAATAAAACACATAGCCAACCATATACCGCTAGGGTGATATTTAATGACTCCACTACCTCCACCACCTCTTTTAATCACATTCACCCTTCCAATTAGTTGTCTCCTAGCCTCTACTTCTCCACCCTCGGCCATCCTCCTTCGCTTGAACATGTGAGTACATCTCACTATTGTGAGATCCTCCCACCAATTCCTTGATCCTACCCATCAGTGACCCATGATGGAGATTCCCCAACCCTTGCATGGAGGTGCAAAAGGGCCGAGGAGATGTACCCACGAAGCTCCCTTCAAGCTCATGTGGATCTCATCGGAGAACATTTATAGGAGATGTAGGAAGCATCTGCATCATGTGAACAACTTTGTACAACTCTTCACGATCTGGAAAAGACATCGAGACCACTAGATACCCCCAGATCCATCGCAGAAAATGGTAATACCTTTAACCCTTCTCTACCTATTTTTCCTATAAATTGCAAATTGATCGCCCCTTCTTTTGGTCATGGTTTCCTCACCGTTGTTGGCCCGTCGACCTCGTGAGGTCAAAAAAGATCTTGGTTTTTCCTCATGACATCTCCCTCCATTTTTCCTTTCTCATTGCTTCTTTCCCTTCTCACTTGTACAACAATGAGGGGGTTTCATTGAATCGAACAATCCCTATTTTAATGTCACTGATACGCCCTATATGTGTCACATCTTCTATTTCTCTAGCATGGGCATTCATGTCCTTTTGCTTCTGTCGCTGACCCCCCTTGAGCCAAGACTGGCTTGTTAGTACAGAAGGATGATTTGCAGAGGCGGATCCTCTCCCCTGATCTATGAAGCTGGCTGGATTAATCATTTTTTCATTTTATTCTTTGAGCTGATTTCTGAGTGGTCTATCTTGTGAAAATGATTAAGAATAGGTCTAGTACCCAAAAATTGCCAGAAAAATATCTACATGCTTAGAAAAATGAGTAATTTAATATGGGATCTTAATATTACTTTGTTATAGTATTTTTTTATGAAGTTAATTTATATATCTCAATTACCTTATTTAAGGTTTTCTATTGATATTATAAACCCTAATCTTGCCCAAAACATGGTATTTCTTTGCTAAATTTCCATATCACAATTATGTCAAATTTGATCAAATAATGAGAACTAAATCTCACTTAATGATTATTAGATCATTGACTATCTTGCCATATAAATTATCAATTAGTCTAGTGAGTTATTAAACCTCGATTACTAAAAATTCATAATCATCCATGATCTCTACACTCATAGAAAGTCTAGGGTATGTTGTGACCCCAAATTATCTTGAACATCCATTTGTGATCTAGATTCTTCATAATCGTGATTTATGACATATGGACAAATTAGGGTTTAATTTAATTTCCAAAAAACACCTAGGTGGACCATTCATTCTTTTTAATGCTAGATACTGATATTTATACTGGAATCTCAAAAAATATGATAAATGATCACCTTAGGGACTACTTAGGAAATTAAGACCCTAATATTGCATAAATCACATAATGACTTGATTTTGTCAAGATCTAGACATTTAATCTATTTCATGCAATCTAGGATTTGGTCTCAATATATTGCTAGTACTCTGATTTGACTCCAAGAGGTATGATTTTATTAATTCCTCCTTGAACAAACTAGTGGTATTGAATGATACTTGTATGTACTCTTGTTTGAAAATCTTGGTTATGTACTTATTTGAGCTACAACGCTCCCTACCGAGTAGTCTTTTGATTTGTGTATATATACTCTTGAAAAATCTTGAACATAAATGATAATGCCCCTTATGACTTGGGTACAAGCGAGCTCCTCACGTTTGAGGGTGGAACTTGTATAACACGGTGACCTCCCCCATCTTGGTGGGGCAAATGGAGTCATACGTATATGCATCTTGATTCGGAATAAGTGGGAAAATTTGTAATAAAAATTAAATTGTTCAAAATAAAAATGAGTTTGAATACCGCCATTGAATATTTTTCTTATAAGTCCTGCCAAGTATAATATTCTTTTTGGGAAGCTAGGAGGCTATTTTATTCATCTCGTCCTCCTCTTACGAGCCCATAAGAGTAAATATTACACATATCTACTTCAGAATAGAAACTAAACTTGGCAGTACTACTACCATTACATAATTCCTCCCCCAAATATGGAAGGATACAATCTGGTGGTCTAATACTATCAAACCTGGTAATTTTGTTTTTTAAGATGTGCTTAGCTAAGGTGTCCGCTACCTTGTTGAAGCTCTATTTTCATATTTCATCCTCCAGTTCTTGAACTCCTTTAGTCGTGATTGGATTCTTTCCAGAATTCTCGTGAATTCTGGATATTGTGTGGGATCTCGTTGGACGTCTGCAAGTTCAACAACAACATCAACAGCAAGGAGCTCCGCGTGGGTAGCCGATAGTGCAAGGATTTTGCGCCCATGACCCCCGATCCATTTCCCCTCATCATCTCGTATAACCACTGAACTGCCCCTCCCTTGTTGAGTTGTTGTTTCATGCAGCGTCATTATTGGTTTTAATATAAGTTTGTGGGGCCTTTTCCCAGATTCTGTCTACAAGTTGCATTCCACTGCTCCTCTCAGGACCCCATACCTGTTGAGACAATAAAGTCTCTTTCAGAATGACTTGGACCGTATCATATTTTGGTTTAATGTTTTGTTCGAACACATGACTATTTCTAGCATTCCAAAGGTTCCAGCTGGCTACCATGAACTTATGGCGCATTGGCTTTTCAGACTTCAAGTTGCTCTGCATCCATTCTTCCTGGTCCAGCTGAAATAGATTTACATTTTGGTTGCTTGGGAGTCGCTCCATCTAAACCTCCTTAGCATAGCAATAGTCACGTAGAGCATGTAATTGTGTTTCCTCGTCTATAACGCACCTTTCACAAGTGTTGTCTTGGTTAAATGTCTTCGGATTCGTTTATTATTTGTAAGTAGTGCGCCATGCAACATAGGCCACGTAAAAAAATTCACCTTGGCTCGCACTTCAGTTTTCCAGAGTATTCCATTCCCCATCTCTGTCAATATCTCTTTGTGCTATGAGTATGTGATATGCAGACTTTGTAGAGAACCACCCATCAGTTGTTGCATCCCACACCCGTATGTCTATCATAGTTGTATGATGTGATGGTTCTATAGCTAGGATGTGCTTGACTATATTTTCATTGAACATTCACGGAGGAATTCCTCATCCAAGGCTCCATTATCTTTCACGGCACATGCAATGTTCATATCTCGTAGCTCTTCAGGCACCCTCCTTTGCGCCTTATCCTCAAAAGTATAGCATGGTTTAACCCAATCATATGTCCAGAACTTTTTTCCCACTAATGGGTTGAATGTGTGAATTTCCACGAATCAGTCCTTTACACTTCAGCGTAGCTAATGTCAGTCTCGATCCACTTACAATGGTTTCATAATTGTATTTCAAGTACCACTTCTTTATGAACCTACTCCAGGTTGTATTTCGGTTAGATTCTATGTGCCATGCGTTCTTTGCCAATAAAGCGAGATTCACTCACACAGTTTTGAGCCCTAGGCCCCCTTGTTCCTTCATGCTCTCCTTGTTCCTTCCTGCTAGTGACATTGTCCCATGCAACCAGGGACATTGGGTGTGCTTTATGAGTTCCACCCCACAGAATTCTTCGAATATTGTTGTCTATTTTTCACACAAGCTGAGAGGTAGCAGCGCCGTCTGCATGGTATATGTGGGAATCGCCTCTAGTGTGGTGCGAGAAAGACAATACCTCCCTGCCAATGACAAACACTTTTCTGCCCATCCATTCACTTTAGCATCCACCTTCTTGAGTATTTTAGAGTATGTTTTACTACTTACCCTTGAATGTATGATTGAGACTCCTACTTCCCCAGATTTTGTGTCTCCTTGAAGCCACACATACGATTGATTTGCCTCCTTAATGTACTAGGGACACTTTTGGAATAGTATATCTAAGTTTTAATTATGGAGATAGATTGCCTTGAAGCCCGTTCAAAACATCTAAATCACTTCTTAATTGATTGCATTTGTCAGAACTTCTCTTTCCCGAATAGTATGAGATCATCAACAAAGCAAAGATGTGATAATTTGATCCTGGGTCTCCCGATCTTTATAGGTTTCCATTTTCCTTTTACAACAACATCATCGATCATTTGGCTCAGCCTCTCAATGCATAAAACAAATATATAGGGTTATAATGGATCACCCTGCCTCAATCCTCGGCTTGGTTTAAATGGTTTGATTTGGCTACCATTCCACAGAATGGAACATTCTCCAGTAGGTATTGAATTCCTGATATATGCAGTTATACTATCTAGAACCCCCATTTTTTCAGTGTACCGTATATGAATCTCCATCAGAGCTTGTCATATGCCCTAAAGAGACCGACCTTAATGCCCATACTTTGTGGTGTGGTCGGTTTCTACATGGCATGAACGACCTCTTGGATGAATGCAATGTTATTAGATATCCTTCTTCTAGGTACAAACACACTCTGTATTGACGATACCCAGTTGGGTAGGTAGCCTTTCAGCCACTCTACGATCACCTTGGAAATAAGCTTCAAGTAGAAATTGTTTAAAGATATTAGTCTCAGTTGATTGCATGAAATATGATTAGGAGTCTTGGGTATGAGAACAATTGTAGATGGACATAGCTCCTTGCTCAACGACTCCCACTTTAACGTAGATTTAACTGTGTTCAATGCTGATTCTCCAAATAGTTTCCAGTTCTTGGTAACAAATGGTCCATTAATTCCATCTGGGCTTGCGGCCTTACAGGGATTTATGTGCTTTAGAATTTCCATGCATTCTTGCTCTTCCGGTTCTACTTCAATGGCTTGCATTTGTTGATATGTAAGATTCATAAATTTATTTGGAATACCATCAAGATCATCCTGGCCATGTGGGCCATCAGTCTCAGTAAGCAATGTTTGAAAGTGATTTCGAATTGATTCTTGCAATGCAGTCTCATGACACACCCATGTTCCATCTTGTCCTTTAACATAGTGACAGTGTTGTGCCTTCTCCACTGTTTAACATAGGCATTGTAAAATTTTGTATTGCAATCTCCATCGATGTGGCTTTTAAGTTTCCATTCCTTCTCTTCTTCCTTCAACAACTTATCTAGCTCAAATTTCATGTCTATATATATGTCATAAGTAATAGGATTATAGTTGGATGCTAGGTATTTTTCTAAGGCTTTTATATTGTGCATCAGCCTTGCTTTCTTCTTTTTTGTAGTCTCCGTGTTGTTCTTGTCCCATATGACTGTCACCTCCATGGACCTATTCAAAGCACGACTAAAGTGTAGCGTGTTGTCCCATTCTGTTTTGAGCATGGCTTTGAAACTTTGATATGTTGTCCATGCAGTTTTCACCACGAATCTAGGTTGGATCATCTTAGTAATGCTAGATTTAATTAGTAGAGGGTAGTGGTCCGATTGGATCCGAGGGAGGTGTTCCACTCTAAACTATGGATATTTATGAATGAAAGCTTCATTTACAACTACTCTGTTGAGGCACGCTGATTGAGCTCTCCTCTCTTAAACGTGAATTCTGGCCTAGAGAAGCCCATATCACTTAAATCTGCCTCCATCAGCGTATCATGAAAAACTTTGGCTTCTGAATGATTGTAATGGACACTTCCGCTTTGTTCACACAAATTTGTGGTTGTGTTGAAGTCTCTACGCACAACCCAAGGTGTGTGATACTTTGCTCCCACACATATGATGTGTTTCCACAGAAGTTTCCTGACAGTGATATGATGGTTTGCATACACAAAGGTGATTATATCATCATTGTTGACACATCATGTGATGAAATGGCAGTGGTAATTCATAATCTTCACTGTGTAGTCTTGGTCTTTCCAGCAGACCCATATGCCTCCTGCAAATCCTTGAACTTCTACTCTAAAAGGCCTATCAAAACTGATTTGTTTGATAGTATTTGTAGCCTTCACACCACTCAGCCATGATTTGATGATGGCCACCATTTTTGGTTTGTATATCAGTAGAATCTCCTTGAAATTTCGGTGCTTTTCAGACTTACCTATTCCTCTTACATTCTAGCAAAGGGTGTTCAACATTGTAGTTTGAAACCAAATAAAGATACTAAGTTATTAAGAGCTTACACTTGGGGGTGTGTTCTCCTTGTCGCCACAACCTTCAATATCTGCCTCCTTGTTCTCCTCCCTGGGAATTGCTTTAGAGTTTGTAGCATCCACATGCTCTTGTGTCTTTCATGGGCTACATCTTTTGGGTCCAGTAGGCATGGTGCCCTTAGTTTTTCCTTGTCGTTTCATTTTAGTTCTGTTCCCCTTGTTCTTGCGTTCTCCCCCTCCCTTATGGAGGTTGGCTGCGATTGCATCATTGATGTCTTTAATCGGTCTCGGTAGGTTTTCTACAACTTCTTTGCCAAATGAACTACTCTTATCAATCAATCCCTCAATTGCTTTATCGTCCATAACTTCAACAATTACATCCACTTCTGGTTTGACATCTTCATGGACACCTTGATGGTTCCTTGCATTCTCCTTGTTGTTTCCTGATGTGTTTGAAACGTCCTTCAACATTTCACTTACATCCTCCTCCGCTTCCTCTTGGTTCAACTTCTTTTTATTTCTCCAGATCTTCTCTATTCTTCTGGCCGCAGTAGTTACTTTAGTAGCTTTGTTGTAGGCATTTTCATTGTACACCTTACACTTCACCTGGACTAACATCCTCTTCATATAATTTTTCCTCAAAGAGTTTCCCTAAAATTATCCCTCATTGTTTGATCTATTTTCTCTTGTAACCACATTGCTAAATGACAGGCGGGTGTTATGATTTGGTATATTTGTGATGATTGTGGGCCTCCTTGCTGCTTCTTCGGGTTCCCTCCCCCTCAAGGCAAATCACTCTAACTAACTCTCCATGGACATCCGTAGATCCAGTTGCAAGGATACTCTATTCATGTGTCGATTCATTCCCATATCCCTCTCCTCCACGCATATCGGAGTAGGTAAACTATAATCCTATCTCAGGGATCTCAAGTACAACCATTCGGTGATCTACGTTGTTGTTTACCCCGTGCTCCATGTTGCCCCCATGCCTTTCCGGTATAACATCATGACCACTTTGGTCACATTTCATGCCTCTATCGATGTTAGAGTTAGATCCTCGTACGTCGCTTTCATCACCTCCAGATCCCCCTCTTCCCCTAGGTTTCATCGCCGCTCTTTTCAATTTTGATATAAATGTTTTCAATTTTTCAATATTTCTCTTTTCAAAGTGTACTGATGCATCTGCATTGATTATATCTAGAATTTCCTGATTTTAGGCATAAATACTTGAAGACTGCATCCATGATGACTACCATATCTTGCCAATATCTTCCATAATACAAAATGCTTGCCATAGGGGATTATATGTAAAGGGACTGTAGTATCTATTTGTATCTTCTTATCTTGTATATTTTCTTTTCTAGATAGAATCCATAGTTCTTTTCAATAAATGAAATGTTATTTCTTTTTGCATAAAATGTGTGTATGGTTTCTGGGCCACTCTGAGATGGGCGCTCTAATCCTCTTAAGACTGTCTACCCGGGAAGTGGGATCGGGATTAGGGCAATAACGATTCCATGATATCTACCCAATAATTAAGGAAGATAAAATGGATACTTTTTCCTTTTATTAACAATCTCCAAGATAATTGGAGCATCGTCATTGATATCAACTACTACCATGTTAACATGTGCTTAATGAAAAATATGGAGCCACTCCTCATTCATAAGGACTTTTCAACTTTGCAAGAAATGTGTTCCTTATCACAATTCATTATTCCACAACAACACCTACTCCCCCACCATGGAAAGTTAGAAGAGATCCAAGCAATTAAAAGCTTTCTCTAAAACATTAATAAAAAACATTGAGTACGGGTATGACACCTATTCTCTACTTGGATTTCAACATCATTTAAATCCTCAAAAACCATCAATGGGTATTTATTTCTTTTTTAACCATTCATTGAATCATACCATGGATAAGCTAATAGGAATATAGATTCCTAAGGTGGGTGTTAGTTATTACACTAACGAGTTTCAATCTTATAATGATCTTTTACTCAACTAGGTATTTCCCCCAAGTATACGAGAGTAGTTGTAGTCAAGGTCGAACATAAGGAGCGTTGGTTAGCTAGGCACAAGAGTTATGATTTTCAATAATCTAGATCATTGTACACAAGATGATTGGATTAGATCAATTAAATTACACATTTACAACAAAACAATAAATTATCACTTAAGAAAGGTTAAGATTCAAATTTAGGAGGATCCTAGACTTGGTATTTCACTATCACATCATATCTTATATTAAAATACAAATTTAAACATGTTAATTAACTTGCAAAGGAGGTTTGTAGTCATCACTCACCTCCCGGTGAAGTGATGATGATTCTAACTCCATACATCACTCTCATGTATGTATTTCATTTTGAATAAAAAACCTTACTCCTCAACTTAATCCCAGCCACTCTCGCGGTCAAGGACAAGTTGCCAAAAGAGTAACTCCATACTCTCAAACACATCTTCTCAGATTATGAAAGAAAGCATAAAACATACAAGTATGATGGCCAATCACACAAACAAACATTTCAGATCTAAAACAACTCTTGGAACATGTAAGTAACTAACATTTAGTATGAAACTCATATGTTCATATAAGCTATGACATGTGAGTTACTCTCCCATGTCCAAGATTTGGATTCTACTCATCCATGGCTAGAGAAAGAAGGTACAAGTAGAAGAAAACATCGAAGGACATAGTAAAAGAGTAGAAAGAACTAGTATTTCTAGAGGAAGTAGTAGAACGAAGAAGAACACCAGCTAGAAGTCAAGCTCCATCCTTACTTACTGCACTTTCTTCAGATTTCTTCACTCCCAAGCAGATAGAAAAGGAAGAAGATCCTTGCTGCAAATAGTTAAAAAGAAGGAAGAAGAAGAGGGTTCTCTCTCGAGTAATCACCTCCTATCTCCCTTGGTCTCCTCCAACTTCTCCTGGACTCCCTCGAGTCGAGTTTCCCTCCAAAAAGTCCCCAATCGTCCCTGGTAACTGTCCCAATATGGCTTGGGATTGTATTATAAGTGCGAGATAGTTAAATTCGTATTTGAGTGAAAACTGTAGGTCACACAACATGTCTTTTATAAGACACGACATGTCTTAAACAATAATTGAAGTTTGGATCGAGTTCTGGGAGGTTACATGGTGTTTCTTTAATAAGACACGGCGTGTCAATGGCTATTCTGGCCTGCTATGTATTCTGCTAATAACTTACGGTGTGTAGGTCAGTTTTACATACCGTAAAAAGTAGTATTTGCACAGTTTCGAACCCCAAAACATGTAGATACTTGAGGAGTGATCCACTAAGTGATAATATGATATATTTCTCATCATTTCATTGCAAAATGTAGTACCTACAATCCAAACCATGAGACAAGTAAGAATAGCTAAAAATATAGAATCTAGCATGAATGAGTGTGATAATTCAGTCAAAACACCATGGATATGCAACCAAAAATGATCCAAAAGATGATATGATTTGTACACATCAGATTCCCCTAAGCTTGAACCATTGCTTGTACTCTAGCAAAAAGAAATAGATACATGGTTGTAGAGTAATAGGTGGGCACACTACCATATCCACATGAAAAATGAATTTATGGATCTAGAAAAAGGCATTTTCATCATTCAAATATGTAAATAATTATGAATTCAATTCTAACTGTCAAGATGAAATTTAGTTTCACATAGATATTCAGATAATCTTTGAGTGAATCAACTATAGAGAAATCATTAGCAAAAGGATGATAAAGCCAATAAAGAAATGATATGCCACAAACCCAACTGATAATAAAGATGAAATGAAATGAAAATCTCTTAACGTCTCTGTCCATCTGCATTGGCTTTATCATTCGAATCAAAAACTCTATTAGGATTCACATGCACAGTACTCGGTTTCTAAGTATAGGCTTACACACATGTGGAATACTGATTGGGGATTAGTGTCCCTCTTTCAAACACATTGCTAACCTTTTGAGTTGGAGAATGTGTGGGCGACTTAGCCATCTTTTTGGGTTTCACTAGATTTTCAAAACATCCCCCCTTTCATGTGATTTGGGTACCTCATTGGATACCTCATTGTCCTCTTTCTACCCTTCCTTTTTTCGGATATTGCTAAGAATATTTAGGATAGATAAGTTGGAAATTCAATCATTTATAAGAATTTTCTCAAGAAAAGAAGTGGAATATTCATTACAATGTTGGCAATATCATCAAGATGTTAATCACATCTCTATATTTCATAAACTCAAAATTTTTGAATTTTTTACATGTGTTAGGACAAGAGAGAAAGAATTGCAATTCATGTTCAATCATATATTTAAATGCAAGATGAATAGCCATGATTATCAAAAAATTTCAAGTGATGTGATATATGCCCAACTATTGCCAATAAGCCATTATCTTTGTGTATAAAGAGATAATTCAAGAATAAGGAAGGTATTGAACATGAGAAAACTATCAACTCAATTTCATGCAATTTATTGAAAACAAAAGACTGAAATGTGAACACAAAACAAAAGCAAATGACAAGAAGCAAACAACATGAAAGGGAAAAGCTAAAAGAACTAAGTGATCAGCCTTTTTCTCGCTTTCGGAAATGAACGCGGGACAAAGGAAGGAATCATGCTTTAAATTTATAACCTGAAACCTTCTAGGCCCCCACAACTTTATTACGGGGTCGAAGTAGATATACGGGGTCGAACACAGGGATGTGGTGATGTTTAGGACGCCACAGATCTCGTTCTTTAGTCAGATAAGCCAAGATGATAGTCGATAAAAGTAAGTGCTAGAACTAGTCTAGAGGGTTGTCACGATATAAAACAAAACAAAGAAAACAAAACAAAACAAAACAGAGCTCGTGATTCTACTAAACAGAGAAAGAGAGTTCTTGTCTATGTAACCACAAATGGGGCAGTCTATGTACTCGTCCTCGGGCATAGACAACCATTGAACACCCAAGCAAGCATCTAGTACTCACACTGGCATTTGTCCTGTGGGGTCGTCCCACTCACTCTCGCGATGCATGACTAAGACCATCAACAATATGTCAATGAACCTCTCTCGAGGAATGACATATCAACACCTCGGAATACACTAAGTTCCCTCTCAGGTCTTAGGATATTCCAGTGTGTTAGGAACATAATACCTTGGATCGTCCTCCTCTCAGGTTCAGATCCAAACTATCATCTCTTAGCTATTCCTACAACAAATATCTCAATACAGGAAGAAATAGCAGTTCAAGTGAGTAAGAGATCAACCAAACTAGCAATCATAACTTAGAAAGAGAAAATAGAACATGCAACATACTAGATCTGATATGAATCTACTTGCTTAAGGTAAAAGTATATAAACATGCCCAGATCGGGCTACATAGCCAAGAAGGAGCTAACTAGCCATAGACAAGCATAGTTGGCACCGAACAAAGATGGATAAACATCATTTGTACAAGAAACAAAGGAATGCAGTAGAATGAAAGAGAAGAGGAAAGAGATATAGCCCGTAAAGGAGAGGTGACTCTCGCTCCTCAGCCTCTATGCAGGCTGGATCTCACCCCTTGGGTCTTCTCTTCATCCCTCTGGACTCCTCGACTCTCTTTCTCTCTAGACTGTATTGGGCAGACCGTATCAGGCAGTCCGTATCGGGCAATCGTATCGGGCAGACCGTATCGGCAGTCCGTATCGGGCAACCGTATCGGGCAGTAGAATTTTAGGGAACTCGACACACTAGCTCCTTTGTCTAGGAACTAGCTCTTGCAGGGTCCTCCCTCTGACTCCCCTCTCTTTGTAGGTTGGCAGCTGCTATTTATAGGCAGCGAGTTGATGGGAGTTGTAGCTTTTATTGGTCCACATGTCCTTCATCCGTGGCTTCGATCTTGAGGCATCAAGTGGGCCAATATGACTATCGCCCGAAGATTGTGTCAGGCAGGGGGAGTGTCAGGCAGCTGTATCGGGCAGGCCATATCGGGCAGGCCGTATCGGGCAGCCGTATCGGCCAGACCGTATTGGGTAGCCGTATCGGCCAGACTATATCGGGCAGCCGTATCGGCCAGACCGTATCGGGTAGCCGTATCGGCCAGCTGCTGGAATTCTTATCTTTTTAGGTTCAGTACTTGTGAGTCCCAAAATTGGCTAGTTTCAGTGCCTGTAAGTCAAAAATTGGCGAATTAGCTACATTATTGGCTATTTTTACTACTTTTATCTAATGCGAGATAGAAAACATAAAACATGAGCAAAAGAGTGCATATTAGGACTAAAGTGATATAAAATCATAGATAAAATGCATAGAAAAATATGCACTAATTTGGGTGTTATCAACTACCCCAAGCTTAAAACTTGCTTGTCCTCAAGCAAGGCTGTGCTCAAAGAACAAAAGATAACATCCAAATTAAGCTTGGCAATAAATGCTAAAGTTAAGAAAAATAGTTTAAAGCATCAATACTCTTGATCCTTGTCATTTCAGAACAAACCCCCACCAAACAAGCACAATCCTACCAAAGCAAGATCAAAGAGTGTCCAGACAAGATTAAGCGAATTAACTACAGCCTGCCGATACTCATGAGGGTTTGAATCATAATTATCTAAACATGAAAGAGTTGTCATTTAGGTGATCAAGCATGTGATGAGCAATGAGCCATCACCATGAATCCACGCATACCAATCTGGAACAACACGCCTCTCACTTATTCATGTCCTAAGAAACAAAGCAAACAGATTCTAATGACTTCTAAGGATCTTGATCTGCGTCAGGTTTGTCCATGTAACGAGCAACAATCCCTACAGTCCGAGCCAGTTGGCCCAGAGAAGTGATACGAACTCCTCGTACTGCACTCAAACCAACCCTGCTACTGAGATGATCTCATAGGTCACCTAAGGGTTCCTAGCGACTCTCTAATGAGCTTTTAGAGTGATACTACCAGGCACGACATACCCGCATTCATGAGCGCAGTCATACACCAGCTGGGCATCATCCTCAACTCTCCTAAAAGAGAAAACATCGCTCATTTATTGTTCACACTCAGGCTTTTATCATCTGCATTCTATTTATAGGCTTGGGTGGGAACTATATAGATATTTTTGGGATTTTGTGGGCGGCCAAGCCTCTTTTGCACATTTTTATATTTTTCATCTTTTTGACTCGATCTAATGTGAGAAGGCATGTAGTCCATCAAGGAAAAGAACTTCACCTTGATCATGGCTCAAACCTCATCATGATCCACTTGATACCTGTGTGAAAAGATAGAAATTATGATTCAAGAATGCTTAGAATAGAGGAAAACTTGTGAATCCACAGCTAGGTTCTTTGATCGTGTTTTAGCTCATTCCAATAGTCCTTTACCATGGTTTTTCCATTCACGACACAGATCAAGGGAATTCAGCTTTAAGCTATGAAAAAGGGACATAACCTTAGATTTATTACCAAACTCAAGGAAAGAGTCAAAGAGCAAGTCAAGCAAAAGGTCAAACAATTTTTAAGATGAAAACTATGCATCTAGGCATAAAGTCAAGCATTTATCTATTAGAGTCGCACCACATAGCCATAATTGCAAAGCTACAAGCTTATGCTATATGAAAGAAATAAATGTGCATGCAAGAAGGGTGAAGAGAAAGAAGGGTGAAGCCTACCACCCCAAGCTTAAGAGTTTGCTCGTCCTCGAGCAAGACTTAAACTTGAAATAGTGAGGCAGGAATGCATGATTGTTAATGGCAGTTATTGAAGTTCTAAACATGATGCATGGATGCAAGGATATAAAATAGTTAGAGGAAAGAAACTAACAGGAACATGAAAAGCAAAATTTATTGTAATAAAAGGTCGGGAGGGTGGGTAATAGAAAAGGGGGTGGTTGCCCCACGATACCGACACTGGGATCCCAAATCCTAAGTTTTGGGACCAGTGTCACCTGTGTCTTGCCGACGGGTTCCGCCACATAGTAGGAGTATAATTGGCAGATGTGTTGGCCCTGCTGAGTCCGAAGAAGCGAAGTGAAAACTGGTGACTCGATGAAGTCATCTTTGTGCTGGAAGTGGCTTGAACTGCACTGGGATGAATTCTTCAGCATATCATCCTCAGGGTACCTTTCATTATATGATTCTGAAAATGAAGGTCCTGGGATGTCGACACAGGATGAGATAGATGAGAGAGGTTGGACATCATCTTGAGGACTCATATCTTCTCTCTCCATCTCTGCACTTGAGGTTGGATGCTCAGATAAATCTTCATGTACCGTCTGAGTCATCCAATCATCTTCTGAGCAAAAAGTACCCCCTGAAGAATCTATTTGTGGTTCTACCACCCCAAGCTTATCACCTGGTGTGGAGTCAGGGGTGTCTTCATGATCAACAACCATGTTGTAGTGAACCATCCATCCTACCCCTTTGACGTCCACCAAGCCTTATAAAGGTATGGTGGCGAATGATGGCTCGTGCTGCTCCAACTCGTCTTCGTTACTATACTCACTGCTCCATGTCGAGCAGCTGTCGTCGTCATCGAACAAATTGTTCCAAACCATGGTTGGCGTACTGCTCAAAGTGAAATGACAAGTCTCAATATGATAAATGTCACTCTAGTCTGGTTCAATATCTGACTCTGGTTCCTCAAACCAACCTTCTGGTTGTGAGGTCGATTGGCTTTTCGAGTCTTCATCATCGTCATCATGGACCCATTCATGTCTATGACTCATTTCTTCCATTGGTTCATCAGCTGGGTCATCTGGATAGAATGAAGGGCTTTCCCAAGTGGGTTGGTCTTCATAGAAAAATCCTGGTGAATCTAGTTGATGGTCTGAATAGGATGGTGATTCATACTCCACTTCATACCCAATGGGATGGTCTTGATGACTAACGTCTTTATTGTCTTGTGATGCCAGTTGTAACTGAATTGTAACTAGATCGATGAGCTCTTGGAGCCTCCTGCCTTGTTTAACATCTTTATCATGAAGTTTTTGTACTTGAGCAGCAATGCTTTCGAGACCCGTCGATTCTGCCATGCACATATAAGGGGAACCCGCTGTATCAAACTGATGCTTTAGGATGGATCCTTGTTCAATAGTTTGAAGTATACTACTACTACGGTCTGCAACCTCGGTGGCTACTTTGAGATGACGATCTTGCTCTTCTAATAGTTGTTGCATTGGATCGAAATCTTCTTGGAGATGAGGGGCTAAGGAGGTGAGTGCTTGAATACTTTCCCTAGCCAACTCCACTTCCTTAATCAGTTCTTGATCCCATGATAGCATGGGGGTCGAGGGTTGACTGGTAGTCTCCGTTGTTGGAATCTCGACATATGACGATGGTGGAGGTAATTATAACTCGACTAGCTGTAGAGCACGACCTTCAATTATTTGCCAGCAGTCGGAACTGCGGAAAAACTCGGGAGGACAGGTGGACAAGATGACTTGTCTTGCGGAAGCAAGGTCCATGGCTGAAAAAGGTATGAGAAAATGAAAAGTGATTTAATATATATGAACAAGTATGTGTAAAGCAAGAGGAAGACTATGCATGTATATACAGACTTATAGTGACAGAACAAAAATCTACTAGGTGTGTAAATGTGGAAAACCATGTCCCCGACAACGGCGCCAAAAGTTGATCGGCCTTTTTCTCGCTTCCGGAAATGAATGCGGGACAAAGAAAAGAATCAAGCTTTAAATTTATAAGCCGAAACCTTCTAGGCCCCTGCAACTTTATTACGGGGTCGAAGTAGATATACGGTGTCGAACATAGGGACGTGGTGACGTTTAGGACGCCACAGATCTCGTTCTTTAGTCAGATAAGCCAAGATGATAGTCGATAAAAGTAAGTGCTAGAACTAGTCTAGCGGGTTGTCACGATATAAAACAAAACAAAGAAAAGAAAACAAAATAAAACAGAGCTCATGATTCTACTAAACATAGAAAGAGAGTTCCTGGCTATGTAACCACAAACGGGGCAGTCTATGTACTCGTCCTCGGGCATAGACAACCCTTGAACACCCAGGCAAGCATCTAGTACGCACAGTGACATCTGTCCTGTGGGATTGTCCCACTCGCTCTCGCGATGCGTGACTAAGACCATCAACAATATGTCAATGAACCTCTCTCGAGGAATGACATATCAACACCTCAGAATACACTAAGTTCCCTCTCAGGTCTTAGGATATTCTAGTGTGTTAGGAACAGAATGCCTTGGATCATTCTCCTCTCGGGTTCAGATCCAAACTATCATCTCTTAGCTATTCCTACAACGGATCTCTCGATACAGGAAGAAATAGCAGTTCAAGCGAGTAAGAGATCAACCAAACTAGCAATCATAACTTAGAAAGAGAAAATAGAACATGCAACATACTAGATCTGATATGAATCTACTTGCTTAAGACAAAAGTATATAAACATGCCTAGATCGGGCTACATAGCCAAGAAGGAGCTAACTAGCCATAGACAAGCATAGTTGGCACCGAACAAAGATGGATAAACATCGTGTGTACAAGAAACAAAGTAATGCAGTAGAATGAAAGAGAAGAGGAAAGAGATATAGCCCGTAAAGGAGAGGTGACTCTCGCTCCTTAGCCTCTGTGCAGGCTGGATCTCACCCCTTGGGTCTTCTCTTCGTCCCTCTGGACTCCTTGGCTCTCTCTCTCTAGACTGTATCGGGCAGACCGTATCGGGCAACCGTATCGGGCAGACTGTATCGGGCAAACCATATCGGCAGTCCGTATCGGGCAGTAGACTTTTGGGGAACTCGATACACTAGCTCCTTGGTCTAGGAACTAGCTCTTGCAGGGTCCTCCCTCCATCTCCCCTCTCTTTGTAGGTTGGCAGCTGCTATTTATAGGCAGCGAGTTAATGGGAGTTGTAGCTTTTATTGGTCCACATGTCCTTCATCTGTGGCTTCGATCTTGAGGCATCCTGTGGGCCAATATGACTGTCACCCGAAGACTTTGTCGGGCAGGGGGAGTGTCAGGAAGCTGTATCGGGCAGGCCATATCGGCCATACCGTATCGGGAAGCCGTATCGGCCAAACCGTATCGGGTAGCCGTATCGGCCAGACCGTATTGGGCAGCCATATCGGCCAAACCGTATTGGGTAGCCGTATCGGCCAACTGCTGGAATTCTTGTCTTTTCAGGTTCGATACTTGAGAGTCCCAAAATTGACTAGTTTCGGTGCCTGTAAGTCAAAAATGAGCGAATTAGCTACATTATTGACTATTTTTACTACTTTGATCTAATGCGAGACAGAAAACATAAAACATGAGCAAAAGAGTGCATATTAGGACTAAAGTGATATAAAATCATAGATAAAATGCATAGAAAATATGCACTAATTTGGGTGTTATCACTAAGTTACCATCTGGTTTCTCCCCCCTAAGCTTGAAATCTGCAATGTCCTAACTGCAGAAATCAAACTAAAAAGGTTGCAACCGGGTACCTCATCATGGTGGAAACATAAAAGTCCATGGAGGACCGGTGCTCTGATTTGCTGCTGGAAATTGTTGTGCCAAAGGTTTCCGCTTCCTTGCAAATATATCCTTGATTTGGGGTAAGGGAAGACACCTATGAACAAACAAAGTGTCATCAAGAGTATGCGGAGGGACATGTGGCTTGCTTGAAGAATCAACATGTAGAGCATAGTTGTATCTTTCTCCCCTTTAGTTGCAACTTCATGATCATCATGGATATCAACATCATCATACTTTGAAGGATATACCTCTATAACAACTCCATTCTTCAATGTCACTGGCCTAAAATATGTAGGATTCATCTCCGGTGGACTAGGCAAGAAAGGTGGAAATGTTTCTTTGCTAAAAATAGCTTGATGGGCAATTTGTTTCTCCAATATGTGTGCATGAGTGGCTATAGCCTCCACCTTAGAAGAGAGTTGGTCAATATCATCCATCATAGATTGTCTTTGCTGATGGAAATCCTCATTTTGCTACATAGACTCTAAGTTGGGAGATGCTTGTGGTTGTTGTGGCTGAATGAAATTCAATTTGACATTGTTGTAGAAGTTTGGTGGAGTGTATCCCATTGGAGAATAATAGAAGAAGCATAACATGTAGAAGATGAGTGTCCAAGCAACCCACATGCATCACAAATATCGTTGGCTATTTGAATTACTTGTGTGCTTAGATTCTCAAACCTTTGTGACAAAGTGTCTAGCCTTGCTGCAATCAAGTCTATAGCACCAACCATGTGATCTTCCACTTTGGTTTGGAAAATTCAACCAAGATCCCTCAAAACATTTCCTTGTCCTTAATTCATTTAGGCTTGAAATCCACAAATTTTAAGGATGTAACAGAATGTGTTTTCTTTTTCTCCACGATAACTTAAGAAACACAAGGAGAAATACCCAACCCATGATCTGAAATTAATTGTAGTGGTTCATGCCTTGAAGATCTATATGCATTACCTTTATGGTGAAAAGTGTCAGATTTTCACAGACCACAAGAACATTAAGTATATCTTTTCACAGCAGGAGTTGAACATGCGGTAGAGATGTTGGATGAAACTAATTAAAGACTATGAATGCTCACCACCATCACTGTGAGAGCTAATTGTGACTACCAAATCATGGTTCCATATGTCACTCTCACGGTGGGTCTATCCGGTACACTTGTTCTCTAACAAGTACCTATGTGCTTGGTTTGATATCACTATATCATGACTAATGAGATTCTGTCATCAACCAATACACAATCTAGTCTTTAGTGTTATTGATGTCTATGGTTATTTCTACAATAACAACCGACTAGGGACTGAACAAGAAAGTATACTCTTAACATATGTATGATATCATCATTTAGGTCCTCAACCTAAAAGCATACGTCATCGAGTAAACAATTCTTTAGACATCTATCATGTTACACTATCATCTCAGAAATAGTTAAAACATAGAGATCAAAAATTTCCTTTATTATTATTCAAATCATTTACAAAGTATCCCATTACAATCATCACATGACTTGCTCTATGGGCATACATACCAACAGACTCCCACTTGCACTTAGAGCCAGTCACCTAGGAACCTCAGTCCTTGTGACCTAGCATGACCATCATGCTTCTGCTGAGAAAGGGCCTTTGTCAGTGGATCAGCTATGTTGACTTCAGTTGGTACTTTGCAAATCTTCACATCTCCTCACTGTACGATTTCTCGTATGAGATGGAAGCGCCGCAGTATGCACTTGGACCGCTGATGTGATCTGGGATCCTTAGCTTGAGCAATAGCTCCATTATTGTCACAATAAAGCTCAATTGCATCACAACTACTGGGAACTACACCAAGTTCAGTGATGAACTTCCTGATCCACACAAACTCCTTTGCTGCATGTGAAGAAGCAATATACGTGGACTCTGTAGTAGAATTGGCAACTCTTTCTTGCTTGGAACTCTTCCATCTCACAGCTCCATTGTTTAGGAAAAATATAAATCCTGATTACGATCTGTAATCATCTTTTTCAGTTTGGAAGCTTGCATCAATGTAGCCTCTTACAACTAGTTCTTCCTCACTGTCGTATACAAGGAACTGATCCTTAGTCCTTCACAAGTACTTGAGGATGTTCTTTACGGCCGTCCACTGAGCATATCTGGGATCTGACTGGTACCTGCTCGTCATGCTGAGAGCATACGAGACATCTGGGCATGTGCACAACATAGTGTACATGATGGATCTGATGGCTGATGCATATGGGATCCCATTCATACGCTCCCTCTCTTCACAAGACTGGGGACATTAAGCTCTAGAGATGGTGACTCCATGTAGCATGGGGATGTTGCCTCTCTTTGAGTTCTCCATGTTGAACCACTTCAACACTTTGTCAATGTACGTGCTTTGACTTAGTCTGAGAAGCCTTTTAGATCTATCTCTATAGATCTTAATACCTAGAATGTAGGATGATTCTCCTAAGTCCTTCATTGAGAAAGTATTCCCAAGCCAAGTCTTTACCTTCTCTAAGGCTGTGACATCATTCCCCATCAATAGTATGTCATCCACATACAATATAAGGAATGTGGTCATGCTCCCACTAACCTTCTCGTACACACAAGGTTCATCTTCATTCTGAATAAAGCCAAACACTTTGACTTCCTCATCAAATTGAAGATTCCAACTCCGAGATGCTTGCTTTAATCCATAGATTGACATTTGTAGCTTACAGACTTTATTGTCATTCTTTGGATCTACAAACCTTCAGGTTGTGTCATGTACACATCCTCATTTATATTCCCATTAAGGAATGCAATTTTAACATCCATTTACCAAATCTCATAGTCATAGTAAGCCGCAATAGCAAGCATGATCCTGATGGACTTAATCATGGCAACTGGAGAAAAAGTTTCGTCATAGTCAACACCTTGAACTTGTCGGAAACCCTTCACGACCAATCTGCCTTTATAAGTTTGCACATTGCCATCCATGTCGGTCTTCTTCTTGAAGACCCACTTGCACCCTATGGGTTTTACCCCTTCGGGTGGTTCCACCAAAGTCCATACTTTGTTGGAGTACATGGATTCCATCTCAGATCTTATGGCCTCAAGCCATTTCTCAAAATCTGGTCCCTCCATAGCCTCTAGATAGGTAGTTGGATTATCATCTATGATCAACTCACTGCCTTCCTGAGTCACAAGGTATCCAAACCTCTCAGGTTCAAGGCGTGTCCTACTAGATCTATGAGGTCCTTGTATTACTTGAGGAGACTGAGATTCCACAAAACCTTATGAATCTCTATGTTCCTCTTGTACATCTAATGGTTCAATGTCTTCTTGTTGGGCTTGAACCTCTTCAAGCTCTATTTTCCTCCCACTGCTTCCTTTGGAAATAAATTCCTTTTCTAGGAACATAGCATCTCTGGAAACAAACAATTTGTTATCAGTTGGGTGGTATAAGTAATATCCCTTGGTTTCCTTAGGATATCCAACAAAATAACATTTATCAGATCTAGGGCCTAGCTTGTCAGGAAACATTTTCTTGACATATGCCTCACACCCCAAAATCCTCATAAAAGACATATTGGGACACTTCCCAGTCCATATCTCATATGGTGTCTTTTGAACCGATTTAGATGGTACTTGGTTAAGTGTAAACGTGGCAGTTTCAAGAGCATGACCCCTGAAGGAAATCAGAAGATCAACAAAACTCATCATTGATCGCACCATATACATTAAAGTGTGATTCCTTCTTTCAGACACACCGTTATGCTGTGGTGTTCTAGGCGGAGTCCATTGTGATACAATACCATGGCCTCGCAGAAGGTCCTCAAACTCCTGGCTTAAGTATTCTCCACCTCGATCGGATCGAAGTGCTTTAATACTTTTACCAAGTTGGTTCTGTACTTCATTCATGAAATCCTTGAACCTTTCAAGGGTTTCTGACTTATGTTTCATCAGGTACACATAGCCATACCTACTGAAGTCATTTGTAAAGGTAATGAAGCACTGATACCCATTTCTGGAATTAGTTCTAAAAGGCCCACATACATCAGTATGTATGAGTCCTAATAGATCACTAGCTCTCTCACCTTTACCTGAAAAGGGAGTCTTGGTCATCTTGCCCAATAAACAAGATTCACATGTCTCTATTGATTCATAATCAAAAGAGTCTAGATAACCATCCTTATGGAGTCTAGAAATGTGTTTCTCATTTATGTGCCCTTGACGACAATGCCAAAGATATGTTTTGTTTGAGTTGTTGAGTTTTTGCCTTTTGGTGTTTACGTTGTATACACTTGTCTCTAGATCTATCAAGTATAGACCATAAGACATTGGGGAACTGCCATAAAAGATCTCATCTTTTGAAATGGAACACTTTCCATTCTTAATAAGAAATTCAAAGCCATCCTTGTCTAAACAAGAGACGAAAATGATATTCCTATTTATGGCAGGTACATAATAGCAATTCTTCAACTCTATTATTAGCCCACTAGGTAGAGTTAACTCATAGGTTCCTACGACACTGGAGGCAACCCTTGCCCCATTAGCAACACGTAGTTCAACCTCGCCTTTCCCCAAAGGTCTACTTCTCTTGAGATCCTTCACATTTGAACAAATGTGAGATCCACATCCGGTATCAAGTACCCATGACAAGGAAGTAGTAAAGTTAATCTCTATCATGTATACACCAGAAGTAGAGATCTCTATCTCTCGCCTCTTCTTCCATCATTCCTTCCATACTTTCCATGTTTTGAGTGCAGAAGATTCTGACATTAGTTTGGTGAGAGAACCCTTCTCTCCCTCACCTTTGTCCTTAGACTTTGTTCCATTGATCTCCATCAATGAACTATCCTTCTTCTTAAGCATACATAAAGTGGATTCAAAGGCTACCAGTATATCTGGATTGTGCAGAACACTTCTCACAATCCCTAACAAGTTATGGAATTTATTCTCAATTAATTTGCCCATTTGAAAAGATGATTCTTTTGCCATTCTACAAGAGAAAATTGCATTTGTCAAAACTTCTTTTGATTTGATTTGATTTGTATAAACTTTGACGATAATTAATTAGGCCTTTAATTAATTACCGCTCCCACTATTTTTGTTCAAATTGACAGCCCTCACCATCAATTCGGAATATTGCAGTGCACAATCTTCTATTGGGCAAGATCCGTATTTCATCAAGTCATGAGTCAGCTTTGGTTGATCACCCACAACTTGACTATTTAGGTAGGCCATTATGCCAATTGCATCATATGCAACTCTTGATGAATGAACATGCACAACACCTTGCCATGAACATTCTGTGCCTCTGGGCTTAGACGCTCTAAGAATCACCAGTTAAGTCTATCCCAAAAGCCGACACGGTAAACATGCACCCTGCTTTGGCAGAACCTACATGTTTACCTTTCACACTTCTGCGAGATAGACAGCACACCACACTTTTGCATAACCTATGCTTAGTCGATCAGGTTTTTCATGCGTGCCACTAATGGAAGGCGTGAAAGACTTAATATTTAAATGAGGGATTTGGTTTTTATAGGTACATATTCATATCCAATCACCCAATATAGTAAGTATCATATACATGCTATATCCCACAGAAAACATGCAAAATGATAAAAGCGACGATTATGGCCATCCTAATGTGATTACTCGATCTAAGAGGAATCACGATCATCTAGGTCCACATCACATGCAAACTGTACAAGATGAACTCTGTGCTTTGCCGTTCTGGTTTGATCAACTCATCTCCAAGATTGATCGGCTCGCCATCAGGCCGGTCAGTTGGGTGCCGCCAGCCGATCGACTGGCACCTCTAGCCGATCAGTTCTCTGGTCGTCGTACATCTCCTCAGGTTGCCACCCACTCATTTTGCTCCTTGAAATGGTGGTCTGGATCGCCAACTGATTGGTTCACGCCTTGAACCGATCATTTCAGTTGTCGTTAGATTGTCCTACGTTCTTTGACATAACAGGAAATATAAAAAGATCTATCCTATTTACTTTTAAAAGAGAAACCTAGAGTTACATTCGGGGGGAGTAAAGGTAGGAAAGAAATCTTGAGTTATCTCGAGTTACATTAGAAATAGGAGATAGGGAATCGGTGCACAGACCGAGATGCAAGCATCCACATACAACCTTACACAGACACAAGGTTTATTGGTCATAACCACGCTATATATCCACCGCAAAACTTGTTAAAAGGGTGATGTGTATCGAGTGCATTCATATTACATATCATATATGCATATTAGGATTTGTGGATTTAGGATTAGACATGCATAAAGCCAATTTTATTCGCATCATATGCAATAAATAAAGGCGACAAACCAAAATCGATCATATCGATAATCCTAAAGTATAGAGCAGTTGACGTGGCTCTGATACCACTATTGGGTTTTAGAGGAGACAAAGAAGGCAGTAGAAATAAAAATTTTCTTCTCCCCGAACCCAGTATGAAGGAATCACATCAACGTCTATACAGTAGGAAAGATGGTTTGTAGAAACATACCTTGTCCCGAGGCTTGCTCAGTGACGTTACCTTGAGGCTTGCATGGTCTTCACCTCTGATCTTGGACGGTGTCTGTGCAACTCCTGGTCTCACCAAGACTATCGGGATTGACAGCTGTCCTCCTAGCGGCAAAAGTCTCCCACCTCTACAGTCGTCCACACAGACTGCCTGGAACTCCAATCGCCTTATCCCACAAGGAACCAGAAGGAGTCATACCCTCCTATCAGCGTACTAGTCACTGACACACTCTCCTGCAACCAATCACTTTTCTGCAGTTGTCTTTCCCTTGCAGTGCCTCCCTTATCGGGTAGCACTAGCTCGAGCTCTCCTGATTACCACAACCAGAAAGAACGACAACTTTGCAGAGCAATTGGTGTTCTGAGTTGTTGTTCTGAGAAGCCCCCAATACCCCTATATATAGGAGGGTCATGGGACATGGTTCTATACCCGGGCAATGCAGGATTAAAGCAGGAGTAGAAGGGTTCGAGATTTTCCACAAAACAATCAACTGCGCCAGCTGAACCGATCGTTTCAAGCATGAACCGATCAGTTGGGGACCTGAGCCGACCAGTTCACACCTGAACCGATCGGTTGGGGCACCTGAGCCGATCGGTTCACTTCTTCACTGCCCTGGTCAGTTCCCGATTGAGTTTTCCTCCTTTGTTTTGAATTGATCCAAATACCAATCCTTGTTCCAATCAAATTGGACAAGTGAAATGAAAAGAAATTTCTCACCAACCTGACTTTCCCAACCTCGGTTGGACCAGTTGAGCCGATCGGTTCAACCCTTGAACTGGTCGATTCAGCCTGTCCTTAGCCGATCGGTTCATCACATGAGCCGATCGGTTCATTACATGAGCCGATCGGTTGGGAGTGCAGACTGTGCAAAATCAGTCAATTGTAGTGTCAATCAATCCGATACTCTAATCAATCGGTCCAACACCTTAAACACTATGATATTGATCTATCAATTGATTGAGTGTTTAATTGAACTACTAAACTCCTTTAGTAATCAATCTAAACATCCTTTGTGGATAAACTCCTCTTCTAGGTTAAATCCTTTGTGTGTGACCCTGCATGTCCATTTCACGTTGGCAGTGAAAGTCCATAACACTTATGACTTCACAAGCAAAGAGTGGTGCCTCGTCGCACATCAGTGCTACCCAAGTGAAATAGAAAGTTGGAGAACACCTTTCAATCCTACAATCCGTGAATGGTGTTATAGTGAATGTATAATTCCTTTGTCACTAATGTCCTGAATGAACTCAAGGCATTGTACAATCATCCTTTCAATGTTAATCCATTTCCTTGATCTCAGAGCAGACTGGGTGAGATGTGTGTGACATCAATATCACATATTGATTCACACCTGCATGCACATGCCTTTCTCAATCCTACTCATCAAGTGGCCATGGACATCAAACTCCCTTAGGAGGGACAAATCCCATATCTATCACTCACCCCTTAAAAGCCCCATGTGTCAAAGTCACCCAATCATCACTTTTATAACAACCCATGTTTCAGGACTGCGTTTGATGATGTCAAAGTGTACCCAACGACATGTGTTGAGTGTAGTGATTTCAGGTCAAAGAATCACACTCACCACCATCACTGTGAGAGCTGACTGTGACTACCAAATCATGGTTCCATGTGTCACTCTCACGGTGGGTATGTCCGATACACTTGTTCTCTAACAAGTACCTATGTGCTTGGTTTGATATCACTATATCATGACTAATGAGATTCCATCATCAACCAATACACAATCTAGTCTTTAGTGTTATTGATGTCTATGGTTATTTCCATAATAAAAACCGACTAGGGACTGAATAAGAAAGTATACTCTTAACATTCGTATGATCTCATCGTCTAGGTCCTCAACCTAAAAGCATATGTCATCGAGTAAATAATTCTTTAGACATCTATCATGTTATACTATTATTTCAGAAACAATTAAAACATATAGATCAAAAATTGCCTTTATTATTATTCAAATCATTTACAAAGTATCCCATTATAATCATCACATGACTTTCTCATGGGCATACATACCAACACGAGATCCTTAGGACTTCCTGAAACTAATGGACCTATCCACATGTCCTCTCATTCCCAGAGTCATGAGAAAATCAGAGATAGAAATTCTTCAAATTCCCAATCCGTATGGAACTAGACGATGAGCAGACATCATCAGATCTAAGATCAACTGCCACCGGGCCCCGTATTAGAACATAAATCAAAATCAAAATGTGACATTTAAAGTTATCCTTTACACTTTAGGAACTTACAAAAATATCTCTCACACCGTTTATCTTTTGAATCCCAAATTTTAAAGGAAAGTCCTTGATGACTTTAACTACTTGTGTACCAAGTTTGGGACTCAAATACGTAAGTATGAGAGACCTTTTCTTCATATGCAAGTTATCACTTATTAAGGCATATTTTATGCATATTTTTTGTCTCCTGTTATTTTATTCTCTTTATTTGGATTCCTTTTACCCTTAGAAACCATGTGCACTAAAAATCTCATCTAAGATGATCCCATTATTCATATTTCCACATATTTCTCATATTTTATCATTATCTCAAATTTCCTTCTTAATAATGCATTATTTGATTTCTTCTTTTTCTTTTAATCATATTGGACTCATTAACTGTTATAACCTCATTTTTCTAAAGCATGTAATGAGAATTGTAAATCTCTTTTTGAAAAAAAGGATAAGTGAAATCCATGGTTGATTTTAATGGTTTGATTTGATTGAATTTCGTGTATAATAGCCTTGCCCTTTCTTAATAGGCCTTAGTGGCCATTAATCCCAATTGAAAGAAAAAGAAAAGAAATGAAAAAGGAATTCCATGGGATAATAGAATGTATAAGAAAATGAATAAAGGATGATTAAAAGGCTAAAATATATTTTCCAAAAAATAGGATTTCGAGTAAATAGATTCCTTAGGGTTCAAGGAACTCAGAATGGGATGATAATAATAATAGAAATAGAAAGGACATGGAAAATATGAGTAATTGAAGGATAACTTGCAAACCAAGAAAAGGGATCGTACTTTTGAGATAATAACTTCAAATTTTGTAAGATGGAAGATAAAAATATAATTGAGTTTCCCTCAAAATTTGAGTTGGAAAGGAGTTATCGTTTGGGAGTTATGAATTTTCCAAAATATCATTGAAACAGGAATGAAAATCGAATTTGTTGGAAAATAATTTCCTTTTGTTAGAACGGACGCAATGAGGGCCGTTGGATCTTGATCCAACGCATGCCGCTCGTCGTCTAGATTCCTAGTAGGATGAGGAGTCTGGGTTATAGGGGGATTTTCCCCATGGAATTTCTCGCACCCTAGTCTATGTGCACTCATGATTCCTGTCCTAATAGCTTCGTGAGGTTCTTGCGAGGGATTTAGACCCTACTTTTACCAGGTTTTGACTTGTTCTCGTGAAATGCCCAATCGGGCTTGGACTCTGGTTGCGTCTAGGGTTGGGAACCCTAACAGGGACCTCCCATGGCCTATATATAGGGCATTCCTCGATTCGTCGCTCCATTGCGGACCCGATCGGCTAGTTCCGCAGTCTTATCTTCCCCTCTTCTGTCCTATTGACCTTGCTCTGGTGATGCCTCTGCCGCGGCACCGCCGCATTGCTCAAATAAGAGTATGGAGGGAGATGACGCATAGAAACCATGCGTTTGAGGAGCACGGTGGACGCTCGCACGATCCAAAGACCGCAAAGCAACCCAACTCTTTAGACGCGTGAGTGGGGGCGAGTGGTGCAGATCGTCGGATTAATGGTACATCGTGGACCTGTGACGATCCAACAGATCGTGTCTATAGACGCGCGCACACTCAAGTTAGTGGGAGCGACTGACGTGGAGTGTCAGATCGAAGCGTGGATCCTTGGCACATCGATCGAACGGTCAAAGAAATTCGGTAATTGTTCCCTCTAATCAAATAATTCAGTAAATAGCTTTTCTTTGCAAAATGCTAGAAATAACTAGGAATCTCGGATGACAAAACTTTATATATGAAAGTGGTGTAGAAAAATGCAAGGATTATGATAAAAATTCTTTGAGAACCTGATTCCACTCCGTTTTGCAAAATTTCCTTAATTTACTAATAATGTGCTTTTAATATTGATGAAGAACCCTAATTGAGTATAAAGGGCGTATTAATGAATCAAATTGATAAGTTTAACCCTGATATTGATAAAGGTGGTTTAATTATATGTTTTGAATAAAAGATGCCTAAATTAGAGTTGTAATCCATAAAAGAAGGTTAAATTACATGGAAACCCTAATTTGGGATAAAAGGAGATAAAATCATATTTTTGTGGAATAAGATAATCAGATGCTTAATAAAGGAAATTCAATGAGAAATTAGGGGTTTTATGTAGTTTTGATAAATTAAGGATGATAATAAGGAAAGAAGAAGTAAAAACCCTAAAATAGGAATTGAAATCCTAAGTAATGTGATGAAAATTGGATAAATATTAATAAAAGGAAAATTGTACTTTTATTTTAGGATTTCTCTTCCTCATTGCTTGTTGATTGGGTTTCTCTGCATATTTGATTCTATCTTGAAATCTGCAACCAAAGGTATGTGGTTAATTATGAATAATCGCTTAGGTTTTTCGATGGATTCCCGGATGTTTAATCGCATTGAATGCAACTAAACTGTTTGGATGTTCATATTGCAATTATAAAGTGACTATGACTATCACATAATGTATATGCCTTCTAGCTCAAATCCTGATCCCCTCTGTGTCGTAATGGATGACCTGTTATATGGCTACCTAGAGGCTAGGTCCATCAGGTCATGAATGACTTAGTATATGGCTGCCTAGAGGGTAGGTCCATCAAGTCACCTTTACAGAGGTACCATATAAGTCCTTACTGGGACAACACATAGTTGTGGATAGGTATGGATTGAGTAGTTTGGCTTAAAATGTAATCTTGGTTGATAAATGATTAATTGAATGATTACATTGTTAACATATTTGCATGATTATTGTTTCCCCCACATACCAACTTCGGCTGACCGACGTTTTGTTTGTCGGCATTTTAGGTTCAAGCCAAAAGGACAAATAGTAAAATGTCATATTGTGAAATGCATGAAGTTAAATACAAGGAGGATTAGTTAGAGTAGAATCCTTAAGTGGATAGAAGTCTAGAGATCCAAGTTTTCAAAAAGGTATGCAGAAAAAATTTATTTTTCTTACATCTTTCAGTATAGTTGGTAGAATTTAATAATTGTTATTGATTATTTGTCAAACCTTTGATTCGGGTTATTGGTTAACGGCTCTGACCTTTCGGTCTCCCTTAATTGGGGGTTATCGAGAGGCAGGGTCGTAACATTAACATATCATGATCCATGAAATCATATACACAAAGGAAAATCTTACCCGTCTTAGAAAAACTCTCTCCCCGCTCTCTCACCCTAGCGCCGCTAGGGTTCTTCCTCCATAGGTGGCTGGATGGGGGGCGGGGGTTTGGCCGCCGCAAAGCAGTGCCCCACTCCCCCTCGACCTCTTCTCACCCATCATCAATAGGGTCTCTTCTTCGGGAGGTGTGTGAGGGTGGTGTCTTTGGAGGAAACGGTCTTCTTCCCCCTGTCATTGAGCCCGGCTGCGATGAGTTTCCTATCCCCTTTATCTTTTACTGCTTTTTGTTTAGATTGTTCTCTTTTTTTCTCTATCTCGCTGTTAATCAGCACTGCTTTCTCTTCTCGTGGTAGATTTTTCTTTCTCGGTCAATTTTGTTGTGGAGTTTGTATGGCAGCAAGTGCGGGAGAAATATCCTTTTGGAACACTGATTTGGTGCAGGTACTCTACCACATATACATACTCAGGTTGAAGGTATTCCTCATAGAAAGCTGCCTTAGCCAGCGAAGGATAAGAGGGATATATACATCATTGTCCTTATCATATTATGATATGAGTTTTTGTGGTGGTTTGTATCCGTTCTTGATCTTTGTGTGGTCTTTTAGTTTATTTTTCTCCTCATGTAGATGCCATATGTCTCCTCCATAATGAAATTTGTCTGTTTAACTTCAAAAAAAAATGCACAAAGGAAATATTGCAAAGTGAATCCATTCAATATATATAATTAATACAATTCCCATAATCATACATTTATTGGGGAAATTGCATTTCCAACCATAAGAACCCAAATATTGGGTTTGTAACAAATATGGTTGTAGTTGACATAAGGAATATGTGGTGAATAGATTTGTATTCTTCAAGGTACTTTGTATCTCTTACTTGGCCTACTATATACTATGGTTGTATTACATGTGTACAAAATACTTGGCATATCATAGTGTATGAAATGATTGATCTTGTATGATATCTTTCTTGATTTTCTGTATATATAGTCTTGCACACATGAAACTTAATATATGTATTCCATTATATCTAAGCACTTTAACTCTTTGGTAGTAAAGTACTTGATAGTGACCCAACTCTTTGGTAGTAGATCACATTGTACAATGATCCAACTCTTTGGTAGTAGATCATAAGGCCTTAATGCATTCAACTCTCTGGTAGTAAATTCATGGATGATGTAATTTAAAATATTCCTTAAAGACATGTTCTCTTTTGTTAATATACATCTTTGTGCAAGTATGCTTTTGTTATCTTTTATTACTGCCAAGTATTAGTTTTATCTTACCCTAGGTTAGGACCTTCCCTAGAAGGGTGAGTTCACATATTAGTTTAAGAATTGAGGTAACCTTAAATGTCATCTAGAGCTTGAAAAGTAAATTATATCAAGAATGAGATCACATATATTGACTATAATCCTTTGAACCTTATTATGCCATCTTTAAGGGACAAGGAAAAGTCATTGAGTAAGTGGTTGACAGTATGAGACCAAGCCCATGAGGGGAGGTCAGTATGAGTTCAAGATAGGGACATAAGGAAAAATAGTGTGCACCATAAAGAAATGAAGGAATTCTGGGTTAAAGAATTATATAGAAAATAAAGTTATCAAATATGGTTAAAGAAACCTCAATAAAAATGTGTGATGAAATAGAGTTATGACATCTCAATGAACCCCTAGGTAGGGTAGAGCCCTAAGTCAGCCAAAAGGTCAAGTAGGGATGGTTAAAGGTACATCAGACCAATGTGGTTAGGAGGTGATCATTCTCTAAGTGCATATGACCATGGAATCAAGAGATATCCATCCATGTGTACCCAAGGCCCATGGGGTCACGAGATTGACCATCATCATGAGTTCATAAGGCCCAAGGGGTCAATGTGAGAGGAACTCCATAAGTGCATGAAACCCTTGGGGGTCAAGAAGAGATCACTCAAAAAGTGCCTATACCCCTAAAGATATTAAGGGAATGACTAGGTCTAGTGGGACATAAGACGTAGATGTAAAGAATACAACAAGTCATGTAATAATGTTTGGATAAAACTTTAAAGTGTGTTGTGCATAAAGTAAAAAATTACAAGAAAATAATTTTCCCAATGTGTGCATGAAATTTAAAAAACATTGGGATTAAAATGTGTTCATGGATTGGAATTATTATTAAGGATGATTCACAAAAATTTTGAATTAAAATATAATGTATTAGTACACCATCTCTTCTCATGGAATGTGATGGACATTGTATTTGCATTGTAGTGAAATGTTTATTTCATATTGTTATGAGTGAGAGGGATGGTGTAGACACATGTTATGCTTAAAAAATGACATCTGAAGAAGGAATATCCTAAGATGAATTTATGACATAATTTAGGGTATTGAGGTGTCCACTCACTCTTATATGAAAATAAATGAGTAATAGTTTGAAAATCTAGGTGAAAAGGTAATCACTAAGTGAAATTGAAATTACAAGTGAAAGTACAGATACCAAGTGATGCTATCATGCAATGGATGAGGTTATGGACACACCCTACAATTGTATTTAGGTTCCAACCTTAAAAATATAAGAGTTTTTCATATCAATAAAATTTTTTAAAGATATCCAAGAAGGGTTGCTAACCCTAAGGTTTGATGCAAAGTTGAGTTATCATCCTCCTTTCCCTTACTAGGTTTCAATTTAGGGATAAACTTGTAGGGAAATATGGCATCAAGTAGGAAGTGGAAACAAAAAATTTAATACCATATTCCCCATTAAACTAATGGATCACATCAAGAACTATATAATGGAAAGGATGGTTTTGAGGATATACCTGGTCTTGGAGAAAATATGTTGACAAACTCCTCATCATTGTAGTCATGCAACTATCTTCTAGTTGCACTGGGATGGCGTCTACTGTAACTCCTGGTCTTTGCCACAGATAGTAGGTTGACGTTGTCCTCTTAGAGGTAGGCAATGGCCTCCTTGCCTTTATGGAAGTCCACATAGACCGCCTAGAACTCATGTCGTCCTGCTACAACAGACAGGAAGGAGTTGTCCCTCTTGTTGGTGTACTATTCACCAACTTTCTCTCCCACACTTATTCTCCCTTTCTATCCCTCCCTTTATCAGATAGGTCTTGCTCATGCTCTCTATTGGTTACCACAACCAAAGAGGATAATAATTGTCAGAGACAGTTGAGTTGTGTCTCTGGGCAGCCCCCAACACCCCTCTATTTATAGAAGGGGTTAGGGTCAAGGTTCTCAGTCTTTGTGGGAGTGGAAGGAAATAGAATCACACAAATTTTCTCAACTATAATAGGAGAAATGGTCGGTTCACCAGTGAATTGATCGGTTGGCATGTGAGACGATCATTTCACCCAGTGAATTGATCGATCATTTCAACATGTTTTCTAGCGACCTAACGTCAACACTAATCATTGATGTAGTCAAATTACACATATGAACCAGGTAGTTCATTTCATGAACCGGTCGTCTCATGAACGTCTCCTTGACTTGCAGGCTGCTTAAGAGATTTCCCACTCATTAGAACTATCACGACACTTCCTTTCTCATGGTGGAGAGGGGGGGGGGCTAGTTGTGGCTGTGGAGGAAGTGGAGGTGCCACTTGGTGTTGAAATTGAGGTGGAGGGGAGAATTGAGGTTGGAAGGTGAATTGTTGGGAAAATGGTGGCAATGGAGGGGGAGGTGGAGTATAAGGTTTGGGATCACCTTAAAAATGGTAGATGGGCTGCACTTTCATAGGAGGTGGACTATAGGAAACTTGAGAAGAGGGCATTGGTCCACGTGCATCATGGTATCTCATGATGGGTTCTGAAGATAACTTTTCTTCTTGGAGAGCAACTACGGAAGATAGCTGCTCTATTCTCTCTTCTAGCCTTGCCACATCTTTTTGAGCATCATTAAATATTTTCAATAGAGGACCTCTTCCTCAAACCTTGAGCTATATTTTGGACTTTGTGGCTCTTGGTAGATATAGGAGTGAGGTGTCTTCTTTTCCTCACCATAGAACTCAATAGAATTGACCGGGTGGCAAGGAACATTTGTCACCTGGTTATTCATGAAGCTCACCATGTCACCAAGAATCTTAATCACTTGTGGGCTTGAATCATTATGAGTAGGAGGTATCACACTAAAGGCATAGCCCCCGTCATTCATCATGCTAGAAGCTCGAATTCTTGATCCTTCAGCCAACTGCTCAAACAAAGGCCATATCTCCTCAGGTGGCCTAGCCATGAAAACTCCCCCACAAGAAGAGTCTATTGTATCTTGGTCCTTTAGATATAATTTGGAGTAGAATGATTGAAATAGCTTCCACAAAGGGATCTCATGGTGGGGGAACTCTCTCAAAATCTTCTTAAATCTCTCCCATGCATGGTGGAACTGCTCATTTCCCATTTGACTAAAACTTGTCACGGCACGCCACATTTGAGTTAACCTTGATATAGAGTAGAATTGTCTCAAGAAGGAATTCTTCATTGTTTCCCAACACATTATGTCCCTTCTTGAGTCATACTAATCTTTGGCTCTATCTTTGAGGGAGAATGAGAATAAGGTCAACTGGATTGTATCATCACTAGTTGTTGGCAGCCTGAAGGTGGAGCATACTTCAAGAAAGGAGTCCAAGTGCTTATAGAGGTTCTCACTCTTCGAGCCGTAGAAGGTGGATAGGATCCTAAGAACACCTGGAGGGATTGAGAATTACTCCCCTGCCATGTAATAAACCCTTCTAGCAATTGGAGATTTATAGTTTCTAGGCGTGAAGTAGTCTTGAAGTGTCTTGTGGGGTGCATTTTGGCCTTCCATCTCATCTTCCCCGAATGGCTTGTCACATGCACAAAGCACAACCAAGCAAAAGAGAGCAATTCAGTAAACCAATATACACAAAGAATGCAAAGAATAATGAATAAAGAATATCAATGGTGAGGGAAGTAGGGAAAGTCAAAGAAAAACTAACTAGCTAGGTTGAGCGCCTTTCTCCCCGGCAACGATGCCAGAAAGCTTGGTGTGGCCCGCCAATGGCGTTGCACACCACTCAATTGAGACTTAAATGGATTCAACTCCGTATACAGAGGCACACGAGTGGATTCACTTTCGAATTTATAAGGACCTACATGGATACACCTACTTCTACTAAAATGCTATCCTGCAAGCGCACTGGGTTGTGTTTTAGTATAGGTAAGGCAACAAGTATAGAGTTGATCCACAGGGAGAAAAGGGGGTACTAGAGCTAGGTTAGTTTTTGATGCTAGGTTTCTACTACAGAATCTAGGGTTAAGGGTTTAAAGGTGATTTGATTGTTAAACTACATTGAGAAAGAAAGAAAGACAAGCAAGAACAAAACCTTAGTTAACCCTAGACTAGATTAAGACTAATTAAGCAGAAAAAAATAAGCTAGGTATGAAAAGACAATTTACACTAAGGCATGCAAGAAGAAAAAGAGAGCAATTAATGAGCTAAACTAGAAAAAACAAAGCAAGAATAGGGAAAGAAGCTATCTAAGGAAAGAGCTAACTAAGCAAACACTAGCTAAGTAAGATGGAAACTAGGGTTTTAAATCAACTAAGGGATATGTGGGCTGTTTGGGGGATGCACTTATCAATTAGGTTGGGGGTGACATATGAACATTATGATTCCATTTAGATTATCAAACCAAACAATAAGCTGGAGTCTAGTGAATTAGCCTAAGCTACTAACTGGCCATGGATATGCTAGGTTGTGTATAGGGGAACTAGTCCCTAACACTCCCCACTACCCTTGCAAGGCTCAATTGGGTTAGGGCTTAGGTGTAATTCAATTAGAGTATAAACAAGCCTAGGTTTCTAGGTTAGATGATCCTAGGATGATTAGGGGCTGAGATTAGTAAAGGGGTTGGAAGTGAGGTTTTACGCCTCCCATCATCCACATTCTAACCTTGAGAAAGCTCCATGCTAAACACACCAATTTCATATAAACTAGCAACTTAAATCTCTCAACTAGGGTTAGAAAGATTGATTAAGATGTAGGAGGATGGGTAGCTAGCTAGGGATCCAAGAATTGGACCTAGGAGAAAATCACAAAATTCACACATATAATCAATTTCCCTAAATCCCCAATTGATTTCAATCACAAGCCAATAAGAAATTTATGGAGAATGAGATAAAAATAGAACATAATCATTAGAAAATAGAATTATAAAGTTTACATATCATTTCCCCCCAACATGGCATCAAAGTAACATTTTACACCCCCAAACAGCCCACCCAAGGGGCCTAGCTACTCATAACAATGCAAAATACAAAAAGAAGGGGGGAAAGAGGTAGAAGAAGCCATGTAGCTCGGTGTAGATGAAGAGATCCTCCACTTCATCTTTTTTAGGGTGTCCTTATCTCTCCTCTAGGGTGCAATGGCATTGGATGATGATGGAAATGGGTGGAAATGAGAGGAAAGTAGGGTTTTGATGGTGGAAATGGTGAAATGGAGGTGGAAATGGAGTGGAATGGCTAACGGGGTGAAATGGGGAGCTAAGAGGTGGTAGAAGGTAGCTCCCCTCATGTTGGAGCTACCACCTAGGTATATATAGGTGTAGGGGAAGCACTAGGTCAAGTAGGGGTAGTATGGGAAAAATAGTGAAAAAGTAGTGGGTTTTTGTAGGTAGCACGGTCGTGGTGGGGAGGTGTGAGCACGGTCGTGGTGGATGGGAATGACCATGGTGATTCAGGTGTAAAGTGGCTAAAGTTACTGTGATCTTGGTTAACTTGAGCAATTAATTCCCATGGCCGTGGTAGGAGGTCACGACCGTGATGTCTTCAGTTGGCCACGGCCATGTTGGGGCTAGAGTAGCATGAGCGTGGTGGGTACCACAACTATTCTGGCTCAAATTCAGCTGCCTGTTCTTGGCTCCATGGTCATTCTCTTTGTAGGTACCATGGTTTTGTTGTGCGGCACAGTCGTTCTGGAGTCAGTGCACCACGGTCGTTCTATGGTCCACGGCTATGAGGTTTTCTGCACAAATTGAGCTCTGAACCTGTTGATTTTGCAAGTGTGAGCACAGATGTTCTATGGAACCATGGTCGTGCTGGTCTCTGGATCAGCACTTTGACTTGATTATTTGGATTTTCTTAGACATCTTTGCTTCAATGGATCTTTGGCCCTTAGGGTAGGTTGAGGGGGCATCAGACTTCACTTTGGGTCTCTCCAAGGGTAGAGAAACCCTAGGATCACTTCTCTCTCTCTTCCATCAAGCGTGATCCAAATTCCTGAAAAATATGCAAATAATGTCCATAAGTGCATTTTACACAAATATGCATATTGGAGGAAATAACATGTAATCTAACATGTATAGATGTGATTGAAATGCACTATGACACAAGACGAAGCCCTAAAATAGGGCTACATCAGAACATAATAACAATGTATATACTCTTAGCATCCTATGATATCATTTTTCAAGTCACGTACTTGAAGTCATATGTAATTGATTAATATCATTCTTTAGACATTTAGTATGTTACTTCATTATACCATAACTGAATAAAACATAATAAATTGGAAGCATGCCTTTACTATTAACCAAATCACTTACAAGATATGTCATCACAATTGTCATATGATTATCTCTTAGGTCATACATACCAACAAACTCTCACTTGCACGTAGATCCAATACCTCATGAATCTCACTCCAAGTGATCTAACATGACCATCATGTTTCTACTACGAAAGTTCTTTAGTCAAGGGGTCAACAACATTATTCTCGGTCAAAACTCTACAAATCTTCACATCTCCTCACTATACGATCTCATGTATGAGATGGAAATGCCTTTATATATGTTTGGAATGTTGATGTGATCTAGGTTCATTATCTTGTGCAATAGCTTCATCATTGTTACAATATAGCTCAATTGTGTCGCTAATGCTTGGAACGACCCCAAGTTCATAAATGAACTTCTTGATCCAAACATCTTCCTTTATTGCATTCAATGCAGTAATATACTCGACCTCTATTGTAGAATTGGAAACTATCTCTTACTTGGAACTCTTCCAACTCACAACACTATTGTTGAGGAAAAACACAAATCATAATTGCAATCTTAATCATATTTTCCAGTTTGGAAGCTTTCATCGGTATAACCCTTTACCACCAACTCCTCCTCTCCACCATAGACAAGGAACTAATCCTTAGTCATTCTCAAGTACTTAAGGATGTTCTTCACAGTTCTCCAATGAGCATCACCTGGATCTGACTGATATCTACTCATCATGCTCAAGGAATATGAGACATCATAACGGGTACACAACATTGCATGCATGATAGATCCAATTGCATATGCATATGGAATCTTACTCATGTGTTCCCTTTCTTCATAAGAAATGGGACATTGATCTTTAGAGATGGCAAATCCATGACACATGTGTAGGTTTCCTCTCTTTGATCTCTCCATGTTGAACCTCTTCAACACTTCATCAATGTATGTGCTTTGACTTAGTCCAAGAAGCCTTTTGAATCTCTCTCTATAGATCCTTATCGCCAATATGTGGGATGCTTCTCCCAAGTTTTTCATAGAAAATGTATTTCCCATCCAAGTCTTTACCTTTTATAAAGTAGGGATTCCATTCACCATAAATAGTATGTTGTCTACATACAATACAAGGAATACAACCATGCTCCCATTAGCCTTCTTGTAAACATGGTTCATCTTCATTTTGAGTAAATCCAAACTCTTTGACTATCTTGTTAAAACAAAGATTCTAGATCTGAGATGCTTGCTTCAATGCGTAGATTGACCTTTGTAGTTTATAGAATTTAACCTTTGGATTTACAAAACCCTCAGGTTGTATCGTGTATACATCCTCAAGAATATTCCACATTAGGAATGTTGTTTTAACATCCCTACGCCAAATCTCATTGTCATAATAAGTTGTAATAGAAAGAATGATCTTGATGCACTTAACCATAGCCACTTTGTCTAAACCCTTTGCAACCAATATGTCCTTATAGGTTTGGACCTTTCCATTCATGTTGGTCTTCTTCTTAAAGACCCACTTGCACCCTACTTTAGGTGGATCTACCAAGGTCCATACCTTGTTGGTATACATGGATTTCATCTTAGATCTTATGGCCTCAAGCCATTTCTCAGACTCTAGTCCCTTAGTAGCTTCTAGATACATTGTTGGCTCAACATCTATGACCAACTCACTGCCTTCTTGAGTCATACAATATCCAAATCTTTCAAGTTCAAGGTATGTCTGACTACATCTACGATGTCCTTGTGTTACATGAGGAATGTGAGATTCTACAACATTTTTTTATTCTCTTTGTTCCTATTGTACATGTATCAGTTCAATGTTTTCTTTTTTGTCTTGAACTTCTTTGAGTTCCACTTTCCTCAAACTGATTCATGTGTAAATAATTTTTTTTTCAGGAATGCAACATCTCTAGAAACAAATACTTTGCTATCAGATAGGGAATAAAATTAATATCCTTTAGTTTCCTTAGGATATCCAACAAAATAACATTTATCAGATTTAGGGCCAAGCTTTTCAGGAAACATCTTCTTTACATAAGCTTCACATCCCCAAATCCTCATAAAAGACACATTGTGATGCTTCCCATACCATATCTCATATGGTGTGTTTTGAACCGATTTATATGGTACTCGGTTTAGTGTAAACACAGTGGTTTCAAGAGAATAACCCCAAAAGGTAGTCAGAAGTTTAGCTAAACTCATAATTGATCGCACCACATCTAGTAATATGTGATTCCTTCTTTTTGATACACCATTATGTTGTGGCACTCTAGATGGAGTCATGTGAAATAATACCACGAGCTTGTAGAAGGTCCTTAAACTCTTGGCTTAAGTATTCTCCACCTCGATCAGAATAAAGTGCCTTAATACTTTTGCCATGTTGGTTCTATACTTTGTTCATAAACTCCTTGAAGTTTTCAAGAGTTTCAATATTTCATCCAGTAAACATAACCATACCTATTGAAGTCATCAGTGAAGGTAATGCAGTATTGATACCCACCTCTAACAACTATTCTAAAAGTCCCACATACATCTATATATATGAGTCCTAATAGATCACTAGCCCTCTCATTGCTACCAGTGAAAGGAGTCTTGGTCATCTTGCCCAACAAACAAGATTCACATGTCTCTATTGATTTGAAATTAAAAGAGTCCAAATAACCATCTTTATGGAGTCTAGATATGCGATTCTCATTTATGTACCTTAGACAACAATGCCAAAGGTATGTTTTGTTTGAGTTGTTTAGTTTTAGTCTTTAGATATTTACATTATAAACATATGTCTTTATATCTAGAAAATAAAGACCATAAGACATTGGGGCATTTCCATAAAATATCCCATCTTTTGAAATAGAACATCGACCATTCTTAATATGAAATTAATATGCATCCTTGTCCATAAAAGATATAGAAATGATGTTTCTATTTATGGAAGAATATAAGCTTACTTACTCTATTACAAGCCTTGTGGGCAGAGATAAACTATAGATTCTGATTGTAGTGGCAGCAACTCTTGCTCCATTTGCAACTCGTAGTTCAACCTTGCCCTTTCCCAAAGGCCTACTTATTTCTTGATCCTGCATATTTGAGATCCACATCTGATATCTAGTACCATGATGAAGAAGTAGATAAGTTTATCTCTATAACATATATACCTGAAGTGGAGATGACTATCCCCATCTTCTTCTTCCTGAATGCCTTTAAGTACAAAAGATAGATTCCTCTTGTACGTTTCTTTTTCCTAATCTTGAGTCTTGAATATCTGAATTTAGTCTTAGCCTCAAAACTCTTCATGGCCTTGCTTGCATCCTTGGGACTCGACTCTACTGATCACCATCACAAATTTTTCCTTCTTCTTTCTTGCTTTGACATTTATCAGCATGCCAAGCAAATCTGACAGCGGTCTGGCCATTTTATTCAAGCGATAGCACTCAATAAAGTGGCTATATGATTCAGGAAATGATTTCAGAACCATATCTTTGGCCAACTCTTAGCTCAAGGAGAGCCTAGTTATTCAAGATGTTCCATGTGTCCAATCATATTGAGCACATGGGTCTCTTATGAGTCTTCCTATGTTATCTTACACTCAAAGAGCACATTGATAACATTGAGCCTTTGTTGCTTTGTGAGATTATGGTTCACATTCCAAAGATGTGTTACCATCTCAAGAATCCCCATGTCCTCACATTTCTCATGCAACTCATAGTTCATGTAGCTTAGCATAAGGTACTTTATATCTAGGGCATCACTAGCATGCTTCCAATAAGCATCCACTTTAAACCCAGACGCATTAGGAGTAGGTATTTCTGGCACAGGTTTTTCTAGGACATAGAGCTTGCAATCTTCATTGAGAACCCTTCTCAAATTCCAAAGCTAATCATGGAAACTTTGTAAGGACCGATCACAACAATGATTTGATTGTCATTTGAGTGTACAAGTGAAAATATTGCATTTTGTCAAAACACTTCTGATTTGAGTTGATTTGAAAATTTTCAAGACATTTATTTCGGCCTTGAATTAATTATCTCTCCCACTATTTCATTCAAATTGATAGCCCTCCATATCAATTTGGAAGATTGCAGCATACAACCTTCTAGTGAGCCAAGTTCCTAAATAATTCAACTATTACCCGACCAACGTTGGCGTCCATAGTCAATTATTAAGGTAGGTAAGTTTTACCAATTGCATCATATGCAATTCTTGGATAGTTTATATGCACAACTCCTTGCCATAGTCATCTACATGCCTCAGGTGCTTAATCTCATTAAGGACACATAGTTAAGCCTGACCCAAAAGCCAACATGATAATAATACACTCCGCTTGGTAGGCCCACATTATTACCATCACACTTCCACAAGATAGACAACATACCACCGTTGGGGTACCCACGCATAGTCGATCAAGTTTTTCACGTGTGTTGGTTATGGAAAGCATCGAAAATGTAATATTTTATTTGAGGGAGGTTGTATCTATAAATACATATACTTATCCAATCACCACATATATGGTACGTATCATATACATGCTATATACCACAAGGAAAAATGCTATAAATAAAAAATGATTGTTATGGTTATCCTAATGTTATTCCTTGGAGCCAAAAGGAATGACCAAAACCTAGGGTCTACATCTCATGCATAAACATATTGTTGATGAAGATTTGTGCTTGCCAATTTGGGTTGATCAGTTCAACCCTTGAACCGACTGACTCGCCTCCCGGACGGATGTTGGATGTCTCACCGATTGTCTAGTCTGCGGTCCACCACCTTCTGGGTCCTCCAATCCATCAGTGGGGTCCACCAACCAATTGATTCAGCTCATTCTCCTTTGGTCCTCCTTGGTCCTCTAGTCGGTTGGCTCACCTGTGAGACAGTCAATTTACCTGGTCTGAGTGTTTTCTTCATTGTCATAATAAGAAAATAAACTACCCTACTATTACATGATTATAGAGAAACCTCGAGTTACATTTGAGGGGTGCAAATGTAGAAAAGAATAATACTTTTACAATTGGAAGATAAGATAGAGGCGCGTTATGCAAATTGAGATAGACCATGAAATAAACACACAACCACCATGCATAGATAATTAGGGTTATTGGCCATAACCACTCTACACATCCACCATTAAAACTTGCTTTTAGGACAAAGCATGTAAATTGCATATATATGTTTGGGATTTATGTGTGGTATTTGATCAGACATTGATATTTGCATTGTATGCAATAAATAAATGATGAAACTAAAAATCTGGTCATATCGATAATTCCAAAATATAGTAGATTGACATGAATTTGATACCCCTTTAGGGAAATATAACATCACGTAGGTAGCGAAAAAAAATTACTACCATATTCCCCATTAAACCAGCAGATCGAATCAATAACTATATAATGGAAATGACGGATTTAAGGATATACCAGATCTTGGATCAAGTTTTGTGACAATCTCCTTGTCGTTGTAGTCATCCAGCTATCTTCTAGTTGCACCAGGATGGCGTTTACTACAACTCCTATTCTTCACCACAGACAACGGGTTGATGTTGTCCTCCTAGCGGCAGGCAACAACCTCCTCACCTCTATGGAAGTTCACATGGACCGCCTAGAACTCTTGTTGTCCTGCTAGAATGGGAAGGAAGGATTTGTCCCTCTGTTGGTGTACTAGTCACCAACTTTCTCTCCCACAATTGTTCTCCCTTGCTATCCCTCCCTTTATCAGGTAGGAATTTCTCAGGATCTCTATTAGTTACATCCAAAGAGGACAACAATTGTCAAAGGCAATTGAGTTGTGTCTCTAGGAAGCCCCCAATACCCCTCTATTTATAGGAGGGGATAGGGTTAGGGTTCCCTATCTATGTGGGAGTGGAAGGAACCAGAATTTTATGATTTTTTTCAACATGCAATAGGAAAAACATTTGGTTCACCAGTGAATTGATCAGATGGCATATTATTCGATCGGTTCACCCAGTGAACCAGGCATTTCAACATGTTTCCCAATCACAATTGTATTGCTAATTCTAATCCAATTAATGCATGGCATGCTGTCACTAATTGATGCAATTGAATTACACATATGACCAAGAAGTTCACATCATGAATTGGTCATCTCACGACCCTGAGCTGGTCAATTCACTCAGTGAATCGGTTAGTTCGACCCTGATTCATCCAAGTTTCAACCAATGCAATAGTCAATCACCCTAACACTCCAAAGGGTTGTTTCATCAGATGAACCGATTGTTTGGGAATTCAGTCATTTTATTTCTTGATTGAATTGAATACCTAAAAACTTTAATAATAAATTCAATTGTTTTCATGATTAAACTCCTATACTAGGTGTATCCTCTGTGTGTGACCCTATAGGTCCCATATTATATTGGCAGTGAATGTCCATAACCAATTACGACATCACAAGCAAAGAGTGGTGCCTAGTCACACATCATTGCTACCCAAGTAAATGGAAATTTGGAGAACAACTTCAACCTACAATATGTTTTTGGTTTTGTAGAGTTTTTGTAGTTCTTTTGTCTCTGATATCTATATTGAACTTGAGGAAAGGAGTAGTCATTGTCTTCAACATTCAATCTTTGTTCCTTGCTATAGCAGACTGTCTGAGATATATGTAAGATCAATATCACATATTGACTTAGATGCTCATGGCCATCCATTTCCCAGTCTCGCTAATCAAGTGGATAGGGTACATACTCCAGTAAGAGGACAAATCACATCTACATCACTCACAGTCATCCCCATGACATAGTGCACCCAATTATCACCTTTCTAGCAGCCCTTATTCAGGATCATGGTGGATGATGTCAAAGTATCTCGAATGACATGTGATGAGTGTAATGCCTTGAGGTCTAAGAACTAGAATCACCTGAAAGTTGATGATATCTTGGTTGCCTTTAGAGGGACCAAACCTTAGAGAATGAAGATGAAGCATCTGGTGCCTATGTGCCTACAATATAGGTGTTTACCTTCTGAGGTAGGAAGAAGAGTTCCTTAGGTCTAGAAAGGTTTAGTAAACAGGTTATGAGGCCTTGTACCTTGTTGGTTGTCCTTAAAGAGGACCCAACCCTAAGTGTTGCTCGAGTTGAAGGATGACAAGAAGTGCATGTCATGCCTTTTGCATGCTTGGTTCATAGTTAAGAGATAGAGCATGTAGTTGGACACCTACAAGTGAACCTAGGGTTCCTAGACCTAAGAGGGGAAGTGGTGTACCTAATGCTCATGATGAGAAGTTGAGTTCCTATAGAAGCAAGCATGGTACTCCTCATGTATAGAGGAAAGGGAAGCCCCTTAAGTTTAAGGTGTGTTTGAGGAACCCCTCACAGTTAGGTTGATGATAAAGAAAGGTATGATTTTGATCCAACTTTGAGGAAAGAGGACAAGTATGACCTAACATGGTTCAGTAGGTGATATATTGTGCCTTAATAACTTGCTAGGGTTAAGTAGGCTCGTGTGGATGTAAAACCTATACTTAAGAGCTTCTGTGACCTTGTTGTCAAGAGATAGTTTTCCTCCCATCTTGGGAGAGGGACCCCTTTGGTAGGGTGTATATCAGTTTTGTTGGTTTAAGGTAACCTGAAGAGGTCTCACAGGATCTTGAGAAGCTAAGTGAAAAGTACATAGAATGAACCTGTAGACCCATAGATATCCATCTCAAAGTGCATGTGGATGTGTTACCATGGAGGTAACTGGTAAGGGGGCCTGACCAAGGTAGGCAGGTCACCATGACCCCTATGAAAGGATGGATGTCAGCCCATGTATACAAAGAGAGATGATGACGGCTTGGGCAAGGTTCTAAGTTGGACATGTACTATAAATGGAGAATCCTAAGTCTATCCTAGGGTCAAGTAGGGATAAGACCGATGAAAGTAGGAGTTTCCTAATTCCCCAGTTGCACATGACCATAGGGTCGGGAGGTAACAACTATCATTGTATGAGGGCCATGGGTTAGGAGATTGATCACCTTCATGAACTCATGGGACCCAAAGGGCAGATGAGTAGGGCACTCCCTTGATGCATGAGGGAAGAGGGATGACCCCAAAAGAGCCGGTACCCTATAGACCTAGAGGAGATGACCAAGGATATAAACCTCAGTAGGTTCAAGACTAGTTTGATATCATGATGTATGTAATGTAGAGACATATGTGGCACGTTGCAACTTAGATTTAAAGGTGTACTGGCAAGGTGGGATGTACCATCTCTACTCTTGGAACAGGAAGAACTATGTATTTGGACTGCAGCCAAATGCTTATTTCCTCTTGTTATGAGAGTGAGAGATAGGACATTTCGCATGCCATACACCAAGGATAAGAGATGATGTAGGTTGGAACGTTGCCACGAGAAATGGGGATAGAGAAGATAACCTACCCTGGTAAAGTGAATGATACATGGATGGTTTACAAACACTAAGAGGAATGAGGTAGTCACCTTATGAGGAAGTTTTATCATGAGCTATGTGGAACTTACAAGTTATACCAGGTTCAGTTTGATCACCATGATGATGAAATTAGAGAGTGTTCTTAATTGAAGATAGACATAGAGTTTGAGGTGAGATGATAAGTGAAATACATGGAAGTGTATGTCTTCAACGTTACCTAATACCTAAGGATGTGAAGCAGTAATGGATGCTCTAGTTGAGATACACCTGACTAGAAGCTAGAAGAGGTTGTTTAGCTAACCATAAGTTTGGAAAGGAGAGGTGTTTGGATAACACTCAGATGTAACAAGATGCGTTGAAAAGTTAAGGGTTGTTTGGTTAGCCAGTCTAGTCCTTGATACAATGAAAGGATGGTGGTAGAACCTCAAGTGCACTTCTTTGGAAATGAAGGTGATGAAACCCCGACTAGAGTGGTTTAGGGTTTCGGAGGAATCGATCTTGAGGAATCAGGACATACAGGAAATCATGATTGAAGATCACCATACACCGTGGATAATGGCAATAGCACTTTGGATGCTTAAGATGAAGTTGCATGTAGTTTATGGCCATGCAAGCCAGGAGGTAAAGGACGAACCCCAGTAACCCAATGTATTGATATAGAGGACAAAAGAGTCCCTGAGAGGGAACGAGAGCTCAATACTATGGATGTTGTGATAGGTCTTCCCTGGGCCAAGGAAGGTCGAGATGCAATATGGGTTATGGTAGGCCGCCTTACCTAGATGACATGAGAAAGAAAGAGTTCTGTCAAGGGACAAATCTGGTTGAACTACCAATGAGAGAGACAGTTCAACTACACCATGAAGTGAGTTCAAAGGTTCTTGAGTTTGACATAAAGGTTCCCTTCCAAAAGGTGGAAGTAGGTACATGGAGAACTCAATGTTAGTACAGTTTATCACCCCTAACTAATGGTTAGTATGATCCAGACTAAAGGGTCTGATGAGAGCATATGTGCTCATTCAGGGTGATGGTTAGAGATAGTTCTTTTCCTATGAATGATGTAGTGATGACCACCATAGCCAGTATCGGGTTTTATAAGAAGCTATGTAAGGGAGGTTATGTCGGTCACCACTTCAGTAAGGTGATGTTGGTGAAAGGACCACATGAATGGTTAGAAAAGGGACCACAGTGTGTGTAGATGAAGTCGCTTTGATCATGTAATGGCTGAAAGGAGCCTAGAGATGATGAGAGTCATGAGCAGATGCAAAGTAGACTGACATGCAGTTCACTGTGGGAGAATATGTGACATGAAAAATCCGACCCCTCTGAGCAACAACTAAAGAAGCTGGGTCCCCGATACATGGGTCCACTTGAGATGGATTGGTGGAGAAGGTTATGGTTGACTTTATCCCTCAGGATAAAGTAATGTGTGATGAGTTCCAGGTGTCCAATTTAGAGCACTATGTGAGGTACCCCGACCATGTGCTGAGCAATGAACCTAGTGAGCCCAAGGGAGGCTGAAATGGCCTGAGTCACCTGTGCAGTTTATAGACGCCAGGATGAAAGAACTCAGAGAAAAGAATATGTGATGATAAAGGTTCTTTAGAAATGCCATGAGTATGGTAAATCCACATAGGGGCCAATGATGGACATGGAAAAGTCTTATCCTGAATTGTTTGTTTGCTTGATAGAATTTTGAGGACAAAATTCCTATAAGAGGGGAAGGATGTTACAACCCCAATTTTTGGGTTCTTTTGATGAGAAAAGTAATTTCTCATATTAAAGATATTTGAACAAATATTGATATAATTTGTTTTGAATAAATATATTTCATTTACAATAGCCTTGATGGTTGTTTTGTGTGCTTTATTGGCTATTGGGCCCAAATAATAAGAAAATTCAATTAGTAAATGAATAATTGAATATTTGAGAAAAGGGAAGAGGTAGAAACCTCTAGAAGGCAAAGAGATGAAATCCAAAGAGGATTTCGTGCCTCTTGGGTTCCTTGGGTACCAAGGAGCCCAAAGTTGCAAAGAAAAGGCAATAAGAAAAGAAAAGTTTAATTAGGTATTTCTTTAGTAAGAAAGAAATTGAAAATAATGTTAAAATGTTGGAAACAAGTGGAAAAAGGTACAATGGGGTTATCCTTGGTGGAATTTTGTATCCCAAGGATTACCAATGATAAAAGGAATACCAATGAGGAAAATAAAAGAGAAATAAAGAGAAAACCTCAAAAAGAGTTATTTTAATAAGAAATAAACAAGATAATGTGAAATAATGCATTTAGATGCATCTAGAAGGATAATGAGTATCCAATAAAAAGGATTTCGAAATAATAGTGTTTCTTGGGATCCAAGGAGTCCCAATAAAGAGGAAAGAAAGAGAAAATACCAAAATTGCAAAATAAAAGGATAATGTGATACATTATTTATGAATTTTGTATTGTTTTTCAAATGGTGGTATTTTCTATTAAAGGATATATTGTTGCTTTGAGAAAATGGATTTCTTGGACAATAGAGTTAATGCCAAGAACAAGGAATATAAAAAGAGATGTTTTTTCGATTTTCCTTAATGACCAAGGATCATGAAATCTTTTAATAATTAAAAGAAAAATAAAGGAAAGAGGGGTTATGCTAAGGTGTATGCTTAATATCTTTCCTTTAGTTAGTCATGACTCACGTGGAAACTTAATCATAGATGTGAGGGAAAGGAAACAACAAGTTCGACCCCCCTTCCTTGATGACTGCCTGACGGACGTTGGGGGCCCTTCCAAGGTACGTGTGTATATATATATATATATATATATATATATATATATATATATATATATATATATAGACCAATGGAGCCTCAAACCCCATCCCTTCGGTGGCACATACTTCTCCTCTCCAGCCTCTCCCTTCCTTCTTTAACGGAAACCTTAGGGTTTGTCCTTGGGAGATCGCGTCTCCATGGAAAGGGCATGGCTGGATCAGGAGGAGGCGCGCATCCCAGGTGGTGGTCCTCTGATGCACGGATAACGCTGGCCTAGTTCTTGATAGAAACAGAGTTGCAGAACGAAGAGGTGTGGTCTGGTGCGGCGAGGAGATCCGTCGAGGACTCCTTGATGCTTCTTCGACCTTGGTACAACGTCCAGGTTTGTATTCTCGCTTCTCCTTCCAACTGTATTAGCCCTTACACCTGCAACCGTAGTGCGACCCTTATGCTCTCACTCCCATGCCTCCGACGAAGCAGAGGTACTTTCGTGTGCATGGTGAGAAGTCGAGGTAAAGGGATCTGGTCTTGGTCCCTCGGTGGCCGGGAGAAGGGACCTGAGCCCGGTCGGCCGTCCATGATCGCGAACGGCGCCCTTCCGCGAGGAAGAAGAAGGCCGTCCCTCTATTGGACGATTTTGCCCCGAGCTCACTGTAGCCCGTGTAACCGTGGGAGGGGTAATGGAGTAATTCTATTATAAACTCAAACCATATGCGTTTTAAGTGGAAGGGGCATTAGATGCTGATGTGGCGACTAACGATTGGTTAGAATCAAATAAACTTGAAATAATTATAGAAAATCAATGGTAACTCTGAAGGGGGCATATAATATATGTATTTTGATGAAGAGAACGAGAGGAATCCAATAAAAATGATATTAAAGGTTGATTCCGTTCCTAATTTCAAAAGTACAATAAGTTGATGAAAAGTGCATTAAGTTAGATTAAAGTTGATATGGTTACTGTGTTTAATAGGGTTTAATGGATCATTAGAGTTGATGTTAACCTGTTAAATGTAAAAAGGTACATTATGTTCAAAAAGGAAGAACTTTGCACATGATTTGTCTAATTTAGAGTTTATATGCTTGAAATTGGAAAAGTACATAAAGTTATCATCTTTAATGATTTAATTAAAGAAAAACCCTTAGATTTGATGATAGATGGACTTAATGAAGTTATTTGGATAATTCAAGTTGATATTAACATGTTAATAAAAGTGAAAATTAGGATCTAAAAAGATGATGTTTTTATATATTTGGCTTAATTTAGGGTTTCGTGCATGATTATGCATTAATGAGCTTGAAAACCCTAATTTAGATGAATATGTCTTTTAATTGTTCAAATCTATAAATAAATAGGGATGTGAGGATCCTAAGTCAATAAAAGACTATTAAAATGAATAGTTGAGCAATTAAGGTTCATAAAAATGGAAAAGGATATTTTAGGGTTTGTTAACCTAAAATGGATAAAGTTTGAGGTAAGAAACCCTAATGGATATTAATGAAACCTTAATGTAGATTAGAAACCGTAGAAAGTGAATCCAAGTTAATAAAGTAGATTCTTGATAAAGTGTGTAATATATAGAGTACATATTTATTTCATGAACTATGTGATGATTGAATTACTTTCTTGGATCTGTTGATTGACTTGATTGTATACACATGAAGCATATGTTGAATAATCTGCATGACTCACCAAATCAGGTATGTGGTTATGCTTATGAATAATCGTTCTAGTTTCACGGTGATTCCCGAACGTTTTATCGGTTGTTTGAAAAATAACTGTTGGATGTCTATTTATTTCATGCAACTATAAAGTGACTATGATTATCACCATAAGTACTTATATAACTGGCTAGATCCGGGTCCACCTCTGTTACTTTGAAAAGGCTAAAAAAGGGGTAATCCTAGAGCAAGGTCTAGGTTACCGTGAGTTAGAAATTGGGCTACCTACGTGTAGTGCCATGAGACTCTTTAGTGTACCCCGAGTTAAGGAGTGGTCTACCTATGAGTAGTTCCATGTGACTCAACCCTAGAAACTGGTTCACTTATAGGTGGATCATGAGGGGTTTAATGGGGACAACACAGAGGATAGGTACCCTTGGATCGTGGAGTTATATTTAAAACATAATCTTGGTTGTTAAATGATTAATTGAGTGATTGCATTGTTAATGTATTTACATGATTATTGTTTCCCCCACATACCAGCTTCGGCTGACCGACGTTTTGTTTGTCGACGTTTTAGGTACAAGTCAAAAGGACAAATAGTAAATCGTCATACTATGTAATACATGAAGTAAAATACAAGGAGGATTAGTTAGAGTAGAATCCTTAAGTGGATAGAAGTTTAGAGATCCAAGTTTTCAAAAAGGTATGCACAAATTTATTTTCTTACAACTTTTCAATATAGTATGTTAAAATTTGATAATTATTCTTGGTTAATTGCCGAACCTTTGATCTGGAAGTTATGGGTGCGGCTTTGACCTCTCGGTCTCCCTTAATTGGGGGTTATCGGGAGGTGGGGTCGTAACACAATATGTGACTTATATCTATATACTTTCCTTATGGATTTTGGTTTTCCAATCAAGTATTATCTTTTTGAGAAGGGACTTGGTCAAGTCCATAATTCTATGATAAGAAATAGGTAACTAGTTTTGGAAGACACTTTACCATATGTGTATACACAAGTGGATCATCGTCATTTCATGTGATTAATTTAATTCCTATATCTAGCACTTGTCTAGATCCCAAGAAGGAAATAGTGGCCTGATTCCCATATCTCTTTCTCTCTCTCTCTCTTCATTGTACTCCTTCCTCGTAACCCTAGAAGTTTTGCATGCAGTCTATATAAGGGGTGGGTCATGCAAGCATTACCCTTCACCCCAAACCTTGTTGTGGGCACAGGGGGATCAAAGGGAAGCCCATGATTGACCCAAGTACAACTACCTCTTCACTGATCAGGAGAAACCATGTGATGTCAATCTTGCTTTAGAACTACAAGATAGGGAAATAAAACAGTAGCCGAGACATGTCTGTCTTCCACGTTGGTAGCTAGGAGTGATGTTCCCAAGCAGGGTGTTGGGAGGTTATTCCTTAATAGGTGGGCTTATGGATGGTCCTGAGGATGTTTAGAGTCAGGGTGGCACCAACCTAACATGATTGCACATCGGGCCAGAGAGAAATACTTGCTGGAGGATGTTTTACGCTAGTCAGAGAGGGGTTGCTGGGGAGAATCCCTATCTAGATGATAGAGGATAGCTAGGTGGGACCTTTAGGGGAGTTGAGGTGGAACTAGGATGATGAGAGGATCATCCATAGATCACCATGTGAAGATTCCCCGAGTGGTCATTACACCTCGTGGAGATGTACGGGGGGTTGAAGATGATCCTTGGGCACTATAGTTGCGATGAAGGGGGATAAAACCCCAAAAGTCAACATGCTCAACAAACTGGAAGTTAGGTACTAGAGTTGGTGTTGTTTGTAGCGTCAGAGAGGACGTATGCATCTCCGACTTCACAAAAGTGGAACCTTCATGCAAGAACGAGGGCCAAGACGAGCCTTGACCCAAGTTGACTATGGACTGGCCATCTCAGGTCTAGACTAGTATGCGGGTCATGTCATAACTGCTTATCCAATGTGGTTGTGAGTTGGAGGCTCAGGGACCAATGAATATATACCACATCACCCCATATATGAGGTATAGATGTTTATTTTATAATAATTATAGTAATTTATTAGTATAACAAAATTATATACCAAATTGATTAGGAGAAAGAGTAGAATCCAAATAAAAAGTATCATGGCCTAAATCTGATCCTAAATCCAAAAGTAAGGGTAATACATGATAAGTGGTGATTACTATATGCAAACCCTAGATCTGATAATTAACATGTTGAGATAAATAAAAATTACTTTCCCATTTAAACGTATATTGTTGAACATAGTGAGAATCTAAGATATTGATGATAATGATTATGACCGATTAGGGTTTCTAGAGTGAACAATCATACATATGATGAATTAGAGTTTTGGAACCAAATATCATAACTTGCTACGTTATTAATGAACATAATCTAATCTCAGTGGTCATAATAAAAGGAAATGATAGATCTGATAATCAGGGTTTCACCTAATGTCTAATTAAGATATAAAACTATAATGGAATTAGGGTTGAGTACCCTTATTCCTTACCAAACCTGAGACAACCCTAAACCCCAATTTAGGAAATATATTAGATTTGTATGTCATTAATATGTATGATGGCACTTTGAGATATACATACATGTTTAAATGTTGGATTTGTGTGTGTTTGATTGGATGATATATGCTAAAATTACTTGAAGTATTATTGCATGGATTATGCATCACAATGTGGTATGTTGTTACTTATGAATATCCAAACTTATCAAATTTTGATGTTTTCTGGAGTTTAATATATGTGTTTCCATTAACCTACTTGGTTCTTTATTTACTTCCTACAAACTATAAGGCCATATGTATATCACTTTATATGAACATAACTTGCTCAAACCATGTACACTATCTTTGGAGGATTGGATGTATTACAAGAAAGTCATTATGGAGATGATTCATGACTAAGCCCAGAAGGGAGAAGGTCATGGGAGTCCACTACATGGAAAAACCCTCAGTGAGAAGGTATACCATAGAGATTAACCCTTGTGAGAGGATATGTCATAGAGATTACCCCCAGTGAGAGGGTATGCCATAAAGATTACCCCCAGTGAGAGGGTATGCCATAGACATTACCCCCAGAGAGAGGGTGTGCCATAGAGGTTACCCCCAGTGAGAGGGTATGCCATAGATATTACCCCTAGTGACAGGGTATGCCTGAGAGATTGAGAAATTATGGGTTGAGAAGTTATAATAAAAAATGCATGTTCAATTATTTAATGATAATTTCTGATATGGTTGTTATTTGTTAAACCTACATGCACATATTTGGTTGCACCACATACACATTATAGAAATATGTCAAGCACATTTTGGATTGTCAACATTTTACATAAGTAGCATATATGAAGATATGAGGACATGGTGAATCAGATGAAATCAATTCAAGATATTAGATATATGGAGGACTAGTTAGATGCTTCTTCTCATATGTAATAGTTTCTCATGTTTAAATTTTATGTAACTCCTTAGAAGAGCATATGTATACATCTTGTAAACAATATTTGTGGAATAATGGAAATTATTTGATAAATCTAGATCTTGAAAAATTAGGTAACCACTCTCAACTTTAAGGTCCTTACTTAATTGGAGGCACAAAAAAGTAAGGTCATTACGTTTATAGATTATGTGATAGACTTTAATTCAGAATTGATTTCTTTCGTAGCTACCTTCAACACTCCTTTGCCTTTAGATCTTCCCTAGTAGGCTTGATTTTCAACTCCAAGGGTGACTACCTTTGATGCATTACCATAACTTTGGTGCATGAAGTTTCCTCCATATGAGGAGATTAGAAACCTTTTGATATCATCATCCACACCTCTGTAGAAGAACTTGATGATTTTTTTTAGAGATACCATGGTGTGGACACTTGCAGACGAGCTCATTGTAGCTTTCCCATGCTTCTACCAGAGTCTCATGAGGGACTTGTGTGAAATGAGTAATTTAGCCTCTGATGGTGTATGTAAGGGAGGAAGGATTGAACATCACAAGGATTATTTTCAAGTTGATCCCTAGTGGTGATGGGGTCACATTTTAGAGAGATGTACCATCTTCTTGATCTATATGCAAGGCAATACTTGAAAAGGTGGAATCTAATAGCATCATCAAAAACTCCATTTTGCTTGCTCATGGCACATAAGTCAACAAACTTTAGGATGTGTTCTTGACAAATCCTCTCACTGTTTACTCATGAAGGGACTATGTTGTAGGAGTTTGATCCAATGCGGCATAATGTCAAAATTAGGGGCATCAACGAAAGGTGGTTGTACTGGGTGATTGATATCGACAACCTTAGGTATTGAAAATCCCCTAAGCTCATTCTGTTAGTTAGCCTCTTGTGCAGTAGCTTGGGCTACATGGATTTCCTCTTGAATGGTAGTACGAGCTTCCTAACTAAGTCTCTATGTTTGTGTTGCAATGGATAGATTTTCCCTTCGATTGAGTTCCTCTTAGGACATTCTATCTTGATTCTCTCTACTGTGATAGTGAAAGGTTCGTTCTATTTTAGGGCCAAAGTTTGATGCAAGTCTGATGCTATTGGAGCAGTGCCTATACTAGTTTTGAGGTACCTAAGATGGAAAGATCTTTCACAAGTCAGTTTGATTGAGTAAGTATATGCAATAGTATCAATGGAAAAAGTAAAATTCTAAATTAGTTTTAACAAAACTAGATTCAAATAAATAATTCCATTAACCCCGACAATGATTCCAAAATTTGATGTGGGTTTTACTGCACTAACAAATTCACCTAGGGTTAAAATCCCAAGAACTTTACCAAAATTATGTGCAATAATACCACATTTGTAGGAAGGTCTTATCACAATATAGCTAAGGATCAGATCCCAAGATACATTATTTTTAAGAATCTTCTAGTTTGCATCCAATTGAACTAAGAATAATATTTAGATCCAAGAGGTAATTTGGGTTGATTTAAACTAATTGCAAGGAGAATAAAAGAGCATAATTAAACAAGGTCTAGATTAAAGATGGAAGTCATTGGGATAGAATTGGGTTTCACTGCCACTATACACATAAGAACATCCATAACATGTCCAGGCTTGAAAAAATGATTCAAATGGAGAAAAAGCAAGATCCACCTATTAGGTGGAGAAATTGTGTAGATATCATCATGACATCGATATCTCATTACTCACGGATCATGTACCTACTGCTCTGGGGACATCGCTTATGAAGTTATCATTTGGTTATCAACCAAGTTAATCTATATTCAAACCCTAAGTATTGAAGTTCTTACAACATAGGAATATAATAGATAATGTACAATAGGTGATCCAACTACAAAACATGCATAAAATGATTAACATTGAATCGAAAGAGTTATGTATAAGCCATAGATAATTAATAAATGGACATGCAAGAATGGGTAGTGGGGCTAGTTGCACCCCAACAAGAAGGACGACTCACTCTTCATAATAGAGATAGAGAAAATAAGAGAGAGAGAGAGAGGGAAGAGTCAACCATGGTCACGAGGAAGAAGAAGATTGTGAATTGATGGAGTAGTAGTCTTTTGTTTTGGTGATGAGGATGATCTACCCAAAGAAGAAGGGAGGCATTGACGGTGGGCGTCTATAGAAACATTTTCTTCTTTTAGTTCATCACTCTTTGACTATGGTTCATCGAAGAAGGAATGGTAGATGGGTAGATGAATCAAGTTTGATGGAGATCTGAATCCAACTACTTTCATGGTTGGAGGACAGATCTTGATGGAGCACGAGAGATAGAAGCATGGTGGTGGTGGAGAGTAGATGCATTTAAAGCACCACAGGGGCATCAATGGCGACCGATGGTGATCGTCTCCCTTGGCTACAACTGGAGTGCAGCAGCTTAGCAGCGTAATATAGAAGGAGCGACCCCTAACAATTGAGGAGGGGGTTAGGTATATATAGTATGAGGATGTGTGTCGTAAAGCCATCGGGCTTGTCTTACAGAAGTATTGTTAGTCAACAGTCTTATGAGTAGCAACTTTATCGGTTTGATGAATGATGAGAATTCATCGATGGATGAGGTTGCGATCATGTCGATCGATGATTGCGGGAGCTTTGTTGGGAATGGAAGAGTTTTTTTGTAATTGAAGGATCACAAAAATATCATTGATTGGAGTTCTGTCTAGATACATGTTCCTCGTCGAGCAACATTGCATAAATCTTGTCCGGGCTTGGATGTCATGATCATGTCAGTCGATGGGATCTGAAGTCTCATAGAAAGACAAATGGGATGATTGATGCCTTAACACAGATGCTCCATTGGGCAACGAGATTGGGACTCTCATTGGGGTGTGTCTGTCGGGCTCGGGTCCTCATCGGTCGACAAGATGACTGCTCGTCGGGGCCTGGACTTTGACAATCGACGACTTCATTGCCCAGGATCCAACCCACCAGGGGGCTATTGTCTGACCACTAGGAGTCAACTTTGATGAAGGCTAAGGTCCACAAGGGCATCAGTTGATGAAGGGGTCTCTCATTGAAAATCAGGTCTAGATTATCAAAAGTATCTTGGTTCCTCTAGTCACTTAGTAGGAACATTGTGGCCAATGTTGGTTCACATGATCTGAAGCTTGATCTAGTGATTACAATCCATGGATTTTAACAAAACCCAAGATATTTACATAAAACTAAGAGTTATAAAGAGACAAATCTAAAGGTAAACTAAGGGATTTAAGTGCAAAATAGCACTAAAGATGCGACTAAAAATTAAGATGATTATGCACTCATCAATGTGAGAATAGATATGTGGGTTTTCAAAAGTAGAAAACATAATATATAGGCTTTCTTTACTGGACTCGGCTTGGCAATCTTAATAGGATTAAGCATCAAAAGCTTGTAGATCTGTATAATTTATATTATTAAATATGACAAAGAGGTGTGGAACACCTATCTAAGAGTTACATTGGATGCAATTGGTTTATATTACCTAACTAAATAGTCATGTTCTAGTTCATCAGTCAAAGATGACTCCAACTTGATGAAAATATAGATCTTGGCCCGCTAAGAATATTGTTGGTTATTATCTTCTGAACCCACAAGGGATAATAACTTGAGTCAATATACTAGGAGAAGTATTATAACTAAATGCCTGGTGAATGTCGATGTAACTTCACAAATCAAAATTTTGACTATTGTAGATTTTTTTATATCAAATGGAAAACAATAATAACCACATTTTTTATCAGTCCTTCCAAAAGAATAACAAAAAGAATAACTTACTCAACTACTACATGACTTTGAGAAGCATTCTCACATATTTGCACAAGATTTTTGCTTTGGATGCACCATTACCGGATAAGCCAACTTCAAACGTGCCTAGGGCAGAAAGAGAAGCTTCCCTTAAGAACATTGATGAAGCAATAGACAATCAAATGCCTCATGTTGTATTATGTGAACCATGATCTTTAAAAGAAAGTCAAGAATATGATTTCCTAGATATGACTGCATCTCGCGCATATGTTCCAAAAATAAGCTAGACTACAGAGGTATGATGTCTCCAGGGAATTATTTAAGAACAATGTGGAAGAAGGTGATCCACTTGGGCCCGTGTTGAAGTTAATTGGGTATGTGTATAATCTAAAAAGACTAGTATTTATTTAGGCTAAGAGTGATCCCGTAATGTAATCATGCAATTGTCTCAAGAATCCTATAGTCAATTTTTCATGAATAAAACATGAATTTTTTTGTTGAAATGTTGCAAAAAAAATTGGAATGTTACAAACTACTTGAACTCAAATGAATAAGGACAAGATCAAATTTGTATTGATGGTCAAAAAGGAAAAGAAAATTCCAAGGGAAAAGACATGAAGATATCAAATTTAAGGCTAGACAGTATTCTAAGTCTTATAAACTTAAAAAAAGTAGGAAATTAAGGAATCTATCACCATTGTCATTAGTCTAGATGTTGAAATGGAAACTGTCCTCATTACATAGAGGAAATGAATAAGATCCAAAAGAAGTAGATATCTCCACTTTATACATATATTTTATAGAGATAAATTTATATAATTCTTTATCATTGGTATTGGATAGTGGATTAGGATCTTGCATATGTTCTATTATGTAGGATCTAAAAATAAGTAGACCATTAAAGAGGTGAGAGGTGGATGTGTGCATTTCTAATGGAACAACTTTTTTCACGTAGAAATTGGCACATGCTTTTCATATTTTCCTAGTAGAGTAATAATAAATTTTTAGAACTACTATTATTTACATTCCATAAGTAGAACATTATTTGTACTTATTATTTGGACAAAAGAATAAATGATATTCTACTTACAAGGATGAGATATTTTATGGCAGTGCCATGATGCTTTATGATATTTATTTACTAGATCTTAACACACAAGAATCTAGAAGATATAAACCATGGAGCTTAATCTTGATAACTTAGTTTAAACTTATCTCTAAAATAGTTATTTAGGTCCCATAAATGAGAAGCATATTTCTACATCCATAAAGAAAGATAAATAGACTCATTTAGTTTAAATTAATAGCGACATGTGAATTTTATTTTTTGGTTAAAATGGCAAAATAACCTTTCACCAGTAATAGTGAAAGAGCGAGAGACTTACTAGGACTTATGCATACTAACGTATGTGGACCTTTTATCACTAATTCCAAAGGTGAATATTAGTGCTTTATCACATTTAATTGATGATCTCAGTAGATATGTGTATATGTATGTGTATCTAATGAAACACAAGTGAAAATCCATCTAAAGTTCAAGGAATCCATAAAATAAGTATAGAAGCAACTAGGCAAGAATATAAGATCCCATTGATCAGATCAAAGGGGAAATATTTAGGCCAAGAGTTTGAGGCCTATCTAAGATATGGTGGTATCGTTTCATAAATGACACCAGGTACAACACCACAATATAATGGTATACCGAAAAGAACGAATCACACACTATTGAACCTGGTATGATCTGATGAGTTTAGCTAATATTTGAACATTCTCTAGGGATATGTTCTAGAAATTGTAGTGTATAATCTAAACTACTGGTAAACATCTCAATGTGTCTTTTATGATAAATTTGGAATTTGAAGTTTATTTAAGGAAGGATAATTCGATGAACATCCTAGATCCAGAATGGATAAATTTTAATTTCTAAGATATCCTAAGGGATCTAATAGATATTACATCTATATTCGATCAGACAACAAAGTGTTTGTATATAGATTTTTGGTATTATTTGAAAATGAATTTATTTCCAAAGGAACTAATGGGAAGAAAACAAAACTCAAATAAGTTTCAAACCAACAACATAAATTGAACATGTGGAGGTAGATGAGGAACAAGAAGAAGCACAAGTTTTTCTGGAATCTCAAATTCCCATGTAGCACAAGAAGCTCAAACATATAGTAGGACATGCCTTGAGCTGGAGATATTGAGTTTTTTTGTGACCCAACAAGACAGTATGTTGGTCATGGATGGTGATGAGCCAACATCCTAAAATGAGGCTATTGAGGGACCAAATTTTGAGAAATGCTTGAAGCCATGAGATCTAAGATGGGCTCCATGTATGATGACAAGGTAAGAACCTTGGTGGACCCACTGGAAGGGGTAAACACTATAGGGTGCAAATGGGTCTACGATAAGAAGGCTAACATAGATGGTAATGTACAAACCTACAAAGGGCGATTGGATGCTAGAGGATTTATGCAAGTTCAACGTGTTGAATATGATAAAACTATTCACATGTTGACATGGTTAAATCCATCAGGATCATACTTATTATTTCATCACAACATGATTGTGATATATTAAAATTTGATGTTAAAATCACAAAGGTAAATATATGGATGAAAGCAAGTATCTCTAGATGGAGGGTAAATCTATGGATGAAAGCAAGTATCTCTGTATCAACATCAAAATTTAAAACTTGGTGAGTTTTAAATTAATTAACATAACTTTTGGTTAGTCTTTTAAAACCAAGTGTATTTACATTACAAATAATCTAGGGAATGCAATTCTTGTAAACAAATATTTTGTGCCTTTATTTTTTATTAATGATTTTTAATATGATTTCTAATCATATTAATAAAACATAAATGGAATTCTAGAAGGTTCAATGTTAGTTGATGAAATGAATAATAAATTAAAGAATCATTCCTCATTGCCTTGAACCCCAAGTTTTGACTATCAAATAAAACCCTTTTAAATCTGATTTTTGGTCCAATGACGGATAATGGATATAGAATGATAACTCTAAATTTGAAGCAAAACTGTGTTAATGTATGCATTGGTATGTTAAATTAAGTAATTACTTGAAAGGTTATAAAATGGTACTTATCTTTCCTATTTTAGTCTCAACTTTGGCCTAAGATGAGATAACACTAAAATAAAGATGATACTAAATTTGGAAACAACTGATTGCTTCTAGAGACCTATAAAATTTTTCAAATATTTTTATAGTGTTTGAAAATGTTGGATAATACAATTTAAATTGGATTTGTTTTAAAGTATAAACCTAAGTTTGGGATAAGATGGGAAGATGGGAGTGATGTGGGATTGTGATAACTCACCTCAACCATCTATCCAAGATCAAGAGGTTCACAATTTATCTTCGTGTTAGGAGTCCCACGTGAACTAGACACCAACAACAACTCCATTCTATCTCATATCTCAATAGTGAAGGTTGAAACTAGTTCCATTGTCTTTGGGAAGTCAATTCAGACTCAATGAGTCGTGGATGGGTCAATTATCTCCTCCTATGGAGATAATGCCCAAAAGTATCATCAAATTCTGGAATCTATGGCAAACCAATGACACCTCTCCTCACTACCCTATCCCTATACATACCCGAGTAGATACCCAGAGACTTCGTCATCAAAAACCATCACCCAATTTTCTACATGAGTATATGTGCATTCCAATGTGATCCACTTCCATCAGTGGAAACATTCACCTCATCGCAATGAATCAAGGTGCCCTGAGCCAATTGATTGGGCATGAAGCTTTGTGAGGAGTCCACAAAGAGGTTTAAGCCAAGGATACCTCCAAACCCTAGTATGTCTATCTCTTTCACCTATTTTTTTTATGAGAATCTGCTAGACTAACAACTCCTACGACCACATATCTCCCCATGAGACAATAGGCTTGTTAGCTTGGGGAGTCCTAGTAGACTCAACCTAAGCTTTAATCACAGTTGTCGAAGCCAGTTGTCAGAGTCAACCCTAGAGTTGACCCCATGGTTTGTTTCTCAAATCCTCTTAACGGAATCACTCCTTTCCTCAATATGTGTGGCCAAGTTAGGTCATTACATAATGGTATAGGGGTAATAACTCTCGATTTAAAATCTCTCAAGTCGCACCCCACTTTAGGGAAGCTTGCTTTGTGATTGGTCCAAACACAATCAACTTTGTGGAAATTCTAGTAAATCAACCTTAGCTTGAAATACAGAATATATATAATTGATTAGTCTAGAATATAAAATAAGAGTTTTGAAACCCAGTTCAGCCTCAGATTCAAAAAGTATAGTGAGATGCATATATGTATGATGATGAATATATGAAAACCCTAATTATGAGGAAATAATGATATGTATCTTGTTCGATAAGATTTATATTTATATTATCTGGTCTTGTTTACTAATGATGAAATTGACTGATGACTTAAGGATTAGGGTTCCTTGTGATATCTAGTTAGGGTTTTCTACTATATGAACAATTATGTCAAATATATAGATTTTAGGGTACAATCATAGCCAACCGTAATTTAACCATGAAGACGACTCCTAGGACCAAGACTAGATAAAAAATACAATGGTGACACTTTAGTATTTTGAAATAATTTCATATTGATTGATTGACTGGCCTAACTCTTGAAGTGGACCTGATTTTTCTTACTTGGATTAATATTATTTGAATAGGAAATCTATCATTACATGGTTATTTTATGAAAAACTGACTGTAAAAGCTTTTGATGATTTTTAGATGGTTTCTTATGATTGTTAATATACCTAAATTGTAGGATGGTTATTTCAGTTCCAGTTCAATTCTAACGCCCTATGTATATCACATATGGAGTTTAATTTTTTGGACCCAACATGAACTCTCATAACAGTAGTTTTAAAGGGATATATACTCCTAGTATCATTGAGCAAATGACCAAAAAAATCAATGATAATATTGGACTAAGTCCAATGTTGGATAGTCACCATGAAATCTATTGTTGGGTAGAAACCCTACAATCATATATGTAACAAAGTAAATGGTACACCCTAAGAAGTAAATCAAACACGGGTTTGAAAATTTAATTGAAAATGATTTTCAACTATTGTTAGCAATTTGTGATATGCTTGATGTAATGTTATCCATAAATGAATAAATTTTTTCATGCATCCATGTAACTAGTATAGAAATGTGATGATTGCATTTTTTTTGTCAACTATTTAGGGTAGTGGCATTATTTAAAGTTATAAGAAATGGACATGTATACAAATTTTTCAAAAGGTCATAAGGCTACAAATATATGTAGAATTATTCAAATAGTATTATTTATTTCCATATAGAAATTTTCTGTTAATACCTTTTGTAATTCAACGAGTGGTATCCTTCATCTTGTTACCAATAAAATTGATTAATTAATTAATTTTATATTATTAGTTACTTGTGAAATCTTGATCCTTGAAAACTAGTTAATGATTCTTATCTCCTTGGTTCACATTTAGTGGGGATAAAAGGGGATGGTTTCATTACAAACTCAATGCTAGAATCTTCATTTTGAAGAGACATTTCAAAATTTTTGGCTTTTTCAAAAATAAATATGAACCTTGTGTTTACAAAAAGATTAGTAGGACCATTATGGGAAATGACATTCTTACTCTACAAATGGTGGAACCTTGGATGGAAAATACATTATTTATGAAGGACTTAGGAAAAACATCCTATATTCTAGCAATCAAGATCTATAAAGATAATCTATAAGTATTATTGATCTAAGTTAAAGAACATACATAGACAAAATAAAAGGATCATCATATAAGATCTAATAGAGGAAACATTCTCATGTATTATAGAATAAGTTCCTCTAGATCTCAATGTCACATCTCTTTGGAAGAGAGGGGCATGAATGGAGTAAGATTTCACATGCCCTTGCATTTGGATCTACCATGTATACAATATTTTGTACATATCAAGATGTCTCATATGCTTTGAGCATGATGAGTAGATACTTGTGGGGTCCAAATGAAGGTCATTGGACTACTATAAAGATAATCCTTAAGTACTTGGAAAGAAGTAATGATCAATTCTTAATTTATGGAGGGGAGGAAGAGTTGCTTGTAACGGTATATACATGTTTGATGTTCCAAACTAACAAGGAGTTATCGATCACCATTAGGTTTTGTGTTTTTCCTCAAAGGTGGGGTTGTAAGTTGGAAATATTTCTAAGAAAAAGGTAATCATTGATGATGTAGTAATAATTGTTGATTTCTAAAACAAGCAACAAGCATATTGTTGATTCCAATGCAGAAAGGGAAGTGGTATGGATCATGGATCTCATTAGCGAACTTGAGATGGTTTCATACATTGTGAATGCAGTAGAGTGATATTGTGGAAACAATGGATCTGCTTAACAATCTAAGGGACCTTGATTGCATCAATGTTCAAAGTAGAGACTATGATATTTTGTGTTTCACACAAGACATAGTTCAATAAGGAGATGTGAAGATTTATGTAGTAACAACAAAAAGAAATGTTTTGGCCCATTAGAAAAGGAACTTGCATGGATAAAGAATGACGGTCATGTTAGATTACTTAAATCATGAGTGATTAGATCTTGTGCAAGCAGACATTCTTGGTGTGTATGCCCTATATGATAGTCATATGATTATTATAATGAGATACTTTGTACATGATCTAATTGTTAATATATGAGATTATATTTATTATGTTTTCTTTAGTATGTAATAAAAATGAAACATAATAGCATCCTAAGAACGTTCGACTTATGATTTGCTGAGGTGAATATTAGATCAGATGTATGCTAAGAGTGTTCATTCTTATTTAGTCCCTAGTAAGATATTATTATGGGAAATAGGACAATAATAATATAATAAAAGTAGTGTGTGTGCTAACTAATGATTGTAACTCATTAATCATGATAGTGTAATCAAGTTAGAGACATAGGTACTTGTTATAAAATAAATGTACTAGATAGACCTACCTTGATAATGATACAAGGAGTCCATGTGATGGAAGTCTAAATAATTTCTTAATGTGATTTTGGTGATTGTGATCCTTATACCTAAGTCACTGAAACATGTTATTCATTGTACTTGAATAGTCCTCCAAATGAACTTGAATAAGGGTTGCCATAAAAGTAGTGAATGGGTGCAGTATGACACATTTAGTTCATTGTGAGCGACATAGATGACATTTGTCCACTCCATTGGAGTGATATCTTGGCTTCTTGACGAGTAAGATTGTGAAATGCATGGACAAGCTCATATGAGTCAATATTTTATATTGAGCTTGTTTATGTCTCAATGGCCTCTTCTATATCAAGAAACACATATTTCATGTTAAGAGGATGACAATTTCATGCCTTGGTTTCAGTCTAGATATCAGTGATAAAAGGATGTTACAGTAATGGTAACAATGGTCACGCAAAGGTTGCAATTATTACTCAAATTATCCAATTATTTGGGTGTAATGATGTGTTGCTAGATTTCCATCATTGCATGTGTATTCATGACAAGATCACAGAAATCACTAACAACATAATGTGGGACTTATAGGGAGACACTCATTGGATGCTCATGGAAAAGGAGATAAACATCATAATTATTATTGGAATGGTTTTGAATCAAGTGGGTTCTATCTTGAGTAATTTAAAATGGTTTGCACTTCAAACAAACCTCATAATGTTGATTACTTAACTAATTGATGGATTGAAAAGTTAACCGATTAACAAAGATGGGGAATATATTGAAGGTCAATTGATCAACAAATTCAAAATCAAGGACTTCTTACAAACCTCAATTGATCAACTAAGAATTCAATCAATCAACTAAGTCATATCAGAAAACATCAAATATGCCTAATAGATTTCACAATGGAGGGTATTTAAGTCAGAAAAAATTATGATTTCAAATAGGAACATGAGTTAGAGTTTATGTAAACTCTTATTTATGTCTCCCTATACACGTGAGGGTGGTGTTCACATATTGCGGATATGATTCTTCACTTTGAAATAGAGAAATCCTTGACATCCATTGTACACAATATGGAGAGGATGGATCAATTTCCAACACAATAATGTCTCCAACCTACTCCTTCTTTGAGGCTTTGATGTGATCCAAGGGTTACCTTCATCTATAGGTATGAAATACATGTTTGTTATATGTGTGTGGATTTGTGGATCATCTTCAACAAGGAGAATACATGTTGCCCCCTTCATATAATTGCAAGCATGACCTTGTTTCTACAACATCCAATGCTAAGTTTGGATCCCATAAGACAACAATGACAATGACCACACGTGTCTTGTTAAAACTTCAAGAAAGTTGAGAAATTTTTTGTCAAAACTTTAAAATCTTGACCATGGGCCATGTTGAATCATCGCTACTTTGGCCTTGTCTGAATGTTTGCAGAATGTTAACTAATGGCGACAAATTTGACTTTTTTGTGCTTACTTTCATCCCAACATATGCAAAGTTATTGATGTTTTCTCAAAGTTGGCAAATTTGGGGCAAAGTTAAGATGACCCAAAACATTTATCCTAACTAGTGACATAAAGGCCATATAAGGAATAAGTTTCACCTTTAACCCTCTTCACAACTTGTAATATCAACTCATATTTTTTTTGTTGGCACTAGTTCCTAGAGAGGGTGTTGTAACTAACTATTTTATTTTATGTTATATAGAATACATCTGGTGAATTTTTATATGTGTATTACACATTTGACCCTTGCAAGCAACACATTTTATTATTTCATTGTATTATCAACCCACATGTGTTTCTATGTTTGATTAACATATATAAGATATAGGTTCAACATATGTTAATCAAACATAGAAGATATAGATTCAACATAAGGGGGGATTTCATTCTATCTAGAATGGCTGTGACCTCTCTCTAGCGAGTGCGCTTAATGTCGAGCGCCGCCACAGGTGGGGCAGACTCCTCCGCCTCACTCCCTACTACCCCTACCTTGGGTGCCTGGTCTGACCCTGCGATCAATGTCATTGTTGGCTGGGGGTGGGCGGATGCCGTCGCCCGACCTCTAGCGGTCCATTGTAGCCTCGCCCCTGTCGCTGCCCTAGGCGACCCCAAAGTTCCGACCTTTCGGGCAGATGATGAGTGGCCTTGGATGAAGATGACAAAGTCGGTGGTGGCTGAGATGGATGTGTTCCATCAGTTCTCCATGATCTTTCAAGTCATGGGAGCAAAGTGCATCACCAACCAGCTCTTTGGGTGGATGCTCAGGACCTGGAGGCTGCGAGGAGAGCTACAATGTTCGTCCTTGGTTGGGGGGATGTTCCTTGCCTGGTTCACGAGCGAGGAGGATCTAAGAATAACCCTGGACAAAGGGCCTTGGTTCTTTGATAATAAGTTGGTGATCGTCAGGAGGTGGACTCCCAAGGCCTTCATAAGGAGAGCGAATCTTTCTTCATCACCAGTGTGGCTTACCTTCCCTGAGGTTGGGCACCATTGGAGCAGAAGATCCATCACCATCATCTCCTATGGTGTTGGCAAGCCCAAGGTAATCAATTTTCACTCTGAAGGAAGATATGAGGGAGCTACCCATGTGTGTGTTGAGATCAAAGTGGACAAGAAACCTCCTAATGAGGTGATGGTGGAGATGTCAGATGATAAGGAACTGGCTTTCAAAGTGGTCTATGACGCCCTCCCACATTAGTGCCACGCCTAAAAGGTAATCAGGCATTTATCTGGTGACTGTCCTGGGGCTAGATCCTCTCACCCCACACCCCATGTGACCCGGGGTTGTGTACCGAGCAGGATGCCTGGTAGGCAAAGAGAAGGTAGGGCCAACAGGGCCAGGGTGAGTCAGGGGAGGAAGATAGTTGAGAATGTGGTAGCAGGAGAGGGAGTGTCAGCTACTGATTCTACTAGGACTAAATCCTGTGTGCCGTCTTCGAGCGTGAGGGTGGTGGTGGACTCTTTGGTGGGGGTCACTGTGGTGTCTAGTGCCAACGAGAGTCAGGCTCATGGAGTGGAGCAAGGGATTACCCCATCCTTAACAGGGCGGAGGTGGATCACCTGGTTGGAGGCGTTGTCAGCCAGGCCGGGGAAGCAGTTGGTGGACTGCCAACCAACAACAACCAGTTCTCCATTCTGGAGAACCTAGATCATGATGACCTGTTTGATGAGTTGTCCGACACAACCATTAGGAGGGTAACCCACCAACCTACACCTAGTGGCAGGGGTAGAAGAACATCATCAAGAATGGCCTCCCTTGGCAAGGGCAGCCATAACAAAAGTTAAGATGTCCATCCTATCCTGGAATATGCGAGGCTCGTCCAGACCGAGGAGGCAAAGAAGGGTGAGGAAGATAATCCTGGAGAGTGGTGCATCGCTGGACATTATCTTGGAGATGAAGATCAAGAGGCAATTTGATTCGAAGGTGGGGGGGGGCTCTTTCCGGCTGGATGGGGCTTCCAATCAAACCTGCCACAGATCGATGGTGGAAGGATGGTGTTGGGGTGGAACAGGGAGCTGTGGGATGTGCAGGTGATCAATGCGACCGACTAGGTCATGGTGGTTAGTTGCATTAATCATGGAGGATTTCATTGTGTGGCTACGGACGTCTATGGGCACAGTAATGAGAGCAGAAGAAGGGAGTGTTGGGACACCATAGTGGAATCAACCCAACAACAGGTGCCACAGTTAGTAATTGGATACTTCAACCATGTCAGGAAGGTGTTAGAGAAGTTTGGTGGCCTCCCGATACCTGACTCCATTTTGGGAAGGTTCAATGACATGGTTGATGCGGCAAGCCTAGTTGAACTCAATATGGTTGGAGGGGTCATGACTTGGCAAAACAGAAGAAGCCCGGAGCACAGGATCTCAAGCCACCTGGATCGTAGGCTGGTGAATGCGGCTTGGCTGGACGTTTTCCCTAGAGCGAACGTGAGCCTGGGTGGTCACCCCAATAGTGACCACGCCTAGCTACAGGTCCCGTTGACTCAGAAGAGTATTAGGAGGAAGTCATTCAGGTTTCTAAACTTTTGGGCGGAGTGGCCAAGATTTGAGGAGAAGGTTAAAGAAGCTTGGGCTGAACAGGTGGTGGGGAACTCGATCTTCAGGTTTTTCGAAAAGTTGAAGAATACCAAGAGGATCCTGAAGAAGTGGGCTGCTGAGTTTTACAACCTTGCTAATATGGTGAAAATAGCTAAGCGTGATTATGAAGAGGCCACAAAGCAGCTTAGGCTGAGCCCAACCGATCCCAACCTGATGGCGAACAAATAAAACAAAGCCAAGAAGCTGAATCAGGTGGAGAAGGCGGAGGAGTCCTATCACTGGAAGCGCAATAGATTGAGGTGGATTAAAGATGGAGATAGAAACACTAGAGTATATCACAACTTCACAAAGAAAAACCATATGTGGGACTATATACATGGTCTCATTAAGGAAGATGGCACCTTGACGAGTGGCCCTAGAGAGGTAGCAGAGGAGGTTATCTCTTTTTTCACAAAGTTGTACAACATTGGCCACGTGAAGCAGCAGTGGACGCTCCCGCCAAGTAAGGTTACTGATGATATGAACAGAATGCTTTGTGGTCCGGTCTCAGAACAGGAGGTGAGGGATGCGATGTTCTCCATTGGGGCTTTCAAGGTGCTAGGGCCTGACAGCTTCATTGGGTGTTTCTTTCATAAATGTTGGGCGATTATTAAGGATGACATGTGTTGTGTTTTGTGGTGGTTCATGGTTGGTGGAACCATGGTTAAGAAGGTCAACCACGCGTTCATCAAACTTATCCCAAAGAAGAACATGCCTGCTTCCATGACAGACTTTAGGCCTATTGCCTGCTGCTCAGTCCTCTACAAAGTCTTCTCTAAGCTCCTGGCCAATCAGTTAAAGAAGGTCCTACCAAGCATCATCTCCCCCAATCAACTTGCCTTTGTGCAAGGGAGGTCTATCAATGATGGCACCCTACTGGTGACGAAGTTCCTCTCTACTTTCAGCCAAAAGAACTCTACCAAGAAAGCCTACTTCAAAGTCGACATCACCAAGGATTATGATCATGTGAAATGGGTGTCGCTTAGAGATATTATGACCGCTATGGGGTTCTCGGTTCGGTGGACTAAAATCATCTCCCAATGTGTGGATTCCACCTCCTTCTCGGTGCTGGTTAACTGAGTGTCACAGGGGCTCTGCCAAGCTACTAACGGGCTGAGGCAGGGTGATCCCCTCTCTCCCCTCCTATTCTCCATTGTCATGGAGGCCCATTCTGCGGGCATCCAGCGGGCTGAAGGGGCTGGTTTGATGAGACCTTTCAAAGTGTGTCAGACACCTACCCTGTCACACCTGGTCTTCGCTGATTATGTCATGATGTTCGTGGCGGGGCACTACAAGTACCTGAGACAGACCCGGAGGATTATGGAGCATTTTGAGAAGCTCACGGGACTCTACATAAGCCATCTTAAATCCAAGGTCTTCCTCTCTCGGTCGTGTGACGCCCGACGAGGTTGGCTGCGAGTGGCAGCTGGTTTGCCTTGTGGCCGCTTCCCCACAAAATACCTAGGGATCCCTATCTCTGAGGGGCGAGGAAAGGGAAGAGACTTTGAGGTCCTAATCGATGAGCCCGGGAACAACATTGATAGGTGGAATGGGCTGAATATATCCATGGCGAGGTTGTTGGTTCTATGCAACACGATGCTCATGGGCAAGGTCGGGTATTGGACCATGTAGGTAGAGTTTCCTGGCTTCATCATCGACAAGGCGGGTGCACTCCTCACGGGGTTCCTTTGGGGTGGCAAGACCCATGGCATAACTTGGGAAACACTCACTAAAACTAAGGAGCAGGGAGGTATGGGGGTCTTAGACCCCTGGGTGGCGGCGGAGAGGAACACGAGAAGGCGTATACACATATTCCTTATTGATCAGGAATCCTCTTAGGTGAGCTGGATGCACAAAAAATACAACAACTCTCTGGATGGTGATGGTGTGCATGGGAGCTCGCTGGTCTGGAGAAGGATGATGCGTAGTTGGCAGTAGGTTAGGGGGGGCTATGCTTTTCAGCGTGGCTGGTGGAGCTATTCGGACATCAAACCTTGGATCAAAAGGTGCTGCGGGCCACCGGTTCTCTGGTGTAGGATCGTGTGGAATACGTGGCAGACCCCGAAATGGAGCTACTGCCTATATAGAGCACTCATGAGGCAGCTCCCAATGATAGACAAAATGGCAAGGTGGGGAATGAATGTGAACTCTAGGTGCTTGCTGTGTGGGGTTGAGGATGAGTCACATGAGCACCTTTTTTTCACATGTGATTTCTCGGACTACTTGGTCTCTAGATGGGACTTAAAGAATGGTTGGGGTGCCCATGTCCCGAACTCCATTGATGGGTGTTTGCAGTGGATCCGTATGCGGGTTGGGGGCAATAACATCATGGCCGATTTTGCTGGGATGGGCCTTGCTGCCATTGTGTTCCTAGTATGGCAGGAGAGGAACCTGCGAAGACATGGTGGGCTGGATAGGGACAAGTTCACCATTTTTGACATACTTAATGATATGGTCCTCGGGAGTTGTAGGGCCAAACCTGTAATTTGTAAAGGTTTGGACCCAATTACTTGTCTGCATTGGGTTTTTTGTAGCTAGTTCACCCCTATATAATATAGGTCTTATCCTATACAACTTTTGCCTACAATATATTACCTTATCCAAAAAAAAAAAGATATAGGTTCAACATACTTAGAAGTTCTGGATCAAAGTTTCCATAAAATTGAAATCATTTTCTTTTAAAAAATGGCATCAAATTTTATCAAAGTTTGCATATAAACTTCTTCAAAACATCCTTGAATTTTCAACAAACTTCCAATTCCACACCTGGCATAGTCAATAAAAAGTTGAAGTCATTCACCATGGTCTTTTTGTGCGACAACAAATGCATGCTAAGGTCATCCCTAGATTTTTTTCTTAGTTTCAACTGACGACATTGGCTATAACAAAGGAATATGGTGAAAAAAATTATTTTTCGTCTCTATAATTATCCACCATAACCCACCAGTGACAAATAGACATAGACTTGAGTTAATCATTCAAAATTTTTTGAAAAGATTATTATGATTGTGGACTCAAGTACCCATGTAGTCCTCCTACCAAGTGTTGAGTGAAACCTCATAAGAGAAGTTTGAGATTAAATTGAATCTATCATGTCACTTCATCGACCTAACTCAAGAAATAACTAAGAGTCATAAGCTAAAAAGTAATCAATAGCGCCAGTTTTGTAGTTGGTCATGTGTCCATAAATATAGTTGCAACACCAAATTCTTAGTTACCTCTAAATTTTTCAAGTTGACCAATGCATCTTTTCTTTGTCGCGGTCGTTCAATTGTAGGATTCTAAAAAATCAATAAAAGGTGAGATGTTTCAATTATGGTATACCTAGAAATTATCCGATTGTATGGGATTCATAAGACCAATATATATTTGTATCACTTCCCTCATAATTAATAAACTCTGTGCTAGTTTTGATAATTACTCTAATCTGTTAAGGTTCTTGGGTTGGGTCTGCAAAATTCCCAAGAAAAATGTTGAAAATGGACACTTGAAGATGGGGTTCAAATTTTCAAGAAATATTAAAGAATCCCTTTCATGTTCTAAATATAATCTCCTTTACTAGTTTCATAACTTACATGGGAAAATTCATAGAAAAAATCCACTTTCATGTGAATTCCTAGAAAATTTGAGAAGATAGTTCATTCCCTATTAGTTTTTCAATTTATTTATTGTTTAGGAACCAAATTGCAATTCTAATGATGAATCGATATTCTATGTCGAAGACTAGTGTTGTATGCAATCTTCAAAATTTTTTAGGTTTCTCAACAAGTTAATCATTATATCTATAAACCCTCATGACATCTAAAATATTGCATGAGTATTACAAAATACCATGCAAACAATTCTATATCTAAGTTTTATCTGTCATTTACTGTCTTCAGATATGAATCTATATGTTAAATGTATCAAGAAATCTTTGTAAATATTTAACTTATAGATACATACAAGAATATTAAACCTTAAATTAAAAAAAATGGATCTGATTTAGGATTTATTCATTGTTTAATGTCATTATTCATTAATTTTGCTCTTCCCAAACTTAGTATTTAACGATAAACTCTCAGTTTTTCATCCTTTTTATAGGTTGAAAAAGAAAATCAAATTATGGGATCTATGTTTTTCAGACCTTCAACCATCATCACCCTAAGAACTAGTTATCAATTTAGATATGCAAATCAGAATATGTAGATTGTGACTCATGGCAGTGCATGTCAAGTTTCCATAAAGTATGATCTCATTTGTGGACTTGGGGCACCTTTTGTGTCAGTGCTAAAACATGCATGTATAGTGATACAACCCTATCTTGGTCTCCTCTTATATTTTCGAAAGTATATGAATTGGGTTTGGGTTTTTTGGTGAAGTCCCCTATGTAAACCTTTGCACTTAATAGTAACAAACCCAATCTGACAAGTTTAATCACCACTAATCTTGGCATATTTCCCTACATGTAGGTATATAACATGTGTATGAAGGAAACTTTATTTGATCTCTTTACAAAGTCCCTAAAACTATATGCTTCCTTGTCTATCTCCATTTCTAAACCTTGTCTTCAACCTAATTGTATCCAAAAAGTTCATTATCTCTGTGTCACTCTTTTTAACCATTATATAACATAATATGGAACGTGGGCATGAGAAATCAAATATTTTAATAGGGATCCATTATTTCTTTATCTTTTATCATATTATGTAGTCACGACCCTTGTGTATAAGGATAATCTAACTAGTGGGATTTAATTCTAGAATATCGACATAAAAATGATTTATTTTTGAATGGAGATGTACACATGCACTCTAGGAGATTTTGTATGTTAAGATATTGTCACTATGTGAGTGAGTTCATCTAGTATTTTTGATAGGGGTATTATAGAGGGCTCATCCACATTGTTGGCAAGATGAGTCCCAAATGAAATGCTTCATGGATCTACAAATCAATACATACATTCAATAGGACATTTCATTTCATGCACTTGTCTCTATAGGTATTGATCCCCCTACTACATTATTCATCAGCATAAATGTACTAGAATTTTTTTTATAAAAATCAAGATTTGAATAATATAACTTCATCTCAAGCAGATATTAGGACCAAAGCACCAATCCGGTATCATAGGGAAGAGGAGATCATGGGGTTGGTGACAACATCATGGGGGAAGGAACACTAGTTGGGGGAGAGGCATAGGTGATCTGGGAATAGAGAAGCAATGGAGTGGAAGGCTCCTCTATGATCCTTTTGATAATAATGATCTAGTCATGTTTCCTGAAGGATCGAGGAGTAACCAAAAGTCAAATAGATATGTCGGCTTGCACCTCATCTTCTCATAGATGTAAGGAAATATAGTACCACCAATGAAAAATCACAAATACATATTGAGTTCTGATAAAAAATACAAGAGGAAATAAATTGTATCAATTTCCATCGATAGGGGGTAATCAAGATGAAGGCATCACAAACCCTAATAATAAATAGTATGAAGAAAAGAAGTGCACAAGGACCTATCAATGAGTGTAGGTGTTTTTAGGAATGTAGTGGTAGGATCTAGGACAACATGTGTGGATAACAACAAATTTCTCAATTATTTATTCTACGCTTATTTAAATGTGGAAGACATGGAACTCAATATTGCCAAAGGATATCCTGAGATCAAAATCAACCATAAGGAAGAGAAGTTGAGAAAGCCTTGGATCACTCAGAAGGAATGTTGGTAAAATGATAATAAGGAAAGCATCAAGCTACTCTGACCTTCCTTCTAGTTCAACATGTTTGAACTTAACAACGACTACTATTTTGTTTAACTCTCATGTAGAATTGACTTTGATCAAGCTCTCATAGGAGGTCCTGGAAACTTTTTGGGATCTTTTTGATGGTTTGGATATGGTACAAAAGATTCATAACCACCCCTATGTTACCGCTGAACATCAAGATATGGGCTAGAATCCTTGACATATCATTGCATCTTTATGTGCCAACTATGTATGAAACCTTGGGAAATTCCATTGGAAAGTTGATCAAGGTAAATAGTCATACATTAAAAATAACTACAAGCTAATTTTCTAGGATAGTAGTTTAAATCTCACACATAATAGGCCCTATGATTGGCCATTCTCATCAATGGAATGGAGTACAAAATCAAATATGAGAGTATCCTAGACCTATGATTTACCTATGGCAGAATAGGGAATCAGGAGGAATATTGTAGAAGATGAGTGGAAAAGATATAATTAGTTACTAAAGAATATAACCACAAATAAGAAGCGGGAGTCCAATGGTATGAAGAGAATGACAAGAGGAAAACATATTATGGTAGGATAATTCTCCGCAAAAGCAACATTGAAGAAGGGAAAGTGAGGAGGTACCAGGATACTTGTAACATACTGAGTTTTGTCTATCCTGACTCTACAAATCCTAATCCCATTATTAGAGGCTAGTATGCTTGGTTCTTTAGATTTGACCAAACAAAGATAGAGTTATGCCCTAATATAGTTGTTTGTAACCCTAATGAATATGGTTATTGTATGTACCATGTATAAATAAAAGGTAACCGTAACATGTATAGGCTTGAAATCATACATAATACATTAGGTTATATTTAGATCTATAATCAACTTCACATATCATGATACACTAATGTTTACCTAATACCCTAACTATGTAGTAACATGTAATTTAGGTCATGATTTGTCACATATGTTTATTTAGCTTATAAATACACATGTGGTGTATTAAGGTGCTTAATATACATAAAGGACAAATAAGTGGACCTTAGATGTGAAAATGAATATCTAATGGGTATATATGAATGAATTTTGTATTAATGGGCAAAAAAATTGATTGACTAATCATGTGCAAGATAATATCATGAAACTCAGTTTGTGAGATAATGTTAATAGGACCCTAAATCCTAAATTTTGAGGATAATGTTGATATATAATAATAAACAATGACATAATTGAGTTAAACCCTGAATGTATTAGAACTCATAACCGATAATCTCAAATTTTAAATATAACCTTCTTGTCAAATTCTTTGGGTCCTAATTGGTCTAGGTGCATATTTTCAACTTATTTGGATAACATTTGCAGAGGGGGATGACGGGGGTCTCGGAAGCTCTGGAGAAAGGCGGTGCAGGCGACGGGGGCATAACCCTAAAAGATGATGACAGATCGTCCGGAGGAGGAAAGGATGGAAGGAAGAGTCCGAATCGGAAAGCGATTGGGACACAAAGGCTGGTTCAGGAAACATGCATCAATATCACGTATAGAGACATGAGAGGGGCGACTCCTAGCAATACCGCAGAAGCTAGACCAGCGACTGAACCTATTGGTATGGATACAGACGTTCCCGAAGTGGTTACTGTGACTCCTGTTCAACCAGAGGTGCTACCTCTGGCGAAGGCCCTAAACTTTAAGCAAGCTTGCACAGGAGGTGGCAACGGGGCGGCAACAAATCTTGTCTTCATCGACGACGAACCGGAGGAAGCTGTAAACCCTGACGATATATAATTGATCAACGTCCATGGTTACCCAGAAATATATGTTGCTCCAGAGGCGGAGGAAATCCTAAGCAAGCCGTTTAAATACTCAGTTATCGTCAAGCTCTTAGACAGGTCAGTAGGGTTTCTCACCATGCATGAAAGAGTGAAGCTCCTTTGGAGGCCGACGGGAAGATTCAAACTTTTTGAACTCATAGACCAGTACTACGTGGCTAAGTTTTTCAACAAGAACGACCATGAGAACGTGCTCACCGGCGGCCCGTGGTCTCTGTTCGGAGGATGCCTAATGGTATGGCCCTGGGATGGTTATTTTGAACCTTCTAAAGGCATCCCAGACCATATCGTAACCTGGGTTCGTGTAATAGGTCTGCCAATCCACTATTACAACATGGAGATCTTCAACAAAATTGGGGAAGCAGCATGACGGTTGATCAGAGTCGACGATCACTCCATCAATCGCACGAGGAGCAGGTTCGCTAGACTTGCTCTCGAACTGGATACTAGCCTTCCTATACATCCGACGATCTTGATTAACGGAAGAGAGTATAAACTGGAGTATGAATCCCTACCGGTCTTCTGTACAAAGTGTGGGAGATTGGGTCATGAAGCGCAATATTGCAAGGGACCTTCTGAAGAACCGACAACAGCAGACCCGAAGCCCGTGGAGGATGAGGCTGGGGTGCGATGGGTTGATGAGGAAGACAAGTGGCAGGTGTACTATGGGAAGAAAATCATAGCCAACAGACCTCCAAGAAAGAAAGAAAAGGATCTGAACCGAAAGGGGAAAATTCAAGGGAAGGAAAATAGCAACAAGTATCAGGTGTTAGACGGCAAAGAGGAGGAAGAGACAACCCCTGGTGATGAGGAACAAATGGTCACTGAAGAGTACCAACCTCAGGCGAGAAGTCCAAAGGTATGGCGCAAAAAATAAAGAAGAAATAAAGATACTGATGTATCCTCGAAGAACACAGAAGAAACGCCAATTGAAAGACCAAAAACAAGACAGGATAAGGAGGTGCAGGCTACAGAGGCTCCTAGTGATAACCCAAGGCACACTGTAGTTATACCGGAAGGGGATGAGGTCATCATGGGGAGACCAACAGGGGAACCGGAGACGACTGTCAAGATCACCACTGCAGAGGCTGGCAACTCGACAGTGAATAAAGAGAGTTCAACTAACTCTAGCACAGCAACTAGCAAAAAACCAGTGATGGCAGGGAGGAAAGCAAAGGAGAAGGGAGATACTACTCACTCTAGCAGCCCAACCAGGCGGCATGTCTATAATACCTGAGGTGGTACGATGAGAGGAGGTGAGGAGAAGGAAGGGGTAGCAGCAGGTGCTAACCAATAATTCTACACAACTCTTGTTTATGCTTAATACAATAGCTTGGAACATTAGGGGTGCCGGAAAGAAGCAAGCCCGACAATCCCTTAAAAACAACATTAAGAAGTTTACTGTTAAAATTATAGCCATCTTTGAGCCGCGAATCTCAGGTGAACAAGCTGATAGAGCTATAAGGGAGATTGGCCTCTCGAGCTCGCACAGAGTGGAAGCAACCGATTTCTCAGGCGGGATATGGGTTTTATGGAATGAACAGGAGTGTGAGATCAGCATCATCTAGAGCAACATATACTTTATTCACTGCCTTATTAACAACAGCTACTACACTACGTTTGTCTATGCTTCTCCGTCCCCAACACGCCGCCCGGTTCTGTGGGATCATCTCCTCCGGCTTAGCACAACCATTGACAAACCGTGGATCACCTTGGGTGATTTCAACTGTATGTTAAGTCCAGACGAGAAGATTGGAAGTAACTTTTTTAACCTTTGCGATGCTGTGAGTTTTAATAACTCGCTCACCCAGGCTGGTCTCACTGACATAGGGAGTACCGGGCACAGATTCACCTACAAGAAGGGTGCCCTCCATGAACGCCTTGACAGGGCCGTTGCTAATGCCTCCTGGATTCAAAACTTCCTGAATTACATTTGTGAGAATCTTCCTCGTATTGGCTCGGACCAAAATCCTATTGCCATTCTTCGGAAATTTACCCCTTCTGGCAAGCCTCGTTTCAAAGCGAAAGCGTCTTGGCAATATCAACCGGAGTTCAAACACTTAATGCGTGATTCCTGGGATCCCAGCAGACATTTCCATTCTACTTTGGAGGAGGTGAAGGACCGGATCAGCAACTGGGATAAAGGCTTCACCAGTAAACAACATAAGAAGAAAAATGAACTCATCAATAAACTTTCTGTAGTTCAGAAGAAGGTAGAGACCGCATACATCATAGAAGCAGATAGATAAATTATAGGGCTTGAAATGGAGCTCGAAAAGATTATGCTGGAGGAAGAGGAAGCCTGGAAACAATGCAGCCACATTAACTGGCTCAAATACGGTGATAACACAACAAATACTATCATGCTTTTGTGAACAATAGGCAGCGTATGAACCGTATATCCAAACTACAAAATGAGGAGGGTGTTTGGATTGAAGACACCCCTGATCTGAACAACTTAGTCCAACAACATTTCAAGGATATGTTTACTTCCTCCATAACCACGTCTGTGAACAATATGAATCGTCTTCCAGCTGAGTTCAAGAAACTTGACCACATCCAACACAGACAACTGGCTGCGATGCCTACGGAGCACGAGTTATGGAAGCTGGTTAAAGATGCCAATCCTTATAAAGCGGTGGGACCGGACAGGGACGATTATCTTTTCTTCAAAAAATAGTGGAAGGTGATTAGGCCTTCAGTAATCAGAACGATACAGAGTATGCTGAACGGAAATCCGATTGATGACTCTATTGCTAGCTCGTGCATTGCGTTGATACCAAAGAACAAAAATCCTACCAATTGCTCCCAGCTTCGACCCATTTCTCTTAATAACACCATTATGAAGCTTGCTTCCAAAGTTGTTGTAGAACGGGTCAAACAACACATACCTACTTGGGTCTCCAAGGTTCAGACGAGCTTTGTCCCGAGGAGGAGCATTACTGATAACATCATTGTGGTTCAAGAAATTATTCATAACATGAGGAGGAAGTCCAATGCACCATATATGGCGATTAAAATTGATCTCTCCAAAGCCTATGACAGGCTATCTTAGGCGTTCATTGACAACACTCTGGAACACTTGAATTGGCCCCGAAATGTTCACCAATATATTATGAACTCCTTACAAGCTGATAAGATGAGTATTATCTTGAATGGAGACTCTCTTCCTTCCTTCAAAGCTACCAGGGGCCTCCGTCAAGGAGACCCCCTTTCACCATATCTTTTTGTGCTCTGTGTGGAAAGGCTTACACAACTCATAAACAACTCTGTGAAAGACAAACGCTGGAAACCGGTGAAGATGTCCCACAAGGGCCTTCTTTTTCCCATGTGGTCTTTGCGGATGATATAGTCCTCTTTGCCCAGGCTTCTGTAGAGAAAATTGCTATCATCAACAATATCTTCAGCACTTTTGAGTTGGCTTCAGGTCAAAGAATCTCTGTTGAAAAGTCAAAAATCTTCTTCTCCAAGTCTGTTAGCCAAGCGATGAGGTCTCAGATCTACTCGACCAGTGGTATTGCAGAGACGGAAGACCTGGGGAAATATCTCGGGGTCCCCCTTCTTCATAAGAAAGTTGATAAAAGAACGTATGCATATCTAACTGATAACATCACTTCGAGGGTTAATGGTTGGGCAACGAAGACCCTGTCCCTTGCGGGGAGAATTTGCTTAGCCAAATCTGTGCTTTCTGCTATTCCGACATATGCTATGCAGACTGCAAGCCTACCGATTTCTACTTGTCACAAGCTGGACAAGAACATAAGGCAGTTTATCTGGGGAGGTGGATGAAAAGAGAGGCCAACATCGCTCGTTTCTTGGAAGAAGGTCACCAAAAGCCTGGAGAAGGGAGGTCTGGGGATCAAAACCATGTTGGATTGGAACAAATCTCTCCTATGGAAAAATACCTGGAACTTGATGAATGAGAAAAATACGCTATGGAAGGAGGGTCTTCTGAACAAGTACAAGAACTACAACAACCAGAAGGGTCGTCGCGCTACCCCTTTCTGGAAAGCTCTCTACGAAGGAAAAGAATTCATTGTTGGCAATAGCTCTAGAGTTATTGGAGATGGTCAGAATACTTCAATGTGGTACGACCACTGGGTACCTCACCAGGGGAAGCTAGCCGGAATCATCATCAAACCTATATCGGAGGAGGTCAACGACATGAAGGTATCCAACATGATTAATTTTGAGAATGATTGGGATACAAATTTCCTGAAGATTTATCTCCCTCCACAGTGCGTGGAGAAGATTACTGATTTACCTGTCCCCCACCGGAACAATGGTAGTGATTTATGGAACTAGAAACACGATCCTACCGGTAGATACTCCACAAGCACAGCATATGATGCCTTGCATTCTGACAATACTGAACAACCGGACGGGGTGTGGACCAAGCTCTGGAACATAACTGCCCCATCTAAAATACGCATGTTCTTATGGCTAGCAGCGCATGAGGCGATCATGACGAATGTGCGCATGAAACAACATACCTTCACCGACTCTACGATCTGCCCTAGATGTAACAACGATGATGAAACCACTCTTCACGCCTTGCGCGACTGCCCTCAAGCTATGGAGGTATGGATTCGGGGAGGATTCCAACAACATCTTCTGAGTAGCACTGGTGTGGTCTTCAAAAACTGGCTTTCACAGATGTTGAAGGAAGACACCAATATGCAAATTAGGTTTGCCATGACCTGCTGGGTGATATGGAAGGCAAGCAACGAGCTGGTGTTTGACAAAGTTCGCACTCAAGTGAGCCGTCAAGTTATCCAGATAGCTGGTCTCCAGAACGCTATCTCACAATCCTGGGATACTCAATCCCGGCTTTACCAGGAGGACATGACCCAAGACAGTGCCCAGGTCGTTCATGAAGACGGTAGATTTACATGGATGACTGATGCGTCGGTTCATGGGAATTCGGCAGCTATAGCTGCTGTTGCGTATGACCAGAACGGTCACTGGATCGGTGGGTGTGCTAAAAAGATCAAGGTGAACTCGGTTCTTGAAGCTGAGGTCCGAGCTATTGAGCTCGCGGCTGATGTCAGTAGAATTAACGGTCACAACTGCATTACCTTTGCTACAGACAGTGCTATGGCCGTCAAAGCCTTGAGGAACAATGCAGACGATGCTCCTGCTATTAGACATTGGATAGCGAGAGCTCAAGAGTTCATGGCTGGAGTGGAGGATGTCGTGCTCAAGAGAGTTAGTAGAATTAATCTCCATTTGGTGGACGGCCTAGCCAAACACCATTTAAAAAACTATCAGGATGATCGTATGTATATCGATCCTCCTCTCGACCCGGTGGGTCACCCCCTCCCCTTTCTCACATGTAATGGTAGGAGTCCTACCAAGTTTTTTTTTCCAGTAGGTATTCTGTGTAATAATTTGATTTTCCCTGCACGAGGAGAGCGGGATGAATAAGATAATCTCCTGACTTCTTTGAAAAAAAAAACTTATTTGGATAACATTTGAGTCCCTTATTTATCAAAAGAAGTTTTAGTATAATAAACAACATCTGATTGTATTGGACTTTGTTTTCGTCACTGACTTTCCTAGATTTCTATGTCACGCGTCTATTTCCTAAATTTTCAATTTTTTTTCCTATAGTCTTCTTATCAAGATGGTTTTATTAGCTTGGGCTCTATCATATCCATCAGATCAGCATCGCATGGTCGTCAACCTTTCTTCTTCCTTAGGTCCTCGTCGCTCTAGACTCTACAGTCCCACGATTCCCTTCCTCCTTCTCCTCCCTCTCTCTTCACCAGTTTCTTTTCTATTCACCTTCTTCTATAAATCCAAAGATATCCCAAATTCAGTAGATTTCCATCTCCCCAGATATCCCAAATTTGGTAGATTTCCATCTCCCCAGATATCTTACCGGGGCCGGACTCCACAGTTCCCCTATTTCCAAATTCAGTAGGAATTTTTGCCTTCTTAGGCCTCTATACCTATAAATATTGGTTCATCTCACCATCTTCCATAGCCCATAAGTCATTCACCATCACTTCTCTCTCCCGTTCATCCTGGACTAGTTCTCCCAACTCCTTTTTGCTGGTCATCCTTGGTCGAGGTTCTGTGAGCGGATCGGACCGCGGGGAGGTGAGGACTACCTTCCAACACTGACATGAGGGTCTGGAGAAGCTCTTTGCGCCACCCTTAAATCCAGAAGTAAGGTATTACCAGTTTTCCCTATTTCATCTTTTTCACAGTAGGTCTGAATTTGGTTTAATTTTCTCACGATCTTGATCTCTAAACCTCCTGTTTTATCTACTAAATCTTTGGTATGGCTTGGCGGTTTGTTTTCTGGCCTCTGTTGTGCATTGGCTTCCTCCCACCTGGTTCTTCATTGCTTGGTCTTGACATGGTCAAGATGGCATGATGCTTTGGCGGCGCCATCCACCCGCAAGACCCAAGATATGGGTTATTGGGTTTGGTTGAACCCAGCACACACACAGACGATTCTATTTTATTATGTTTCTGTATCTGATGATTTCGTTTTGTATTTGAAGGCAGTAGTTGCAGCGCTTCCCGGCGTGCGAAGAAGCTACTCAGAGGAAGACGATATCGCAATGTTTAATGGTCGTGCCCCAATTTTGATTTGATTTCTATCACTTAGCACATGGGTACTTTTGTTTTTTGCTTCTAATATGATATGATGTCGCGGTTGGATTTAAGTGGATCGGTTTTATGAGTGTGCCTTGTCACGCATCAAGGTAATGATGTGTGAGGTATGGGCTTATTGGTCTTCCACCTCAAGATTTGGATTTAAATATTAATAAATAGCATTAACTTTTATAATTTAGAATTTATTATTTACTTATGTGAAAAATACAAATAAATACTCCTTGTATTAAAAAATAATAATAAAATAAAAATAAATAAAAATAAATAATAATATAATATAATAAAAAAATAAAAATAAAATAAAAAATACTCCTTGTATTCAAAAGAATATCCTTTACATAAATAAATACAAATTAGAACCGAAATCTAATGATAATAACAAGTCGACATTTTAGGGTTCACAATGTACACCTCAATTAATGTTTTATACATCTAATGTATTTTTAAATGAAATTACCTGATTTGGATCTAGCGTTTGGACTTTGACTTTTTACCACATATCATTGAGGTATGTAGAATCTCTTTAATCATATTGAGCAATTGATCTAGTTTTTCTCTCCCTGTATGTATGTTCATTCCTTTTCGGTCTATATTGAGCAATCGATCCGTTTTCTCTTTATTTTGACCTAATTACAAGATATATGTGAAATTTACCCTTTGATGTCTCTTTGAAATCTTTCTTGACTCAAATATTGAAATTGGCTATATATTGACACTATTCCGTTGATATTGCCCTTTGGAATCTAAGATATGTGATCTTGTTCATTCATTTCTATGTGAACTGTACTTGGTGGATTTGATCTATATTGTGCTATTTGCAAATTGAAACTTTAATTTTCCCATGATGAAAATTTATGATCAGATGTCCCACCTCTTTTTGGAGAATCTTATATAATAAATACCATGACTAAACTTTACTTGCCTCTAAATTGCATTCTTGTTGATTCAGTAGTGATAAGGTTTTTATATTATACTTTGGTTTTTGGTTTAGGTGTCCTCTATGTTTTGGGAAGGAGTTTATGTGCCCCATGCCTGGGTTATGTGCCCACCTTTATTGTTACAACCCATAACTTTCCTTACTAATATTTTAAGGTTCAAAATAACTTTAATGTTAATTATGCTTTGTTAGTACTATAATTACCTTATTCTTTATCTCATCTTCAGTTATCTTAAGATTATATTTTGGTAATCAAAATCACGACATGAGTATACCATGAGATCTGAACTTTAGTCGATATAGAGATAACCCACACGTGCATGTGGGAAGAGAATTAAATTACTTGAGGAAATACTAGTCAAGAGGATATGCAACAAACAACCCCCCACGTACACGGACAAACCAGATCTAGTGACATGGGAATACAACACTACCTTCACTACCAAGTCAACTTATAGGGTTATAAGGAAAGAGAAGGAGACGAGGAGGACAGGCTCATGGTCTTATATCTGGATAGAAGAGGTACCTAAATGTATCAAGATTACATGTTGGCTCGCTTTTCATGGAGCTCTTCTCACAAACCACAGAGGATTTACCAATAAAATGATTGAGAACAATATGCGTCGCAAATGCAATGCATACGGAAACTATCTTACATGCACTTAGGGATTGTCTGTGTACAAAGAAAGTTTGTATGGAGCTCCTCAGCATGGCTTCTAGAGACAATTTATTCACAGAGTACTTATGTACATGGATGCATAATAATATAAAATCTAGTGTAAACTAAACTTACAAATTCATGACAATTGAATGGTATGTTCAGTAATACAAGATATGCACACCTTTAAGGGAACCACCAGGATGAGAACCCACTAGATCCATTACATATCAAAAAAAGTATATGCCATTTATAAGGCATGGAAAAGAGATCTAAGGATTTTTCCCTTGAATGAGATCATTGAGATGCTCAAACCTCTAGAAAATTGGATGGGCGATGCGATCAAGAACGACCATGTTTCCCAATTTGTTGTATCTAGGGACCCTGATGGGAAGTGGATGACTAGTGAGGAGAGGATCATCTAGGTAACTTTAATTCTGGAATTTGAGTTAGCTTGCATTGATCTTTTCCTACACAATGTCGTAAGGATCCATTCCTCATGATCCAATATTGAATCAGACAATTTGTTGGCTACTAGGATGACTCACGAAGAGTGGAACAAGTTCATGACATACACCATTTCTTTACCAAAATGGGGCTTATTTAAGTATTATTTAATGATTATTTCTCTCATATCAATGTTTTTAAGAACCTTTTGCCAAAATTTTCTAAAATATCCCTTGTGCATTAATATTATCAATTTATATGTATTTAGGTCAAAATTCTTTATTTTGTTATTTGCCTGATATATTGTTGCTTGAATTATAGACTTGACTGAGTCAAATAGATTAAAGTTGGTACCACCAACTTATGTCAGTGGCACGGATATGAAGAGGATGTTAATCAACATCAAGGCAAAGAAGGATCGAGAAGAAGGAAGGGAAGAGTCAAAAATGCATCTTGGTACAACTGACACAAGTCAAAGGCACTAAGAATTCAAACCCTAATGAGAAATAAAGATAAGGAGAGTTGTTGGAATCGATTTCAGTCGGCGGAACTGACATTTATCTAATGGGCTTGATCAAGACAAGGCACATCCAACGATTCACAGTCAAGTGATGCCCTAATTTTCCCTATATAAATTGAAGGAGGGCAGACATCACTCCAGGTCCACTGATCTAGCATTCGACACATTCTTCACTATCTCAAGAGTGTTCCAGGATGAGTATTGCTCTATAAACATCCTAAGTCCAAGATAATCTCTATCTCTGGATATGTAGATGTAGATTGAGCTAGACAGACGGTCCACTTTCAGCTATTGTCTCGTTATTGGAACTCGCCCAGTTTCCTGGAGGTGTAAAAAACTAACGGTGGTAGCTTGTATTAGAATGTATGCCCAGAGAGTCAATCATATGATGATTTAGATGGCATATCATATAAAATATTTGATTTATAACATAAAGGCAAACTTCTTATTCATTCTATTTAACTAAATTACGAGATAATAAGGAAACATAATGAATGTCTAGAGAATGACATTACTCAATGATGTATGTCTTTAAGTACGTTACTTAAATAATGAGATCATATATATATTAAGAGTATGTACATTCTTATCATGTACCTAGTTGATTATTACTATGGAAGGCAGATAGATATTAGTAATATTAAAGATTGGAGTGTGTGTTGGTTGATGACAGATACTCATTAGTCATGATATGGGATATCAAACCAAGCACATAGATACTTGTTAGAGAACAGGTGTGTTGGACAGACCCATCTTGAGAGTGACACATGGAAATCATGCTTGGTTGTCATAGACATTTCTCATAGTGAAGGTGGTGATTTTTGTTCTTAGACCTAAAATCACTACACTTGTCACATGTTGTTTGGTATACTTTGCCATCATCCAACGTAACCCTGAATAAGGATTGTCATAACGGTGATGATCAGATAGTTGTGAACATGGGGATTGATTGTAAGTGATGCAGATGTGATTTGTTCCTCCTACTGGAGTTCGATATCCAGACCACTTCATAAGAGAGGTTGACAAAAGAATGTGTGCATGCACATGTGAATCAATATGATATTTAGGTCACATATATCTTAAACAGTTTGCTCGGGGTTCAAGGAACATGGATTGAACATTGAAAAGGATGATGATTTCTTGCCTCGAGTTCATTCCGGATATCAGAGACAAAGGAATTATACAATCACTCTAACACCTCACTCTTTGCTCGTGATGTCATAAACTAGTTATGGACATTCATTGCCAATGTGATATGGGATCTATAGGGTCACACACATAGGAATTCACCTAGAAGAGGAGTTTAATCATGAATGATAATTAAATTGATTACTAAAGTGTTTAGGTATTCAATTTGAGCAACATATCAACTGACTAGACTCTCAACCGATCGACTCATGTGATGAAATGAGCAGTTGGAGTGTCAAGTTGATTAGAAATTGAATTGGTTGAGTTCTACCTAAACTGGGGAACGAACCGACCAGTTCACTTAGTGAACTGACCGGTTGGGGCCATGAGATGACTGGCTCATGTGAGCGAGACACCCTTTGATTGCATCAAGGATTACTATTGATGTCATCTTGTGCATTAATTGGTTTCAAATTGCCAATTCATATGAATTGGGAAACATGGTGAAATGACCAATATGCTGAGTGAACCGATCATCTCACATGTGAACTGACCAGTTTGGTTGTGGACCGACCGATTTGATGCTTGTAGGTTGCAAAAATTCATAATCTCTTGGTCCCTTCCACTCCCATACAGACTAGGAACCCAGACCCTAACCCCTCATATAAATAGAGCGGTATTGGAGACTTCTCAGATACACATCAATTGCCTCTGATAATTATTTATCTTCTCTGGTTGTGGTAAACAATAGAGAACCTGAGCAAGTCCTACCCGATAAAGGTAGGGATAGCAAGGGAGAATAATTATGGGAGAGTAAGTTGGTAACTAGTACACCAACAGGAGGGACAACTCCTTCCTATATGTTCTACTAGAACGAACGGATTCTAGGTGGTCCATGTGGACTACTATAGAGGCGAGGAGAGGACAACATCATCATGTAGTCCGTAGTAGAGCTACTACAGACACCGTCTGAGTCTGTTGTCTATGGTGGAGACCAGGATTTGCTGCAGATGAGTCTTAGTGCAACTAGGAGTGTGGCACTACTACGAGTTATAGTCGTTGGATTTTCTCCAGGACCAGGTATGAACTTGTGAAACCATCCTTTCCATTACATAGTTGTTGATGCGGTCTTGCTATTATGGGAAACAAGGACAATTTTTTTTGTTTTCGTTGCCTACTATGTGCCCATATTTCCCTGCAGTGGTATTAGAGCCACACCAATTTACAATGTTTTGGGATAATCGATATGATCAAATTTTTAGTTTTCATTGTTTATTTATTGCATACAATTTGAATATTAAACTGGTTAATGTGCATATCCGATCAAAGATCACATATAATCCCAAAATAATATATATATATATATATAAATTTAAATATATATATATATATATATATATATAGAGAGAGAGAGAGAGAGAGTTAGGCTAGAATACACTCAAGTGTACAGATCACACGAATACACTCAAGTGTGTTTACATATCAAGGCTATTTTTTGCAAAATGTAAACCATTGATCTTCACTTTCATACTATAACTAGTCTACATACAAATTTTGAGCCCATTTGGATGAATTTTAGTCACTCATCCAAGGATAATAAAATCGACGCGTGAAACTAATTTGAAATGTATAATTTTTGCGGTCTTTATAACATGACCTATAAATGTCCAAATGTGCTCAAATTTTGTTATGATCTATTCACAAGATGTTTAAGAAGATCAATGGATTAGATTTTTGAAAAAATATTGCATCATGAAAAACTACTTGAGTGTATTATGCTCTAAATACAGTCGAGTGTATTCTAGCCTGACTATATACATACATATATATATATATATATATATATATATATATATATAGGCTAAAAGAATTGTGTACCCGAGTACATGTAGCTTGCATGTACCTACCTTCATTTATGATAATTGTAAAATTAAACTACACTATCCAACCTTATGGATGTGGTGTATACCGCTTAGATAAGATGTATATCAAAAATCACCATCATATGATATTCATAGATCATCCAATGAAAGAATTTGTGTCTTATCTAATCAACGGTAAGTTGTAGAAATTATAGAAACCGTTCAATGATATATTGCTATATCTCATGATCTATGTGAGATATTGGTATAATTTCTTAAACACATGTAATATATATAATTATGAGTCAATCCATATGGTTGGATTTTATTAACATGCTCCACATATGTCATTTTAATGGCTGGTACACGTAACTTACATGTACCGGCCGATACACACTTCCTAACCTCATATATATATATATATATATATATATATATATATATATATATATATATATATAGGGCGTTCATTTGTTGCCCGCGCGGGTAGCCTGGATTTTCGCTACCTGGCAGCCAAAAAAGTAACTCTCCTGGCCAAAAAAGTAACTCTGGTGTCAAAAAAGTAACTATGGTGGCCAAAAAGTAACTCTACTGGCCAAAAAAGTAACTCTGTACAAAATATACAACAGATATATAAAGGACGGGTTTTTTGATTTTGGAGGGGCAAATGATATTATTTTTAGCTAATTTTTTTTGGAGAGCTAGACAAAATAGTCCTCTACAATTGCAAATTTTTTTTTTGAAAAAAAGTGGTCAGAAGGGTGGGCGGGTAGCTACCCACGCGGGCAATAAAGATGGGCCCATATGTATATTTTTATATATATATATATTTATATATATACATTTATATCTATATATTTATATATATATATTTATATATATATATATTTATATATATATATATCTGTGTGTGTGTGTGTGCAATTTAGATGTGTTGTCCTAAAAGCGAATTTTGATGATTGATCTGTAGCGTGGTTATGGCCAATAACCCTTATTATTTGTGCATGGTGGTTGTGTGTTTATTTCATATTTTATCTCAATTTGCATACCTCACCTCTACCTTCTCCTTTCCAATGTAAAAGTATTATTCTTTCCTCCCTTTTCTCCCTTCAAAAATAACTCGAGGTTTCACTATAATCGTGTAATAGTAGGATCGTTTATTTTCTTATTACTAAAAAGAAGATGTGTTAGAATATGGAGGACCAAGAAGGACGAGTCGACTGGAGGCCCGATCCATCAACTGGAGGACCCAAAAGATGGTGGATTGGAATCCAAAAGACTGGGGAGATGACCAACCGAACAGCCAGGGGGCGAGCTGATCAGTTGAAGGGTTGAACCGGTCAACCCAGATTGGAAAGTATAGATCTTCATCAGTAACATGATTTTTCATGTGATGTAAACCCTAGGTTGTAGTAATTCCTTATGGCTCCAAGGAATTACATTAGAATGGACATAACCATTGCTTGCTTATTTTATATTTCATATTTATGTTGTAGGATACAATATGTACATGATACATACTATATGTATGTGGTGATTGGATAAATTATATGTATTTATATATATACAAACTCCCTCAAATAAAATATTAAGTCTTAGATGCTTTCTATTAGCGACACACATGAAAAACTTTATCGACTAAGCGTGGGAAACCAAAGGGTGGTGCATTGTCTAGTATCATAGAAGTTTGATGGTAATAATATGGCCTGCCAAGCGTGGTGCATTATTATCGTGTCAATGTTTGGGTCGGGCTTAACTAAGTGACCTTAATAAGATTAAGCATCAGAGGCATACATATGACCATGGCAAAGAGTTGTGCATATCATCTATAAAAGAATTGCATAATATGCAATTAAAAAACATTGTTTACCTTAATAGTTGACTATGGACGTTGGCGTTGGTCAGGTAATAGTTGAATTATTTTAGATCTCAGCTCACTAGAAGATTGTACACTGCAACCTTCCAAAATGATATTTGAGGACTATCAATTTGAGTAAAATAGTGAGAGTGATAGTTAATTAAAGACCTAATCAACATCGCCAAATTTTAATAAAATAAAATAAAATCAAATCAAAAGTGAGTTTTTGACAAAATTATAATTTTTTTGTAGAATCAAATGGCAACACACAATAACAACTTTTCTTCGTGATCAATCCTTGAGAAGGATAAGTTAAATAGGAACAACTTCCACGACTGGTTCCGAACGCTGAGAATCATTCTCACACATGAGCACAAGCTCTATATCTTAGAGACACCAGAGCCCGATGAACCCCTTCCGAGTGCACCTAAGGCTGGCAGGGTGCTTACAAGAAGCATATTGAAGTTGTCATTGATGTCAAATGTCTGATGCTATGCCCCATGAACTATGAGTTGCAAAGGCAACATGAGAACATGGATGTTATTGAGATAGTCACACATATTTAGAACATATTCCAGGATTAGGCAAGACATGAGAGATTGATGTCTCTAAGGTGTTGTTCAAATGTAACATGGCAGACTGAGATTCAATAGGTACTCATGTGCTCAAACTCATTGGGTATGTGGAGAACCTTGCAAGACTGGGATTCCCATTAGGTCAAGAGTTGGTCACTGGTGTAATTTTGTAGTCTATACTAGAGTCATACAGTTAGTTTGTCATGAACTACAACATGAATGACTTTGACAAGTCATTGATAGATTTATTAGGCATGTTGAGAACAACTGAGGCACAAATGAAGAAAGATAAGACCAAGTTTGTGATGATGATCATCAAGACAAAGGGAAAGTATAAAGGCAAAGGAAAAGCTAAGAAGAGTTCTAAAGCTGTCCAGAATCCCAAGTATTCATATCTCAAGGCAAAGGGAGGAGTAAAGAAGGGAGGCAATTGTCACCACTATCACCAGCTTGGACATTGGAAAAGGAATTGTCCTTTCTTCTTAGAGGAATCAAAGAAGAAGAACGAAGGGGTAGAGACCTCTACTTCATGTATAAATATTATAAGATAAATTTGATTACTTCTTCATCTTGGTATGTTATATCATATGTAGATATGACATATGTTGATGTGAAGGATCTAATAAGAAATAAAAATTTTATGGAAGGGAAAGTGTGGACTGTGTGGAGCAAAAGTTGTTGCTGATTTAGTCTACATTTAGAATTTTTCTTAGCCCATTGGGCATGTAATAGAGTTAGTTAAACTACTATTTCATTATGCCAAATAGAATCATTTTTACTTTACGCATCTTGTATGACAAGGATGATAAATTAGTAAAGAATTGTTAATTAATATATTTCAAAGATGTGATCTTGTATGGCAATGCCACAACATGTAGTGATCTTTATATTAAAGGACATAAAGATGAATGTAACATAAATACCAAAGATTATAATTTGATAACTCAAACAATCAATATATATAGCATTTTCATCTAGTGAACATATATGAGAAATGCATTACTAGAATCCATATTGATGTTTATCTAGACTCTTTTGGTTATTAAACCAACAAGAGATATGCAAGGATTATTTATGAGCAACATGATAAACTACCTCTCACTAAGTGTAATGGAGAGGGCAAGCATTCTATTAGACCCTATACATGTTGATGTATGAAAGACCTGATAGAATAAATGCTACAGATAGTTGTTTGTACTTCATTATGTTCGTTGATGACCTCAGTTGATATAGGGTTTGTATTTTGTGAAATACAAACATGAATCTCTTGAAGTGTTCAAGGAGATCATAAATGAAGTATAATTTTGATAAAGGTATTAAGAGACTTTGATATGATCAAATGTTGAAATACTTTACATGAATAGTTTGATGACCTTCTGGAAGGACTGTGATAGTGTATCACAAGTCAAGTCCACCTGAAACATGATGATGTATCATAAAGAAGGAATTACATCCTGACAGATCATCATGTAATTATCATTTAATCTAATATTCTAATCTTTTCATGGATATATACTTTACATTAAACAATGTACCGTCTAAAATGGTTTAAAAGACATCATATGAGATATGATATGGGAATGTCTCGATGTCTTAAGAATTGAAACCTACATAAAGAAAGTAGTTTCTTAAAAGGTTAATAAAAAAACCATGATTGTTGAATGCTACTTTAATCCTAATCTAACAACAAAATGTTAGTTTCTAGGATAATTGAATTCCAAAAGAATCGGTGGGAGTAAAAGTAGAACTCTAAAGGTTCGAGGTCAACAAGAAGGTACAATGGGAACAATTCGGAATATCAAATTGTTGTGGAATCTCAAGTTCTTCATGTAACACAGAACCTTATAAGTTCTAGTAGAACACATCTGTGATGGAAAGATTGAAAATCCAACAACTTAGATAGGTTGGTCATAAGATGATGAACTAACGAATCAACTAGAAGCTATTGAGAACCAGAATCTAAGAAGTGGCTTAAGGCCGTTATGAAATCCATGTACACTAACAAGGTATGACCTTGGTAGTACCACCTAAAGGAGTAAAACCCATAGGGTGAAGTTGGGTTTTCATTGAAAAGACCAACATGGATAACCTAAAAAGACAGATCGGTTGAGAAGGTTTTCAAATTAGTTCAAATTGTTGAACATGAAGAAATTCCTTCACCAATTGTCACACTTGTTATTGAAGCTAGTATAGACTATGAGATTTGGCATATGAAGCTTAAAATCGCATTCCTTAAAAGGAATATATGAAAGGATGTGTACATGATACATCCTAAAGGTTTTATAGCTTTATGAGTGAAAATAAAGTATATAAGGTACAAAGTTCAATCTGAGAGATTGGAACAAGCATCTCAAAGATGGGATTGTTTGACTTGACAAGATAGTCAAAGAGTTGGATTTGAGTCAAGATAAAAGATGAAATATGTGATTACAAAAGTTTTAGTGGGATCATATATATAAAAATTCCACATATTGATGAGGAATAACATCTCAATACTCTAAACATCGAGACATGGCATGGAACACACCTTCATCAATGAAAAATTAGGTGAAACATCCTATGTGATAGGGATTGAGATCTATGGAGATAGATTTAGAAAGTTTCATAACCCAAGTATGAGAACATAAAATAGTAAGATGTTGAAAGAGTTCAGCATGAAGGATTCAATGAGAGAGAATATGGGATTAGTCTCTCAAGAACCATATGTTCTGATTCTTATGAAGAATGGAAAGACATAACCAAGATGACATATGCACTATAAATTGAATCTATCATGTATGCTATATTAAATGTACTCATCCCATAGTCTTGTATGTACTGGACATGAAAAGATGATATTAGTTTCCAATGAGGGTCATTGGAATGTTATTAAAATACATCAGTTAGTACTTGAGAAGCACTAACAGATATGTTTCTAGATTATGACAAGAAGGAAGAGTTGAGTGTAAGGGGTTACACTAATGCAAGCTTCCGAAATGACAGAGAATGATCACAATATTCAAGTTGTGTGTTTAATCTTAAGAGAAGAGTTATAAGTTGGAAGGGTTCAGAACTACAAGGCCATTAATTCAATTCTACAAGAGAAGATGAGTATTTTGGTGTTATGAACACCGAGTGGATACTATATCGATCTAGAAGTTTCATATAGATGAACCTATGGATGTTCCAACTATTGATGACACAGTAAAGATATTGTGACAACAATGTAGCTATTGGTTAGGCATGGAATATCACATAACATATTTTGACAAATCCATCTCATATGAGACCGTACAATGAAGAGATGAGAAACATGCAATAAACTGACTATAGCCCTCTAGATTAACACTTATATAGAAAAAACATGATGGACATGTTTAGATCACTAAGAATAAGATTTGTGGATGATTGGTTCTAAGTGAAAATGGGAGTTTGTTGGAATGTGTTCCCAAAGAGCCAATCATATGATGATTGAGATGGCATTTCATATAAAATATTTGATTAATGATATAAAGGCAAGCTTCTAGTTCATTTTATTTAACTCAGTTATGAGATAATGAGGAAACATAATGAATGTCTAGAGAATGACATTAGTCAATGATGTATGTCTTCAAGTAAGTGACTTGAACAATGAGATCATACATATGTTAAAAGTATGTATATTCTTATTATGTCCCTGGTTGGTTATCATTATAGAAGGCAGATAGACAACAATAATACTAAAGACTGGAGTGTGTGTTGGTTGATGATAGAATCTCATCAGTCATTTTATGGGATATCAGACCAAGCACATAGATACTTTTTAGAGAACAGTGTATCAGATAGACCCACCTTGAGACTGACACATGAAAACCATGCTTGGTGGTCATAGTCATCTCTCATAGTGAAGGTGGTGATTGTGGTTCTTAGACCTAAAATCACTACACTCATCACATGTCCTTCGGTATACTTTGACATCATCCAACGTAACCCTAAATAAGGATTGCCATAATGATGATGATTGGGTAGTTGTGACACATGGATATTGACGGTGAGTGGTGTATATGGGATTTATCCCTCCTACTAGAGTTTGATATCTAGGCCACTTGATAAGAGAGACTGAGAAAAGCATGTGCATGCACATGTGAATCAATATATGATACTAAGATCACATATATATCAGACAGTCTGTTTTAGGTTCAAGGAACATCGATTGAATGCTGAAGAGGATGACAATTCCATGCCTTGAATTCATTTAGGATATAAGAGACAAAGGAATTATATAATCACTATAACACCTAACACATATTGTAGGTTGAAGTTGTTCTCCAACTTTCCATTCACTTGGGTAGCACTGATGTGTGACTAGGCACCACTCTTTACTTGTGATGTCATAAACTAGTTATGGACATTCACTGACAACGTGATATGAGACCTATAGGGTTACACACATAGAAATTCACCTAGAAGAGTAGTTTAATCATGAATGATAATTGAATTGATTACTAAAGAGTTTAGATATTCAATTTGAGCAACAAATCAGTTGACTAGACACTCAACTGATCGGCTCATGTGATGAAATGACTAGTTGGAGTGTCATGTTGATTAGAAATTGAATTGGCTGAGCTCTGCTTGAACTGGGGAGCAAACTGATCGATTTGGGTCATGGGGATGACTGTCTCACATGAGCGAGACACCCAGTTCATGGAGAAATTTGATTGCATCAAGGATTAGTGTTGACGTCATGTTGTGTATTAATTGGATTTGAATTGTCAATTCATATGTGATTGGGAAACATGGCAAAATGACTGGTTCGCTGAGCAAGCTAATTGGATCACATGTTAACCAACCGGTTCAGTTGTGAACCGACCGGTTCAACGCTCACAAATTGCAAAAATTCATGATCTTCTGGTCCCTTCCACTCCCACACAGACTGAAAACCCAGACCCTAATCCCTCCTATAAATAGAGGGGTACTTGGAGCTTCTCAGATGCACATCAATTGCCTCTGACAATTGTTTGTCCTCTATGGTTGTGGTTACCAATAGAGATCCCAAGAAAGTCCTACCCGATAAAGGGAGGGATAGCTAAGGGAGAACAATTATGGTAGAGCAAGTTGGTGACTAGTACACCAACGTGAGGGACAACTCCATCCTATCTATTCTACTAGAATAATAGGGGTTCTAGGTGTTTTGTGTGGACTACTATAGAGGCAAGGAGGTAGTTGTCTGTCGCTAGGAGGACAACCCCAGCCTACATTATGTGGTGGAGCTGAAGCATACGTCGTCTGAGTCTATTGTCTATGGTGAAGACCAAGAGCTTCTGTAGACGAGTCTCACCACAACTAGGAGTCTTGCACTATTGCAACGAGTTATAATCATTGGACTTCCTCTAGGACCAAGTATGAACTCGTTAAACTATCCTTTCTATTACATAGTTGTTGATGTGATCTTGTTGTTATGGGAAATAAGGATAGAAAAAAATTGATTTCCTTTGCCTACTCTATGCCCATATTTCCCTATAGCTTGCTCCAACACCAAGGTAGAATATCAAGATATGGATCATGCATGATGTGATTTATAGTGGGTTCGATCCACCTTGACTAAGTTTGGAATTCCTTTTCTAACTCCATCTACTTTATACTGTGACAACCATGCGGCTATACACATAGCTAATAATCCATTCTTCCACAAGTGCACAAAACACATTGAAGTTGACTGGAATTTTATGTAGGACCTGGTCAATGCCAAGTAGATCATCACTCCTCACATTAGGATAGGTGGTCAAGTTGCAAACATCCTTACCAACCCTCTTCCTCATGCTTTATTCAAGTATATGTGTGTCAAGTTGGGACTTCACAATATTTACTCTCCAACTTGAAAGGGTGCGTTAGTTTATTTGAGTAGTTGGGCTTAGGCCTATTGTACTTTCCCTTATCTCTATTTAGCCCATGTACTCACTAGATCCTATATATAGGATGCCCAATACTCTTATTTGCTTTACTGATATGTATCCTTTTACAAGTTTAAATATCCATCTAACCCAAAAATATGTTCAAAATAGTGGATACAAGGATACAGGATTGATCCAAGTCTTCAAACCCATAATCTGTCTGTATCTACTATTCTTTTGATGCAAAATTCATCACAAAGAATATTTCAAAGTCATGGTCATAATAGAAAACATATAATGCCTCATCATGTAAAGAAGGCTAAGAGGGGATGACATATTCTTCTTGTGTCTTAATTCAAGTTACTTATATTTATCATAATTTTCTTATATTTATATGAAATATAATAGAATATGTAAAATGATTAGTGAGTATGAATCATGGGCCATCTAATGGATAACTAGGATAGGAATGTATTACATGTACATGAAATCATGATTTACTAAACACCCCAAGATGGACATGGGTCACACCATATTTACACATCCATAGCCAAACTCATCTTCAAATGTAAATCCTCCCCTTGATATTAGACATGTAGTTTTAGAAAATAATGATCTCCCACATAAGTTTTGTAACAAATTGTGGGTTTCTTGGTCAGAATCAAAATCAAAATCAAAGTTGGATATTTCACACAAAGTCATGAGATTGAAGTCCCCCCACTTGATGGTTGATGTGGGAAAGAGGTCGAAACTCAATCCTTACCTCCTGCTTACATCACCTTCTCATAAAGCACCTTAGTTCCATTTAGAGTCTAGGAAGCTCAAGTAAGGGTCTAATTAATTTTTCATATATTTTGAATGAATCATACTTTTTTTTCTTCTAAAACTCAAGTATCATCCCCAAAACTTGAGTGTGACGACTTTCATTGTTCCTTAGTTGTTGTAATTGTGAATGTATATGTTCATGCACCAAATTGTTTTGTGTAATCTTTAAAAAAATGTTATTATAGAATTACTTAATGATCACTAAATCATAGAATTAGTAGAAATGCATAAAGTTAATATTTCATGTAGTAAGCTTTGTTCTCTTTCACAATTTATGTAGTTATATATCATATATCTACCTAACGATTGGGGCAATATACAATTGGCTTGGCCTACACCATAGGCTTAAATTAATATTTATCAGCCTACCATTTTTTGAGCTACTCTTGTATGCTTGAGGAGATGTTGTTTTTTGTAATAGATCTATTTTATACAATGCATTTTAGCACTCCTTTGAAGTTGTAAGTTGTGTGAGACACGCCTAGCCCAATAAAAACGAGTTTAACATAACACAATGGAAATTTGATTTATAAATAAACTGGATAGACTGTATATATACACTTCATTATTGTGCCACCCCAAGGTCTTAGAAATCCACTTGCGACTTCACCTTTAAAGTTTCAAGTGAAGTTGTATGTTATACCAGATACATGTAAACCGAAAAAAGTTAGAAATATAAAACCAACTGAAAAAAATGCAAAACAACTAGATAGATCAACATTTAATTCTACATATAATTTAGCACCAAGCTACCACATGAGATAGAGATATAGAGTCACCCCCTTAATATGTTAGTAAATGTTATATAATGATTGTGGAATATAAGATGTGTTTTTTTTTGTTATATATAGACAATAAAATCTACTCATATATATAATATATGCGGCAAGTACAAGGAAGAGAACTCAAACCCTAATGGCTCAAGACAAATATGCCCATATAACAATTGAACAATTTAACTAAAAACACTTTACAATATCTAACACCCTTCCTTAATCTAGAGTAGGGGTGAAACACATATCTAGTTTGGACAAACAAGACTAAGATGATACAACTAATAAGAAATAAAAAATGGCACTTGACATACAAGAATTTTAACCGCCCCTAAGCATGAATCTCCAACTAATATAAGAACATCATATGGCCTCTTCTTTGAAATTGTGTTATGTAGGATGAAGATACTCGAGCTTTTAGAAAGATATTATGAAGTGCGTCTGGAATGAAGAAAGTAGATGGAATCCAAGTGCCATAGAGAAAAAGGTCACCACTGTAATATCCTCAATTTTGATAAAATTGAAATGTGTAAGCGAAGAATAGAATTAAACAAATACAAGCCATGAATTGATAATCCCCCCCCAATCGTATTATTGGTGGAATAATAATTACTTTTTTGGCAAGGGTTCTTGGGCCACAAGTGAAATAAGGAATTTGTACATGAATTAATAATAATGGTTTTTGTCAAGTTTCCAAAGGAAAACAAGATACATGGTATTTTATCCATTATTGGCAACACAATGTTGAGGCACCAAATAACAATATTGTGACTTAACCTTTCAAAATGTGAATATAATATAGGAAAGGAAGATATCCTTTCCTAGTTGGTTGGTTTGTCGAATAAAGATGATATCTTTTAGATGGTATCTTTTGGATAGAAAGAAAGTAATGGTAATTGTTATATCAAAATCATATCTATCCCAAAGAAGAAAAATATGGATATTCATTCCTAGAAACATGCCCTTTTCATAATATTAGTTGTCAAATAAAAGGGTGTCTTTTTGTACTCATAGAATCGAGGGAAATTCCATAATAACTTTCCATATACCACATCATCCTTGTACACCAAGAAAGAGAGAGAAAAGGAAATGAGAAAGGAGCATATGTGAATATGTAGGTGTATATATACATGCATAGCCAATTGAACCTACACCCCTCTCCGAGTTTCCCCTTAGTAGGTAAGGGTTGATGCCATGATATTTTCCGACATCATAACCCTAGAGAAGAGCATACCCTAGGTAAAACCAGACCATGCGAAGGTAGTTCACATCCTTTTGGATGTTGCTTCAAGTGTCAGCCAACATAGAAGCCACCCAGGGCGAGATCTCTTCACCGAGATGACCTGCTTGGTGTCTGTGACGATCGGTCCTGAGGACCTCGACTCTCCTAGGAGCCCGGATTGGTTTCTCTTCTGCAACTGCTAGGATGACATTGCATCGGGGACGATGGCACTGGTGATTGCGTCATGCAGGTTACACGGCAGTCGGTGGAGCAGGGTCAAACTCACGTACGACGTAGAGGTGAGGAAGAGATGGAACCCAATCCTCATCAGCGTCGTGGGTCTCCAGCAGATGGGAAGATGAAAGTGACGGAGTCGGGGAGGGAGAGAGGGAGCTGTGAGGCCAGGACGGCGTCCAAGGAGGGAGGCAGCATGGTGACGGCAACAGTGGGTCTGGCGCGGCAGAGCCGATGCCAGCGGCGCACGCACATGGGTGCCTGAGCCTGCAACTGCCCTAGAGTGAGAAAAATGAACCGTTCCGGTGGCCAAGGGATGGAGCTCAGGAAGCCGGTGTCACCGGTCATGCCACTGAAGGCGTTGGAGTGTAGGGTCTGATGGCAGAGACCTGTGCAGCGTGGCACGGAGACGACGACGTCTCGACCTGGGTCATGATGCTGTTGGTGTAGGCAGGAGGAAGAGGGCTATCAGGCTCTGAGAGGGGCAACATCAGTTGCAGCATCAGAGATGGTGCCTTCACATAGGCTATGTGGTGACGTCTTGTGTGAGGAAGAACAGTGGCAGCGATGTTATGTTGGCGAGGGGGTTCAGCCACCGATCGCCTATGGCTACGTCATCTTCACTGCGACCTATGTGCAAGGAACCCACAACTATACGTGTTACATGAGGAAGGAAGGACATGAGTCGAGATGGGGGTATGGCAGTGAAGGGGAAGCAGACCCTACGAGGGTTGGTGCCTCCAACCACCGCGGTTGGGGCATCAAAGCCGGCACAGATGATGATGCCATATGCTTGATCAACAACACAAGGACGAAGGTGGGGGAGAGACCCCTGACCCGAGCAAGCAGAAGAAAAAGGGGGGCCTTGGACTGGCTGATCCAGGATTGAGCCCAAAACTACTTATCTAGTAGGGCAAGGAATTGAGGGGAGCGGACCAATGAAGAGTCACCACATCATCCCTCTTTAAAGATATAATTTCTGATCTTGCATAATCTATAAAAAATGCTAGGAATGGTCGAAAATAACAAAACTATATATCAAATTGCTCAGAAAAATGAGAGGAATCCAAAGAAAATATAATTAGAGTCTAAATATGCTTCTTGTTTTGAGAGTATAGGCAATGCATGTTCTAATGTGCTTCATGTAAAGGAAAACCTATATTTTCTTTAACGTGATGCTTAATTGGGTAGATTCACTTGTGTTGAGATAATACCTGTTCGAGACATGTCTAATAAGGAAATCCATGATAATGATGAATAATGGGGGATTCTTGATTAGTAATGTTATTCATGTTGTTTAGGGACATCTTGCTATGATCTTAATGTTAGTAATGTGATTTAGATGTCACATGTAATCTAATATGCTTAATATTTAAATCAGGGTTTAACCTAACATGCATAACTGAGTTTGTAATCTTGGAAACCATAATGTGGTGGAATGAAAGTTTGTAATACTAATCTTTATACCAAACATGAGATAACCCTAAACCGTAGTTTAGGAGTGAATCTAGAACTGAGTAATGAAATGTGAATACATGGTGACACATATGTAGTATATATATTTCAGATTGAATGCTTGTTGCTTGGATGTTTGGATATATTCTTAAAGTACATATGATGTTTTGCACAGTTCTGCAATGGCATAAGGTATGTGGTTACGATTATGAATACATGTATCGAATTCCGAGGTTGCCGATGTTTCTCGATGAGATTGAATGACAAATAAATAGCTTTCTTGTTTATTTAGTTCTTTCAAACTATAAAGTTCTTATGAGTATGATGTAAACTAAATAACAATATTCTAAACCCTGGGTTAGACTGATCTTAACGGTAATGGACACGAGCCCTAGAGGGACAATGATTACACCTGAGGTAGTAGACCAGATAAGGGTTAGAATATGAAAATAAGTTTATATTATTACATGCAAGATAAAGATGTTCGCTTATATCTATACTTATGATTATTGTTTGAACCCACATACCAGTATAGTAATATACTGACTGCGTATTTGTTTTTCAGCATTTTAGGTATCAAATATACTTGATTCGTGGACATGAGGGTACAGATAGAGATGTTGAAGACACTACAGTTTAATCATGAAGGTTTAGTTTTAATGGTTTATCTTCACACATGTAAAAGTTAATTCTGTTTAAAAGTTATGTAACTCCTTAGAGGAGCTTTTTAGCTAAACATGTAAATATTTGATCATTAATGGAAATTGTTTACTATTTTGTATTATTTCATGAATCTGATCCTAGAAGTTATGATAACAATCTGCGACTTTAAGGTCTTTTAGACACTCAAAAGTGTGGATCGTTACAATTGGTATCAGAGCACAGATTCATCAACTAATACTTAATAATTTATAATTTCAAATCATCCTTAGAAAATTTAAGAGAAAAAAATAGGTTTAAAAAGCTTTGAAAAGAAAATACTAATAAGAGAAGTAAAATGTGAAAAGATGTAAACTTTCATGTAGGTCCCTCTAGAGAGGGTAAACACTAGAAAGATACAAGTATGGGTAAGCCCTTTCTTAGAGGAAGGACTTTGTTTAGGGTATGGAAATCCTAGAGAATCTAGGGATGTGGAAACTCTAAGAGATAGAGTGTAGTCCCTAACCCTAACCCTAAAACCTTAATCCTAATTAATGGAAATGGTGTGGTGGTATGGGACACTATCCATGTGAAACTTGAAATTGGTAATCAACATGGTGTGGTGGTATGAGACACTGCCCATGTGAAACTTGAAATCAAGAATAAGAAAGATAAGGGATGGTATAGGTAACCCAATCTCCCATGCATGTGGGCATGAGGAGCATAAAACTTATGTGATAAATCTTAAGAGATATAAAAACCCAATAGATGTATATATAAGAAAATGAAAAGTTGGAATATAACTTGCTCAAACTCCTCATGTTGTCTCTAGAATTTTAGTGATGGTGGCCAAGCCCCTGGAGGGGAAGGCTGAGGTAGCACCAAGCCCTGGAGGGAAGGTGACCCAAGTTCATTGAATGGACAGAGACCATGAGGGGGTATTCCTGACATTGAGCAAACCTGGGTTGATATGTTATAATTATAAAAGTTATGCCTAATGATAAAAGAAAGGGGTGTCTAAGAAACCTTTAGGGTTAGTGTGCCAACCTGGGGTGGGTCAACCCAAAGAGTGGGAAGATGACCTATGAAGGAGGAAAAACCTAGATCTTGGGATCAGGTTGTGGCTAGAGAGCCTAACCCCCTCCTATGAGCCAAGAAGGCACCCTAGGCTAGGACTTTCCCTTAAAAGGTAAGTGAATAAACATATTTAAGTATTGAGATAACCTTAATCCTCACCTAGAGGGGTGAACAGATAAAGAAAAAAATGAATGCACTTAAATTCTTTGAACCCAAGGATGCCAACTCTGAGTGACACAACTGGTCAAGCCCAGGAGGGAAGACCAATAAGGCACCAAGCCCAGGAGGGAAGGTGGCCTAAGTGGACGACCAAGCCCAGGAGGGAAGGTCATGAAATGGTCAAGCCCAGGAGGGAAGACCAGGCAGGCACCAAGCCCAGGAGGGAAGGTGGCCTAAGTCCATAATGCAGTTGTTTACGATCAAGCCCCTGGAGGGGAAGATCACAGAGGTCAAGCCCAGGAGGGAAGACCGACATGACACCAAGCCATGGAGGGAAGGTGGCCCGAGCCCAATGATGGGACGACACTACATTATGTGTACTCAAAAGAGAGAGATGAAGGCAATCTGGGTTAAAGAACTAAATAAGAGAATAATGTGATTAAAAGATGTGGCATCTCAAAAGAAACTCTTAGGGAGGGTAGATTCCTAATGCAATCCTAGGGTCAAGTAGGGTGTATTAGAGGTACATAGGACCGATGGGTTGGGAGTTGATTGTGCCTTGAATGCACACGACCATTTGGTCGGGAGGTAACCATTGAGTTTGCCCAAGGTCCATGTCTTAGGAGATTAGCTACCTCCATGATGATAATGTAGCCTAATGGGTGAATGTGAAAGGCACCCCCTTGATGCATAAGGATGAGATCACTCCAAAAGAGTACCTATACCCTTAGAAACCCTAAGGGTTTGGCTAAGGATCATAATGATACATGAGATGTAGATATAAAGATATAAGGAAGTCATGAAAACTTGAGAGAAGTTGTGCCCTAACTTAAGAGTAAGAAAAGGGACACTTGGTTTAGAGTCATATAGAGTATGATTCAACTTAATATGTGAAATTGAAAGGTAATGTGTGGATGTACCACCTCCACTATTGGAATGAAATGAACCTTGTGTTTGGGCTGCAGTCAAATGCATGTTTCATCTCATTATGAGGGAGGGAGATGGGGTAGACACACATTATGCTTAAAATTGAGAATAAATGTCTTAAGATAAATGTGTAATGCTTGACCTAGGGTTAGAGGTGTTACCTCACCCTTGTGTGTAAATAATGAATAATAGGTTGGAAACCTAAGTGAAAAGAGAAATCACTAAATAATAATGAAGTCACAAATGGATAATGAGGTTTGAATACTAAATATGCAGATATACTTGAATTTAGATTCAGGTGCCAAACTTAGTAATAAAACAAAAATTGATATGAAATGGAAAAGTTGTTAAAGATATCTAAGTAGGGTGCTAACCCTAAGTTTTAAACATAAGATGAGTATCATTCACCTAGGCTTAGTAGGCATGAGTTTTGGGGACAAAATTCCTTTTAAGGAGGGGTGAATGTAATACCCTAAATTTTGATAAAATTGAAATGTGTAAGCGAAGAATAGAATTAAACAAATACAAGCCATGAATTGATAATTCCCCCCAATGGTATTATTGGTGGAATAATAATTACTTTTGTAGCAAGGATTCTTGGGGCACAAGTGAAATAAGGAATTTGTAGATGAATTAATAATAATGGTGTTTGTCAAGTTTCCAAAGGAAAACAAGATACATGGTATTTTAGCCATTATTGGCAACACAATGTTGAGGCACCAAATAACACTATTGTGACTTAACCTTTCAAAACGTGAATATAATATAGGAAAGGAAGATATCCTTTCCTAGTTGGTTGGTTTGTCGAATAAAGATGATATCTTTTGGATAGAAAGAAAGTAATGGTAATTGTTATACCAAAATCATATCTATCCCAAAGAAGAAAAATATGGATATTCATTCCTAGAAACATGTCCTTTTCATAATATTAGTTGTCAAATAAAAGGGTGTGTTTTTGTACTCATAGAATCGAGGGAAATTCCATAATAACTTTCCATATACCACATCATCCTTGTACACCAAGAAAGAGAGAGAAAAGGAAATGAGAAAGGAGCATATGTGAATATGTAGGTGTATATATACATGCATAGCCAATTGAACCTACACCCCTCTCCGAGTTTCCCCTTGGTAGGTAAGGGTTGATGCCATGATATTTTCTGACATCATAACCCTAGAGAAGATCATACCCTAGGTAACACCACACCATGAGAAGGTAGTTCACATCCTTTTGGATGTTGCTTCAAGTGTCAGCCATCATAGAAGCCACCCAAGGCGAGATCTTTTCACCGAGATGACCTGCTTGGTGTCTGCGACGATTTGTCATGAGGACCCCGACTCTCCTAGGAGCCTGGATTGGGTTCTCTTCTGCAACTTCTAGGATGACCCTACATCGGGGACGATGGCACCTGTGATCGCGTCGTGCAGGCTATGCGGCAGTCGGTGGAGCAGGGTTGAAGTCGCGTACGACGTAGAGGCGAGGAAGAGATGGAACCCAGTCCTCATCAGCGTCATGGGTCTCCAGAAGATGGGAAGATGAAAGCGACGGAGTCGGAGAGGGAGCTGCGAGGCCAGGACAATGTCCAAGGAGGGAGGTAGCATGGTGACGGAGGAGGTGGGTCTGGCACACACACATGGGTGCCTGAGCCTGCAACCGCCCTAGAGTGAGAAAAATGAACCGTTCCAGTGGCCAAGGGATGGAGCTCAAGAAGCCGGTGTCACTGGTCATGCCACTGAAGGCGTTGGAGTGTAGGGTCTGATGGCAGAGACCTGTGCAGCATGGCACAAAGATGATGGCATCTCGACCTGGGTCATGGCATTGTTGGTGCATGCCAGAGGAAGAGTTCTGTCAGGATCTGAGAGGGGCAACATCAGTTGTAGCATCAGAGATGGTGCCTTCGCATAGGCTCTGTGGTGACGTCTTGTGTGAGGAAGAACAGTGGCGGCGATGTTATGTTGGTGAGGGGGTTCAACCACTGATCAGCTTTGACTACGTCATCTGCACTGCGACCTGTGTGCAAGGAACCCACAACTATACATGTTACATGAGGAAGGAAGGAGATGTATTGAGAGGGGGTATGTCAGTGAAGGGGAAGCAGTCCCTACGAGAGTTGGTTCCTCCGACCACCGCGGTTGGGGCATCGAAGCTGGCGCAGATGACGATGCCAGATGCTTGATCCACAACGCAAGGATGAAGGTGGGGGAGAGACCCCTGACCTGAGGTAGCAGAAGAAAAAGGGGGGCCTTGGACCGACTGGTCCAGGATTGAGCCCAAAACCACTTATCCAGTAGGGCGAGGAATTGAGGGGAGCGGACCAATGAAGAGTCGCCACATCATCCCTCTTTAAAGGTATAATTTCTGATCTTGCATAATCTATAGAAAATGCTAGGAATGCCCAAAAATAGTAAAACTATATATCAAATTGCTCAAAAAAATGAGAGGAATCCAAAGAAAATATAATCAGAGTCTAAATATGCTTCCTGTTATGAAAGTATAGGCAATGCATGTTCTAATGTGTTTCATGTAAAGGAAAACCTAGATTTTTTTAACATGATGCTTAATTGGGTAGATTCACTTGTGTTGAGATAATACCTGATCGAGACATGTATAATAAGGAAATCCATGATAATGATGAATAATGGATGATTCTTGATTAGTAATCTTATTCATGTTGTTTAGGGACATCTTTTTATGATATTAATGTTAGTAATGTGATTTGGATGTCACAAGTAATCTAATATGCTTAAGATGCTAATCAAGGTTTAACCTAACATGCATAACTGAGTTTGTAATCTTAGAAACCATAATGTGGTGGAATGAAAGTTTGTAATCCTAATCTTTAGACCAAACATGAGATAACCCTAAACCCTAGTTTAGGAGCGAATCTAGAACTGAGTAATGAAATGTGAATACATGGTGACACATATGTAGTATGTATATTTCAAATTGAATGCTTGTTGCTTGGATGTTTGGATATATTCTTAAAGTACATATGATGTTCTGCATAGTTTTGCAATGGCATAAGGTACGTGGTTACGCTTATGAATACATGTATCGAATTCTGAGGTTGTCGATGTTTCTCGATGAGATTGAATGACAAATAAACTGCTTGCTTGTTTATTTAGTTCTTGCAAACTATAAAGTTCTTATGAGTATCATGTAAACTAAATAACAATATTCTGAACCCTGGGTTAGACTCTTAAGGGTAATGCACACGAGCCCCGGAGGGACAGTGATTACACCTGAGGTAGTAGACCAGATAAGGGTTAGAATATGAAAATAAGTTTATATTCTTACATGCAAGATAAAGATGTTCGCTTATATCTGTACTTATGATTATTGTTTGAACCCACATACCAGTATAGTAATATACTGACCGTGTATTTGTTTGTCGTCATTTTAGGTATCAGATATACTTGATTCGTGGACATGAGGGTACAGATAGACATGTTGAAGACACTACAATTTAATCATGAAGGTTTAGTTTTAATGGTTTATCTTCACACATGTAAAAGTTAATTCTGTTTAAAAGTTATGTAACTCCTTAGAGGAGCTTTTTAGCTAAACATGTAAATATTTGATCATTAATGGAAATTGTTTACTATTTTATATTATTTCATAGATATGATCCTGGAAGTTATGATAACGATCTGTGACTTTAAGGTATTTTAGACACTCAAAAGTGCGGGTCGTTACAACCACCATCAATCAAACAATAAATGCACCTCAAATATGACACCTTCAATTGAAAGGAATGTGTGATTGGAATAAGTACAATCAGCAAATCCCACAATATTGATGTGGCGATAGAGGAGTCTTCAAATAGTTTGAGAAGTGTAGCCAACTTGACCAAAATACAAAAGACCACAAACATACATAACATGGCACGAATACATACACAATGTGGTGATGATGATTGTCGTGTTGGTTCTCTAAGTATGGAATGTGAATTGCAAGGGATTGATTGGAATGAAAGTGACATCAAAGGCAGCCCAAGTAGATCACCATCAAAACTTGAGAAATAATAGATGCAATATGGAGTAAACATGAATAAAGTAGCTCAATGAAAATAAAATATGGATGAACATCAACCTTGTAGATGTAGTATTTGTAGGATAGATATTAACGAGCTTCTAATAAATGTGATGTGAAAAGGCAAACATCCACATCTCTTGACAATGCAACAAGTTTGTCACAATACTCAAAATCAAAATGAACAATAGGCTGAAAAAAGCACAAAAAGCTATGTCTCAACATGTGTAAATGTTATAACTAAAATCCCTCAATGCCGCATGAAAGTAGTAGCCAACTGGAATAAGCACAAATAGCCAACCCACATGCATATTGTGGAATGATTATGAAAAAACATAGTATTATTAGAAAGGAGATACAAACAATATTGTATTAGAGATACAATGCTTATTGGGTGAATGAAGAACCATGAAGACGTCTAAAGACAGATGTGTATATTAATAAGAATCGTTATGAAGACCAGAATAGCTTGTATTGATACATTATCATATTTCTAACATTTTTTCTCTTCATATTCCCTCTTCATACTTTCTCTCTCCATCTTGTCTCTTTACATCTACTCATATTCCTCTATTCTCCCACTCACATGAAATATGAAAAGAATCAAGAGACTGGTTGGATTGAAAAGGCATAAACAATGGTAAAGGTAAGTGTGTGAGGATTAATATGGATAACTAGAGTCAATGTGGAACATTAACCGACTAAATAGATTTGGGTAGAAAAATATAATGCTCTTTCTGTGTCCCAAAAGGCATACATTTCTTTCCCTTAAGCTGAAAAATTAGTGGGTGTGGGGGACTAAGCACCTGCGATATGGATTAGATAAAAGTATAGATCTGATTAAAAATTAGATTAGCAGTATACATAATATGTATATAGTGGGAAAAATATGTATTGAGAGAAGTAGGCTATGCATATATAGGGTTGTTTGGTGGTGGTGGTGGTGGTGGTAGTAGTAGTAGGAAGTGTTGGAAAACCATGGGTACAGAAGGTAGCAATGGGAACTCACTGTAGACAAGGAACCAACGGTGATGGCACCTAGGACTGTGACCTCAGCTGGTTGGTTGTGGTGGATAGAGAGGTAGGTGGAAGTGGTTGCTTAGGCTAGCAACTCTCAATGACATGAGGGCATTGGAGGCTAAATGTTGATGTTGGTTGCAACCAACTGCGGTGGCGGTAAGGGTGACCCTTATGGCTACTATCGTCATTGGTGGTTGCAATGGTGGCCTTCTACTACTTCGACGGTGTTGGTGATGGTGATTGTAACTTGGTATTGTCCCAACAACGTCAGTAGTGGCGCAGTGGTCTATTGCTACCCCAGTTGTGGCACTGTTGCAAATTGTTATTGTTGGGCAGAGGGGCACCCACAAGGTAGGAAACGGTGTGCGGACTAGGTGTTCGAGCGGAGGACTCTTGAAATGGATGACTAGATGTGACTCGACAAAGATGCTAGTTGGAAAAGATTGAAAAGACAAGTGCTAATGTTGGCAATTTTGATGTAGGAGGGAGAAGGGAGGAGATGACCATGGAGGTCATGAGCCAATAATGCAAACAAAGTCTCTCTCTCTCTCTTTCTCCTAGGGGTAGGATCAATCCTCTAATACCATGTAGAAAATAAGATGTGTTTTTATATCTTATCGATAGATTGCAACCCATATATAGGAGAGGAGACAAGTATAAAGAAGTGAACTCAAACCCTAACGGGCCAAGAGAAATAGGCACATATAGCAAATGAACCTATTAACTAGAAACACTGCCTAATATCCAATAATGATATAAAATGGAAATTTGAAGGAACAGAAGCCCCGAGCAAGATATCAAAGTTGTGAGACATGAAAGCATTGTAAGAACATCTACAACAGAAATCATCAAACATGATTGATGTGTATGTAAGTGCACATACACATCAAGCTCGTGGTGTCTCAACTTTATACATGCAATGATCTCATGCTAGATACAATTGTTAGTGATTCTACATTACATAATTGAATAAAAGAGATGCACTAATTAAGCCTGTCATGGCATATCAACGTTTCTAACCTAGGAAGACTACGAAAGGTATCTTTCCATTCATCTCAGGACATCACCATCATTGCATAGCGGTCAGATGTCAATCATTGTGTATATGTAGACTCCAAATAGGCCAAAAGATCATAGAAATGTCCTACAATCCTATATGGACACGTATATATTCCTCCATGTATGCCACATTGTTGTGTCCTACATCAATGAGCAAATCTAATGAAAATGGCCATATCTAGATTGGAAATGTGTGTCATATATGTATATATACATACATATAGGTATTCAAAAGTCTACACTAAAGACCAGTGACTCAAGCTTATGAAATTCTACACTCATTCCTATTAAAAATCCATAAATAATATTTTGAATCCAACTATATTATTTAAAAGACATGCTTGAGACATGATAACACTCCATCATGTAAGTACATTTGAATGGTAGGTAGTGTTAAGCTCACCATTTATTTCTCAAGTACCTTAAGTGTTATAGTAAATATGTTACCCAATCAAATTTGTGTGAAATTTGAATCAAATTATAAATCAACATACAGATCATATTCATGATGATATTCACTAGTGTTCGGAAATTTCTTTTGGTATTATTCCATTGATAAAACTAAAGAAAGAATGAGTTAAATTTCTAAACAACCCCGAGAAACTTGTCGTAATCAAGAGGAATTGAAATCAATAATAGCAAAAGAACTTATATACAATGCCATTCTAGTCAGCCTACAGTCATGAAAGGTAGTGATTGGATGGAATGGATGTACAAACATATGATGAAATTTGTGTATTCTACTATTCAAATGGGTGGGAGTTTTGAGACGTTCAAGATGGTTTTACTAATTCATAACATGGTGAATGGCATACAGTAGTATGCAATGAAAAGATGACCCTTACAAGCATATATATCTTCTTTAAAAAGAAGGTCTTCATAATAACTATTTAGCCAAAAAATATATATAAAAATGAATGATGTCAATCGAGAAATAAAGTGTTGACAAGAGCAATGCTGCATAAATACACATACAATAATGGATGAATAAAAATGCAAAGACATATCACTTAAGAAATAGCTATACAAGTGATTAGTTTGGGATGGTTATAATTGTGGATATGCACTTCTCTTGAGAAGGTAGAGACATGTAAAACACAGACTAACCAATGCCGTAGTTGAAAATAATGCTAGAGCCAAGAAAAGTTATAAGGAGATTAACTTGAAGGGAGTTTGTAAGGGAAGAAGTAGAATTTTTACAACCCAATAGAAATATGACACAACAAAGTTGAATGGAAAATAAGGATTTGTGTAGTAAATCCCAATGTAGTTTCAGATTGAGGCTTAGACTATAGAAAAATATATCTAAATCACAAAACTCTTGTCTATATAGTTAAATCACGTGAAAAAATCTTACGATGCAAATTAATATACATATCGTTTTTTAAACGAGACAAAAGTTATCACAACCCCACACTTTGCTTCCTTGCCCTTTATGATATTTGACCGTCAAATAGATGAGCATATTTTCATCGTTGTCAGGGTCACCATCTCCACCTGTCATGAGAGCAACACCATGGTCCTGGATGACCTGAAGTGGGCTCATTTGGTCATGCCACCAGTGCAGCGTGCTCTCCCAATTACCAGGACTAATTATCCCTACGGTGATGGAACCCTCTATTTTTAAGGGATAACGGAAAGCAGAGAACCTTACAAAGCAAACCCATCCAAAACGAAATACTTCACAGAATTGAGAATATAAAAAATGCTAGAAAATATGAGCATCTCAACGATTCATAGAAAACGTCCTTCATATCGACAGAAACCCTTTAGGAAGAAATCGTGGATCCAACTAAGAGAATGATGCATGTCACTGTTACTGTTGTCTGAAAAAACCATATCGACAATAATCTCAATGGATCTGCACAGATAAGAATTTCAATCATATAAGACATTGGACATGTCACTACAAACAGGATGTCTAAAATGGTGGAAAAGGAGACAAAATGCAAGAAATTAATATGGAATCTATCAGTGCAAAAATATTACAGGTGAACTACGTGGTATGTGAATCAGATCAGTAATCAAGTAATAGTAATGAGACACTCTGCCTACTGTAGAAGTAGTCCTTTTTACAAGTGATAATGATGTAGCAGCTCAAAACCTTGGAATAGAATCATAGTGACCCATAAAGGAGTGTATTACCCCCGCCAATTTACTTTTGGGTTTGTCAATTTGAGGTTGAAAACGCTATCATTTATGCAATGGAAAGTACGCCTTATGGGTCATTGGAGTCAAGAGGGAAGAGGAGAAATGAAAAAGGGAAATAATACGTAAATAGATGGCATATCAATGAAGAATTTAAAGGTATGTGAGTCGTGCCCCTTCTTACCTTCCATCTATGGAATGGGAGACCATGAATATAGAGATGCCTAGGTAGAGACCCTAGATCATATCCAACGGTATCCCCCTATATTTCACTTTTAGGAAAACAGTGGATGTTGTCCCTAATGCATATACGAGGACACTTGTTCTCCCCTCTCGTTGCACTTTGTTCCTCCATTAGTGAGAGGAGACCTCGAAGGCCTTGAAGGTATGTGACTTGAAGGGAGACACATCTTGGAATATTTACTACATAGGTTGCCATGGGATGCACTTTGACGGAAGGTCAAATAGACCTTAGGTGTGCTTTCCTCTTTTGTAAGTATTGTCACTCTTCCACCATGCTTTTTTACTTCCCCTTTCCTTTGTATGTGTTCTCTTTTTAGTTTAGAATTATGCATGCTTTCTTTGCCATTTTAGACATTCTTTGCTAGCTACAAATATAATTGAATTCTCTCATAGTTTCTATAAAACTAAGTAAAAGTGAATATATGAGATTTGAAAGTCTTTTTATGGATGCAGTCTCATTGCAACCTTCTCTAACTGTTAATGATTTCTCAAATATTATCTAGACAATGACTACCATGGATGTGGAATTGGAAGGGGTAAATACTACATACACTCAAATACATTTTTTTTAATTATAATAGTCGACCGTGTCCAATGTTGCATGTGTCCTATATTTTCAAATTTTGACGTATCTCGTGTCCATACCCATATGTGTCTATGTCCCGAAATGTTTTGTAATTCCTAGATCCCATGCAAGACTCATAATGTTTTTCATGCCTAACATATTATTCAAGGTAGTATATTTTTCTTGAGAAGAAACATGGTGAAGAGATGTACCACTCATACTAACTTCAGAAAAGAGTACACTACTTATTTATGATGGCTTCTGACAAAGTTGTAGCCTTGGTATCACAGATAATGGGCATAGGTGTGCCTTCTGATCAGATCCAAGTAGAAGGGCATGGACCCATATTACATGTGGTTTTGTTATAATCCAGTTCATAATTTGATCAAAAGTTTGTGTATTCCTCAGTCTAAATCTAATGAACACTTTGGATTTTTACTCTTCCATGTGACCCGATTATACCAATCAAAGGCGTGGTATCAAGAAGTTAACCTCTTGTCTATATGACTGCCAACCCAGATGGAATCAAAATGGTAAATGATATCAACATCCTTGTGCTTTAAAAAAACAAATATTTGCGTCGAAAATAGTGATTATGATAGGATAGAATATGATATATATCTCAAAGACATTGTGATGTGCCTTGAAAATGGTAAGGCAAAGACAAAAATAAAAGCAATGTGAGCGTGAGAAAAGTGAGATATACGAGTTTCATTACTACCCTCCAACACCTCTGAGTAATATAAGAAATGAAAGCTATCATCTTAAAAGGGATATTAAGAAACGAAGTTTAAAAGGTATTTGGTCTAGAATACTTATTTATATTAGCAAGTCTTTAGAATATAGATTTAAAGACTCTGAGTACTTCAATATCTAGAAATTTCACTTTGTGAATGCCTTCATTATAAAGATCTTGTTGGATCCTAGATGGGTGATTAGATGCTCTAGAGGGGGGAGGGTGAATAGAGTTGAATGCACTTAAACAAAATTCATTAGACCTTCAAGATATATCACACAATAAGGTTGCTAAATAGGAAGTTTGAGTGCAACTAAAATATGCATAGCAAGGATGAGAGAGACTAAACATACACCAATTGACAAGCTGTTTAGAGTGGTTCCACACTTCAAACTAGAAGTGAGTCAGTCCACTACCTAGAGAGGTCAACCTCTAGGATTTCTTAACCTTGCACCTTCATTATATTCATTATGAGAGATACAATACATGACCACCAAATGACTTACCTATCTAATACAAAAAGTCTTCAACTTTACCAAGGACTTACCCACTTTGCAAGGAGTCTTCCTCCTTCTTCCAAGGACTTACCTACTCTTGCACAAGTCTTCAGCCTTGCAGAGATTACCCACTCTTCTTAGATCTTCCGCCTTTGACTTCACCTTCACTCGGAGAAGCTTCCACCAATGACTTACCCACTTGAGTAAGGAGTCTTCTGCCTTCACCAAGGGCTTACCCACTCTTGCTCCAAATCTTCATCCTTGATCTTCACCAAGGGATGATTTCCCTTGTTCTTCTTCACCTCTCTTAGCCAAGAGATAGAACCTTCATTTTCATGGTTGAAATGAGAGAGAGGGAGGTGGTGGAAGTGAGAGCCTTACAAGATATACATGTAGGACGAGATCTCTTACAAATCTCCTACTCACTCTAATAGATGTAGCAAGTGATTAAGCTTAGAGAGAGAGAGGAGGATGTAGGAAGCACTCAACTATAGAATAGAAACCTCACATAGAGTTTGCATTGAATGCTCCACCTTGGAATGAAGCCCAAGGGGTCCTATTTATAGATGGGGATGCCTCTTAGCCTTTGGGAACACTTGAGAATGAAAACTACCCATTTTGTGGCTTGCAACAGATATATTTTCACTTGTTACAACTCCAAAACAGCTAGAAGCACTTTTCTGTACTTTTCCGTACAGTGCAATCGGTCGAGTTTCTATAAAGGTCACTCGACCGATAGAGTAAAAGACAAAGTCGATATTCAGACCATCGATCGAGTTTGTCTTGGGGAAACTCAATCGATCAATGAAAATCGAATTGGTCAGGTACTCCATCGCCCTACCCATAAAAGGGAGGAAAACAAGGGAGAGACAACATGGGAGAGAGAATCAATCTTAACATGTTGACGTTTGAAGGGACAACTCCTTCACGTTAGATCTAATAGCACATTGTGGAGTTACCGGTGGTCCATGTGGACTACATAGAGGCATGAAGGCCGTTGTCATCATGCTAGGAGGACAACAACCACTGTCGTTAGTGGTGTTGCACAAGGAGGCCTTCGTCACCAGTTGCCTGAGTGCGTCTTGTGAAGAGTGCACATAACCATGCAAAAAAATGTCATGAGACTTCTCTAGGACCAAATATATATCTTGCTACCTTCTTTCCTAGATGCATCATTGTTGAGGTGATCTGTTGGTAGAGGAATAGGGATAAAAAAATTTGGTTATTCTTCCTTTGTGATGGAGTGGACTTTTGGTACCTTTTGAATGAGACACCACTTCAACAATCAACTCCTAGTCATACCACAAAACAATGATGCGAGTATAAGAGTTAAACTGAGAATTATCAATATAGCTAGCTCCAGGACAAAGAGTATTAACAAAACTGTCAAGATCGTCTTGCTTCACTCGTGATTTTAATATAATGTATATATTCACCTTTTGTCTACTGATGACACTCTAAACACGAGGGATCTTATTTTTGCCTCCCCTCACATTCCACGACCCAGTAATAGGATTAACCATTTGGGATATCAATAGTCACAACTCTCCCACCATTCCAGTGTACATTGCCTTCCACTTCTGCTTCAAATTCATTATCATCAAAATCTGATAGGGGGAGTATTTATTCACCGATTCAGGAATCTTCTTAACCACACTCTTCATAGAAACTCTAGGAGGAGACTTCAACCTTCTACCCGTTGTTTCCCATCCAACCTCAGGTGAAGTCGTCGGAGTGATAAGGTTTATTTCAACATTTCCATTAGTAATAGAATTTGCAGCTTCATTCACCACTGACGACAAAGATTCCTCCACATTACCATCTTTTGCATCAATGAAAAGCTCATTATCGTCCTCCACTATCTGCTTCCTAGGAACCCAAACTTTCTTCAAATTCTTCTTTGGAATCCCTTCATCCAACTTCTCAGATTTGCACAAAGAGGATTCATGGCCAAATAAACCACACGACATACATCTAGAGGGCTCCCATTCATTTTCAAACTCGATCGTGTCCCATAGACCATCCTCACTGATGATTTGCAACTCTTTCGGGAAGGAAAAATCAATAGGAATAATCACCTGCAACCTGGCATATTCCAACGTGCGGAATTCCGATGTAAGCTTGTCAGGACACATCAGTTTTCCAAGGTAGGAGCCAATGTGGTTAAACATCTCAGCATCCCACAATTCCAGGGGAAGGGTATGAATCTTCAACCATATAGGGACTTCCATCAGCTTCATCTTCTCTAATGGCTCCCCCCTTTCCCACTTCTTAATGATCAGTGGTTTGCCGGCTACAAACCAAGGACCTCCATCAATGGCACTCAGTAGGTCCTCACCATTATCAAACATCACTATGAAGAATCCACGACCCCTAGATCTAATTTCCATAGAACCTTTCACCCGCCAGATCTGAGCAAAATGTCGAGCAAGCACTGGCCAGTGAGGTTTCAAACCCACTACATAACCAGCCGCAGTTCTACTCCACCTAGAAACATTCCGCTCTATAATGGCCTTCAAATAAACCGCCTTCCCATCAACCACCTGAAGCTTCATCTTCTTCAGATTGACAGGGCTGCTTACATCTTTATTCTTAAACAGATCCGACCACTGCCTCGCTTCCTCAACAACGAAAACAAATCCAGAAGTTCCTTTCATTCGTGCACGAGCCTCCACAATCTTCTCACTGGTCGGATCCAGAGGGTCAGGCACCTACTTCTTACTGGCATTTGCCCCCTCAATTGCCTCCGTGCTCGTCATTCTGCCGCCTTGTGACCTTATTAGTTACATGTATCTAATATGTATGTATTTATATACATACATATACTTGTATAGGTATATATATGTAAATATATAGCCTACTTATTCTCGATTATTACCGAATAGTTGACCAAACTTTGACTGAAATTTGTCATTTTTCTCAACTTTTTTCGAATTTCAATTTTTTCTGGCCAACCGAAATATTGTCGAATCATAAATTTGTTACTATGCACACAATTATGCGTGGATTTGCAAGTATTATACATGCATGAATATCGAAATAAACATATATGCAATCATAAATATAAAAAAATGCAAATAAAAAATAAAGAGAAATACAATTTGAAATAATTTATAAGTAAAAATATAAATACCAACACAAATTTAATTGTGTATAAGTAGTTTAAAACATAATTAAAAAATGCATAGACAAAAAATGTAACATTTATGCTATCTATCTTAGAAGCGACCACATACTTATGACAACCAACTCCTTTTATCATTCATTCTTCCATCTTTAAAGCCTGATATTTGGCTGTTTGTAGGTTATGAAATATCATTTGTGATCCATATGATGTTCGACTTTAAACCCATCTGGTTGCTAAAGGTCATATAGAACACATGAAATGGAATCCTCTCTCTAGGAGCCAAACTGAAGATTGTTTGTGGTCTTCTTTATGTTTCTATGCATGTTGGTTGACTCCTTTCTCAAATAGATATTACAGATATTATCAAAAGTAGTCTTCATTGCCATATTGATAAAGGGCAGACATACCCTTCTCTTATATATAGGAGGAGATACAAGGAAGCAAACAAAAATGCTAACGGGCCTAATACACTTGGGCCCATATAACATGAGACTAATTGTTAGATTGAAGTGGCAATCTTCCTGGTCATAACAACATCACGAAGAAAATGACAATCTACTTCAATATGCTCGATCCTAGCATGAAAAATAAGATGGCTAACAACGAAGGTAGTCGCTAATTGTCACAATACATTGGAATAGAATAGGTGACATGAAACCCAAAGTCAACAAGAAGAGATTTAATTCACAAGGACTAGTGTGTTCTGTTGCACGATATTCCGATTCGACGCTAGACCTAGCAACAATATTTTATTTTTTGCTTTGCCAAAATACCGAATTACTTCCCACAAATGTACGATATCCATAGGTAGATCTCGTATTAGTTTTGCTACTTGATAATCTGTATCAGAGCATCTTATAATAAATAATCTTTAACCAGATGCATTCTTCAAATATCTCAGAACATGACAAGCTGCATCCCGATGACATTATCGAGGACAATCCCTATCTGATCGAGAATATTGATAACACATATATATTAGGCCTAGTAACAGAAAGGTATAGAAGATTTCCAACCAAGTGCTTGTAACTAAATTCTTCTAATAGTTGAGTAGTTTCTCACCACGAATCACGTGCTTGGTCCATAGGAGAGACTACAAGCGACATTGTATTATTCTTATTTTAGTCATTAGATTTGGAGTATACTTCCTTTAAGATAAAAAGACCAGTTCTTATTCCGTACCACCTCGATGCCAAGAAAATACCATAGATGTCTGAGGTTTTTTGGTAACAAAGTGTTGCATAACTGCATAAGATACTTTTTACAAATACATGTGTCATGACTACAGATGAAATGATATCTTCTACATAAACAATGAGTATAATTAGGCCAACAATAATGGTTTTGAAAAACAAAAAATGATCACACTAAGATCGAGAAAAGTCAAATTGACGTAGCATAAAGGACAATTTGTCAAATCATGCCCATAGACTCTACTTTAGGCCATAAATAACCCTCTTTTAAGAGGGCATATTTTTTATAGTATCCCCCTGAGTAGCATATCTTGGAGGTAGCGTCATGTAGATAATCTTCCGTAAATCTCCAAACAAAAAATCATTTTAGACGTTTAGCTGAGATAGGTGCTAACCTTGATTCACCACAATAGAAACAAGGATAAACAGAGTTTAGACAAGCAACAAGAGAAAAGTTTTAAACTAGTCAACCCCTAATTCATGTGTACCTTTTGGCAACAAGTCTGGCTTTCAGGCGCTCAATATTCCTGTATGGAATATATTTTATTGTGAATACCCAACAACAACTAACACGATTACTAACTGTATATGAAGGACACCAAGATCCCATGTCCCTCGAGATTGAAGTGCATTCATCTCTTTGTCCATAGCTTGCTTCCACCCAGTGTGTCAACCTCCTAAATAGATTTTGGGACAAAAATGGTAGATAAATGCAGCAATGAAATGTGCCGTTGTGGTACTTAGATTATTTGTAGATACATGATGAGAAATACTATATTTCGTGCCACGCTGTGGGTTTCTTAAGGCAATAGGCACCATTCGTATCAGAAAGCACAATGGAAATTGTAGTATTACCTTTGACTTTTGGTGGATCATCAGTCTCACAGAAACCATAACATGGAATACTTCAGGTGGCTTTTGTCTTTTCTTCTACCCGTACACTTGTAAAACGGGGTGGAAGACTCAACTAAAGGTGTGGTGGAGACAATAAGATTAGGAAGATGTATAGTCGGAAATTGCATCTATTGTCTATGTTTAGAAAAGAATGAGGTATCCTTAAGGAATTTATATCCACACTTATATACCAGCAACGTATAACCAGATCAAAACATTTATACCCCTTTTATGTAGGAGAAGAAAAAAAAAACAATAGTGGAAAGTAGTGATGATAATTTATCGCCTCTTGGTTAGTGATTGTGGATAAAGCAGAAACCACCGAATTTTCTTGGTAGTAAAGCATATATGGGTTCACGGGTTAGAACAATCGGTAAGAGATTTTTTAATGCAAAATAGACGAGGGCATTCAATATATTAATGGCATCAACCCAATAAAATTTAGAGCCTTCATTTCAATCACCACAATGCGAGAAACATCTAGGAGGTGCATGTTTTTCCACGTAGCAACTCTTTTGTTGTGTGATGTAGGGACTAGAATTTTGATGAATAATTCCCTCATCAATATTGATCTTTTGAAAACCACATTGCACATACTTAGAAGCATTATTAATGCCAACTTGGATGTGCCAGAAAATTGAGTGTCATTCAAAATTTTGAAACAACTATTAGAATTCCAGAGTGATGTAGCCAAGCGTAGATAGACATCATCTAAAGCGGGTAGTGGTTCAGACACAAGAATCTTCTATCACAGAACTTCATAGCCTGATAGAAAAGATGCAAGAAACTAACATAGATGGACTTGCTATTGTTGTTATGCAAGGTCTGATGTCAAAGAATGATAGACTTTTAGTTCTTCCCAGAGCTTTTTGAATTTATCAAATTGTGATGCAAAAGATAACATGTCCCCATATATTAAGGAATGCGGTTGTTTATATAATAAAAAAACTTGAGATGTATTCCCTTAGCTAGAATATACATGGGCAATATGATCCCATGCCTCCTTGGCTGTCTTTGTGAAGATGAGATTAGTAGAGACATGTGACTAGTAGCTGGTCAGAATCCATGACAAACCAAGCAGTCACTCTCTACCCACATCTTGCATCCACCTTTCTTTTTGTCAGAAGTTTCTTCTTTTGCAGGTGGTGGCTCAGTGAGATGATCAAGCCTGAGTAAACATAGATTTTGAAGGAACGTGCTCATAGAACGTAATAGGATCCATTGAACTTCATAGACATTACACACTTAGAATGTGTTTAGAAATACCTCTGCAAAAGAAGATGAGGCCATATCATTTCAATTATGATATCATGAAAATAAAATAGGAAAAATATAGGACCAAAAACACTCTATGACATGTTGTGTCTTCTCAAAGACAACCATGTTCTTAATGGACATGTCGTTCCCGATCTTTGTTATGCCTTATTAGAAAATTAATAAACATGATTGATGCATGTAGAAGATGACACACCGAGTTTGGGATGACACATGTCGTGTCAAAGTCAACGTTATTTGTTTGGATATGAAACACCATGTAGACGATCAGTGCACTTGGGGCACGGTTGAGAGACATGACATGTTCTCACCATTTGTATGTTCAAACTTCAAACACATAATGTTATGATGCAGTTGCACTTGGGGGGGGGCAAGCATGAAGCGAAAAACCCTATTTAATAGGGACACATCAGACCGTCACAACAAAAAAGTTTGTGAAATGACCCGAATTCAATTACAAAAGTGTGTGGATCACTATGGATCTCCAACAGCATAGTGAATATGTCGGAAATATCTGATCATATTAGAAAAAATATAGGTAAGAGCCCTGTGAGTGGTAGTTATGGATGACCATAAAGTAAGACGCTATATGGCTTTTTGAAAAACCAGTCTTCCCTGCATAAGAATGACAGATTGACCATACACTACTCTTCTAGATCCTCTTGTTGGAGAGAGGTGAGTCTAGAAGAGAGGGAGACTCCTAGTTGCAAACACTGACGATTTTGAAAAATGACGCTGCTCGGAGATGACAACCGATTCGAGATCAACTGGAAAAGACGGTGGCAACGACAATTATGAGAGGTTTCTAGTAACCTGCTTTGATACCATGCTCTAATCTTATATTGATAAAGGACATACTCCTCTCCTATATTTAGGTGGAGATATAAGTAAGCGAACAAGCCTACTATACTTAGGCCCATATCACACGAAATTAAAGAAATAGGAAAAGGATAAAGAAAATACATAAAGAAGATAATAAAAGACATATACCGCAACAGATGTATTTCTCATGGTAAGCTACTTCTCGAAGATACATGAAAAAATCACCTTTGGATGTTGCTCAAGGTGAGTAAAGAAGTCTGGTGGTCAAAGAAAGATATGCGTTGGATAATATAGAACCCTTGTTGGGGTTTGACAGATTAAGACAAAACTTATCAATCTATCTTTTGCAGTGGTCATTTGGTTGTCTATATTAATGATGTATTCATTAGACAGTGACAGGAGTGGTATCCAGGCTACTTAAATCTATTATGCAAGATCTGTTGACTCAAGGTCAAATAGGTCAATGTTGACTCACGTCTAAATTGACTAAACCCGTGTTTTGATGACGACGAACCATTCCACATATTTGTGTCTAATGTCTCTACTTGAGTGATTTCAGATTAGGTATAGACACACTCCAAATGCCCTAACTTGCGCATATCAAATTGGAGAAAAGATAAGTCAAAGTCAATACAAGTGCATGTTTTTGTAATATGATGTAAATCCATTAGAATCATGTTGTAAATCACTTGTAATGATTGTATGACTTGTAAGGAAGCTAAGAAAAAATTAGGAGCACTTACATTGAATATTTAAGCACTCAAAAGCTATTTTTCAAAATTCACATCAGGCTGTTCATCAGTTGAGTTTTCTGAAGTGCAAACTCGACCAATCCTAATTTGATCTTGAAAATGACTTTTGATCGATCGAGTTTACACTTCACATAACTCGACCGATAGAGTACCTGACCTATTCAATTTTCATTGGTCAGTCGAGTTTCTCCAGAACAAACTCGACCGATGGTCTGAATATCGGCTTTGTATTTTACTCTATCAGTCGAGTTACCTTTATAGAAACTCGACCGATTGCACTGTATGGAAAAATGAAGAAAATTGCTTCTAGCCGTTGTGGAGTTGCAATAAGTGAAAATATATCCGTTGCAAACCACAAAATGGCTAATTTTCATTCTCAAGTGTTCCCAAAGGCTAAGAGGCATCCCCAGCTATAAATAGGACCCCTTGGGCTTCATTCCAAGGTGGAACATTCAATGCAAACTCTATGTGAGGTTCCTATTCTATAGTTGAGTGCTTCCTACAGCCTCCTCTCTCTCTCTAACCTTAATCACATGCTACATCCATTAGAGTGAGTAGGAAATTTGTAAGAGAGCTCGTCCTACATGTATATCTTGTGAGGCTCTCACTTCCACCACCTCCCTATCTCTCATTTCAACCATAAAGATGAAGGTTCTCTCTCTTGGCTAAGAGAGGTGAAGAAGAACAAGGTAAGGCATCCCTTGGTGAAGATCAAGGCTGAAGCTTTGGAGCAAGAGTGCGTAAGCCCTTGGTGAAGGCAGAAGACTCCTTGCTCAAGTGGGTAAGTCCTTGGTGGAAGTTTCTCCAAGTGAAGGTGAAGTCAAAGGCGGAAGATCCAAGAAGAGTGGGTAATCCCTACAAGGCTGAAGACTTGTGTAAGAGTAGGTAAGTCCTTGGAAGAAGGCGGAAGAATCCTTGCTAAGTGGGTAAGTCCTTGGTAAGATTGTAGACTCTTTGTATTGGATAGGTAAGTCCTTTGGTGGTCATGCATTGTATCTCTCATAATGAATATAATGAAGGTGCAAGGTTAAGAAATCCTAGAGGTTGACCTCTTTAGGTAGTGGACTGACTCACTTCTAGTTTGAAATGTGGAACCACTATAAACAACTTGTTAATTGGTGTATGTTCAATCTCTCTCATCCTTGCTATGAATGTTTTAGTTGCACTCAAACTTCCTATTTAGCAACCTTATTGTGTGATATATCTTGAAGGTCTAATGAATTTTGTTTAAGTGCATTCAACTCTATTCACCTCCCCTCTAGAGAATCTAATCACCCATCTAGGATCCAACAATTGGTATCAGAGCAGGCTTCTCCAAGCATACTTCAACAAGTAGGAGAAGATGGGTGACTACCAAGGAGGGAGATACTTGATCAACCTACCAATCTTTGATGGGAGCAATTTACTCTATTAGAAAAGAAGGCTTCAATTCTACATCCAAGGATCAAATATTGAGATGCGCAAATGGTGAAAATCCCATACAAGCTACCAAAGACAAAGATTGAAGAATAGGATGATGCTACCTTGAAGAAAGCAACCTTGAATGCTAGAGCCATACACATCCTCTATGACTCCATGACCCCCACCGAGTTCAGCCAGATTTCTTCATGTGAAACAACCTATGAGGTATGAAGAAAGCTATGTATCACTTATGAGGGGACATATCTAGTGAAGGAAAGCAAAGTCTACATGCTCAAAGGGCTGCTTGAGAACTTCAAGATGGGAAAGGAGGAGAAGATAGCCAACATGTACTCAAGGCTCAACACCATTGTGAATGGTCTTGCTATTCTAGGACATCCTATGTCTAGTAGAGAGATCAACTCAAAGATCCTTAGAACTCTCCCCAAGAGGTGGGAACCTAAGATGACTTCCATTAAAGAAGCAAGGTCTCTTAAGGATGTCCCTATTGAAGAGCTCATTGGAAATCTACAAGAACATGAAGTCACACTTGATAAAAAAGAAGAAGTTGAAAGACAACATAAGAAAGAGCTAAAGAGAATGAAGAAGGCTAAAATGAAGGCTCAAATTGAAGCTATCATGGAACAAGCCTCTCCATCATCTCAAGTTGAAGAAGATGCCATGTAATCCAAGGGTAAACTCTACAAAGGCAAGTTCTCCATCCAGTGCCTCAAGTGTGGAAAGAAGGGTCACTTCAAGATAGATTGCCCACAAGTTATAAAGATCCATCATCACAAGAAAAGAGAAGATAAGTGCCACTCAAGCTCAAGTGAATCCTCCAACTCAAGCTCAAGTGAAGCTTCAAGTGAAGGATCAAGCTCAAGCTCTAGTGATGAAGGAGAATGCCATTTTGCTTTTATGGCATCAACAAGTAAGGACTCAAGTGAGGTAAATCTAAACTCATTAGATAAAGAATCTTTGATTGCTATTATTCATGATACTTGTGCTTCTCTTAAGTCTTATAAAAGGAAAAAGAAAAAGCTTGCTAGAATTGTTGATAATTTGCATGTAGAACTAAATGATCTTGAACATGCTAATTCCTGCTTGCTTGATGATAAAAATGATTGTCTTAGTCAAGTTGATTCTCTTAAACTTGAAAATGCTAGCTTGCTTAACAAGATTAGATTTCTAGAAGCTCAACCTCTTATGCCTAGTTCTAATGAAGAGCATACTTTAATTGTTAATTCTCTCATGCATGATATTGATGTTCTTAAATCTGAAAACCAGGACAAAGAATTTGTTTTGTAAGAATTAGAATATGAAAATGGTGTTTATCTTTCTAAGATTGCTTTGCTTGAAACAAAAAATGCCTCATTGCTTGCTAAAATCAATGTGCATGAATCGTGTTCTAGTTATACTAGTAGAGAGAATGATGTTGCTTCTCTTCATATTGATAGAGATTCTTATTTAACTAAAGCCCTTTGCTTAGAAAATGATCTTTTGCATGATAGAGATAATATCAATCATTTGTCTTCTACTATTACTTCTCTCATGCATGATAATGATGGTTTCAAATCTTCTTTGAAAAGATTATTATTTGGTAAAAAGAATCTTAATGACATCCTACACCATACTACTAAACAAATTGGTAGACATGGTTTAGGGTATGATGGTAGTCAAAGGAACAACAAAGGTAAAGGACCTCCAATACTCCATGGAGAATCCTCTAGTTCTAAGACTATGGGCACATATAACTATTCCAATGAAATTGGTCATTATTCTACTTGTTTTCCTTTTAGGAAAGCACCCAAGAGAAATAGGACTTAGGTTGCTAAGCTAACCCCTCTAGACCCAAAAACATGATTGGGGACCATTTCATTTTTCTTCTTGTAGGTACTTGTAAATGGATTGACTTGAGCCATTGAATTGGAAATTGACTTCTCAATCCATATGAAAGAAGAAATGTGAGATGTTTAGAGGGTGACAACAAGTGGAAAAGGAATGGTAAGAACAAAGGTAAATGTTTTATTGCTTATAACCATTTCTGACTTGTTTTTGTCAAGTTAGTATGCACTATACATATGGTTTTTGAGTCAAAAGTGGTGTTTTGTGTTTCTCTTCACACTCTTGCTCAAAAACTATTTCTAATGCTTCTATAGTGCATTACTAACTTTCTTAGACATGTTTGTATATGGTTTGTATTTTTATCATGCCTCTAAATATGTTTTTATGAAATATATGTGCCTTTTGACAACAACTCTGTCGGTCAAGCTTGTCCTGTTTGAAACTCGACCGATAGGCATCAATGGGTGTTGCCAGCAACTATCATCGGTTGAGTTTTCATTACACATAACTCGACTGATAACACTGTGCACAGAATACACAGTTGGCTTATTGAATGAGAATTTCCCTCTCAACTAGATTTTCTCAACCAATAGCCTTATTCTTTGGCACTCTCATTTGGTACCTTTATATGTGCATATTGCCATGTTCTAAATTGCCCATCTTGCTTACAACTCTATCTCTCTAATTGCTCTATATTGGTATATCTATATGTTGCAATTACTTGCTTTGAGTTGTTTTGCAGGGTTTGATGATGATCTCTTTGGATCTCTTGGTTGTGTCTAAAATTGTTTTCGTTGTGCTCTAACTTGCTACATCTATCTAGGTGTATATCTTGTTTTGATACAACCTTGAGGTTCTTAGTGGTAATCATCTTTTGGTAATGATGCATATTTGTATGTGAGTTATAACCTTTCATGCTTCTAAAATTGCATATCTCTTTGTTTGGATACATCTCTACATCTACTCATAGCTTGATTTATCTTGTGTATCTTTTGATATCTCTTGCTATGATCTAGATCCTACTAGTAGTCCTAACTTGTGATAACATCTACTAGTAGTTCACATACATGTAGTTCTAACATTGTTTATAATTGGCATCTTTGCTCATCTAGTGGTATTTCACTATATGCTATGCTTGTATCTTGTTTCAAACATGCTCAAGCTTGTTCCTTGAATTGCATATCTACTATCTTGAGTTGCTTGCATAACATTGTGATGCAGGATACATGGATCTACATTATATGTAGAAATTGGAGTATTTTTGGATTTTATGCAGATTTTGCTCCAGTTTCAATTTTAGTGCAAGACTAGTGTTTTTTTATGCAGAAACGACCTTCTGAGCAAGGCTCATTGCTTAGCCATGAGCCCTGATACTTTTTGGGCAAATTCTGTCATCTTGAGGGTCAAAATTGCGATTTATTATTTCTGCTGCATCACTTTATCTTGCATTTTGGGTAGTTCAAGTACATGCTTTAACTTGCTTTTCTTTCTATGCTTGGAAAAGCCCCTATTTGTGCTCTTGTACTCTCCTTTTATAACTTTTGTTATCTCCTTTCTCTTAACAAGTGGTGTTTCTTATTTCTTCATACCCCCACATTTTGAAATGACAAAGGGGGAGAAAGGTATGTTTTCTTTTGACAAAAGACGAAGAAGGCATGTCTTACATGAAGAGGAGAAGCATGTCCATATAAAGGGGAGAAGGTTAATGGGAGAAGACATATATGTGCAGAACATATATGAGTAGAAGACATAGTATTCTATAAATGTTATGAAAGATAACCATGCAGAAGAAATAACATCAATTGAGGGGGAGTATGAGAACTCTACTAGCATCAATTGAGGGGGAGCATATGAGCTCAATCCTATTGAAACCCCTAGGTTTCTCCGAAGGTATGATTTTACTTAAAAAAGCTTTCAATACATTTATGGAATGGTTTGTCATCTTCAAAAAGAGGGAGAATGTTGACTCAAGGTCAATTAGGTCAATGTTGACTCACGTCTAAAGTGACTAAACCCGTGTTTTAATGATGACTAACCATTCCACATATTTATGTCTAATGTCTCTACTTGAGTGATTTCAGATTAGGTATAGACACACTCCAAATGCCCTAACTTGCGCATATCAAATTAGAGAAAAGACAAGTCAAAGTCAATACAAGTGCATGTTTTTGTAATATGATGTAAATTCATTAGAATCATGTTGTAAATCACTTGTAATGATTGTATGACTTGTAATTAAGCTTAGAAAAAATCAGGAGCACTTAGATCGAATATTTAAGCACTCAAAAGCTATTTTCCAAAATTCACATCAAGTTGTTCATCGGTTGAGTTTTGTGAAGTGCAAACTCGACCGATCCTGATTGGATCTTGAAAATGACTTTTGATCGGTCGAGTTTACACTTCATAGAACTCGGTGTGAATCAATATGTGATATTGATGTCACACACATCTCACCCAGTCTTCTCTGAGATCAAGGAAATGGATGAATGTTGAAAGGATGACTGTACCATGACTTGAGTTTATTCAGGACATTAGTGACAAAGGAATTATACATTTGTTGTAACACCATTCACGGATTGTAGGATTGAAAGTTGTTCTCCAACTTTTTATTTCACTTGGGTAGCACTAATGTGCGACTAGGCACCACTCTTTTCTTGTGAAGTCATAAGTGTTATGGACTTTCACTGCCAACATGAAATGGACCTGCAGGGTCACACACAAAGGATTTAACCTGGAAGAGGAGTTTATCCACAAACGATGTTTAGATTGATTAATAAAGGACTTTAGTAGTTCAATTAAACACTCAATTAATTGATAGCTCAATATCATAGTGTTCAAGGTGTTGGACCGATTGATTAGAGTATCAGATTGATTGAAACTACAATTGACTAATTTTGCACAGTCTGTACTCCCAACCGATCGGATCATGTAATGAATCGATTGGTTCAGGTTGGTGAACCAATCGGTTCATGTGATGAACTGATCAGCTAAGGACAGGCTGAACCGACCGGTTCAAGGGTTGAACCGATCAGCTCAACTGGTCCAACCGAGCGAGTTGGGAAAGTTAGGTTGGTGAGAAATTTCTTTTTGTTTCACTTGTCCAATTTGATTGGAACAAGGATTGGTATTTGGATCAATTCGAAACAAAAGAGGAAAATTCAATCAGGAACTGACCAGGGCAGTGAACCGATCGTTTTAGAAGTGAACCGGTCAGCTCAGGTGCCCCAACCGATCAGTTCAGGTGTGAACCGATCAGCTCAGATCCCCAACCGATCAGTTCATGCTTGAAACGATCGGTTCAGCTGGTGCAGTTGGTTGTTTTGTGGAAAATCTCGAACCCTTCTACTCCTGCTTTAATCCCACATTACCCGGGGTAGAGAACCCTATCCCATGACCCGCCTATATATAGGGGTATTGGAGGCTTCTTAGAAGAACAACTCAGAACACCAGTTGCTCTGCAAAGTTGTCATTCTTTCTGGTTGTGGTAACCAGGAGAGCCCGAGCAAGTGCTACCCGATAAGGGAGGCACACCAAGGGAAAGACAACTACAGAAAAGTGATTGGTTGTAGGAGAGTGTGTCGGTGACTAGTACACTGACAGGAGGGTACAACTCCTTCCGGTTCCTTGTATGACAAGGCGATCGGAGTTCCAGGCAGTCTGTGTGGACGACTATAGAGGCGGGAGACTTTTGCCGCTCGGAGGAAAGTTGTCAATCCCGACAGTCCCAGTGTGACTAGGAGCTGCACAGGCACTGTCCAAGACCGGAGGTGAAGACCGTGCCAGTCACGAGGTAACGTCACCGAGCAAGCCTTGGGACAAGGTATGTCTCTACAAACCATCTTTCCTACTGTATAGACGTTGACGCGATTCCTTCATACTGGGTTCGGGGAGAAGAATTTTTTTATTTCTGTTGCCTTCTCTGTCTCCTCTAAAACCCAACATCCCAACCATACTAGGTTTTGGGACCTGGTATGGCGTGTATGGGATTTCCCCAAATCAGGGAAAGAACAAGTTGCTACCCTATATAAGGGGAAGGGAGACATGAACCGTGTGCATTATCGATGGATACTTTGTTGAGTTCGCAAGGAGAAACCGCACTGCTCCGTGCAACCAATTGAGGGAAAAGCTTCCGTCAGGCACCCTGACCAGGCCGCACTCCCCGTCAGAGGAAAGCTCCTTTGACCTGACAATCTGGTGTGCCTTCAAAAAATTCGGGAGTGCCAATGACTCTGGCTAGTCCTGGTAGAGCTGTGGCCGACTTCACTTGGTTTTTGACGCCCCAGAGCCTAGAGTCAACAACCTAGTTGACCATGGCAGGGTACTGCTCATGGGAGGCAAGCCTTCGTGAGGTTGAAGAAGAAATAGAGGAAAAGACCCCCTTGCCCTGACGTTTGTGAAGGAAAGAAAGGGAAAAAGTGTCTTTACCCCCCTATCAAAAGTGCCAGCCGAGCGAGCGTGTCGCTGAGAGGGCCGAAGCCCATTGGCAGGTCGAGTCCACATGGAAAAGGGAAGAGCAGGACATAGCACAGACGTGGCAGCCAATGATTGGTCCAAAAGGTAATTATCTTGTAAAATTCATAACTAATGATTGGTAGCTCGGATTAAGACGTAATATATGGGTTTTGATTAAAAAAATGTGTAGAATCCAATAAAAATATGATCATGATCGAAATATGCTTGTAGTTTGAAAAGAGTATAAAGTTATAACCTTTAATGGTTTAATTTATGAAGAACCCTAATAATTGATGATAATTGGATCTAATGATGTTCTTAAAATGTTTTGAGAAATATTAACATGTTGTTGATAAAAGGAAGAATTATATCAAAAAAGATGATCTTTATGCATAATTGGCTTAATTTAGGGTTCCATGTGCATGATTATGCATTAATGAACTTAGAAACCTAATTTAGGTGAATATGACTTTTAATGGTGTTAAATGTGCAAATCCATGAATAAAATAGAGATATGATGATTTTAAGCCAATTTGACTATAAAAGATCCTTAACGTGGATAATTTGAGTAATTAGGGTTTTTGTACCTAGAACTGCTGTTTTAGGGTTTTGTGGACATAAAAGAGGAAAGTTGTAAATAGATCTAAAGGAACCCTAATGAAACCCTAATTCAGATTAGAAATCCTAGAAAGCTATGTCTTTTTTTTTATGAACCCGACATGTTGCTCTTTCTATTAAAACGGTGAAACTGTACAACAAAGGCAATGGACAAGGTGTCCAAAGGCTACAAAAGTAGAAAGGAAAAAAAGGTTACAAAACAGAACTACTATAAAACTGGTCAACACCATAAGAACAACCCCACACACCGAAGACCAGAAAGCAACAAAAAAACTGACCACCCCTCAGACGTACCACCACCTAACCAAGGGAAGCTACATCCCTACAGGCTTTGCTCCAAACTGCATCAACTGAAGAACAAAACCCATCAAAAATCCGACCATTTTTCTCCATCCACAGGTGGTAAAGAATAGCAATTAACAGAAGCTTACTATCACCCCTAAATTTAATAAGGTCCTCCATCTTTCCAGGACCCTCACCATGAACCCCCTTGAACAGCTCCCACAGCTTAGCATTCATAGAACATTCAAACAACATATGAATCAAAGTATCTTCATTCCTCAAGCACAACGGACACCTAGAAGCAAACTGATAACCAATCCTCCACAAGTACTCATTGCTAGGCAGCCGATTGAGGAACATCTTCCACAGAAAACAAGCCCAATTCCTGGGTACTCTGTAATCCCAGACCCATTTGGACCAATTAACACAAGGCTTAGACTTCCTCACCAACTCCCAACCATCTCTGCACCTGAAAACCTCTCTGTTGTTATAAACGATTTTGTCCTTCACACCACCATCCATAATAGGAACTTTGGATAGGATATCCAAAACATTCCCCCCTCCTCTAATGTCAGGGTACCACCATCTGCCATCTTTCAAACACGAACTCACCTTGCAAATATCCCCTCCACCAAATCTGAACCGTTGCTGATTATCACACAGATCCAACAACGTCTTCTTGTTAGGTAACCAGGGATCTTTCCATAACATTAATGAATTTCCATCACCTACACAGAACCCGATATTATGCTTTAACAAGTCTCTGTTCTTCAACAACCTTCTCCAAAGCCAAGAAGCTGAGCCTTTACTCTCCACCGCCCAAATAGATCTATCCCCAATATACCTCTCATGAACCCATTTCACCCACATAGACTCTTTATTCCTTGCCACATCCCACAAGTTTTTGATCAAGCCAGCCTTGGACCAGTCCTCAACATGTCTGATGCCAAGCCCTCCTTCTTCTCGAGGTAGGCAGATGTCGTCCCAGGAAACCGTATGTAAATGCCTTTCATTACCAGTATCATTCCAAAGGAAATCCCTCATCACCTTCTCCATTTCCATAATAACACCTTTCGGTAAAGGAAACACCGCTGTCCAGAACATATGATAAGACGAGAGAGTAGATATAATCAACTCATTCCTACCAGAAAAAGAGAGAAGTTTACTTTTCCATGCCTCCAGTCTGTTCTTAAGCTTGTCCACAATCGGTCTCCACATCTCCTTGCTCAATCTACCTGTAAACAGAGGGAGACCTAGATACCGTACCGGCAAAGCACAGCTAGGAATCGAAAGCTTCTCACTGAGCAACTCCTTCTCAGTGACTCCCTTACTGAAAAAAACCTGGCTCTTCATCTTGTTTAATTTAAGACATGAGATATGCTCAAACTTCGCAAACAGCTCAGCAACCACATCGACATTAGCCTGGTTAGCTTTGGTAAACATTAACAAATCATCAGCAGACAGGATATGAGATACCCCATACTCTGGCGATGCCATCAGGGGGAGAATCCTTTTGTCCTTCACATAGCTATTAATAAGAGAAGAAAGACCCTGCATCGCCAACACAAACAAATATGGGGCTAAGGGGTCCCCTTGCCTCACTCCATTGCTAGCTTTAAAAGTATTCGTAGGAGAGCCATTGATGATAACCTGAAAAGAGGCTGACTCAAAACAAGAGGAAACCCAATTCATCCAACAACCTGGGAATCCCATATTAGACATAATGAATAGCAGATAATCCCTCCTAACAGTGTCATACGCCTTCGAAAGATCCACCTTCACACACATCCTCTCCCTCCCTGATTAGGGAAAGAGCTCAACAACTCATTTTCTAGAAGAATAGCATCCCCTATATTCCTCCCCTTCAGGAACGCTACTTGGTTGATATCTATGATCTCCAGCAGAACATCACTAAGCCTGTTAGCTAAAATCTTCGTAATGAACTTGAAGATAACGTTACAGAGAGATATAGGTCTAAAATCTTTCAAATTAGTGGCTCCAGGAACTTTAGGAATAAGCATGATGAAAGACTTATTACACTCCCCCAACATCCTACCTGTTTCAAAAAAATTCAAGATTGCTTTCGTGATGTCATCTCCAACAATGTCCCAACAACTTTGAAAGAACGCAACATTCAAACCATCAGGGCCTGGTGCCTTATCACCATTATACCCCTTAAAAACTTTATCAACTTCCTCCTTGGTAACCCTAGTCATTAAGAACTGGATGTTCTTGTCAGAAAGTTTAGGAAGAACCCAATCCTCAGACCACCTCACCTCAGAACCATCAGTAGAGTTAAACACATTCGAGAAGTACCTCATAGCAAGCTCCCAAATCTCATCCGGATCTCTAACCACATTATCCCCATCCATCAGCAAACAAATGTTGTTATGAACCCTTCTCGATCTCAACATAGCATAGAAAAACCTCGTATTCTTATTACCTTCCTTCAACCAGAGAGCCCAAGACTTCTGTCTAACAAAACTTTCTTCATTTCTCAACGCTATCCAGGCACTCTTCCTTGCCTCATTTAGCTCCTTGTGCAACTCCTCATTATCAGGTTGAGCGTCCACCATCCTTTGGATAGAAAATGCCTTATCCTCCATCTCCCTTGCCACATTAGTGAAGTTACCCACCTTTTTCCTGTTCCAGGTAATCAGGTCAGCAATGACTCTATTAATCTTCCTGTACACCTTCAACATCGGAGCACCCTTGCCTGCCTCAGGGATCCACACATTTCTAACTGTCCTTTTGAAACCATCTTGAGTAATCCAGGCATTAATAAATCTGAACGGAGCTCTACCCTTCTTCTTCAAGCTCATCCTCCAAAACATAATATAGTGATCACTCACAATATTAGGGACCACTTCCCCCCACATCAAGGGGAAAAAAGCAAGAACGACATCATCACAAAGGCACCTGTCAATTCTGGAGAAGGTGCTCTTCCCCGATTTACTTCTACAATCCCACGTAAAGAAATTGCCCTTGAAGTTAACTTCCATCAACCCTGTATCCACCATAAAATCAATAAACTCCTCCATGCTCCTTCTAGACGGAGGGCGCTTACCCACCCTTTCAGAACATTTCCTCACCGCATTGAAATCCCCAATCAAACCCCAAGGCCTTCCACCTCCCTGCAAGTACCTCAAGGACTCTGGCCCAAAGTCTCATTCTGTCCTCATCGCCGTTCGCTCCATAAACAACCGTCAAATGGAACTTGATATCTCCCATATCAACCAACATATGCACAAATTGGTCATCTTCCACAAGCTTGCTAATCTTGATCTCAGGATTCTGCCAAATAATGAGAATTCTAGTATAGGAATAGAAATTAGAATTGTCAATGTAGACAACATTTGGCCACAAGAACTCCACACTACTTTTGATCTCTTCCTTATTCAGTCTCGACTCAACAATGATTAACACGTCCGGTTTGAGCTTTCTTACCTCCCTTCTAACGCCCAGGAGCTTATTGTGGATGCCCCTGACGTTCCACGACATCACAGATAAGGAACTATCCATTTGGATAGTTTGGGTCTGCCACCTTCTCCGCACCACCGGCTTCAGACGATCCTTCACCAATATTAGCCAACAACGAGAATTTGTTCGGGGACATTAGAATGCTTCTGGACACAGACACTGGCTTCGCAACAACTCTTGGGGGGGGACTTTGATCTTCTTCTTTGTGTTTCCCATCCAGGCGATGGGGACGGAGTAGTGGGTTTCTACTGCAACTGAGTCCTTCCTCCGCCCGGCCTCTTCTCTGCGTTCAAAGCTAACACCTCTGTAGCTTGGACAATATCTTCAACTGCATCGCTAAACACCTCCATCTCCTCTTCAGTATTCAGAATAACCGGTTTCTTCTTTGGAACCCAGACCTATTTCTTCAATGGGATAACTCCCAACGGGCCTCTTTCCTTCGGAGCACAAAGACCAGTTTCATGCCCAAAATTTCCACACACCCCGCAGATGTTCAACCTCCAATCATATTAAAAATGGATTCTATCAACTTGGCCATCATCACTTTGGAGCACAAGCTCCTCAGGGAAAGCAAAATTAGCATCTATTAGCACCTGAATCCTCGCGTACTCCAACCGAGCAAGATCTTCTGTGGCCTGATCTATGCGCAAAGGCTTGCCCAAGACCGAGCCAATGCTTGCAAACATATCTTCATCCCACAACTCCAGAGGTAGATCAAAGATTTTTAACCAGATCGGGATTTCAGTCATTCTCAGCTTCTCCATAGGTTCCCCTCACTCCCACTTCTTTATGATGAGAGGCTTCCCTGCTATGAACCACGGCCCACCATCAATCGCCGTCACCATATCCTCCTCATTCAAGAACAGAATGACGAAGAACCCTTTCCCCCTAGATTTGATTTCCAACGATCGCTTAACCTTCCACATCTGAGCTAGAAATCTCACTAGAGACGGCCAATGGGGGTTCAGGTCTACAATATATCCCGCCGCCACTTTGCTCCATTTCTGCAGATTTCTCTCCGCTATAGCTTTCAGGTAGATCAGCTTGCCATCCTCCATTCATACCTCCACCTTCTTGTATTCCTTCTCCTTTGATACCTCCTTCGATGCCACCAAATCCGCCCATGATTGGGCTATGGACGAGACTCCAATCGCTCCAACTTTGCTCCGCTCATCCTTTCTAGGGTCCTTGATCTTCGCAACATTACTCAGATCGACAACATTACCCTCCCACGTCGCCTCAGGTGGAACCAAGCTGCCCCCTGGATCTCCATCCTTCGTCACCAGGGTTTCCTCCTCATTCGCCATCGGGATCGCCTTAGGCTCCGCCACGCTCGTCATCTTTCTAAGTAAAGATCTAGAAAGCTATGTCAAGTCAATAAAGTAGATTCTTGATAAGTGAGTAGTAAATAGGTTGCATATGCTTTTCAGGATTTTGTTCTTTCGTATGATTGGCTTGATTGCTTGCTTGAATTGGATTGCCTGATTGATTGGACTTGCTTATTTCTTGTGAAATCTCCAAATCAGATATGTGGTTATTTATGATTACACACTTTAGTTTCCCAACATTTTTCTGATGATTTATCGATTGCATAGAAATAAACTGCTTGGATGTTTTATGTCTGCAATCCTTAAAGTGAATATGACTATCCCAATCTAAGTACATATATGAATTTCCCGAACCTACAAACCATCTCTGGATGTAAGATGAGAGACCAAGCCCTGGAGGGAAGGTCGAGGTGGTCAAGCCCCAGAGGGAAGACCACATGTCACCCAGAGAGATGACCCTAGGTACCAAGCTTAGGATGGAGAAGGTAGCCTTAAAGTCACTTGCAAGGACTTAACCCTAGAGAGAGTATCCCAGAGTATGAGTAAAAGCGATTGGGAAGTCATACTGGAAAACATAAATTTGCATTGCTAAACAACTATTTGATGTGGTTATGTTGTTAGATATTATGTGCAATGTTTTGGTTGTCCCCACATACCAAATTTTTTCATTTATACTGACCGACGTTTTGTTTGTCGGCATTTTAGGAATTATCTGAATTTGGACAAACAATAAAGTGGAACTTGTGAAGATTAAAGTTAATTCATAAAGGAGGATTTAGATAGTTAGAATTCTTCTAAGGGTAGAAGTTCCAATTTCCTACATTTAAAAGGTATGTGAAAAGAAATTTTTATTCAAGTTTTCAGTTTAGTCATTCATAGAATTTATTAATTATTTTTTATTATTTGCAAAACCATTGATCCTATTTTTGGGATAACGCCTCTATCTTCTTGGTCTTCCTTGATTGGGGGTTATCAGGAAGCGGGGTTGTTACAATATTCAATGTACATTGTCTCATTTCACTTTATCATATTTGATTGTAAACTTTATTAGAAGTTCATCATGAGATTACCCAGCTATTTCACATTATCATAATTCATGCATATGGCTAGCCAACATAGATAGAAAATTATTAAAGCATTTCTAAGTACTACATCATGTCATATCCATATATCAAATCTCAAGGTGAGATCAGTTTTATATGTATATTATATTATGGTTGTGCTAAACAAACTCATATGAGTGGCTTGTTAAATATATATAAAAAAGTCCAATTGAGGTTCCCCTAACCCATTACCTAAGGGTGGTGCCATGCTCAATATTTATGAGCTCACTCAACTCTATGAGTATTATATGTACTAGCTTTGTCTTCCCACTTTGGTCTAGGGTTCTCATGTCTACTTCATTAGTATTGGTCATCAACTTCTCAGGATCTTGCCATTCAATGGCAAATCAAACCAAAACATGATACAACATTCTCTTCATAAATCTCTACTCATGAAATATTCTTATCCAACTCTCTCTTCTCATAAACAACCAATAGAGTCCTATGTAGGGAACCACCAACCTGATCAAGAGGCTTCACAACATACTGTCATTCCATACCTCCTCAAGATCTTGGGACTCTCTCTCCATCACATATATGGTAGGTACTCATATCATATTCACATATATGCAAGCAACCTCTTTCTCTATCTCTAGGGTTTGGTCCTTACAAGGACATCTAGGGCACAACAATATTATAGGAATCATGAATAAAACAACTCAACTCATTCACTCAAGAGTAGTCTAGTTTAGGACATATCACAACAAATATTTCTCATAATTTCTCATATCTTAGAGTTTAGGTTTCTAACCTTCTCTGTCTGGGTCTCACTCTCTCTAGAGACAACCCTATAATTTCTCTTAACACTATAGGTCCTCCCTAGTAGAAGATATTGAGGCTCTTTCCAATTCACATCTTATCTTAACTTAGCTTATCTTATCTCAGAGAAGCACACATACTTGCATCATCAAATCTTAAGTAAAATTCTCAAATCTATCTGAGATCATCATAAACCATATCATGTCATTATATAAAACTCATATCACATCTAACTTGTTTCATCTATTCCATGTATCACATATTCTATCAAGGCTTTATACATCTAATCTAGAACTAATCACTCTTGTATACTAATGTCACTCACTTTCACTTAGATGAATGACTACCTCCTACTCATACATGTGGAGGACACATTTTCCTATTAGGGTTCCTAATAGAATGAGTTTAGGCTTTCTAGCCATAATATGACTTCATGATTTTAGGGCTGTTACTCCCTCATAGGCCTTCTCCTTATTCTTTGGTTGACCCACCCTAGGTTGGGACACCAACCCTAAAAGTTGAATTGAGGGTTTCATATATTCATTTTGTGTAACCATTGGTTTCCTATGTTTAATGTGTATATTCAAAACTCTTCACGTGAATCATGTATGCATTACTACATGTATGAGTATCCAACTTATTTTTATTTCCTCTTTCCTCTTACATTATTAGGGTTCAATGGGTAGGATTACTGTTTTAGCTGATATACCACTCCCTTTACGTAAGATTAGGGTTTAGGTTTAGGGTATGAGATTCCACCCCCAACTTAGGGTTTTAGATATTCTTGACCTACCTAGGGTTTTCCTAAACCATCCTAGCTCTTTTTAGGGTTTAACCTTATAAGGAAAAACCCATGAAACATTTTTCTTAACTATATGTTATTTCTACATTAAATGTGCATTAGTTGGAAGAGGACACCTTAATCCTACTTCTCAAAACCCTAACTTGAGATGCAGAGGGAATTTCACTTTAGACTTTATTAAGCCACGTGACGAGAAGATAAGTGGAAGAAATTAGAGATGAGGAACTTAGAGGAACTTTAGGCAACCCATAGGTTCTGGCCAGGTAGGTATCACACTGGCTAAGGGAGTCCTCATATACTGACTTAATGGTATAGAGGAAAATATTCCTACCCCCAAAACTAGACACCATTACCCTTAGGCTATTCCCTAATAATTTTCCTTAAATTTCTATGGATTACTTGAAATGATAAAATATTAAATATTCTGTTCTGATACCAAATATAATGACCTCATTTTTCGGTGTCCCCCAATTGAGGAAGTACTTTAAAGATGAGAGCCATTACCTAATTTACCGAGATCAAGATTTAGCAAGTACAAATAATAGAAAATAATTTCCATTATTCCACAAATACTATTTGCAAGATGTATAGTGATGCTCCTCTAAGGAGTTACAAAAACTTTCAAAATGAGAAACTATTAGATATGAGAATAAGCATCTAACTAATCCTCCTTAGTTTTAATATATTGAATTAATTTGATTTCATTCACCATGTTCTTGTATCTTTATATATGACAGTTACCTAAAACACTGACAATCCAAAATGTGCTCATCATATTTATATACTATGTATGTGGTGCAACCAAAATATGTGCATGTAGGTGTAACAATATAACAACCATATCGACAATTATCATTGAATTATAAAACAAGCAATTTATGTTATAACTTATCAACCCATAACTTCTTATTTTCTATGATATACCCTCTCGATGGGGGGTAATCTCTCTGGCATACCCTCTCACTGGGGTAATCTCTATGGCATACCCTCTCTCTAGGAGTAATCTCTATGACATACTCTCTCACTGGGGGTAATATCTATGGCATATCCTCTTGTTTGGGGTAACATCTGTGATATACCCTCTCATTGGGGTTTTTCCCCCCGCAATAGAGTATCATGACCTCCCCACTTCCGGTCTTGGTCCCCAGTCATTTCCATAATGACTTTCTTTCCATACATCCAATCCTCTAGAGATAGCAACTTGGGTTTGATAAAGTTATGTTCATATAAGATGATACACATAGGGCCTTATAGTTTGCAGGAAGTAAATAAACAACCAAGCAGGTTAAGGGAAATACATTCGTGAATCTTCAAAAAACATCAAAATTTGATAAGTTCAATTATTCATAAGTGACAACGTACCTCATTTTCATGCAAAATTTGTATATATCATCCAATCAAACAAGCACAAATTCAACAAACATTTAATCTGCATGTTTGTATACCATACATTGTCACCATACGTATCAAAGACATATGAATCTATCATATGTCCTAAACTAGGGTTTAGGGTTGTCTCGTGTTTGGATAAGAAATAAGGGTACCTAACCCAAATAACATTGCAACAAGGTTCATTAGAGTTTTATATCTAAATTAGACATTTAGTGAAACCCTAATTATCAGACCTATCACATCCTTTTATTATGACCACCTAGATTAAATTATGTGCATTAATAACATAACAAGTTATGTTCTTTGGTTTCAAAACTCTAATTCATGATATGCATGATTATTCACTTTAGAAACCCTAATTAGTCATCATGATTATCATCATCATCTTAGATTCTCATTATATTCAACAATATCTTTTTATATGGACAAGTAAACATTTTTATTAAACTCAACATGTTAATTCATAGATCTAGGGTGTCAATATATTAATCACCACTTAATCTTGATTAGCCTTACTTTTTGAATTAGGATAAAATTCATGGCATTATACTAGTTTATTTGGATTCTACTCATTCTGCAAATCAATTTGGTAGATAATTTTGCTATGTTCAATATACCAATAAATTAGTATAATTACTACAAAATAAGCATCTATACCTCAAAAATGGGGTGACATGGTGGCTCCTCAGAGCGCTTTAGGTGCAACCCACATGCTGCTATATACCTAAGTTGGCCGGTCCATAGTCTACCCAGGTGCAAATTTGTCTTGCACCCTCGTTCTCACATGAAGGTTCTGCTTCAATGCACTAATAGATGCATACAACTTCTCTAACACTACAGACAAATCCATCTTCTACACTTTATCTAGGGTATCAACTTTGGGTTCCACCCCCCTTCATTGTAGTTGTAGTGTACACGGATCACCTCCAACCCTCTGTACATCTCCATGAGGCATAATGACCGCCTGGGGCATCGCCACATGGTGACCGGTGGATGACCCTCTTATCATCTTGGTTCCACCGCAACTCCCCTAAAGGTTTCTCCCAGCCACCATTTATCAACTCGCTATGGATTCTTCCCATCAAAGCCTCTTTTCCTAGCATTAGATGCCTGTCATCAACTAGTCTTCGACAGCTTGCCGTGCGGTCATAGTAGATTTGTGCGTCCCTGTCCCTGACCATCCTATTAACTATCACTAGGTCCTCCTATGGAGGACGAACCTCCCAACATCCTTCTTGGCGACACCACTCCTATCTAGCATCGTGGAGGAGGGATATATCTTGCATACTATTTGGTTTGCCTCTCTTATAGATCTAAAGCCTGTTTCATAACTAAGGCTTCTCCAAATCGGCAAAGAGGTAGTTGTGCTTGGGTCAATCACGAGCTTCCCTTTGATCCACCTGTTCTTGCAACAAGGTTTGGGGTGAAGGGTGATGATTTCATGACCCCTCCCTTTATAGACTGCATTCAAAACTTCTAGGGTTATGAGAAAGGATTATGAAGAAGAGAGCGAAAGAGATACATGCATCGGGCCACTGCTTCCTTCTTCAGATCAAGGTAGATGTTGGATATAGGAAGTGATTAAATCACCTTAAATAATAATGATTTGGCTATGAAATCCACTTTTGGTAATGTGGTTTCCAAAACTAATTACTCCTTTCCTATCATAGAATTTCAAACTTGACCAAGTCCCTTCTAAAAAACATAATACTTTTTTGGAAAACCAAAATCTATCAAGGAAGGTACATAAATATAAGTCACATATTGGGTGATTAGATCATTAAGATGCTAGGAAAACTCTTTATGATTTAAAATTCTAGACTATTCTTTATCTCTCTCTCCACTTGCTATAGTAGGATATGAAAAGTAGAATCATTATATTAATATACTTTCTTGACCTTTAACAAATCCTTGCATTAAAAGGAAAATTATGATTCTACATAGGCTGCTAGGGTCATACTTCTTGGAGGAAAAATCATTAATACCTTTCCAAACTTATCTCTAATTTTTTTAGTAATTGTTGGGATAACTTTCATATATAAAGCTTTCTCTTTAAGGAGTTCTCTAAATCCATTACTCACATCACATGGAAAGTCATTTTTATCTCAAATTTTGGAATTCTCTTAGTTTCCTCATTACATTTAAGTGTTCCAAAAGTCAGATTGAATTATCCTTATATGATGCTTTAAAACATGTTTTGCATGACATGATTAGATGATTACTCAATTATTATCTAAATTATAAATTATCTTAGAATATTTTGGAAACTTTCTTATTATTCTTCAATATTTCAATTATCTAACAACTCATAATGACATTATTCTTCATTTATGAATGAATTCTTTTTATTTCTTAAACTTGTGCCATAAGGACCTATGTGCAAAGAAAGTAGTCACATGGGCCTTACCTGGGCTTTGGGTTGATCCCATGCCACATAGTGGATTATTGTTCTATCAATAATGAAATCATGGAATTTTCTTATCAATTCAAGCCTTATATTTATCGAATACAGATTTACAAAAACTTGAGGATATTACAATATTCTAACACTCAAGCAAGATAGTCATAAGTCATCTTTCAATTGTTATGAGAGAAGGAATTCACCACCATGACAACAATAATAGGTCAAGGCAGTGATACAATTCTATGAATCATGCAAGGGAATTGACCACTCAACCTTGGGTTGTAATATTCTTTTCGATGTTGTAATGAGAAACATTGTAGCTCAAGGAGACAAAAACCAAATGGAGGAATTGAACTTCATCAACATTATTCATGGCTGAGGGTATTATACTCCCAATCAATAAAGAAACTGTCCTAGTTTTCATTATGAGAATTTTATAGGAGAAGAAAACTCACAACAACTCATAATAGATAGAAGCCAAGTTCGAGGTCCCTTAGGTTTCCAGAACAACCAACAACAAAATTTCAGAGATCAAGGAAGTTATAGAGGTAAATTTCAAAACAAGATCTACAATCAATACCAGAATCCTAACGAAGCCCTACAACAACAACATCCTCAAGGAAATGCTCCATCGCATGATGACAAATTTTCAACCATTGGGAAGATGCTTCAGTCGCAATCGAAAATGATTGAAAATCAACCTCATTAAAAAGTCATTGGATATCAATTAGATCAACTCTCTACTAACATTCACCCACCCACTGGAGCTTTTGCATGATAACCAGAAGACAATCCATACCATGTCAAAAAACTTAAAGCTATGACAACTCATTCTGGCATTGTCTTTCTAGAAAGAACAACTCCTATCACCATGCCAAAAGGCCAAAATGATGAGAATAGTGCAGTTATCACTTAGAACATGAAAACAACTCGATAAGAAAATTTTGCACCTACCTATCCGTAGCTTGACGTTCTGACATATTAACGTCATGTTCCATTTTAGAGTCATTTTACTTATACCCAACTTGATTTTAGGTTCAAAAAATTTAAATAAGACTTGAAGAAGTTGTATTTCAATGTCCCACTGTTGGATGCCATGGCCTAGATGCTCAATTGGTCTAAATTCTTTAAACTCTCGCTTAGTTGCAAATACAAAATTGAAGAATGTGAAATAATAAAGCTGGCAAGAAGATCATTAGATATTATTCAAAATAAGATGCCTTGAAAGCATAAGGATTGGGGATCTTTTTATATTTCATGTTCGATAAGAAATTATACCTGCCAACAACGTCTAGATGACTTGGATCTAGTATCTCTATCATACCTCTCAACTTATGCAATAGACTTGACCTTATTCACTTACTACCCACAATAATGACTATAGAGCTGGATGACTTCTCTAGAACTAAGAGACTTGACATTATAGAGGATATCCCCATAAAGGTTGGGTATTTATACATCCCATGTGATTTTTTAGTTATTGACATCAAGGATAATTTCCGCTAACCTCTAATTTTTGATAGGCCATTCCTCTCAAATTCTAGAGCCTTTCTTGACGTTAAAGCAAGAATCTTGACTTTACAAGTGGGAAACTAATATTTTGGTTTTTGGGCATGTAGAAGTGTGAAAGAGAACCCTAAAGAAGAATAAGTTTATTCTCTTGACCGTTTCAATCAATTTATCCAAATGCAACCACAATTCTTTTGCTTAAGGACCCCACAAATACCTGAATCCAATATACCTATAGAGGAGGATCAAATTGCAACCAGAATTGAGAGTATACCATTCTAGTTAGGACAAAAGAAACACAATCAGTTGCGAAGGAGACATCTCCCACCCCTATTTCTACTTGTGCAATGCCTTCCCCAGATATCAACGAGCAATCTCATTTAGAGACAATTGTCTTCCTACATGCACCAACATCCCAGTAGATAGAAACTACTCATTTCATCTTTTCTCCTCAACAAGATTCAGTTTACAAGGACCACAAACACCTTATACTATTGCAATGTCATGTGTCAACAAAGGATAACCTTTTCAGAATGTAGATTGTGATTTCTACCCAGACCAATCCCCAGATCCATAATCTGTGAACACTAGTAATCGAAAAGGCTATGATGAAAGGATTATGCATCAACAAATGAACTTTACTTCCACACCTTAATAGCATTACTCAACTTATGTAGCATCTTTGATCTCCTACAACTACACATCACCTTGCATTGAGTAGGAGAGACCAATCTTTCACAACTCAAACTACTAACCTTTATATTTTGACATTGGCCACTCCATATGGAGAATAATACAAGAAGTAAGGATCGAATCAAGGATAAAGGAATGGATCAAATGGAATCCACTGAGAGAATATATTATTCTAGTTCAAGCTCTGATTGGATCCCCTCCATGGTGTTGTTTTCAATACATCAAGCCAACGATGTAAAACACATGCTCTTGTCAGGAGGCAACCTGATCTTTACTTTAGTTTCTTCTTTCAAATTTTAGATCAGACTATTTTCCATCCATTATATAATGCATCACAAGATGCAATCATAAGTTCTGACATTTTCATTTTTAAGATTTCTGATGGAGGAAATATTGCTAATAGAAACTCAACCACATCTAGTGGTTCAACTGGCATTATTTTTTTTCATAATATCAGATTAAGTCTAAAGTGGAGGGTGGATGGTATGTATTCTACTTTTCATCCACACCTATTTGTTTTGGAATTTAGATTCCATCTTTGCAATTTTTATCAAATTTTCCATTTCCAAAGAAGGAAAATTGCATAGAAACTTGATGAAAGATGCTTTTCATACAATCAAAGACATTATCTAGTCGGCTACTGTCTTCTCCCATGAAATTTTGCATCATTGTACCCCTCATATTCAAAGAAAATCCTCAAGAGGAACAACTTACAAAACTATCCAATGGCTAGAAATCACTTTTTGAAGCTTATGAATCCTAACATCATGTTCCTCAGAAAAAGATGTCAAATATCTATGGAATTGAGAGGAATCAAACACATTATGCTTCCTACTGACTACTGGAACAATTGCATGGAATCACCACTTGATTTTCATCAAATCATTATTCGAGTATAGTGTGACAAGGAGAACGGTGCACTAAATTGTAAATCAAGTTGCATTATGATCCAAACTCTATTATACACTTATTAATCCATTTTTTACCCCACCATCGATAAAAAAGAAACAAGAAGTGGAAAAAATAGTGCCAAACCCTAAGTTCATGGTAACACCCCCTCTCTTTATATGCTTCTTCCATACCCTTCACTATGCTTTAGGGGTGTACCAGAAAAAGCAAAAAAAAAAGATACCAATGTGCACATGTCAAAAAGAATTGCAATGTCAATTCGAATAGAGAAGAGATTCATATAAAAATGTAATTAATGTAATTGCAGCCATATAAAGTTCTTGAGTCAAATAAAGGAGAGATCTGTTACTTCCTTGCATACCTCCTTTTACTCCCTTTTCCACCTTTGGGAACAAAGAAAGCCTGAATTTTACCATTCTCTTGAAAATCACCAATGTCAAATCAGATGTACACTTATTTTTCAGTGGGACCCTCTAAACATTCACAAGGATATTATACATGCATAATGTTGGAAATAGTGGAGAGGAAATGAGAATTTTTTTTAGAACAAAGATATTATAAAATGTGATCAATGATCTTAGGAAGTCGAGATACCTAGATATGCTTGGTAGCAAAGAACCGACAAGATGTGAAGAGGAGGCAATCATAGAGGTTGCAAGTATTCGATTGACAACTATTTTAGATTTTATGTTACTTAAGGATGAACAACGTTTATGTTCAAATTATTTTGATGTGTGCATAAGAAATTTAATTTTAGTCACCTCTTTAGCTTTGCTTTGCACTTAAAATCCCTCAGTTTACCTTTATATTTGCCTCTTTATATCTTTTCTAAGTTTTATGTAAATATTTGGGGTTTTGATCAAATATTTGAATTTTAATGACAAGATCAAGATTCACATCATGTGCACCAACTTAGGCCATAGTAGTCCCACCGACTGACTAGAGAGCCCAAGAAACTTTTGATGACATGGACCTGGTTTTCAATGATCGATCCCTTTATCAACCCATGGGGGGTCCGTGGGTTGGATCTTAGGAAGTGAAACCACTAATGATGAGTTGTCAACTGCCAAAGTCTAGACCAAAATGAGCAGTCATCTCATTAAGTGATGAGGACCCAATCTTGACAGACGCACCCCTAACAAGAGTCCCAATCTCGTCGCCCAACATAGCATCCATGTCAATCCAACAATGAGCTCCTTTGTCTCTCGATAACTGATAGGATCATAGAATCCAAGCCCCGATGAGATTTATGCAATTTTTCTTGACAAGGAACCTGTGCGCCAACAAACATCTAGTCGATGACATTTCTACGATCCTTTAACTCATTGACCAATGGCCTCTGAACAACATTCATCAGACCTACAAATTTGTTGCTCACACAATCATAGACCGACATGACTTTTGGAAGACAAGCCTAACACATTTACTACACATCCACACACTATATTTAATGGAACCCCTCCTCTAACAGAGTGGGTCACTCCTTCTCCATTATGCGGATAGGCTGCTACACTCCATCCACAACCAAGGGAGATGATATCCCTTAGTTTCTTCCCCATGGTGCTTCGGTGGTGTCCATGCTCCACCATTTTTGTGCTTCCATATCTCCCACTCCATCAAGATCTACCCTTTGACCAAAAAAGTAGTTGGGTTCAGATATCCATCAGCCTTCATTCATCCACCAATCTACCATTCCTTATCTGATGAACTAGAGTTCTAAGAGTGAAGAACCAAAACAATAATAGGTTGCCATCAATGCCCACCGTTGTGCCTCCCTTCTTCTTTGGCTAGATCATCCTTTTCATCTG